>CM074500.1:15383392-15993024 GCA_037389245.1 Oryzias sinensis
ATAAATAACAACAATTCATGCCAGTCCAACAAACAAGCAGATGTACCCTTCCATCTTTTGGCCAACCAAATAAATAAATAAATAGAAACTTTCAATAGGAATAATTACAATAAAACAGGCTAATTGATAATAAAGGAATACATACATCGATTGCTCCCTAAGTTTTATTTGTTTGTCTCTAAAGTTTAAGATAGATTTGTTTTATTTGTTTGAAGTATTCTAAATTATATAGTGTTTGGCTCAAAATAAAATAAAAGAACTAAAACACATGAGGATCAGAAGAAATGTGTTCCCATAAATGCTCATTTATGCAGCCCCTGTCATATTGAAGCTATAGTCAGAAAGATTTGAATACATGGCTCTGTAATACAGTTGGACCTCATATACAAGGAGGCACATTGGGTTGAAATGGACCTACATGGTCCAAGGGAACAACTTTCCATTGGGGCCTATGTTAAAAAAAAAAAATACACAGGAGTTGTACCCTGATTGGACCCAACCAAACTTTCCCATTTCTCCATCCCGCTCAAGGCCCCATGTTTGGAATGTTGTTGAGCTGGAGGGGGGAAAACCAAGACAATGGAGGCTTTTTTTTTTTCATTTTATGGTGAGATCATATTTAAATACCAAACATGTACACAGCTTTTTTCTGTTTTTTTTAGCTGCAAATACAAACAGAAGAAATTAAAGAAATACTTAGGTCATAGCTAAACTAGCACCACATTTGGCAAAAATGGAGTGTAGCAAACATATTTTTTGATAATCATGACCAACATTGCGTTGCAGTTGTGTGATTTCACATATGCACTCCATGCTGTAATTTAGCTGAAGGGAACTGACTGAGGAGTTTCTGTGGACCCGCAATGCTCTGAGTGATAATAGATGCCAATGGCATGGATAACTGTTCCCCGTGGAAATTTTTATCACTGCCTGTTCTCTGTGCTTCTGTTTGATCCCAGCAGAGAGTTCTGGCTCTATAGAGAATCTCAATTACAGAGGCAGAACATTAGGACGGAGGAGAGAAGTGGTCAATGAGGAGTGCTGAAGTTTAATTTATTGAGACCCAGAAATGACGTATAACTCTAAACTGAGTTACATGGAAAAAACAAACTCATAAACATTTAATTTTAACAGAAATGCTGGTTCTCTGAGGGAATTTAAGAATCTCTTACATAAGGAAATGTCACAGATAATGGAAACTGACAGTTTCGTTCAGGCTGCTGGTTCCGTTCACATTTTAACCAAGCAAATTTCATACAGACAAAATGACCTTAAACACATCCACTAAAAAAGAAAAAGAAAAAAAAAACATTTCAGCACTTTTTAAATGGCTTCTTTACCTACAAAAGCCACTGATTTTTACTCCCCCGAGGCTTTTATGATAAAGAATTTCTCATGCTGCTTAAAATCCTTTAGGTTATTGTTGTTTATGCTAACAGAGATTGTTGTCTTGAAACTTTTTTAGAGGAAAAGCAGGAGGAAAATGAGGAAGAAGAGGAGCCGCTGACAGGAAATGATGAAGAGAAACGGCGTATAGCAGAGATGGGCCGTCCTATGCTGGGAGATCATGTCAAGCTGGAGGTGGTCATCGAGGAATCGTATGAATTCAAGGTGTGGCACTTCATTTGTTTATCTGGTCACCAAAACATCGTACCAGTATGGTACTCTGTGTGACTGAACTCATTTATGTCTGCATTTGTGAAAAGAGTACAGGTATGTAATTCTCCTGACAGAAACTCTATGAAACCTGTCAGTGTTATACTGGCATGCTTAGTATAATCCTAAAAAACCCTCCAGAACAAAACAAACAGACAAAGAAATACTGGAATAGCGAAGCATTGTCTTTCCCGTTTATTTATTTATTTTTTTTATTTTCTGAACTGACTGTCTGTGTTTTTATTATAATTTTATAGTCATACATTACGCCTGGAAACATAAACATGTATTTCTTATGATGCAACACACATCCTTGTATAGAAGTTGATTCATTCCATAAATTTCACATTGACAGCTAGTTTATAGAGTATTTGTACCAGACTGAATGAATGTGTCAAATAAGACCCGATTCACCATTAATATAAACCACAAGGCAAAGGGGTTTTTGTTATGACTCTATTATATCATTTCTACAGAAGATGTTAAAAGGGGAGGAAAAAAAATGTCCCTGAATTGACAAAATAGAGGCATCCTTTTAAAGCAATTTGTATAAACAGCTTCAGTTACTTTAGATCTGGGGAAGGCTAATAAACTCTGATATAGATGCATTCATTCCCATTTGCAAATCTCATCCTTACCGGAAAAAATGACTAATGGAGAGTTTGTGTTTTTTGTTATAGAATTTATAATCAAAATCAAAGGGAAATCATATTTAAAGGTAGCCTGCGTGAAAATCCATAAAGATCCAGTGAAATCTGACATTTACATAGCTAAACAAGCATTCTTTAATGTGCATTTAGCCCATGGTGTTCACACTGGACAAGTAGGGTTAGGCTTCTTTTTCTTTTTCTTTTCTGCTGTTTATTAGCACAAGTCCATAACTTACAGTTGGAAGAAGCTTAGTTTGAAATGTCGAAGTGGTGCAAATCATGCAGTTTGGGCACAAAATGGTGTGGTTCATTGCTAGTGTCTTTGAAATAGCGGATATGGATTACCATCATGCCAGGAGATCGCCCTTGGTTTATTTTTATTTGAAAAACAAACATAGATGCCATCAGGCTCGTTGCAATGTCCGGTCTCACCAGATAAGCCAGCCACGCTCTGAGTTTGGGAAGTTTCATTGCATCACTACCAAATCCGAGTCCCCAAAGTTCGACCTGGTTTAACTGGCAACGCCTGTACAAGGCCACACAAAAACTGTTTTAAATTTGTGCGTAGCTACGTGTGAACATGACAATTATGAATAAAGGAAGCCCAATACGTGCATTTATGTTAATTTTGAAGGTAGACTGAGTTCCTCTATGATTTTACTACATATTGCAAAAATAATTAAACGAGCTAACATAATAAAATCGACATATCCCAGTTATCCAATGAGTTATTTGGAATATGATGAGACAATGGAATCTTTGCATTTGTGGCTTATTTGTGGGAAAACAATTGAATTATCGGCCTCCAAAAATGACAGTCTTTTTCTCATTTTGTTTGTACTCAAAAGTTTATAACTTATTTAGCTCTCTTTTGCACCATTCTTTAAGGTTTTGGTCATGGTGCTCCATTTTGCCTTTTAACTTGGCCCCCCATGGGGACTAATAAAGTTTATTGAATTGAATAAAAAAGTTTCTTAAAAATATTTAAGACCTCATAATGCATCAATTCAATCTATCCTCTATTTCAGCAAAAGGCTTCATAAATTCTTCAGATGAAACAATTTGTTCTTCTGCTTGCATGACCTTATTTCAATTTTTTTTTTGGAAAAGGTTTAGACGGTCGATGCTGCAGACAAGGCTTTGTTGAATTGGTCGCATATGGAAGCAGTTGCCTCAAAGTGCAGTATTAAATAATGTAGGATAATTTTCTGGTTAGTCCCGCATAAAAAAAATCCTGATATAGTGCCACACAAAAAACACATATGCCCACAAAAACTGCACAAAGCTACCTCCCACATGTATTGTATGCTCACAAACCTTCCTAACACATTCAGGAAATAATTGTGTAATGGGTCCGGGTTGCATCCTTGCTATCTTCCTCCCACGCATACTCTTAAGACAAACTTAAATGTAATTACCACCCATGTTACGTATTGCATGTCTCTGTGTGTGCTAATGCATGTTCTTTGCCGCCACTCCACCTACACGCTCATTCTAGACAGACAATGAATAGCTCCCAGTAATAGCTTGCCACTTGACAGGATCCCATACTTTTTAAAGAGCTTCAGTGCATGAAATTATCCTTTTGTGTGTCTGCGTGGAATGGGAGCCTATGGTTATCTGAAGCACTGCCCATTGGTGAGCAATGGAGTGCCAAAGTGTTTGACATTAAAAGGAGAGGAAAGAAAAGGTGTAAACTTAGAGGAAGTGGAGAGTTTACTTAGAGAAAGAAAAGCTACATTTCAGTCCGAGATGAGATTTAGATTGGGCAGTAGATAACGGAGCCCTCAGTGAAAGAAAGACAGAATGATGAACGAAAGATTAATTTGTCTGCTTCTCTCGTAATAAAGCAGGATGAAGTTGATCATGTTCTTAAGGACCTATAGTTTTTTTAGGACTGTAAGAAATACATTACTGCCATTTTCATTTTGTCTACGCTTTCTGATTTAATAGACTTGATAAAAATAGAGCTCCTACTCTCCTAAATATACATTTAAATCCTTTTTTAATAAAAATGTGATTAAAAATATGTGTCATTCATCCCTGAAGGAAAAATGCATTTTTTTTTAAATTATTAGTTGGTTCTAAACCGGTCCTTAAAAACACGGTTGTTTCAGATGGTGTGCAGTGTTTTTTGTTTTATGGTGCACCATATGTGACAAAAATATCTCCAGGACTAGACTAATCGTCAACACAAAAACAACCTTTTCTGTCAATTTGTTCACTCCTTTGTTCTGAAGTTGATGTCCCAATAGCTGACACTCTACACAACTACACTCTACCTCACGGGTAGAACAACATTTTGCTTTACACTTCGAAAGTCTTTAGAGGTACTTTTGGCTGTATCAATTTTGTAAACAATCGTTTTTGTGTTGCATTTTCATTTAGCTTTTCCACATTTTCAGCTACAATGTATTTATTTATTCCATCTCTTTCTGTTGTTCCAGGATAAAAATATTTGTGATCTTTCCAAAACATTTCCTAAAACATGCCAACATCTTTTGAGCATGGGTAATTGAAATAAAATGACTGGTCATACACAGAACCTGCAGAATTATGTGACAATATTTGTAATGTCTAAAAACCAAGAACAAAATAAATGTAGTGTGGAGTACAATGCTTTGAGGTTCTCCTGTGCTCCTGATCACCTTATTTGAAAGTCACTTCTCTGAAGCAAGCAAATGAGTTCAACCTTATCTCAACACCTTAACGCTAGCAGGTCCTGAAAGGTGCCTACTGGTTTTCTTACAGGTGAAAGTGTTTTTCATGACGCGTGATGTCAGACCAACTGAACGCAAATTTTGGCCAATCCCCTTTTTCTGCTGTGGTGTGTTGATTGAACTTAATTTCACAGCAATTTAATATTCAGCCTTTGTGACACCTCTATAGCAACCTCAAAGGTAGCAGCAGATGGGGACTTTGTAAATCTGCAAGCAGTAATGGAGGAAGCTGATGACATAAGATGTCTGACTGTGAAGAAACTGGATTCTCTAGAAAGGACTGTATTAAATTTTAGGTTCGTACCCCGTCAGTTTCTTGCACACAGAAATAAAGGAATAACGACTCAGAGACAGTTACTTATCTTTTGTGGAGGTTTTACTTCGTGCAAATACGAAGGGGACAGACAGATGAACATGGTGCATTCAAAGTCCGAACCAACGAGCTCAGAGATGGGCTTGGTATATAAAGCCTGCATTTGCATATTCAGAAGATCGTCCGATGGACCTCGTGGGAAAATCACGCCCACAGGTCGCTGCTGGAGAGAAGCTCCAAGGATAAAGTGAAGATAATTCTGAGGCCTGCTCAGCAGATCACACATGCACAGAAAAAAAAGGGATTATGAGAAGAAACTGTGAGAAAAATAGTTTGGCTGTGCTTTCTTCAAATGTAATATAATTTTGAGATGACAATACATGCTCAGTGAATTAAGTTTAAACCATTAGTGTAATAAAAGTTAAAGGCAGTTTCTAACTATTCTTCACACTGACACTTAGATAAATTACTTAAAAGAAACATAAAAAACATTGTAGCACATAGTGGTTTTAGAATGAGATCAAGCAGCAGCTCAGTCCCTGTCCTGGTTACACCACAAAAAGGTATGTTTTTACAATAGATAAAATTCCAAGGAGGCAAGAAACAGAATCTCCATACAGTTCCTTAAAGATGTGCTTCATTTTTTGGCTGATATATCATTTGATAGTTCTTGCACATGACACCTTCTACACAGAGAAACTTTTAGCAGAGCATACAATCGTAGAACAAGTCTTTCTGCTGAGATGGCAAAAACGGTTGCATTTTCTTTCCCCTTAAATGTCCCCCAACACACATTTATTAACTTTCTTTTGTCTCTTTAAAAATAGACAGTTTATGTCAATGACTGTTGGGCAATACACACAACTTTGTCTGTATTTGTAGGCTGAGAAACTGTATGTGACTGACAAGAAAACAAGACCAGGTTTTATATAAAAAAATGTTAGGGAATCACAATGCAGTGTGTCTCAGTCATGCCTCTTTAGAGCTGTAAAATGATCTATTACAAGGGGGTGTCATCCCTTCAGGGGAGATCAGTGTGTGGTCAAGAGGATGCTTAGAGTGGAGCGAAAAAGCCATCATCAGACATCACGTCTGTTATCTGGGTGGAACACATTCTTGTGTTGGGGAAATGGTTTGAACAACGTTTTGGACAGCACAGGATTTGTTTCCTAACTCAGGATAATAATTCAAGTGGTCTGCAGAGGATTTCAGTAGTCCGACTCAAAAACCATTTTGAACCTGCAGTCTTATTACATTAAGTCTCCTCAGCTGCCAGTGGATGTGATGTCTGGAGACAAGCCAGTGAGAGTGCAAGGTGAATGTAGGGTAAAGATTGTACAGCTGTTTTAAAATTCCATGACTGTGCATTTAAGTTTTTAGATTACAAACATGTATAATTAATGTGTTCCAAATGATTTCCTGACAAGATGAACACACATATCAATATGTTGGGGAAAAAACAAGACCAAACAGGACAACTATCTGCCAATGTGGCCCTGACTATTGATGCCTTGAAGGTTTGAAGCACCATATCCTGGTAATAGAATGCTACAAACATGCATATTCATGCTGAGTCTTAAGTATTAACATGAAGGAACTTAAGAGAATGAACACAAACAAGATAAAAATAGTGGTGCAGCACAGAAAAGAAGAGGCAGTTTTCTAAAAACCCAGCTGTGAGCGATTAAACAAATGCTACACATTCAAAAGGCAGAATAAAGCTGAGTGTGTGTTGGGTCCACTGCAACGGCAAGTCACTATTAAGATCCCTAAGCTCTTTTTAACACAATTAACACCCCAGTTTCTTTCTATAGTGTACTGAAATAGAGTAACAGCAATCCCCTACTGCTTTACATATTAGTGTGTGTGTGTGTGTGTAAAGGCTATAATGCTGCCTATGTATTCTTAATCTTCAACAGACAACAGACAATCTAAGACGGATGAAATGGAAATTTTAGGGAGATTGAAGTTAAAACGAAGGATGGAATGCTGAAGCTGGTCCATTGTATAATTTGCTGGGATTTTCTCTTAATCTTAAGTGTTTCCTTGAAAGAATATTTTACAGCAAACATTAATGTCTTTGTTGCTTAAGATTTAATTCATTCTTTCACACTTGGTCCTGAACCCTGCCTCTGGCTCTTCTCGTGGCCCCGGCCGTCCCCCAACTCCATCTGGAAGAAGCCCATCTGCTG
Organism: Oryzias sinensis; assembly: GCA_037389245.1. Classification (NCBI taxonomy): domain Eukaryota; kingdom Metazoa; phylum Chordata; class Actinopteri; order Beloniformes; family Adrianichthyidae; genus Oryzias; species Oryzias sinensis. Next base: position 15,390,924 of record CM074500.1, read on the forward strand.
GGCTGTGTAAACATGTACTTGCAGTTACATAGTTACATAAGCTAATTCTTCTCTAAGAGTTCTGGTACATCACCTATTCGTCTGGGGAGACGATCCCTCCTTCATGTGGACATCCCTGAGGTTTCTTGTTTTTTTCCGGAATCCCTTTTTTAAGAGTTTTTCCTTAATAGGAAGGAGGGTCTAAGGGCAGGGATGGCCAGTTTAGCTTAGTCTGTTTAGTCTAGTTTAGCAAATACCTATTGAATTCTATGTCTTCATGTTATTTATGATTTAATGTTTATCATACAATTACCTGTATGAAGCCCATTCAGACGACTCTTGTTGTAATATTTGCTTATATACTGTAAATGAATATGAATTGAATTGACTAAATAAAGGTTGATAATACGACTTTTCTTTTTTTGCCGTCATCTATTAAGCAAATGTCCTTTTGTTTTTCTTTGGCAGAACACAGTGGACAAGCTCATAAAGAAGACCAACCTGGCTCTGCTGGTAGGAACCAACAGTTGGAGAGATCAGTTCATAGAAGCCATCACTGTGAGCGCAGGTAGGGCTAATGCAAGCATACATTTTGCACGGCTAATGCGTCAGTCTGGACGCTCTCTACTTCTCTATTACTACATGGAATGTTCTCAGTTAGCCTATATCGGTTATACTGAAGCCAATGCCACACTCTAAAGAAGTGAGAAACAACGTGGAGAATTAATTGATCTTTTACACAACAATTTTATTTAAAAACTACCTCCAGAGATTGCAGTTTGACTTGTTTGACTTTTGGCTGCTGCCTTTAGGGGTCACTACATTGAATCCTCCACCTCTGTCTAATTCTATACTCTTTATCCTCATCGCTCACCCTAAGCAACCTCATGTCCTTTCTGGACTATGTCCATGATTATCTTCTTTGGTCTTACTCTATTTTCAGTTCCCTCAATATGTCTAAACTATCTCAATCTTCCCTGCATTTACCTCCAAAACATCTAACAGGATCTGTTCTGTTGTTTTTATTCCTGATTCTATCCATCCTTTTCACTCCCAAAGAGAACTTCAACATCTTCAGCTCTGCCTTCTGTCTCTTTCTCAGAGTCTCTAAACCAATACTGTGGTTGCTCTCACTACCATCTTCTACACATTTCTTTTCATTTTTGATGAAACTTTTTAGTCAATTAACCTACCTCCACCCATTCTAACCAGTTTGCACACACCTCCTTACATCATTCCCACACTCTCTCTTACTCTGGCTGTTGATCCTACATACATACGTACATAAAGTCCTCCACCTTCTTCGGTCTTTGTTTCATGTAACCTCACCGTTCCACTTGAGTCTCATTTACACACAGATTCTTTGACTTGCTGAAGCTGACCTTCATTCCCCCATTTCCAAAACAACACCCATCTTTCTATATGCTTTTCACTTGCCTCCTGCTCTCATTATAGATCACAATGTCATCTGCAAACTTCATGACCCACAGAGATCCTTGTCTGTCAGTCTATTACCACAGCAAAGTAGGGACTCAAAGCTGAACCTTGGCCCTGCCTTCATGTTTGTGGAACCTGTCTATGAATTAACAATTAACATCACTCTCTCTCTTTGTTGCTAATCTGTACACGTCCATTTTTGCCTCCTTGGTGGCTAAGCTTTCATCCAAGTCCTCAAATTCTTTTTGTTTTGGCTTTTGTTACCTCTATCTTTTGCAGCGTCTCCCTGTACTCTTGTCTTCTGTCCTCTAAGTGTCCAACATTTTCTTTGCCAACATTTTCCTCATAACTCCCTTGTTCCATCACTAAGTCTCCTTATATTCATTGCTTATTCTAGATGACACACCTTCCTCTCAGTCTCCCTGATCACTTTAGCTGTAGCAGTCCAGTCATCTGGAAGAACCTCCTGATCATCTGTCTACTTCATTTCCCCCCCAAAAGCCACACACAACCAAGTTTTCCTGTCACCACATAGTCCTTTGCTCTGCCCTCTTCACCTTCCTCACCATCAGAGTCATCCTACACACCCCCATCCTATGCTGTCACACATTCCCCAGCCACAACTTTCCAGTGGCCTCTGTCAGAATAGAATGTCAGCGCAAGATTTAATTAACTCGTGTGCTCCTCCCACCACTCTTATATGTAATCCTTTGCTACTCCCTTTTCAGAGAAAAATATATTCACAAAAATATTTCTGTTAAACAAACAATGGAGTTAGGCCACTGTATACTATATAGATATAGCAAATGGAGGAAGTGTAGATAAATAAAAGCAAGACTAACGCTGGAGTGGATGGCAGCAGATTGCAGAACAATTGGTATTAAATGGTGTCATTTAGAGGGAAGCTCATAAATTTGCAGCAAATGATGGCACAGGAGATGCTCCCTTAAGTCCCACTATTACAAGAAGGAGACAGGAGGCGTATGAAAGAGACAATTACAGAAGTGACAGCAGCACAACGTGCACCATCTGCTGCTCTCACTGGAGATTTTTGGCCACTGATGGGAAACTAGAATAACCTCAGAGTTAACAGTGAATCACTGAGATAATATGTGCATGGACAACTTAACCATAAAAGGAAAATAGTATTACTCTGCTCCCTTTTCAAAAACTGTAATGTTTTGGCTACTTGTTCAGAACATTAATGTTACACAGACAATACATTGTTGTGACTGTGGCTTACAATCCTGTGGGCAATTGGTTTTTATAGCTCACAAGATAAAGCATTAATGAGGGCAAATAATGTAACAGCCTACTTTTCCATTTGCTTTGATTATATTGTTTGACATTTACTACTACTGTAGTGGAAATATTGTTGCTAAAACAGTAACAAAAATATAGTTGATACTATTTATTTGACTTAATGTTTAAAATCTTTCATTGCTAGACTTTGTTGATGAAAGTGGTTAATTGCAAGAATTCAATAGAATATGCTGATTTTACTTTTAAAACATGTAATTATTAACCAATAAACCTTTATTCACTTTTCCAAATTTGCACATTTTGGAGTAAACAGCCGGATTTTATTTATTTTTATTTTGATGTCTTTTCTTCTGGAAAAACTTTAGTGATCATTAGATTTAAAATATTAGAACTCTTATACATGAAAAAATGAGATTTAAAGGCCACACTGAGATGTGTAGGCTTGCATGTGTGTGGTGATAGATGATGGACCTCCTTTGGTTGTTTGGACAGACCAGATGGGAGGTGATGCAATTGATGGAAGTAACATGTGATAGAAAGACCGTTTATGATGATGAAATGATTACGATGACTTTTTTTTCATTCTTTTTACACTCCTTTTCTGGTTACATAAATAAATCTTGTATGAAAATCCCCGTTGTCTGGTAACTCTAACAAATGCTATTTTAGTATTTTAAGGTTCAGTTGAGCAAAAATGCCATTTTACCATTGGTTCAGAGCTACCTTTGGTTTTAATGCTCCCTATTCCCTTATTGTTGCTAAAGTGCACGGTTAAACAAGGATATAAATAAAACACGTACTGATGTCGATCCTTAAAGACAAGAAGATTTGAAAGTAATGTCACCCTCCTTGTCAAAATCTGCTTTAAGCCAGGATAATATTTAATGTCACGTGAAGACGGAGAAGAAGAGAGCAGCAGAGAATATGTCAGGCAAACGGAAAGTGACAGAGAGAGGGAGAGAAGCCCAGCAGTGTGAAAATGCCTCGGAGAAACACGCTCGACGTGGAAAACAATGATACATGAAGTGAAGATGCGCATCAAGAAACGAACAAAGCAACAGCAGAGATCAAAGAGAATACAGGTCAGAAGAGGGAAAAGAGAAAGATGTGGTTAAAAGGGAAGTGTGGTACTTTTAACTGATAAAATGAAGAGCAAAAACTGATATTCCAATATTTTCACCTTCCTGTGGAATTTGTCTCATGATGGAGAAAGTATATGAAGACAATTAAGCTTAAAGTATTTCTCGAATTATATTGAGAAATAGACACAAAAATGCACTTGGAAAAAGCTGTTTGTGACGTACAAGGTATTACGATAATCCACTGGCTCCCTGCTCTGTTCCATTCTGATGCATCCTCTTGTAGATGACTAGATCCATGTACGTCTTTGTTTGCCTCATCCAAGCTGGTATTTGGCTCAAAACTGTATGTCTGGATACCTTTAATATTGCTTGTCCTTTTTGTTGTAGTGGTAATGTTAGGTTAGGGTTGTGAGGGGCTGGCTGTAAACTAGAGGGAGAGAGTATAAACAGATGGATGACGGGAAAGGGTAGGCCTACTATGTGCCAACAGTCCCGCCCACAACTTAGAGGTGAATTATTGATTAACTCCTGTTGCTCTGCAGAAACTATGTCCAAGAAAAAGACACAGACTGTTTTTTTTATTTTGGCTAAAATGGCATAATCATGATTAAAAGACAACTGGGAACACTTTGGCAATAGATCAAAAGACGATCAGAACGGGACTTTATAGTAGTGATACTTGGTGTTCTCTTTGGATGCTATCAGCCTACAGGGCTCTCCATTATTTCTTGCATCAACAAAGCAGTTTATTCGATGGATCTTAAATTTGGGTAGTAAAAAAAAGAATTCCATGTGGATGTTAGTTTAGGTAAACTTAATTTCTCCTTTTTCCGAATGTTAATGTTTGCAGAAAAAAACAACTTTTTTTTTCTGTTTGGCCCTCAAAGCAGTTAAACGTGTAGAGATTTAAAAATGACATCACTGACAACATCAGAATACACTAGAAAAATATAATCTTCTGCTAATGTCAATATTTCATTGTTGCACTGTGATGTAAAAACAATAATTTCGTTGTATATTTTGACCCACTTTTGCTGTTCTAATATTAACCTGTGTGTCTTTTAAATACAATACTTTTGATATTTATTCACTTACTGAATATTGAAGGAATCCTCTCCTTTGCTTGCTCTTTAAGCCTGATTGAAATGTGAGAGCTAAAAGTGTTGGAGATTAGGGGCTGATTGGATGCTTGTGGATCAAAGAGGTGGTTTACATCCAGCTGTGAAATGGCATAAAAGAAAAACTGAAGAGAGGGCACTGAACAGGAGGAAGCTAAATAAACTGATGAGACAAATTAAGATCATGCTGATGCAGTTAAAACCAATTATAGAAAAATACAGATAAATCCATTTTCACGTAAGGCTTCAGAAAGTAATAAACTCTTAACAGTGTGTGGAATTGATGAGTAGGATTATTGTGCAGAGTTAATATTTACAGATATAGAAATGAGTGATCATTCTGTCACGAAGGTAGCATTATTATCTTTGTACTGCCATCATTTTTCAAAAGAAAAACCTTCAGATGTAGGAAATTTAAAGAATTCTCGAAGCCGCAGTTTAGAACACCAACAATTGAGTTCCTTAAACATGACACCCACTTTGACACAAATTTTGTTTTTGATGTTTTTAACATGTTCTTGTGGCAATTTTCTGAAAATTAAGCTTTGCATCTGTGGTAAATCATAGGCAGAGTAAAAAATCTGAATCAGAATAATTTATTGTCATTACAATTGTAAACTGTAACAAGATTCGAGCAGCTCAAAAAAAAAAAAAACAGGGCATCATTTGTGCAAAGATGGGAGGTAGTTGAAAGATCCAATGATGCAAAATTGCTTCTTAAAAATAGAAAGCTGTTACAGCAATGTATAAAATTAAAAGAGTAAAGATTAGTAACAAGTAGGAAGTTGCTGTTTGAAAAAGAGTTTATTTGTGACATAGAAAACAAGCTAGGTGGGCCACAACATGCCCACAACTTGTGCCCAAAACTCAGAGGGAAATTTCTAATGAACTCCTGCTGCTTTGCATAAACTATGTCCTAGACAACTACATATATACTTATTTTTTTCATTTTTATAAGCTTAAAGATTGCTGGGAACGCATTGAAATAGATCAAAAGGTGATTGGAGTAGGATTTTAGATGTAAAACTGATGGATCAGCCTATGGTGCTGTAGTAAGAAAACATTTTTTATAAGGTCTTACATAAATGTCTTCATTTTTTTATATTTTTTTGGTTGTGTTAAAATTACCCTAAAAAAGGACTTTCATTTAGTATTTGTGTATTTACATTTTTAAGATCATTCGTCATTCCAAATTTCCCACGTGTGGGATCAATAAAGTATTCTTGATTCTGATTCATTCAGCTCACAACTTGACTTTAGCACTTGAAGTATTTTACAGGGGGAAAAAGGTCAAAGATTAATTACTTCTCCTACTCAAAGAAATGCAAATCCATGATGCCGGCTGTGGGGGGTAGATGACCACTGACCGGGGCATAAAAGCATGCCAGGTCACCTCTCTTAGGTCCAGCTATTGATGGATTATTGAATTAATGAAAGGTGGAAAAGCATAATCTTTAAATAATTTAATTTAAAGGTTAAAGGTTAAGAGAAAAGAGAGATTGAGACTAAGAAATAAGTGGATTGAAAAAATACAAGACTGAAGAAGAAATTGTGTTTACACACAATGATTTGTAATTCAATACAAGAAAGAAAAATTAAGTGAAATGATCTTAAGTGAAGCAAAGGTTTGTTTACTCCAAAAAGAAGAAAAAAACAATACACAAGTTGGCATTCCCAACCTTTTTGGATGTTAAAAAGCACATGTTAGGTGTGTTCTTTCATTTTGTACTGTAATTTTAACCAATAAGCTAAGTTCACATTGCCCTTGGCAACATGCTTTTAAGCAACCACTTTCAATTAAAAGTCTATGTAAATTCATGTCTTCAAAATTCTTGCATTCATGTGTCACGACACACATTTTTAAGTCAGTTTCTGGGCTCTGCGTACAAAACGTGCATCCATTGAACATGCATTTAAAGTTGAACCAGGTCAAACTTTGACAAATCTGGCATTTAGATTTGGGAGTGTTGTATGGATGAAGTCTATTTTAATTCAGGGAAGTGCCAACCTGTTTTATGCTTTTAAAAGTACTCCTCAGATTTTCACAGAAATCAGGACGTGACTCAGAAGGCTTTTCCCGCTCTCTTCTTTTTTAATGCTTCTTCTTCACAACATAACATACAGAACTCACAGTCAGTCATTCAACGCGCCCTCTAGTGTCATGGTGCAGCAATTGAATACACAACATATTTCCCCCTTGTTTAAGAGCTTAACAGACCTGTAATGGAAACACTGAAACTTTCAAATAAAATATATACCGGTATATATTTTTTTGTGTGCGTCCCCACATTACCTCCAACTCGGATACTCTCTAACAACATTTAAATAACAATATCTCAAGAAATCTGCATTAAGTAACACTTCTTCTCACCCCTACTTTTTTTTACACTAATCATGAGCCATGACTAATGTTTATAATCATTAAGCCATGCAGGCTTCTTTCTAACCCTTGTGGGTTTGGGCATCCTATCACCCAGCGGGGGTCTGACTTCTGGTCCAGGCATTGCATCTGCAGGGCCTGTGGCTGTGTCTTGTGCACTTTCTGGAACCAGAGACAGGGGAGAAACATTTCATTTGCATCCATCCTCCAGCACATACAAACTCTCACCTGCCTTCTTCATCACTTGGCTTGGGCGTGAAACTTTGACAGTCCTTTCTTTACATGAAAGGGCAAATTTCAAACTCAAACTGATTTAACTGACCACGAAGGATTAATTAATAATTGCAGTTAGTGGCTCGTCGCAATTACATGACACATAGTCTTTCATTTATTGTAATAGCTGTGAAAAAAGCCTGGAGCAAGATCTACAAGATTTGCACTGCTTTGACATTTCACATCAAGCCGTATCCAATAGGTGGTGGACATGGGATAGTTTTGGGTAGCAACAATCCAATGCCACTATGTACTGAGTATAGTCTTAAAAACTCAAAAGGGCTAGGATACAAATTGGGTTATGGTAAATTTTACAAACAAGTAAAAAAGGGGAAACAATGTGCAGTTGTTTCTGAGGTGCTTTATGTTTATTGCAAGACAAAAAGCAGAAATGAGGTGAATTTTGCCTCTACAAATTAATTTGGGTGAATCCTTTTTTCAGCATGTAACAAGTCCGGTTTAACCTTTCCATTTAACTGTTTTTGTTGAGAAAGAAGTAAATCTGTTACAGCAGTAGCACATACGATCACCACTAACACTTTTATGCAACTGCCAACATCTCAACATGCTGCACTCGCTGGATCATCTTTTAGGACTTGCTGACAGGTCAAAGGTTAAAAAAAGTCCAGAGAGTCTGCCACTGAGACTATGGTGGATTTAATACATGCAGCAATAAGCTTTATCTAATCTCTTTTTTTTCCTGTGCCTTATCTTCCTTTTTATCCACGCTCCCATTCCCGTATCGCCTCTCAGAAGAATTAGATCGAAATGAAGATTAATCGTTTTAGAGAAGCCTGAAATATGCTTTGATCTGGACTGAGACGACCTATTGTCTCTCTGATCCCCAGGTCTGAAGTGATATCTAAATCGTGTGCTCCTATTTTGGCTAAAACTCTGGGGGAAGAGTGCAGACTTGAAGCAGCCTTTCTTTAAAGACTTCAGCTTTGAAAAGACATTTAAAAACCTGCTAAGGCCTGACCTTGAGGTCACTACATCATAACATCAATCTGGGTCTTGCAAGCAAAGAAAATGATTGGGACTACGACATTCATCACAAAGCCATAAATAAATAAATGCATTTGGCAATCCCTCAAAGTTGCCTTAAATGTCAGTGTTCTGGTGTGGAATGGGTATATAGACTTGTTTTTTCTTGTGTGTGTATTTCAGTTTTTGTTGAAAGGCTAATAGAAACTGTTTTTTATTTTCACATTATGCTGATGACACCCAGCTCTGCATCGCCACCCTTCCCTCCTTCACACCTCATTGACTGCCTCCATGAAATAAAATCCTGGTTCATATGCAATTTTCTGAAACTAAATGGTTATAAAATGGAAATGCTACTTGTTGGCCCCAATTCCAATTCCTACTATATCAGTATTTGTTGATACTCCTCCACATCTCCGTCCCCTCATGTTACGAATCATCCTTGACAGTACACTTTTCTTTCCTTTCACATAGCATCACGCCTTCCACCTATTTCCATCCATCATCCGCAATTTTGCCAATCTGGCTCACTGTCTGTCCTCCTCTCAACTCCGCCATTGCAACTCTTTACTGTTTTTCTCCCCCAGAAAAGTCCACAATCTCCAACTTGTTCAAAACTCAGCACCACACATTATAACAAGAACTCCAGTCACATGTCCACATCTATTCTCCATTAGCTCCTCTGGCTCCCAATCCAATATAACATCCAATACAGCAAAATATTTTTTTTTATCTGTTAGGTCATTCACAACCTTGCCCACCTCACTGACCTCCTCGTGTCACTGGATCTTCCCGCACACTCATATCTTCCTCATTTGTTCCTTTCACTTTCCTGTCTGTATGCCTCACAACAACTAGGAAGAGAGCATTCACATGCAGTGGTTAGCTCTCTCGCTTTACAATGGAAGGCCTTAGTTTGTATCTTCGCTGGGACCCTTTTGTGTAGAGTGTACATGTTTTCTCTGGACACTCCATCTTCTTCTCACAGTCTAAATACATGGTATCTCTATAATTTGCCCTTAGGTGTGCATATGTGTATGATAGTGTGTAGCCCTGCAACAAACTGGCAACCTGTTCAGGGTGTATCCCGCCTTTGCCCAACAGTTGCTGGGATAGGCTGCAGCAGCCATATGACCCTGAAAGGTATTTAGGGGGTTCTGAAAGTTGAACTGATGAACTTTGTAAAAGATCAGTCCTCAACATTTGTGTATCAAGAACACCTTTAAAGATTAAGCAGATATTGTATATATTGCAGTTTACAATCATGTTGCCGGAACTTAAATGAAGGTTGTCTTAAAATGAAAAAATATATATTTTGATTGGATTTTTACTGTTAAGTGTAAGTAATAAAAAGTCTACCAAAATGTCAAGAAAAATGTGTTTTCACAGTCATATTTGTTACAGATTTAAGTGTCTTGACTTGCTTTAGAGCTGACTCAGCTCTGTGACATATTAATGAAATGAAGAAGAAAAGAAGTTGAGAACAGGCACAGTTTGAGGTAGGATGTTTTCAAAGTGAAAGTTTTTCTCAGAGAAATGTTTTAGGAAAATAATCAGTTATTTTCAATCGTAAATAATGATAACAATAATGATAACAATAAACCATAACACATATGGGCAATTTAGAGTTGCCAATTGACCTATGAAGCATGTTTTTGGATGGTGGCAGGAAGCCGGAGAGCCCGGAGAAAACCCATACATGCGTGAGAAGAACATGCAAACTCCACACAGAAAGGTCCCCCATTGATGTTCTGTGAATGATAAAAACACATTTTTTACTTTACTAAAAATGATGAACAGGACTGTCTGAAAGGCACAGGCCAAGGACAGAAAAAAAGAAGAGGAATCAATGGAAAGGAAATCAAGTGGACTGTTAGGGCAAAGAATGAGTGAGGAAAGTGAAAGAAAGAAAAAGATTAATGTCCAACCATTCCACACTCCACTGCCCTCTAATTACTAACTCCACACCATGTTGTTCAATCACCTACTCCTCTGAGTGGGTGAGTTATTTACGGAGGTATATCTTTGTGTTCTAACCCAAGGGAAATGTAGGTAATGTGGCTTTCAGGAAAAATCATTGAGACAAAACAAATGTAGAAAGACTGGGGCTTTGTAGCCAAGGGATCTTTGTCAACAAAGAATACACAGACTGAGAAGAAGTAGAGGTCACTTTTTCTTCCTAAAGGTATTGATTTATAGACACTAATAAAACCAAATACGCTGAAATTAATTCTGAGCGCCAGCAGCTGTCTGCTCTGTCTTTTGCATTTTGAAGATGATGAATGATGATGATTCATTGGATGAGTGGTTATTTTACAGATTTTTTGAATCCGTAAACTGTCTTGTCAAATGTGATCGGGCTGGATCCTTTTACTAATAAACTCTTTGACCAAAATTGAGAACATCTGAAGAAATTAAATAAAGCTTCTTATGGATGAAAAGGTTTTTCTTTTTTTAATTGAAAACAAATTCTTTAGGTTGGCAATGCTATACTCTAAGGAATGACTTGTGTGACTTGCAAATGTCTGTTAGAAGCTCTCCGGTGACTTTGGTGCTTGGCAGCCAGACACTGTGTTTGCTACAGTATGTGCCTTAGATAGGCAGAATGATGAGACCAGTGGAACATGAATATAGGCATGTCAGCATGTGTTCTGACAGACATCCCACATACACGCAATTAGCAGCACAGCTGTCATTCTGTAAAGTTGTAGGCAGTGATGCCTGTAACATTAACGTGTTTGTTTTCTATAAAAATTGGGAAAGTAGTTTTTTTGGGTTTTTTTTTCTATCAACAGCAGCTTTGAAGTCTTTGGAAATGTCACCAGATTAACTGTGTGGTTTGTTAAAAGACCAAAGGGCTTGTCAAAGAAGCGACTTTCATTTATATACGAAAACAGCTGAGACACATTTCTGGGATTCAAAGTGCTTCAATGTGGAGGAAACGTCAATGAGAGGGAAAAATATTAAAGGAGTGCTTTCCAAAATGCACGGACAAATGACAGACGGGTAACAATGGCTGCAAAGCTCTGAATGTTATCTGCTCTATTGCATTTGCAAAAAAAAATTCTCATGCATCATTCATGTCTGCATGTATTTATGTCTTTTCACAGGCAAAATTTCCCCTCAGCCTTCTAATGATGTACTGCTTCCAATAGGATATCCTGTTTTTTCTCTTTTGATCATACCACCTCTATAGCCACTAGTGGTTTTATGTACGGGTGGTATGGGTAGTACGGGCAGTACGGGCATTTGCCCAGGGCGCCAATTCAAATAGGGTTCCAACTCGGCACTTGGAGAAAAATATATGTGCCACTATGGTTTTCTATTTTCTGTTAAATCATGGTGTTTGGAATGGTCTGAAACCAGCAAATGAACGCCTTCTACAGCTGCTTGCGCTCCTGTCACGCACAGCTGCTCGTACTCAGCCGATAGGAGCACTTGCAGCTGCATGCTGTGGACTGAGAAGGCACTGGAAAGGTGTGTAAAAAAAGGGGAAGGATGGAGGGAAAAGGTTTAACTTTTTTAAATTCATTTCCATCATGTTGGTTTCTATAATTAGTCCATGGAATGTTCCTAAATCGGTTGGTAGTTTTAAAGATGAATATTTACCATTTACTATTACTCAGTAGTAACAAAACCTTATTTAACCAGTCATAACTAAAAATGTGCTGATAGGATTGAAAACAGCAAACACGAGTTAAAGTAAAGATTGATATATTACATATCATATATTATACGTTTTTTGGATCAAGTTGACATGGATGAACAAAATGCAGTTGTGATTCAAATGGGGTTGGGGGGTTGCCTAAGGAGAGCCTTGCCCGTGTAATAATTCAGTGTAGAACCGGCACTGCAGATAGCAGTGGTTTGAGACACGTAAATTATCCCGAGTTTCCTCCATATCAACACGAATGATTCCTACGATTCTCCAGTAGAGAAATATTAACGTTTCAAGTACAAAATTCTCACATGTAGAGACACTCATGGACACACACCTCCCTTAGCCAGCAGTCCGTGGAGAAGAGTTGCAGTCTATCATCTGTCAGTCCTGTGAGAATGCACCTTCTGGGCACATTCAGTGAGTAGAGATCACAGTCTACCACCTCTAAGGGACAAAATGGGAAGTATGTGTGAAAATGTCAAATATTTCAATTTTTCAAGTACAATATAAGAAGATGTGTGTTACTTTTAAACTTATATATATGTAAATATACGGTTTTGACATTGTCATTTTAAGTACATTTTATTATAACGTATGACATTTTCATAGACATGATTCAATTAATACAATTCTACTCAGCATTCTGGTTGTAGAATTTCCACAGTGAGAAAAATCTCAAGCCGACAAGTATGTTAACATTAAATAACGCCTCAATGCTGTGACAAGAGGGTGCATGGATTAGGAGAAGCTGAAAAGAAATGATAAAGAAAGGTCTCCATTGAACCATTGCCGACTGTGCTGAAGGAAGGGGAGCTACCAGCAGCAGAAAAACGGCTTGCTCAGGTAGAGGGATGTGATTCATAATTCAGTCTGTTCACCCTCTAAACCTTTACTGATGAAGAGGAGAAGAGGATGTTGGCTTGAATTATGTGAATTGACATAATTCAAGCCATCAATTATAGCGGGAACTTCACAGTTGACTTCAAGTAAAGTTCTGTGTCCTACTCTACTCTTCTTCCAAACTCAATGGCTGTAATTTTCAAATGAAATATAATATGAACTTTCGTCTCAATAGAAGACACTGGACAACTGAGTACCAGTCTGATTCTTGTTCTCCTTATCCTAGAATAGATACAATACTTCTAAAAATGGATCTAGCTGGAAAGTGGCTTGACATAAAGAATGTGACAATTGTAGCCCATGTTTAGTTATTTGTCTGTGTGCGATAGCTCTTGATGCATTGACTCCAGCCTCAGTCCACTTCTTGTTTTGGTCCTCAAAGTTATTGAATGGACTTTGCTTAACAGTCTACCTTGCATCAAGTCTTCTGTTAAAATGCTGGCAAACCGCACTCTTTGAACAGCCTTTTGTGGCTTGCCATTCTTGTAAAATGTGTTGATGTTTATCTTCTGTAAATTTGTCTAGTTCTCAGCTTCCTCATGATTGTGTAGCTTACTGTCCCAGTCAGAGAGACCATTTAATTTGAGATTTGAGTTCATTTGTTGAGGTATTCATCTAAGCGTTCCAACATTGAATTCCTTCCCAGTACAGTGTGCCATTGTTTATTATTGGGAATACATTCCATAAATAACTTACAATATGTGAAATCCTAAAAAAAAACAGCATGCCAAGTTGCGCTGAGAAAAATCTGCAAAACGAACATGACCATGATATAGCAAAAGAAAACTGTATTACAATTCACTGAGGAATCTAATATTTACATTACCTATAGCTCCAAATAAATACAAAAAAAGTTAAATAAAATATACATTTGACACTATATATGATTCTTTACAAAGTGAGAGTTTTACTTTAAGATTTAATTGAATATTAAGTTTATATAGAATCTTTCTTTTTACAATATTCAAATTTTGAGATGTACATCTTTGTAATATAACATGAATAGATGTCTAAGATTTTTTTTTTGCCTTTGAATATTGCCAAAAACATGTGCAGTTGAAAGTGTTGTGTTTTGTATTGTTTTTTTTTTTTACTTAACCGTAGTTTCGGCATAGATTGGTTTTAAATGGTGGAATATTTTAAGTTTAAGTAATTTCATAGAATCAAAATTCTGGGGTACAGAAAAAAAAACCATCACTCTTAAAATAATAGTCTCTTTTTTAAATAGCTCAAATCTATTGAAAACTGAAATATTTTGTAGATTATTGAAAGCAGGAATTTCTTTTTTTGAATATTAAACATTTCTTCAAAGCAGACGGTTCCTGGAAATACTACGTTAATATGTAACTACAGAAAAAATGGCTTCAAGTTACCTCTGTGGTCAGTGTGTACATAAAACTCTAAAAGGAGCTTGGCTAAATGATAATATAAATCAAAAGTATTTCCGTGCTATTGCTGGTTTGAATCATTTAAATAACTATAAAGGTGCAACTACTTTGTAGGTTGAGAGCAAAAAGATTTCCAACCTCTGCACCCTTAGTGTTTGATGTTTTCACAGTTTTAATGACTAAATCTCCTGCTTTTGAATATTGTGGTGTATACTGAATAACTGACATTGTTAAAAGAAATTACAGGGAAACCTGCCTCTCCATGGGATTTACCCAGTCAGCATGTTTGACTGAACTAGTAGGTCTTCTCATTTACTCATTGATTAATGGAGCAGAACAGCGACTGCTGTGTGTGTTTGGAGCGGGAAAAGTCATTTGAATTCCATGTTTCTGAGTCTCGCACATTCCACCTGACAGATAACACACAGTCGGATTAAACAAGTGAAAGTCCACCAGCAAAGGCTGTAGTTCATGCCCTTTGGCGAGAATTAAACTCTGTAACTGACATGCTGTTCACAGTCACATTCTGCAACCGGTCAGAGGTTAGGAATGTTACATCGATGCCCAGTTTTTTCGTAATAATATCCTTTTTTTCACTTGAGGTATTTTGGTTGAAGTGCCAGTGCTGGATTCCTGCACCCTTATATGTACAGTGGCAGAATACCCTAAAGTTTTCCTTTCTTTTTCCAGGTGAAGATGACGATGATGAGGAGTGTGGTGAGGAGAAACTGCCGTCCTGTTTCGACTACGTCATGCACTTTCTCACCGTCTTCTGGAAAGTTCTGTTTGCCTTCGTCCCTCCCACTGATTACTGGAGTGGCTGGGCCTGTTTTGTGGTCTCTATCTGCATGATTGGACTGCTCACTGCTGTCATTGGTGAGCACAACGTCGCAAAACAAACAAATTATACGGGCAAATAAAAGTTGTATTTTTATTCACAACCTGTATAAAAGTATGTAGAACATCTTTATATGCTAACTATAAGGACCTATGATGGTGATGTTTACTTTGATGTGATCACAGGTGACCTGGCCTCTCATTTTGGCTGCACAGTTGGCCTGAAGGACTCTGTCACAGCGGTTGTATTTGTTGCATTAGGAACGTCTGTGCCAGGTGAGCATTTCAGCCTCTGCTCTAACAGTTATCTCTCTGTGAAAAAACAAAAAAAGAATCTCAGCTGCTCCTCAATATATTTTTATTAAAAAAGGTCAACAAAACAGAAAATAATATTTAAATTGAAAAAAAAAAATCCTCCAGAGGCTAACAAAGTTACCTACCTTCTTTTATTTTGTTTATGATTTTGTTTTTACAAAAAATGAGTTTTAAACCTCTAGGAAAACACTATGTGGTGCACACCCAACATTCAAAAGAATTTCATCTTGGGGTCATGGTGGTGGTAGTATCGTTATCGGGAAATTGGGCAGAATAGGGTTTTGTGGATTCTGTGATGAACAAAGGAATAGGTATTAATTCAATAATTATGACCATAAAATTACCTTTACACATTTGTAGAGTGTCTTTTCTTTCAAGTTTGAAAACTTAGCTCGACATGTTTGGCGAATCTTAGCGTGAAAAAGCAAATTCTTACGAGGATCTCTGCATTTTCTGGCTATTGTTCTGGTCGCTTTCTATGACATTTCTGTTGTTTTCTATTTCTTCAGTCATTTCACTTTTTGATGATCAGTGTGGATTTTAATGGGTAAAACCTCTTCTCTTTGCATGTACGCAAACATTTGTATCGGAATAAGACTAAAAAGAGTCATGCATGCTTCTGTGTTCCATTAGCACAAGCCTGTTTGATATGTCAGGCTCAAGTGGTCTTTAACCTCCTTTGTAGAGAGCTTAGGGATAAACAGAACATGCTCCAGTATTTCACACAAACATCCACAAAATTGTACACAGACAAAAACAATTACATGACTGGCAACAGCTGAATTTAAGGAAAAAAATGCCCAAAATGCTTCTGCTTGGGAAACACAAAACGTGTGCATGGACAAATAATGCACACAATGGGAAGACCTACCAAATAGGAAGAAAGTGCTTGAGTCTTTCGGAGCCTCTCCGTCTTATTAGCTGAGCCTCCCTGGAAGCGCTCACACACAAACAAGAACACGCTCCCACAAGACAGCCCAGCCCTAGCACTGTCGCATTACAGTTAATAAAACCCATCCTGTGCCGCAGCTCCATTGTGATTAACCTCATTTTTCATGGTTAGCCTCTCTAAACGGCACACACACACACACACACACATACATATAGTGTATGAGATATTTGGAAATGAAATAAACAGATGGAGAAAAGAGGAGAAACCTGAGAATTAAAATTACATTTGTAAAGAAGGTTCAGTTTAAACATATTTTTAAAAACATCTCTGCATGAGTTAAGAGTGGCTATGATAATGATAAATATGAAGAGTGGTTTTATTTAGCATTTTTTACATCAGAAGTTAAATTAGCACAATTCTAAATGTTTAACTAGACCAAGATGGGCAACTCCTGGTGTCAAGTCCTGAGACACAGACACAGAAATCTTACCCAGATATCTCATTAAGCCATGCTATACAGGTAAAGAACGGCACACCAGGTGCCTTTTATTTGCTTGAAGACCTGGCATACTGACTTATTTGCCACAGTATTGTACAATCGTTAAACACATTTTCATGAATCAAGAACATGATTTTCCATGGAAAATTTTGGGACACTTTTTGTGTCTCCTACCACAAAACCCAAAAAATGGTTTCTTGAGGTGGTCTCACCCTAATTTAATGTATTATCACCTTGCAATTATACAGAAATTTGCTCCATCAGAGATTTGCACCAATATATCCCTGCATTTTAAGTGGCAGAGGGGAACGTTGAAGGACGAGGTCGGGAGAGAAAACAGATTGACAGGAGATTGACGAGAAAAGGGCATGGAGCTCTCGAGGGAGCCTGTCACAGAAGAAGCTGCACTGGAACCTGTTTGACACAAACACGAAAGCCGCTGCTGAACATGCAGGCGCCCACGCACTCTCCCACTCCATCAGACTCACAGGCTCTCAACCAGTAACTGGAACACAGACACAGGCGCCTTTGCCAGCTGGTGGAAGCATGGCATCAGACTGAACCCAGGTGGCATTAACAAACACACAGACTGCGCGGATGTTGGCTCTTCACAAACAAACTCACAAAGGCTTACAGGAAAGAAAAAAAAACAATCCCAGCTTGGACAAAAGTGCAAAGGGCTCTGCCCATTGGAGAAGCTCCAAAGGGCTGTAGGGTGTGGGAGGGATTTCCTTTAAATTCCAAATAATTTTGTTTCTTTTTTAGTCACAATTAAATCACCTAAAAAGACAGGACAGATTGCCTGTTAAAGGGAGAGAAGAATGCCAACCATTTGTCTACCTATTTGCTGAAGAGCCTGTTCATATTTGCCATGGCCTTTACTGCATAGATCATAATGAAGAACATCCCTGGAGCAGGTGCTGTTTGGCAATAAAGTAACCAGGAGAAATTTGAGAGGGACTGCTTAGAAGAAGGGACTGCTTAGAGGGAGCTGCTTAGAAGTGAGCCCAAGACTAGTTTGTCTGAGCAAACAGGGAATCAATCTCAAAACAATAGTAAACTTTGGATAAAATCCTGGACACACAGCCTCCCACAAAGCAACAACAACAAAAAATGAATGAGGTTTTTAATTTGTGATTTTCTGAAAAATGCTGTTTAACACATAAATTACATTTTTTTTCCTACAGATTTAAGGTTGAATGAGTTCTGTTTGTTTCAATGAAAAAATGTACAATTGTGCTATCTTTAGTTGTTTAGAAATCCGACAAGGTTAGTTGAATAATCCCTCTTGTTTGTCATATTATCACAGCGCAGGCTTGATTCAAATGTGTGTGTTTGTGCCAGTAGACAAAAGGTCACTAATTTACACAATTAATAAAAGCACAGCTTTCTAATTTAATGCTTGACTGTGAAATTGGGTTTATCTGTCATTATCAAATGATAGGGCAGTATAATAAGTCTTTTTTATCAAATCAGTTTGGATACCTTTACCATTTAGAATTTAAGAGTGTTTTTGTTTATTCAATTTGCACTTTTTTTCTGTCAGAAAGTAAATGTCAATGTTACTAAACAGAACAGACTGAACTTTAGACCCAAGTCAGCACACAGCTCCACATCTAGGTTTTGTTAGTTCCCATCTTTTTTTTACTTAAAAGATCATTTTGGTGCAACAGCCTACTTTGAACATCCAAAAAATGATTTTTTGGAAGAAACTGGTGAAACTTAGAAAAGCTTCTTTGTAAGTATTACTTCCTAAAAGCAAGAGCTGATTGCCTAACTATGTTCTTCCTTGCTTTTTGTTTCCAACCAGATACTTTTGCTAGTAAGGTAGCTGCCACCCAAGATCAGTATGCCGACGCCTCCATTGGCAATGTGACAGGCTCCAACGCTGTCAATGTTTTCCTGGGCATTGGGGTGAGTCCAGCTTACTTAATTAGTGTTTGAATGACTGACATGTCAGTGGTTCTTGTCATGCTGTAGTAGTAATTATCTCGCACATGCAGCCACGACGGCACCGTTCAGTTGTGCATGAACGACTGTGATTGTTACAGTTAGGTGTTCAAACAGAAAGACAAGGCAGCCTCCATATGTTTTCAAGCTTTGGCCTTAAACCTAAAAGGCAAAAAAAAAAAAAAAAAACATTTCTGTTTATTAGTTGAAATGTGAAAATGAAAAAAAAAATCAACCTGAGACTAACATGAAAAACTATTCCTTCTATATTATAACTACATTAAAATTAAATTTAAAGCAAAGTATGATAAAATATACAGTTATATCATCAATGCAGATCATACAAATTAAATAATGAAATTGTGAATGCTCCACTAAATCGGTGCTACATACAGCAACAAGCAACACAATACATATGTGCAAGTATGTATATAAAAATGTATGCATTTACAATACAGTTACTTAACAGTCTGCAAAGTCTGCAAAATAACTAAAAACATAAAATAATATATGTTTTAATATTATATTATTTAAAAAAAAAGCTAATTTAATGTGCAAGTATTACTGTGGTGTGTCGTTTATTGCACTTGAGGGCAGCTGATGCGATTACTGTTTTAAAATTTATTTCTGGTGTGTTTTTTGTGTTAGCTCCAGCCAGAGGGCAGCAGCTTGAACATGTGTTGTCAGGGATTTGTGTAGCCCTTCAAAATGCTGTTGAGACAGTGAAGACTGTATAGCTCTATCAGGGAGGGCCAGTGCCTTTCTGAGAGTTGTGAACAACCCTCTGTAGTGCCTTCTCATGTGCTGTGGTGCAGCTTGACTGTTTCTCCATGAGGAGAAACAGTATGCAAACATGCTCTTAAGAAGGGAATCAGCAGCTCTCTTTAGCATAATTGTACCAAGGATCCTCAAAAAGGGAAGATGCTGTTGGGCCAGCTTCACGGCATTGAGGAGCTGGAGTTCCACTGTAGGTTTACATCTGTATAGACTCATAAGAATTTAAAAGTTAGCAGCCTTCTCTTCCTGAAGGCCATGATCTTTTCCTTTTGTCTTAGAAGTGTCGAAAACCCGGTTATTTTTAACACACTACCCCATCGGAAGTATTTTTTTGAAGGTGGAGCTGAAGTTAACAAATAGCAGCTCAGCATGTCGTCCATCTGACATCCATCTCCTTTTTGGATCCGTTGGCTCTGGCTTTAAATTGAAGTGTGGAAGAGAGGCAAGATAAACTTTGGACCCGTTTCTCAAACCACATACCGTATTTTTCACACTTAGAAGCCTTTTTTTAATGACAGTGCGTTCATTGTGGTTGTGCTTATTTATTCCAAAGTGATTTTAAGAAGTACATGGTGCTCTGTCAAAATGTTGTTGTTTTTTCACGACGAGGTTAGGGACCTATTGGCACCTGTGTTGAAGTGGTGCTAATCTCTCAAATCTTGCTCCTGGCTTTTTCTTTCACAGCTCTATTCTGATATTTGAAAAACAAAATATAATTATTTATTTCTCCTTTGTGATCAATGTTTAAATTATTGACAGGGTTGTGAGTTAAAAAAGGCACTGTCTATACGCCACTACCAAATCTGAGTCCCTGATTGGTCAAACTTTCATGCCCCTGAAAATGTTAATAGAAACTTGCTTAGAGACAACAGAACATGTGAGTTTTGAACACAGTTGCCCAAAGCGCATTAATGCATGTTTAGATAGTGGTCGCTTGATGTGCATTGCAGAGTGGTGTGAACGTAGCTTTATAGTTTGATGTGCTTATGACATAAGTACAAAAATAGATCATTCATTGACAGTGCACCTTATAATCTAGAGCATCCTATAGTGCAGGAAATATGGTAAATATGAAATTACTATCATCTGTGCCACTGCTTGCACAGCCTTCTAGCAGAGAAACAACTGTTGACTTAAGGTGTGGTGGGACAAAGAACAGTACAGTGATGTGTTGAAGATCTGTAAAATGTCTGTCTATAGGGTTCACTGCTGTCAGTTTAGAATACAGCCTCACGGCTCCATGAATGTAACAATGTACACATAAGTTGCAAGTCTGTACTGTCTTAGATGCTGTAGTACATGCCACACCCTTTGCACACTGCACACTTCTACTGTTAATACATTCTTCAGTATCACATCGGAAAAGTTCAGTATTGCAATATTCAGCATTAACACAAAAACTAGGAGGTAAAGCAAAAGTAATGATATAAACTAGCTCAACAATCAACAACGATGTTTAAATCCAGCTAAGAGCTTGAAAGGCAATTCAAATGGATAAATATCAAA
The DNA here is from genome assembly GCA_037389245.1 of Oryzias sinensis. NCBI lineage: Eukaryota > Metazoa > Chordata > Actinopteri > Beloniformes > Adrianichthyidae > Oryzias > Oryzias sinensis. Next base: position 15,412,165 of record CM074500.1, read on the forward strand.
TCGTAGTTAATCAGCATTAAAAACACTGAAAGTTATAGCTGAATTTATGTGTTATGGTCTGTTCAAAGTTTAGATCTCAGATCAAGCAATGTAGGTAAAACTTTTAAAGAATGCATATCTGATAAGACTCACCTTACTCGTTGGTATGTGAGAGACCACCTCGCAGGAAACTAGGGTTTGATTCCCGGATGAACAATGGCACTTACCATATCAATGGTGAGCAATTAACACCATCCAGTGAGGGCCTTTGGGCAAGACCCTTAACGCTACTGCCCACCAGCATGAATGTGCATGAATGATCCCAGTGATTGTCAGAGGCACCGTAGGCTCGAACTGGCAGTCACGCCTCGACTATATATATATATATATATATATATATATATATATATATATATATATATATATATATAATAACCAATATTATTACTCTAATTTCTGAAAAAAAAGAATATATGTATTTTTTAAATGGGATAATATGTTGTAAAACTTATTTTGAGCTCTAAATGTTTTTACAACTGACTCTAATATTTCAATTATAAATATTTTTTTTCTTGTACATGTTTCTTTTTTTATCAAACTTAATTGCCATGTGACAGAAGGTGTCTTTATTTTTTTCTCATGAATATTTAATCTGTTTCTGATCGACAGGTGGCATGGTCCATCGCCGCAATCTATCATCAGAGTAAAGGGGATGAGTTTAGAGATCCTGGGCACGCTTGCTTTTCCACACACTCTTCACCATATTTGCCTTTATCTGTGTTGTTACTCTGATGTACCGGGACAAGGCATCAGAGATCGGGTGGAGAGTTGTGGCTCTGATCATGGCTGTCCTGACCACCATGCTGTTCATCAGCCTGTGGCTCCTCTACATTCTCTTCTCCTCACTGGAGGCCTACTGCCACATCCAAGGTTTTTAAGGTGTTGCTGATGAAGGGTAAAGAATGATGGGGAAGCGAGACGGTGAGACAATAGAAGCCATGTGGCAGATTTTGAAATTTAAGGCTGTCTCATTGATCTGTTCAATCCCTACCTGTTTGCAACAAATCGAATGACAAGTGAATGGACGGATGTACAGATGAACGACTTGAAGATGCACTAAAGCAATGAAAACACAATGGAAGAAAATAAGGATGCATGGAAAGATGATAATACAGGAGAAGCATAGCACCTGGAGAACTCTCAAGAAATCGAGGATTTATTGGAAAAGGGATTACAAATAAATGTGTTTTTTTGCCTAACTCAACCAATCTATACCTATCAAGTTGATCTAACCTAACCAATGATTAAAAAAGATAGATGACACTTAAGAAAAACTATGTCATAAATGGTTCAAGGAAATTAAATATCCACATGACAGGAAGTCCATAAGACACTATCAGAGCTCTGGGATTGTTTCTGTGTCGAGTGACTAAAACGTCAGTGTGTATGTGCATGGTTAGAAAACACTGACAATGCAATCAGAAAAAATGAGTCATTGCTATAACTGTGCAGACCTATTAAATTAAACGTAAAGTGGTTGCATATGATGGTTCGCTTGTGCTTGTGTGCTGTGGGAAGATGGTCAAGCACTGTGAAAAAATTTAAATATATATATATGCCTCTTGTTTTTACTGTCACAGCGTAAAACTAAATGTTTTCGTATTCAAGGTATTCTTAACTCTTGCTCTCCTAGATTGTAGAAACGTCAGGTTGGACTCTATTTCTGGGAAGAGAGATAAAGTGAAGTGAAAAGTCCCTTGAGGTTAACTTAATTTGTAAATAAGAGGTAAGTGTACAATATAGCTCATCAGAATTCCTCCTGAATGTCTTGGTTACGCCATGCTCTTCTGAACGGGACCTCGTTCTGTTGCTTTAAACTGTAGATGTAAATGATTTTCAACTTCTTATTTAAACGTATAAGGGGATAGTGTTTATTTTAATGTGGCCATTAATCTGGCCACTTTACCGTTCAAAACTGTTAGAACAACTCAATTCATTTCATTAACATCCAGATGAATACCATGTTTAGTTTTTTGTTGTTTTTTTTTAACATAAAAGTGCATTATCATTTGAAAAAAAATACTTTTTCCCCTGCCAGTAACTGATTTGGACACATCTTGGTTCACCTATTAGCTTAAAAAACTTAAATGGTGTCTCTTGACATCTTCTGCTGGCTGGTCTGTGGATCAACATCCTTAAGGGCTTTATAAAAGAAACAACCATGAACTCCTGACTCTGAAAATTGCTTTTCAATTACCAGAATGAGTCATTAAGAAGCATCTTAACAGTGTTTTTAAATGCTAAAGCCAGGACCTTAATCTAAGTTTCTGACTCTTTGCAATCGCATTAAAAACTACATAAACCTAACAGTGATATTAATCATAGTGCAAGACCAATTATCTAAAATGAAATAAATATTGATGAAAATATATCTCCCTATTCCTATTTTTCCAATCAGTTCTGGTTTTAACCTCCCCTGGAGGGAGCCTTTGTTTCAGTTTATTACAAAAATCTAGCCACAGATTTTCAATCCATCGTAACCCATATTTGTTTACTTTTGTTGTAGTTGGATTGGAAGATTTTTAAATTATAGATTTTTTTCTTCTTTTGTCAAACCTTAGCCTCCACTATCTGTATTAAGAAACACCTATAGGTAGGAAATATGTGTTTTTAATTCATCAGCTAATATTTATTCATAAAATAAAAGCCATTAGAGAAACTGTTGTACAGTATTTCTGTTGAAGATAAAGACTGTATTGGAACAAAAAAGGCATTATTCTTAAAAATACAAACTATCCTCTGCTCAGCTAATTACATAGGTATGGAGAGAAAAGCATATAGCAGGAGGTTTCAGAAAATCAGAAAGCTTGTGTATTTGGGTTGCTGCTGGAATCCATAAAAAGCCCCGTTTCATAAGTGAGTGCTCTGTTCTAAACAAATGAAGGGATTTCTGAATGAACCCAGTGCTAAAAAGGTCATCTTTTGTCAGAAAGCTGCAATATTAATCACTGATGTGACTTCAGCTGGGATTAAAATTATGAATATGGTTAAATAAAACTTCTATCAGAAGTTCTGTTGTGACCGCTTGATGTACCTCAGAAAAAAAATGTGTGGGATGGATATTAGCGTAGTGAGTTGATGCTCTTTAGCTGTGACACTGTGATCTATTCTAGGGGCAACCTGTTAAAATACAGGGCCAAATAAGGTTGTGCCGTCAATTCCTTTCAAACTACGAAGATATTTTAATTCCACACCCAATCATGACTTAGTTTGGAGCTTGAATTTTCCCTCTCAGTGTGTGTGTGGTGCAAAGAAAAACTGACAGCAGTTGCTGCCATTTACAAGAAATCTGGCACTGAAAAGGTCAGTAGAGGTTGTAAAATCACTCTGTGAGCTGTCTCTGTGCACAGCTGTAATATTCAAAGGTTTCTGAAAACTAATCTGCTAGAACAATTAAGTTTTCAGTAAGATTTTGCTTGAGATTTCCCTTTCAAAACACAAGACTGACGAACTTACATTCATATGCAGGAAAAGAAGAGCCTAAATAAAAGATAAAAACCTTAAAGCCTGTTTTAACTGTGAGAAAAGTCTAGACTTGAGACTGTTAACTATTTTATTTGCTGAACTTAAACCACAGAGATCTCAGTGTACACCAACTTGCTATGTTGGCATTTTACAACACAACAGTATGCAATTAATTTGGATACAAATTCCCTGCTGATGCTTTTTCTGTTAACCAATGTACAAATATAATGTCATCTGTAAAGTAAGTTGTCTAATCTAGAGATAATCCATTGTTGGTTTTTCTGTACTGTTGTCATAGACAGCTTTCAATCAAGAGTAAAGATAGACTCTGGATTAGATTGGATTGGACTGGATCGGATATATAAAAATGGAATGGGATCTGATTAATCTAGGTTTAAGGTCATAGACTTTAATAAAGGAATAATTAAACTAAATTAGATAAAACAATGTGTACAAAAAACATGGGTCACAACAGCTAAAGTTCATTGTTTCAGCAGACATTTGTTGGCATTTGGTGTTACACAAATGCTCAAATATTTTGCCAGCTTTAAAAGGAAAAATTGGGAAACAGATTCTGCGTTCACTGCATTTTTTCGACTCACCAATGGACTACGCTTTACAGAAAAGTAGCTGTTCTACAAAGTGCAGTTTACCCCTCTTTTGCCAAAGGGAAATCTTTGTATAAACATTTGTGAATCCTTTTCTACAAAATTCTAAATACTATAAATATTAATATTTCAAAACAGATGTCATGTTTAAAAATAGAAAAGCCTCTGATGCTATTTACTCTTGAGTCAAATACAACTATATCTTCTCTCTTTCATTGGTATGAAGAAAGCTCTTACACTGTGAAAACAAGAAAGCTAATGCTTACTTGTGCAAAAAAAAGTTTTATGAAAGTAGTGCGCATACCTTTTTTAAATAAATTCAACAGTGAATAAATTATCTTATATATTGCTAAATTTGGTTAGATTTGCTTAGACTGTGCATACAACAAGATATGGATTATCTTAAAATGGGATTATGTGGTTGCAGTAATATCATTTTCAAAGGTACTATTGCTTTATTGCTACACCTGACTTTAAATCAGTGTACCCCATGTATCTACTTTGATTATCTTGATCATAAATAAGGCTAATTGCAGAACAATAATGGCTGAGGTGGTGCATTTCATTTATTGATGAATTGGGACATTAAAATGATGTCACTCTAAATTAAATGGGCTCCTGAGAAGACAAGAGCTTGTTAAAAAAAAGGTATTTAATTTCATATGACTACTAACAGATTATTTGGCAAAACATTCAAAGAATAGTGCATGCTGTGTTTTAATAAAAACAGCAGAATACAACTTTTATTGATCAAAAAGGGATAATTACTGTGTATATGTTTAACTTAATTTAAGTATATTAAGCACTGTTATAAATCGTAGTAAAATACTCAAATATGCTGTTTTTTATTTTTTATTTGTTGATCTATATAGTAGCCATATTGATTTTCTAAATCAAAATGGTGGTCTCTCTTTAACTTTTTGTAATAGAAATCTGAATTCAGACAGCTTTTCTGCATAGATTTCTAGCCTAGAATAAGGCAAATCTGACTTGCAAGAAAAAGTGCTATGCATGACAACACAATATAGCATGCTAATGCGCTAACCACCTGTTCTTGCTTAACCCCTCATGATTGTAAATCCCAACTTGGCTTCTTCATCAGCCAAATTGGGCCATTGAAAAAAAACATACTGACACTTGAATTTAGCTTCCTGCCTTGGCTGTGACATTTGAGCGCTGAGGTTTAAAATAAAGCTCATAGTAGAGCATAGCATGCTGCTGTTTGGCAAGTCTAGGTACGGGTAGATGGACTTTTGTTTTTCACGTAAGGTAAGTTACTGTGCTGGTGTAGGGAAGATGTTTTTGTTTTGTTTTTGAAGTGTTGCAACTTTCAACCTCTTAAGACATCATTTTGATGCAGCATAAACAGAGCCAGGTTATGTGGAAGGTGCATTGTGTTTGATGCTTGAATTGTGGTTACTATGGTCACAAAGACGAAACTAATAAGACAAAATAAAAAAACAATTAAAAATCAAGTTTGGAGCTCTTGTTTCCATGCCTGTTTGAAAACCAACAAGTCAACCTGTGCTATTAAGAAAAAGACGCGCCACAAGGTTACCCAGTCCACCGCTGCCCATAACCACAAAGTACACAAACAAGCTGTCGATGGCATTACTTTTTTTTTTTTTTTTTGATTTTGTTTATCTTTTTGTTTGTTACGTTTGTTCTTTATCTTCAGTAGGTTTTGAAATGAATGAGAAGACATTGCACTGGTTTTCACTGCTTTTGTAAAAAGGCTACAATGTTAACGAAAATAAAATTGACATAAACTTCTTTTTTAGGACAGAAGTTCCTGTACTTGTTAAGAGAAAAGCGATAATAATCCAGTGCCGTCAAGTCAGTTCTGATTTTTAAATGATGTTGCTTCCAATGTAAAGGCTTTTGAAAAGTCTCTGTCTCCCTTATTATCTGTGTGTATATCCAACTGAGGAATAAATAACTGAAACACAAGCAATTAAACTAGAAAAATGGAAGGACAATCCCTGCCCCAACCAGCCTACTAGAAACCAAACAAAAATGTCCTGGACCGAAAGAGATCTTTTTACAAATCAAAGGAAATACCTTACAAGAATCCTGTAAAAAGATGAGAGAAGACAAATGAAGATCCTAGAAGGACAACATTTAAAAAAAAATTACAGCTATGTTGATTTCTTGGTCAGTGAGATTAAATGACCTCCTGCCCAGCATGTCTATTGTTATGGTGTCTTTGTGTCCCTTGTCTTTCATCTCTTTTTTTCTGTCTGTCTGTCTCTTCTGCTGCCATAGTAAATAGGCAGTAGTTGTTTTTCTTTTCCCCCCAAAGCAGTTTTTAACCCATTTTTCCCAATGCCACATTTTCCACATTTTGGAATGTCAATGTGCTACTTGTTGACACTGTGCATGAATGATAACAAGTCTGTATATAGTTATAGAGAATCGTATCCCATTCCCATGGTGTTGACCAAACAAAACAACAAAAAGAATGTTGTATGATTTGGGTTTTCTTTGTTTTCAGTTTTTCGTTGCATTTTGAGTGTAAATCTTACCAAAAGACTTTGTTTTTCAATCTAAGCAAAGTGACGAAACGTTCTGATTTGAGTAATTGCTCATCAATATTGTTTTTTTTTTTCTTTTGTTGAAAAGGCAATATCTGCTGTTATTGAATGAAGGATGAGATCTTTAAAGAGTTGTGTATCTAAAACAAGTAATCTATAATGTATGGGGAGTTGCATGGGGTATTTGTACAAAATAAAAAAGACACTGCTTGCTACTACTTCTTATACGTGGCTGTTTTCTCAAACAGAGGATGAGGAATATGTACATCTAAAGGTTATTTTGTCATTTAATAAATAATAATATTGTGTATATACTGTACAGTAATAACAGTGAGGTGGACCACATAGCCATCATGTTAACTATAGAGAAATTATTCTACATATTTATTTAAACTAAAAATGAACCCTCACTACACTCAAGAATGACATATATTGCCTTTTTGGAGAAGTTTTAAACATGTCTCTATTGATCTGCCTTGCTTGTCTTTTTTGTGAACTTTTTTCCTCTGACTTCTATGTTAATTTTTACAATTCTCTTGAAATTAGGTTTTTAACAAGTTTTATCTGCTTCTTTTTTTCTTTTCTTTTTTTTAACTAATTGAACTGTAAAGTTCATACCCACAGTACTTATAACGACTTGCTTTCTGTCATGGATATCTGGGTACAAGCAGTTTTTCTGCATGTGTCGTCATCTGTCTTACTCTCCAAATAGATCATTTATTTATATTTATGTCACCATCTGTCTCATTTGAAACCGTCTCTTATTTTTCTCTGACAAATCCTCTCTGTTCATCCTTGTGTTTTGTAATCCTCCCTTCCTGCAGGACATCTTACTTAAATTCCACTTTTCTTTTCTTGACTCTTATACTTTTCACATGTGGTTTAATCTTTTTTTATGTACAATAATCACAGCAGATATGTTTGTAATAATGTCTGTTATTAGGTTTTTTTGTTGTTGCTGTTTGTCTTCTAAATTTACGTGTGCTCAGTTTTCTTTTAACAATAATTTTTGTTCAACACAAACTGATAGGCAGAAAGTTAAACGTGTGTCGCCATTAACTGTGACTGCTCGCCATGAAACATGGTACTTCTCATGAAATCATTCAAATAAAGTTTGGGATACCCTGTTTGAGATTCTGTGTCTCTGTGTCCTCTTTGCTTGTGTGGTTCAGATATTGCTGGGATTAGTGTTCATCTTGGTACAATTGGACTGGAAACCATCTGTAGATTTGCCCACCTCTAATTTTGAATAAGGATAAATCAAAACCTACATGGAGTGGAGTTTCCTCCGGATCTGAGTGAAGGTTTTCTAAGTCCCCCTGACCCATTTTGATTGTGCAGTGAAAGCAAAAATATAGTTTACCTCCCCGTCTGGTTTGGCTTCGTTTCACATTCTGCATTGTCAGTTGCATACCAAAGTCTTAAGTGAATAACAACGCCTAGAATTTGTAGTTCCAACAGGTTTGTGTTTGACAAGGGTATTACCTAAAATAAGATCTGACCAGAAAAGGAAGAAAAAAATGAGCTTGTACTTGCAAGATCCTGCTATAACATGCATCTGCACCTCCTTACTACACCCCATTACCATCAAGACATGTTTCATATGTTTTTCTTAATGCACTTTTTTTAGATAACCATTGGGAAGTGCTTGTTATTCTACAGACATTGCAGTTTAAATTATGCATTCCTCTTAGTTTGTGCCTACTTCAACCCTGAATGACCAAGTTTCACTTGTCATAAAGTCACAAAGTCCAAGCACTTGTCAAACAACATGTACAGTACTCGTTTTTCACAATAATAAAAGACTCTTTTTTTTTTTTTTTACATGGTACAATAATTTATTTGGATTGATACAAGTTTGAAACATTTTAGAACAACAGACTTGAATTCTATATAGAAAAGTGTGATTTTTTTCTTCTTGTTATGAATCTGAATTCATAGTTTTAATTACCACAGCATAGCAGTAAAACAGGCCCAAACCATGACACTTCCACCCCAACATTTGACTGTGTGGTGTTCTTTTTGTCTGATTTCTTTAGTGCAGACAGTAAGAGGTGGTGTTTTCCAGGTGCTGCTTAGGACAACCTCAATTGTGTAGCTTGAGAATTCTTAGGTGCCAACCCACACAGGTCTTTCAGAGTCCCAAGTGTGCTTGCGCAAAACCTATGGCAGTGGTGCTGTGACCAAACTAAATGCACTGGCCCACTGCTCCTGACCAGGACTGGTACTATGGAGTGGAGTTGTGCTACTGGGCCAAAGTGTTGACACAGAAAACTGCTGGGTTACCATTAATTCTCCTCTGCAACAGTTCTGTCCATGCATTAAATAGGCAGGACTTTCTTGGCTCACCTTGAGTTGATACTTCTGTTGGTTTCATTTGGCCTCTTCCTTAGCAGGCTGGCCAAGGCACATAGATACCAGTACACTGGTAAAAAGCTTTCAACCACTTTTTGATGCAATAACATGTCGTTTTAAGGAAATCCCCAAAATCCCATTGTTTTAGCTTCCCTTGATTCCCTGCAGATGGACTACAAACTCTCAAGCAGGATTTTACTGAATCACGTCTCCCTACTGAGGACTCCATCATTTTACCAGACCAACTCTTTATAATCTTAATTTTCCTGATGAAAGACAAAGTGGACAAAGGGGTGGAAGGCCATAAATCTTTCAGCCTCACTTAGTTTTAGATACACTACATGTTAGTCACCAGTCGTTTGAATATCAATCATTTTTAACAGCTCCACATTTTTCTTGTATATTATACTTCACAGACCACCTAAGCAATTTACATAATTTATAACACACTTACAGATATAATTTAAGTCATGCATAAGGTCATTATTTAAGAGATGTTAATTTACATGTGGGTAACTCATTAGATCCCTATAGTCAAGATTTTTTTATTTGGCAGATGAGCATTTCATCTTATTTTTCCATTAAGTTCAAGTATTTTAGGATAAGTGTAAAGGAGATATTACAATTTTTACCCAGTATGTATAGAGGACATCCCCATTCATGCAATATTTTAGTAGAATACTGTTAGACTAAGTTATGGATAACTTTGGACAAAATTGTGCCACAAAAGCCTATTAAAATGAGCCTACAAAATTCAGACTTAATCCCTGGAGAACTAAAGCAATTAGGAAATTCAAATTAGAATTTAGAGCTGTAGAACACCCGTGGAAAGAAGATCCAAGTGAACCAGCAACCATGAAAATGTTTTTTTCTTTCAGCTGTCTTTTTTAGGAGTCAACACAGTGTGTGATTTCGTTTAGTTTTTTATGCCTTTTCTGGCCAAGGACACATGCTCGATCGATGCTTAGTTATATCTAACAACAATGTTCCGAAAATGCCCACTGGGCAGGACATAGTAAAGTTTAAAGGGTGCCAAAAAAATGTTAAACACCCATGAAAATTCCCATATTTAACCTAATTTCAAATCAAAAAAGCTATCCTTTTTATTTAGATCCAGCATGGTTCTTTATTCAGTGCTGATCTTTCCATACGAGCTGGGAAACACTTGCACTTTGCCCTTAGAAATGGGACAAGTTTGATCTTAACCAGCTGATAATATTTTAGTAATAATTGTCTTTTTGAAAAGTTTTAGCCAAAAATTAGGTCACATCATAAACCAGAGAAAGTAGTGGTTACAGTAGTCAAATATATCTGACTTAATGTATCTAGGAGGACATTTTTTGCCCTTTTTTCCTTCTAAATCTTACCAAAGCCTCTGACACAGCTGATCACTAGATAGTTTTAACCAGCCTGCATGACATAAAGTAGCAGTTCTACAAAAAGGGGCCTTAAATTGTGGGATGGCCATGTTTAATTTTCCCATTTTACCAGTGCTGTATTCAGTTTATTCAAATCCTATTTATTAGGAATCTTTAATCTTACAACTCCTTCTCCAAGCCACATAGACTGACATGTGGTGTACAACAAGGTTCTATTTTAGTGCCCTACTCTTTGCAACTTGTCCTTTTTGTTACAGAGTGATGGCATCAGGAGATATGAGATTGTTGCCACAGCTGTGGAATCTGGGTTTCAGGGTGTACAGTGAAAACATAAATACTCATTTTATTATATGTAGACAGATTACTGTAATGCTCTCCTCTCAAAACTCCCATTGGTTTAAATCTCAGCACTGAACAGGATCCAGAAGGAGAGCCAACAGTGCTTCAATTTTGTGGGCCTTGGCACAGACTGCCTGTCAGTTTAAGCAAAATGAAAAGAGAAAAGTCTTAGCTTAAAACCTTTGAATATTTCATACTGATGTGTTCTCTGTGCTCTCCCCATTCCTGTTCACCCTGTACACATCAGACTTCATCTACGACTCCCACCACTGTCATCTGCAGAAGTTCTCAGATGACAGTGCCATTGTGGGCTGTGTATCAGGGGGGGGGACGAGCAGGAGTACAAGGGGGTCATCTCCGACTTTGTTGGCTGGTGGGAAACTAACCACCTGGTGCTTAACACCAGCAAGACGAAGGAGCTGGTCCTGGACTTCAGGAGGTCCCCTACACCACAATCACCAGTGAACATCCAGGGTTCAGACATTGAGGTCGTGGACAACTTTTAAATATCTGGGTGTTCACCTGAACAACAGACTGGACTGGTCCAACAACACGGATGCTCTGTACAGGAGGGGTCAGAGTCGCCTTCACCTGCTGAGGAGACTAAGGTCGTTCGGCGTGTGCAGACAGCTGCTGAGGACCTTTAACGACACTGTGGTGGCCTCAGTGGTCCTTTATGGAGTGTGCTGAGCGGGTGGCAGTACAGGCAGAGACATGAGGAGGCTTAACAAACTGGTTAGGAAGGCCGGCTCTGTCCTGGGCTGCACACTTAAGTCCATCGAGGAGGTAGCGGCCAGGAGGATGTTAGCTAAGTGTTCTGCTAAGCTAATCCATCTAAGCTAATCCATCATGGATACCCCCTCCCACCCCCTGCACCAAACTGTAGAGGCGCTGACCAGCTCCTTAAGCACAAGACTGTTACACCCACAGTGTAAGAAGGAGCGCTACCGCAGGTCATTCCTCCCCACAGCCATCAGACTGTACAACAGGGGCCTTTGGTCAGCATGTAACCCTTGTGCTTTCCTAGGCACTTTAACGTTGGGAGTTGGGTCATCTAGACCCACTAGACGGTGCTCTGAACCTTTTTTCTTCAATGATTTGTGATCTTCACTGGTGTCCATGGATTACATGAAATCTTTCCACCTTTATCCACCTTTGTCATGGTAGGGAGAACACGTCAATGCAATGGTGGGGTCATCTAAGATAGCACAAGGGTTAAAATAACTATTTAGGCAAACATAATTTTGATATTCATGTTTTTAGTTTGGCTGTTTTTCTTTATGTTGTGTGCTGCATCACATCAACAGAAGAAATGTAACTATCCCTTGTGCTATCCTAGCCACTTTAACATTGGGAGTTGCGTCATGTAGACCCACTAGAGAGTGCGCTGAACCTTTTTTCTTTAATGATTCGTGATCCTCACTGGTGTCTCTGGATTACATGAAATCTTTCCACCTTTATCCACCTTTGGTAGGGAGAACACGTCAATGTAAGGGTGGGGCCATCTAAGATAGCACAAGGGCTATTGCAACAAGTTTGTAACTAACAAAACATCAAATAACACTTGATTGGTGTGCAAATTTAAACAAAATGTTGCATTTCTCTCTTCTCTGTCTACATGCCTACAAATATAGGCTCTGTCATTAAGTTATTCAGTCTCATGATGACTAAAAGGACATTTGTTAGTTTGAAAAGGCTGCCTGTCATTAGTTGGATGTTTATAGACAATGTCTCAAAGATAAAGGAAAAAGCTTAATGTTTTCTGCTTTTCGGATTTATCTGTTGGATTTAGTTCTGCTTCTCTAAACAAGAACTCTTTAAATCTAAATCATTCTTTTGCTTTTTTCTCCTAAATAAGGTTTGGACTAAGGAGTTTTTTTTTTCTTCAGATGCTTTATGAATAATGACTGACTAAAGTAATGGGTTATGATATAAAAGTCTTATCTTTTTGGCAAGGGCAAACACATTGGAATATGACTAATATCTTCCTTTTTTGTCAGGAAATGTTTTATATTTTTGCAAAAACTTTATTTTGAGAATCTTAGTAAGTAATCTTAGTAGTTAAAAAAGCAAGAGATTGAAGATTCTCTTTCAAATAAAAATGTTTTTAGGAAGAATAATTTCAATAAGCCTTTTCTTTACATCATTCAAGAGTCCCCCAATCAGGAATTTAAATCCCAGCCAGTCACAGTGATGCATTTAAAAGCCAAAGAAAGGTTAGAAGGCTTAGAATTGAGCCAAGCAGCAACTTGGGACACAGAGTCAGCAAGGCTCACAAGAAAGGCTTAACACATCTAATAATATTTGAAACATTTGCATGAACTGATGCTGACATCTATACAGGGCTCCACATGGAAAATGAATTGTTTCAATGCCTCATTACATTTTTACAACTTTATAAAATTATAAGAATAGCAATAGCAAAATAGCATTTTTCTGCCCTGTTATTCCTGTTGACTATACGTATTTAAAATGTTTTCTTATAGTTTTTGCAAATGCAGAGTATTATGTTTCAACAAACTTAATTGTCAGATTGTCCTAAACATCCTATTGAGGATGTCTTTAAAATCCTGTTTCCTCTGTAAGCAATTGGATTCACAGGGATGCATTGCACTAAAAAAGGATTTTTTTCAAACTAGGTAGACCAACTTCAAAATAAGATAAAATAAACACAGGTTTACACTGCTACTTTTTGTGGACCTACTGAGAATTTAATAACAGTGACATTTTGATCACATTTAATCACAAAAGAGTTCAATGTAACATTTATTGGATGTTCAAGTCTTTCGTGCCAGCAGAACTAGTGTGCATGGTGGAGAAAAAAACTGCTTGTTTTGTGTTCCCTGTTCTGTACAAATGTTTGCCTCGCCTCTTGTCATAACCCGTACTGTCTAAAGTCTCATTTGGCTGTTAAGGTTTGAATTCAAGGAGGGTTTGTTTTGTTGGTCCTCAGCTTGAGAGCTTTGACTGCTATGAATTTATTGTGAACTTGTGTCTGAATGCGAGCATGGTCCCTCCTTGAATGCTGAATAAAGCTTACAACTGTCAGAGACGGCATTGGCTGTCAAACTACACAGAGCCTCTTAGTCAGCGTCAGCAGCATCTGGCTTTTTCTCCTCAGACTGCTCACTCTGCTTTGTCTTGGCTGTCAGAGCTCGAGCAGTGCCAAGACATTCAAAAGTCAAGTTGCAAGAAATGTTAAACTTTTACACAAAGGCCAAAGCATTCACAGCAGAAGGTGGTCTATAATTATATTTATATGTCATGTTCCCTGTAATGATGCAACAGTTTGGAGCACATTCAGTCACTGTGCGTGTCTCCTTGTTCTAGTTTAAACATATCCTATATTGTCATAAAAAAAATGTCATCCTCCCTTTTTCAGTAAGATTAAACTCAAACTCAAACTTTATTTATTTATATAGCGCCTTTCATTTCAGTTAAAAACACAAAGCGCTTAACATAAAAGCAGATAAAACAGTCAAAAAACCCCGAAAATTGTTAAAAACAGCAAACAAAGGACAATCGCACAAAGATGGGACCCCTCCCTCACCACCCCTCATTATTGCATGTTTGCCATGAAATTCATGTTGTCATGTTTTAAAAATCTTTACTTGTTTTGAAAGCTGTAGTTTAAAATGTCTTGGTTCTTCACAACTAATTAAAAACAAAAACATGGGCATTTAGTGGATAAGATGCATTTTGGAAGTTCACTCTTTCTGGTTCATGTATGGTCTAGTTATATGAGTGAAGTCACTGTTGCTTTATTACCTGAGCATTGGTGTAGTTTTTCTTGTGTTGTTTGGATTGTGTCTTTTTTTTGTGTACAGAACCATGATCGGGATTCGCTGCATAGTTCCATCTTCCTATGTTGTGGTTTTGTTGAATATTGTTGATATTTCATTGTTATTAATAGTTAACATTCTGTATTTTGGGTTTTGGTCTTCAGACCATGGTGCAGAGGTAGAGTGGTCAACCCCTGATCAGAGGATCTTAGATTGAGCAGCTTCTCCCACACGCATCTGGAGCGTCAAGTTTATGGGCACATTTTTGGGCAAGCATCCAGCAGCGAATATGACATGCGTTGGAAGAAATTTATACGTATGCATTGCTTTTGGTGTGAACACAGTATTACTGAAACCTCTTTGAAGGGCTGATTTGTTAGTCACTCATAATATATCAGTTTTGAAATCATGTGAGATTCTGCATGTGGGCTTCACCTGTAAGCTACTGTATCAGGTAAAGAATCTTGCCTGACATTAACGTCTCTAGTATCTATGTTGTAGATGGCCACTACAGTCTTTCTAAGGCTGTCTTACTGTGCTAAGTGACTCATGAATTACCACCTGCAGCTTAGTGGTTAAATTTAGGATTTAATGGGGCCAAGCTGCTAAACAACAACAGCACAATTCAAGCTAAGTTCTCTGGGTGATCTGTGCTGCACTTGGTGATGCATGGCTTGGATGCCTTTCTCAACCATGGAAACATGCCCAAAAAGCTCTCCACGCAAGCATATTAAAGTAATTTAAAGACCAAATGAGGTTTGGAGATCTGTAGTGATTGATTCTGCAGAATGTTAGGCATCTTTCCACACTTTTGGCAACATGGTGAATTTTTTATGTTATTCGGCAATTTTGTTACAGAAAAAAGTTCATCACAGATTTTATTCATTTTTCTGAAAATGAATAGAATCTGTCATCTGTTTTTTAAATATACTCATTGACCTGAGCATTTAAAACGGATACCTCGTCTCTTTATCATGTCAGGAGCATCAACATAGCTCCTGTTATAGTAGGGTTAAGGTAAAACAGCTCTCCTTTTAAATCTTAAGGCCGCTGACATTTCCCTAAAGTAATTAATCCTTTGACATATCTGAGCACTAATCCAGCGACTTTTCTCTCTCCAGCTGTGTGGTGCCACATACGGTACAGGAGATCAGCTGACATTTGTATGATAGAAATGTCAGGGCTAAAGCAAGGCAGAGAGAGGAAATATATATATATATATGTTCTATATGTTTGTTTGGTCATTTTCAAAGACTGATATCTGTGTGCCTATATTTGAAGGCATGTCAAACCCACCCTTTGTTAGGTATAAAAGAAATTAAACTGTAATTGAAATTATACTCTTATAATAATGGTATATTAATACTAAACTGCACTCACTGGCCACTTGATTAGATACAGCTGTCCTTCTGCTTGTTAACGTAGAAGTAATTGTAATTGCGTAATTGTGTGTGAGGACATTGTCTTGGCACACTTCTTAGAACCAATTGAGCATGGTTACTACTCCAAAGCCTATTTGACTATTGTTGCTGACCATGTCCATCCCTCTATGTTACGGCCCCGACAGACAAACCTGTCCCAGTCTAGGGGAAAATCACGAAGGGGCCAAAGCATATGGACGATGGACACCAAATGAGTTTAGGAACACAGTTTATTAAGTGGGAAAAATATACTGTGTCCTCTAAAACAAAAATAAATAAAATAATTACTGTGCTGGTCCCAACAAAAGACAAAACAGAGGGATTGGAGCCTTGGCCAAACAGAAAATAATTCAGGGAGACAACTGACCGTCGGAGTCAGCAGCTCCCTGCTAAGGCTGCCTAACAAAATCTAACTATTGAAAGTAAATAAACAAAGCCCGCAAATAAGGACTAACAAGGTCCAACCCCAAACTAAAATAACAAAACCCAGCAGTATAAGACTGCTGAGGACCAAGAGGGAAACAAACCAACCAGCACAGCTCCGCCTTAACACAACTGCTCCTCAGCCTCCTGCTCTGCTCTCTCTGCATGCCTCTCCTTGGTTGTGGCCTCCTCTGACTTAAATACCTGGCAGTTGCTGATCAAGATCATTTAGCCACACCTGCCAGGTAAGCAGAATGAAAGGGGATGCAGCAAAGCAGCTGCAGCAAGACATAACACTCTATCACCACAGTGTACCATCTTTTGATGGAAGCAGGATAAGGTGCCATGTCATAAAGCTGGAATCGTGTCAGACTGGTTTCTTGAACAAGACAATGAGTTCACTGGACTCAAATGACATTCACAGTCACCAGATCTCAACCCAATTGAGAACCTTTGGGATGTGGTGGAACGGGAGATTGACATCATGGAGTGCAGCCGACAAATCTGCAGGAACTGTGGGATGCTATCATGTCAATATGGACCAAACTCTCTGAGAAATAGTTTTCAATATCTTGTTGAATCTATTCCACCAAAGATTAAGGCAGTTCAGAAGGTAAAAAGGGGTCCAACCTGATACTAGCAAGGTGTACCTAATAGAATGGCCGGTGAGTGTATCCTCTAGTCAAATGTCAGGTGAATAACGAAGAATGCACAAATGGTTTTGTAAATATATGTGAATGCAGGGGAAAATTCATAGTATTTGGCCAACATTTCCATTTTTGGGCTTTTATTCTTCATGTCAGAGTGGGACCAGTATTCTCCTTTGCAACCTGTTCACAACTGTCAGGGTATTTCTTTGGTTTTATAAGATTACATTTTTTATAATCTTACCTATCATTTATTATGAATATTAATGCTGAGTAGTTTCCTTAGTACAGTATATTCCAAATTAGTCATTGACCTCATTAACCCTTGTGCTATCCTAGGCATTTTAACATTGGGTGTTGGTTCATCTAGACCCACTAGACAGTGCGCTGAACCTTTTTTTTTCAATGATTTGTGATCTTCACTGGTGTCCATGTATTACATGAAATCCTCTTCACATTTATACTCCTTTGTCATGGTAGGGATAACACGTAAATGTAAGAGTGGGGTCACAGGATAGCACAAGGGTTAAACAGAACAGAGCATTGCAGAAAAAAACTATAGGGGTACTGGGCCCTTGGCAACGTGTTCCCTGGTTGCTTGTTTCCTGGGCCCGGCGGTCCTCTCCACGCAGGGAGAGGGATCCCTGAGCTTTCTGGCAAGGCCTGGAGCCGGGGATCACATCACACCTGAGCGCTGGACCTCGCCAATTTTCCAACTGTGGCCGAGCCTGGTCGGGCCATGTTTACAACACCTTGTGTGGACCCCCTTTTCTCCTGGGTGCCCTCCTCCTGGACAGGGACGCCAGGTGGGTGGCTGCCTGTAGCGCGGAGCGGGTCTCCCTTGGGGGGTCCTGGCTCGTACCTGGAGCGGGGGGATGCCCAGAACTCCCGGCTGGTGATGAGGTGGTCGTCCGGGGTTGTGGGCGCTCCTCTGGGGCGGGGCCTTCCGTTGGGCCCTCCCGGTGCGGCGGGTGGGACTGCTCTCCTGGTTGGGCTGGGGCGGCGCTCTGTTTCCCACCGCGCCTCCCTGCTCTCTGGCTCTGGGGGCCCCCGTGGCGGTCCTGCTGCCCCTGGCCTGGGTGGCGGATGTGGTCGCCCGGGGGGCGGTTGTTCTCTATCTGCTGCCGTGCGGGTGTTGGGGGGTTTGGCTGCCGCTACTGCTGCGGCGGGGGTCTTGGTGTGGGGATGGCTGGGCACTCTCCCTTCTTTTCACATTCCATCATCCATCTTAGAAGAACATAAGCACTCACTAGAGCACAGGTGTTTGCTCCCCTTTATTTAAATAATTTGCGTGATTGAATCAAATATCTCACTCTAGTTGGTTTGAAGGCATAGTTATGCATGTGTGAACATTATTTGTATTGTGTACATGTTGACATGTGAACATCTTTGGAGCCAACAGGTATGTTTACATTTGATTGTTTGTTTTGACAGGCCCCGCCCTTATGGAGAGAAATTAGACTCAGTCGGATTTGTGCGTGCGTAATCCTTGATTTTTGCGTAAATTAGGATTTGTGTACGCATATTCTTGCTTTGTGCCTGCGTAAATTAGGATTTGTGCATAAATTTGGATTTGTGCGTGACCTGTTACTCACATAATACGTTTTGTGTATAAGTTAAAAAAATATAAAATGAAAAAAATACAAAATGCAATTTTCGTATGCACAAATTAAGATTACAACAGCTTGAAACTACTTACACACACACATCTTTAAAAAACACGCACGAATCCCTTGTTATGCACACACAAAGCCAAAGTTACGCACGGATCTACCGTGAGACTGTTTTCACATCTCATAAATTCGTCCGTAAGTGCTGCGTTTAAATACCAGTGGAATGCTCGGTCATTAGAATTTTCCCATCAGCCCTCCCTTCTAAACGTATTTCCTTCAGTGGGTGTAGCAGGGCTTAAAAAAACTTTAAAGGAAAATAAAAATTATTATCTGAGAATATGACGTTCACTTTCAAACGCTAATATATATATTAAAAGTACATTATTCTCCGAGACACCGAATTGATACAAAATGCGTAACAGGAACGACCGATAGGGGGCACTGTTTTTTTTTTTCCGGAAAAATCAAAGGCAGTCAGACTGAGAGAGTCACGGGAAGAATGGCGGCCCATTTCGGTTGTCAGCGCCCCGAAATACATAGCCTCTATGTTCAACACTAACAACTACTGTCTTCATGTATTGATTGAGTCATTGTCTGGATACGTCACCACCTTTGTCATGGTAGGGAGAACACGTCAATGTAAGGATGGGGTCATCTAAGATAGCACTATTCTATGGGGTCAAGATGACCATTGACGTGTTCTCCCTACCAGGACAAAGGTGGATAAAGGTGGAGAGGATTTCATGTAATCCATGGACACCAGTGAAGATCACAAATCATTGAAGAAAAAAGTTCAGCGCACTGTCTAGTGGGGTCTAGATGACCCCACTCCCAATGTTAAAATCCCTAGGATAGCACAAGGGATACTTAGACAAACCCATTTAATCTATTTTCATAAAAGAGCAAAGAAATCTTTGAACTGTGATAGGAAATTGTTTATTTTATCTTTCACTCAAACCTTAACATGCTACCATTTTGTTTAAACCTTGAAACCTTATTGGTGCTTTGAGTCTATGATTAAAGTTACAAAGAGATTGCATACAGAAGTATAAGAATGTTGTTGATGTGTGGAAATTACAAGCTTCCAAAGAAAAAGTGTTCCGTAATTTGAACAGGATATTTGTTTTCTGGAACAGTTAATACATGCAAACTAATTTTATAATACAGGTTGAATGCTGGTGTGGTAAGCACTCTCGCTTAAACGCAGAAGAGCCCTGGTTTGCATTTTTGCCTCGTACAAACATGGGTTTTTGGTGTTTTTAAATTGTTCCCAGGTGTGCGTGGGGTTGTGTGGCCGTGTGATGGACTGCTGACCTCGTGGTGTATCCTGCCAGGCTCCAGCAACCCCACGACCTAACAGGGTTCAGTAAATGAATAAATGCAATCTCAGTGGAGGGACATTGGTCATTTTTGTGGATTTGTTTTTGGATTTACTTTAATAAATATTTTAACCAATAAACTATATTTTCAATTATTATAGATTTTCTTATACAATAAACCAAAAAATAAACATAAAACACGAAAAAAAATTATATTTTTACATAGCAGACAAAAATATTTAAATAGTGGATCTAAACTGGAAGAAAGGCAACAAATACAACCTCCTAAAACTAAAAGGTAAAAAATGTACTTTGTGACAACCATCCATGAAGAAAAGAGTCACTCCTGTCCTTCTCTCATTCTGTTTATTCTTTCATCTTTCTCCGTGTCTTTCTTCTTGTTTCTTCTTCCCTTGCTTGTCTTCCTCTGTTTCGCCTGGCAGAAGTTGATCACCAAGTCCTACTCTTTTTGACTTGCTAACGCCCACACACACTTGAGAGAAGGTTACTCTGTGTCAGTTACTGTTCTCTGCTGAGTGGATGTGGGCGATGTGATGATGTCGAGTTACTGTGGCGATTCTCCGTTGCCGCAGCAACGACTTCTTGACAACAAAATGAAACATACAAGCGCATACACTCTGACTTGCATCCATACTTAGGTCTGAAGAGGGGGGAAGGAAAAAAAGCCATGTCAAAGTGCTCACAATTACAAGACCCACATATGCATTGCTCCAGACGTAAAAGCTCTTGAGTTCACTCTCACATCAACACGAGCTGTCCGCTGCAGTCTCTGTGCTTACAAGTTTAAGAAATACCTCGACAGAAAAACAACACACTTTGTATTTACATTATTTATTTATTTTTGTAATACTCAATGAAGACGGCGCTCTCATGGATTACTGTAAAGCTGACTTTTCAAGAATAAAATTCAAAAGATATTTGTTTAGAGATTTGAGGGAGATAAAGCAATAGCACTTCGACATTTCAAACCTAACCTCCTATTACCCTTGTGCTATCCTAGGCACTTTAACATTGGGAGTTGGGTCATTTAGACCCACTAAACAGTGCTCTGAACCTTTTTTCTTCAATGATTTGTGAACCTCACTGGTGTCCATGAAATCTTGGTGTCCATGAAATCCACATGAAATCTTTCCACCTTTATCCACCCATTTGTCATGGTAGGGAGAACACGTCAATGTAAGGGTGGGGTCATCTAAGATAGCACAAGGGCTAAGTGTAAATACATGTGTTAGTATCAGGTAGCAACAGCCCAGTGTAAACACCATATGTTACAAGTGCGTTCAAAAACCCGCATTCAGTCCGTTCATAAACGCGTCACACATGCCCAGTGTGAACGTAGCATCTGACATTTTAAGTAGTGGCTCCACTCAAAGCTCCTCCCAGGTGACGGACCTCTTTATCCTACAAGGGACGCCCCAGCCACTTCTAAAAAGAAACTCATATTTGGTGACTTGCATTATTAACCCTTGTGCTATATTGACAAAGGTGGATAAAGGTGGAAAGATTTCATGTAATTCATGGACACCAGTGAAGATCACAAATCATTGAAGAAAAAAGGTTCAGCGCACTGTCTAGTGGGTCTAGATGACCCCCAATGTTAAAGTGCCGAGGATAGTACAAGGGTTACAGACCCACTTCAATGAAAAACTGTGTATTTTTAACATGTATTTGTAGCCTTTTTCACATGATAGAGGATATATATGTAATATATAATGTAAGATTACTATTCTTTATTCAAATCAGGAGGACAAAAATGCAATTTGAAAAAGTTCTTTTGTGACGCAGCAAGTGAAATGGTCGGTCCAAAGTGTCCCTGATCTGCTCCATTCTGATGCATCCACTTGCAGACAAATAGATCCATATATGTCTTCATCAAAACTGTATGACTGGAAAGCTCCGATATCACTCGCCATTTTTTTGCACCGCTAATGTTATCTTGGGGTTGTAGGATATACTGTACACAAAGCAATGATGGGATATCAGTGGAGGCTTGCTTTCATGCCAACAGTCCCGCCCACCACTCAGAGGGGAATTTCTCCTGAACTCCTGCACAAACTTTGTCCAAGAAAACAACAATTTGCCTAAACCGGGCATAATCACCGGGAATGCTTTTACAACATATAATAATAATAATTTATACTTTATTTATCCCACAATGGGGAAATTCTTCTCCGCATTTTGACCCACCCCCTGCAAGCTAGCCGCACTCGGGGGGCGACGGCTGGCTGGGGAGAGCGGGGATCAATCCACCAACTCTTCGGTTGTTGGATGACCTGCTCTACCCCCTGAGCTAAACTGCCGCCCAAGAGCTCCTCCATCACCACAGCTGTTGTATTGGTTACTGCAGATGCTGCACTGATCTGCCTGCCATTGTCACACTTAATCCTATTTGAATTACGTCTTTTCCATGGTCTGAATTCATCAATGTGTTCATCAGTTTGTTCTAACCAAACTATGAAAATTGTATTGAAATGTTGATGTGGTCTAATTTTCAGTTTTGAAGCCTCAGCACTGATGGTAATTTTCAAACCATTGTACAAGTGCCCCTATTGATTGGTTAGGGTGGTGTTTTACAAAATGGATTAATTTAAATCAAATGGATTTATCGGGTTTAATAGGTAAAAACCTTCTGTAGATTTTTAACACTGAAGGTCAGGGCTGCAGTAGCATTCACACTAACAAATCCTTGGTTCAGTTGACTGGATTTTATTTATATTTTTTTCAATAAAATGCAGTGTTTGCTGTCTTTTATTTCTAACATTTCTCATGAACATTATTCTCAAATTTCAAATAGTTATTAAGTTTTCTCTCAGTTACCCATTTAAAGAGAGGGTAAAATGAATTTTTATCTTAAAATACTGTCAGGACAGGACTCAGAACACTTAAGCTCAGATGCCGAGTTTAAGAGCTTTAATCTGATTGCTATGGCACACGATACAACCAAACAAACTGGCACAGGACAAAGGGAGACTCACCCTGTGTCCGAATTACCGCCCTAACCCCTATATAGTGCACTATATAGGGTTTTAGTAGTTAGGGATTAGGGTAGGAATTCTGACACCGCCTATTAAAGACACGAGGAAGGGAAACACAGGTGGAAACAATCAGGGAAGATTAAACAGTCACACCTGTAGGGGACAGACAAGGGCAGGAAGTAACAAGGCCTGAAACGAGAGGAGAGTTAGTGTTTCAAAATAAAACAGGAAGTGCAACACGAGACAACACATGTGACAGACAATAACCAAAATGTCTGTCACAACTCAAAACATAAGAAAAAGACTGACGAGACATGACGATTACTAACTAAAAAAAACTAATGTATATATCTAAAACAATGGCTTGTGGATATTTGCATGAAATTGAATCAGTTTAAAACAAAAAGGTACAAACACATACTGTCATTGGATTTATGCAAACTAGAATTTTCTTGTCAACTTTCACTTTTGCACCTGTTCTCAAAATTCAGAAAGATTCAATCTAGACAGTTTTATCAACAAACTCTCTTTTGGGGAAAAAAAAGCATGAATGCTGGAAAAAGACAAGTATGAACCAGAAGATTCTGTTGAATAATCACATTTTAAGACAAAAATACATATTTTTATTCTGACTGATGAGCTAAGGCTAATAAAGTGTCATCCCACAGCCAGATGTGACAAAAAGTTCACAAACCCATTCAACAGAGTGACTTGTTTTCATCAGGATGAAGGACACTGTCATAATCAGAGGTGATTTTATTTATTTATTTTTATGAAAATCTGAAACAAAGTCTTCATGAAAGTACAAACTTAGAAAATGTATAGAATGGTTGTTTGTCTGTGAAGATAAAAGGAAAATACAGGTACAAAAAAAGACTTCAATCAAAAATTGCATTTTTTGAAGTTACATCTTCTAAGTTAATATCAGGTTTCTTTGACTGATTATTATTTTTTTTAAAAACATCCCAGTTAAAGTGTACCTGGTCATTTTTAGGTGTATCCTGTCAGATGTAAACAGTCTCAGGAGGCTCAAAATCATAAAACATTGGCCCTTACCTCAATACTTTTTAAAATGATATTTTTCATAAACATTCATTTTCAACACAATTTCTCTTTTTAAGTAAATGGTACCTATGTAATCTAAAATAAGCTTGTTGGGAGATTTAACAGTATTGACAGATGACCTTCTTAAAATTGGAAAAATCACCTTCAAATAAATATACTTAGTTCGTACATATAAAAAATGTATGTCTTATGCATCAAAGACTGATAAATGAGAACAACTGCTGAACAGAAAACAAAATCAAAGATAGCTGTGTTTGATATGAAGGAAGGAACTCTAATGCTTATCAGACAGCATGAACAGAATTCCTGTAACAGCAGTTTTGAATGTGACGTAACCCTTGTGT
The DNA here is from genome assembly GCA_037389245.1 of Oryzias sinensis. Classification (NCBI taxonomy): domain Eukaryota; kingdom Metazoa; phylum Chordata; class Actinopteri; order Beloniformes; family Adrianichthyidae; genus Oryzias; species Oryzias sinensis. The sequence goes on from CM074500.1 coordinate 15,436,494, forward strand.
TATCTTAGATGACCCCACCCTTACATTGACGTGTTCTCCATACCATGACAAAGGTGGATAAAGGTGGAAAGATTTCATGTAATCCATGGACACCAGTGAAGATCACAAATCATTGAAGAAAAAAGGTTCAGCGTACTGTCTAGTGGGTCTAGATGAACCAACTCCCAATGTCAAAGTGCCTAGCTGAAAAGGCATCAGTCTTCTGAGCATGTACTGTAGTAACTTCCCTTATAATCAAAGTAACTCACATAAATTGTTAAAAGAAATAAATAAAAAAATGAGGCAGAATCCCTGTCAAGTTTAATAATCCTGAAGATGATTAAAGTACATCCTGAGGGATGTACTTAGTGCATTCCTCATTTCACTTCCTCGTCTTTCTTGTGTCTTTCACTTCCATGCTCACTCTCCCTTCCTTTGCTCTGACATTCTCACATTCCAACAGCAGCACCTCATAAGAGCTGTGTGCTGCTCGCCCACCTGCTGCATCACAGACCACAACTCCAAGGAAGAAAGCGTCTCTTCAACCTTTGTAAGTGAAAAGCACTTAAGAAAAAGGGCCGTCTCTCCTTGTGAACGTCACTCAAAAGCGGCCCTTTAGACCTGGCACCTGCTTTAACATGCACGCCGTGTGCAGGTAGCAGACAGGTCGCTGTTCTTAACTGATCAGCGGGGGGTTCAACAAAAAGCTGGTACATAAATCCCCGAAAACTTTTTTTCTCAAAGGCAGGTAAGCGTGTTTCGGTTTAGCAAACCCGCTTCATACCAAAAACAATAACCGCGTTGCCAGTTCAGAGCATACATTTTCAAAAACTGGATCTGTTTAGTCTGAATTTTCATGGGTCTAAGCTGTACTTTAAACACAGTGTTGTCATGACAGTCAAAACCGCTTGTGGAAAAATGGTAGCATTTGTCTATAGATTTCAAATGTTACAAACAGACCAGAAAAGGAAATGAAACATAAACTAACATTAGCAGAAAGTGTCTGGATGGGTGAATATAAAACTGTAGCTCTGCCTTCTGTCGGTTTCTAGCCGTTGTCTAAACCAGCAACATGGCTGCTCTCTCTACAGTCCTCTATACCTTTCCTTTCATTCTTTGACACTCTTGTCTCACATCACACCTGAAACCTTCCTTTCACGCATGACAGTGAGGGGGGAAGTGTTTATCTTTATTTATCATTTATTCACATGTAAAAAAAAAACAGATTTGGTAATGAGGTGTATGGACAATCCTCTGCTTTTGTGCACATCTGCCCACAAATGAAGGTTTTAATGTAATTTCCATTGGGAGTCATTAGATCCCAACGGAAACACACAGTTTCAGTTTCAGAGGCTCCAGTCCACCGTAATGTTAACACGTTTATTTGAATGTATCATGAATAACAGTGACATTTTTACTGCATCTTTTTATTTGTTTTTAGTGTAGAACTGTCATTTTTGTATTTTTACGCACATGCTGAATCATGAGGTCCTTGATCGAGGCTTTGCTGAGGTTGGGTCTCAACAATACTCAGTTTCAAGCTTGTATTAGTCTGGCTGGACTCCTCTGTGTTTTCCACTTTCATCACGTTAACTTGCTGCTTCTCACTTCTTCCCTCTGCATTCCCTTTAAGAAGAACTCCCTCAGCTTGTTTACACACGAGCTCGGTACTCTGCAGCTTTGCACAGGCTTTTGCAAAAAAGTCTTCCAACTCTGCCACAGGTCCCCCCGCCGAGAACAGGCGGTCCAGGTATGCCTGAGCGTACTGATCTGAGGTGATGAGGTCCAGGTTCACTTGTGGAGAGGCAGTTGAGGAGATCTGATCAGGTGAAGATCTTTGCCCTGTTCAGTGAGGATTTCAGTCAGAAACAGCTCTGTAGTGTCGAGCAGAACGTTGATGTCTTACAACAAACTCTACCTGTTTTAGCCTCCAAGAGGGAGAGAGGGATGGTCACGCTGCTTCCTGTTTCTTTATCCATCATAGTGAGTCCAGTCATAGCTCCCTCTTCAGGCACCTCACACGGGGAGTCAGATCGGGCTACAAGTCCTCCTCGACATTTGATTACACTGATTGTTCTGGACTTGTACCGCCTGAAACATGAACATTAAAGAACTGCCGTTTGGTAAGAAGATTGTGAAATGGAAAAAAAAAAAAAGGAAAAAAACAGAAAAAAAGTTAACTGAATATCTTCATATTTTCTTGCATAAAATTGAAATTGGAAATTATTAGAACATATTCTGATTCCGTTTTTGGGAGATTATCAAATTACCTTGTGGAACCTCAATGCTATGCTTTGTTAAGCCCCGGTCTATCCTGAACAGAAAGAGAGATGGCGATGATACGGAGCACGCCAGAAGTAAATCTCTGCAACTAAAAAATAATCCCTTCTGGTCCTTTTTTTCCCGCAAGCTAGTGGAAGTGTAAACAGAAAGCTGTCTGCAACGCGGAGAGACCCCAATGATGTTCCCACACACGACTCAGAGGTGATTTTTCGAATGAACTCCTGCCTCTCTGTAGAAATTATGTCCTAGAAAACAACACAGCTTTTTATTCATTTGGGCTAAAAACGCTATATTTATAATTAAAAGACCACTAGATATGCTTTTAAAATAAATCAAAAGCTGAGTGGATGGGACTTTAATAGAAGGATACCAATTCTGTTTAATCTGAGAATACAAAACCATTTTTGAAGTTTGAATTTTTGCCCAACATTTCAGAACAATGTCACATGTTTGTTTTTCTGTTCACCTGCACACTGCCCATGAGTTAAATCGCTCCCATTATTTCTGAAAAGCAGATGGAGTAATGCAAAAAGGAGCTCCACTTTAGAGATTCTTTGATGGAACAGACAAGCAGTATTTGGGGAGAACTCAGATTCATTCTCCCAATATAAACATGCAGGTGACACCCTTATTCTGCACTGAGGGTCTCCATCTCCTCTGAGTAATACAGGTGACTGACAGTTTTACCTGTAGGCAGGTATGATCTGTGCAAGGTCCTCTCTGTACTGCTCCAGCGCCGCCCTTGCAGAGAAGGGCTCAGCCTTGCCCTCAAGGCGGGCGAGATGAATCAACATCTGGGTGTGAAAGATGGCTCCGCTGGCCCAGTGTCTCAGAGAACTGGTGGGACGTGGAGTAAAGGAAACGATGAAGACAGTTTGACCACATGATTACACCGCAAAACTGTACTCCGTGTTACTGTAGTGAGAGGCCCCTCCCCCTGTGCATCTGTACCTTGAACTGCAATCCCCCCCAAGAAGACAGGTCTTCAGCTGGGTGAGGATGAGGCTGAACTGGGCCTCGAGTCTGAGGAAGTCCTGGATCAGCCTGTTCTTATCGGTCAGGTTGATCCTGCAACGCTTCAGGTGCTCCTCCATCACCTCCTGAAGCTCCCAGATTCTCTGCTGAAGATCAGAATTCATGCAGAGAGTTTATTTACAGAGTTTATTAATTTTAAATCTCAGTGTACATTGTTCTTGCAAGGGGGGGAACACAACAAAAAAGCACTCCAGAAAAACTTTTGAGAAAGGACGAGGAACCTACAGATTTTATTAAACATGAGGTTCAGCTGTAAAATTACATTTTAAACAATCTTAAAGGACAATTTATGATTAACATCAAAACAATCTGATCAACATTTAAAAAGTCACTTTTTTTAAACCCCCCTTTGAAGATGAGGTGGTCTTACCTGAGATGATGAGGAACCCACTGGCTTTCCTTTTCCTCCTGCTGACTGTTTAGAAGTCGTGTAGACTATATCCATCACCATGGTGATCACTAATCCCAACAGGCCCGCCAGGCGAGGTTCATCAGAGAAGGTCGACAGTCGGCCAATTAGATCCTTTAGGTAGGTGGGTGCACGCTGCTCAACAGTACCCTGCAACTAAGTGAAGATGCAGTTTTTGTGTTAGCTGGCGACAGGATTGCCTGTTGGTTTCCTGTCATCTCTCTGACTTAAACAGTTTGATGAACAGAATGATCACTTTTCTTTACAGGAAACCCAGTTGACAGCATTTTGTTATCGTCACACAGTCCTGGTCCCAGCTGGCCCCTTGTAATGATTTCCTCCCTCTTCATGATCCCAACAGAGCACCATTTTTCAGCACAAAGTGGTGCTTCATTTTCCACAACTGCCCTATCTTAACTGATTCAAGGAAACTGTGTCCTGCCAGCCCTCCTGATAATCTCCATCTGCACTTCAGGAGGATGATGTCCCCCTACTCTGCCTCTCTCTGCAGCTCTGCAAAGACCTGCCTCCCTTCTCTGCAGCAGCATCCACACTGGAGTCGCAGCGTCTCACAAAACCTGTTCACCTGTTGGAGCTGCTCCATGAGGCCAACCTGGGAGGCAAAGCACTCATCCTGATTGGCTAACATGAGAGGATGGGCGACTCTGAGGTCAGGTCCGGCGCCGGCTCCCAACATGGCTTCATAGAGGATGGAGGCAAGAGCATCCTTCAGCTGGGAGAGCTCTTCTGCTGATGAGAGGAGCTGGCCCATGAGGATTTTTGTTTATTTGCTAAGAAAATACATCGAAAAAAAAAATCCTTGCTTATTGCAGCATCTACAAAGAAAAAGAATAATTATTAAAATAATTAGCAGCTTTAGCATAGAGACTTAGTGCATCCTATTAGTAAAAATATCCAACAACCTGCCTGTGAAAAACACCAACATGTATTAACATTCCTAAACACCTGAGATGTGAGCATTTCTGCTTCCTCCTCTCTCTCAGCCGCTTCTAGCGCTTCCGGCTCCACTCTTCCTCTTCTCCGCACCGGAAACACAGCTTAGTTGTTAAGCCACACTGCCCCCCAGTGGTGGAATTTAGAGAATACATTTATTTTTTTGCCATTCTGAGAAGGGTTATTACGACCCTCTTTCATACCATGGTTTAGTGATCTTAAACCGAGTGTATTATTATAACATTACGTGTTTTTTTAAGTTAAACTTTGAGCTTTTTAATCTTTTTAATCTTACGTCACAGGATATTACTCCTCAAGACATCTAGACATGGATGAAAATTGTGTTTTGGATGTTTTAACATGTTCTTGAGGCATTTTCTGATGATGGAGGACATGTACAGAAAAAAGAAAATTAAGTTTAAAAGTGCAATTCAGAATACTGCTTTATTTAAATCATTGAACCAGCAGCAGAGGAAAAGGTGCAGTTGGAAAAACCTTGTAGGCTTTGCATAGAAACCACTTCAGCAGGCAACAAGCTCCCTGCTCCTCTCCATTCTGATGCTTCCACTTGTAGATGAATAGATCCATGTATGTATTTGTATTACTCATCTAAGCTTTTTTTCTACTGGAAATGCTTTTACAATAGATCAAAAGATAATTGGAAAGGGACTTTAAAGGCTTGATTTAATTTGATTTAATATGCGGAGCAGTGCTTTGGGAATCTTCTGTTTGGGGGATGTTCTGTTTTAAGTGGAACAAGAGCTTCTCCTCTGGGAGGTCATAGCTGCACGTGTGCAACAGCTGACGTTGAATTGATTGTCTCTCACTCTGTTGCAGATGATTTACCAGGTTAGGTGATTCCCGCAGCATTATTTTGCAGTGTAGCAACATACAGCATTTTATAAGCCGGCTGTAAATGGAGTGGAAAGAAAGCCTGTCAGACATCGTTAAGTTTTATTACTCAGTGCTGCAAAACAAATCACTGGATGAAGGACTTAAAGGTCGAATTTAAAAAGAAATGCCTAATACTGTAAGCAGGCACAGAGTTTCTGCAAAATATAATTCAGATTAGGATCCGTCAGACCCAAAATGAACCATTTAGCTAGACCAAAAAAGGAAACTGAAGAAAAATCAATGGGGACTTGCTCATCCAGGATTTATTACTTTTTTTTTTGGTTTGTTTGGGTTTTTTAGGGTGGACAGTATTTTTATTGCCTGCAAAACATGTTTAAACAAACTGAGCCTCTGACCTTACAGTAAAAGAAGCTTTGCTTTTTATTGTGCTTTGTCCTAATGTAGGCAACACTACATACATATGGTGATAACATTCAATACAACAAAAAAAAAGTCAATTTGGCTTAAACCAATGTGAAAAGATGTTCTTGCCATTTGTCTTTTAAAAAAAAGGAGGGAAAAAAAACAACTAAGAATGCTCACTTTAAAAACTTGTCCCAATGTGCAAATGTGTTACTTTGTTGAAGTTTGACTGAAGATTTTCAAAATGCATGTGTGCTCTGACCGTACAAAAACTTCAGTCACTAATTAATGCTGATTTAGACTAATCCCTTAGCATGATTCAACAACAAGTGCTGTCTTTTGCTTTTAAAAACTGCAGGGGCAAAAAATGATTTGTCTGTCACCGATTCTACAAGTGTGCCACTTACAAAAGGAGGAATGTAATGTCCATCACTGTCTGGGAGATCCAACCACATTTATCCTCAATGCTCTCACTGATAGAATTAAGTCTCACCATACATGACCCCATTTATCCTTTCCATATAAAAAAACAATTTTCCTGTCTCTTTTGCAGAAAACCATGATATATATATATATATATATATATATATATATAATTCTTCCAATCACTTTGAGTTTTTAGAAAATATTTGTATTATTCTATTCGCATACAATTTAGAAATTTGTCTGAAAAAAATTTGTTTCGTCAAATGTTTTTATAACCTTTGTTCACATGCATGGAATTTTACTATTATTTTTTTGTTTGTTTGTGACAAATATATGACATCAGTTATTCATTGCTTACCTGAAATCTAAACACTGTTACAAAGGAGCCTTTTGTTTAGAGTTTAAATCACGAGCAGTCACAGTAAATTTGACAAAGAAACATACCGGTAATTGAATTCAAACCCTTCCGCTGTGATGTATGAGTCCAATCATACAGGAGCTGACACAATGTGTTTCATCATTTCTTTTTCTTCTCCTTCTCTCCACAGGTCTTTCTGATTTCCTCACCATCCTCCAAATTCCTTCCCCTGTTGTTGATTTCAACGGCCTGCCAGCTTATTGCGGTTGATCAGCTGAGCTTGGTTGCTGGGAGATTTTGCCCTTTGTTTTACTTTGAATTTTCAGCCCTGAACACTCTCAATAGACTGTCCTGACAAAAATAAATAATGGAGCATGCACATGTCACAAATCCATACATCAGCACTTGAAAAGGGTCTTTTTTCATTTTGCAGTCATAAAAACACATTTCTATCTCTTCTCTACCTTGGTACTGTATTTCATTCTCCTTGTAAAGTTTGTATTTACATCCGATGGAGAAGCTAGGATGACAATAAATATAGTAAATGTGAAAACATAATCCAAAGAAGGAGAAAAAGATGATATAAATAAAAAAGTATTGGAGGGAGTACGTAAACTCACGTACGTCATCCAGACTCCCTCAAATAAATTCCTGAATAGGGAATGTGGAATTTAGAGGACGGGTTTCCATGAAATATTGCACAATAAAAGTTTGCTTTGGAGGAAATCCCATTCTAAGTCTGGATTCAGAGCCCACACCCCATCATACTACCTCTGCCAGTTGGCCCTAAACCCATAGTTTCCTGGCTTTTGCACATAATTATTGCCTACCTTGCCATGCAAACTACAGCCCTGAAACTGGAATAAATTATATGGACAATCCTTAATGTTTTATTTCCTCTGCAATTCTGTTCTATACCCATAGATGTTGCACTACAAATAAATTAACCTTTGTTTAGGTGCAGAAAGTTAGCCTGCATTCATATGCTGTCGGAAGATTTGTTAATTTTCCAATGTTCATGTGTGTTTTCTGAGTTGGAAATTCATTTTTCTGATCATTTCAATGCTAAATGCACGTTTGCATTTTCCCTGATTATACCATTGGTGAATTTTTTGTATTGGAAAAAACCTTTTAATAGGGTGAAGATGAAGCTGTTGTGCATACATATGAATCGGTTAGTTCAAAGGGGCCCAAGTCCACAATTTTTCAAAATAGAGATATTATATGTTCTATGGTCTTCAAGGTAAAAGCTATCTGATTTTTTACAAAAAGTCCCAAGTCCGTTGTAATGTATTGACTATGCTTGACATTTAAAATGCATTAAGTGCAAAATTCCTGGACTAGGGTCTCTCTTGCATGGGTTTAGCTTTATCCCATAGAAGGCAGCACTAGTTATCCAATATGACAGCACCCCTGTTTAATTCAAGAAGGGCCCATGTCCAGAGACTTTAGTTTGCTAGTCCTCTGAAATTATAAAAGTGAGGTGCTTCATTTTATAGCATTTTAGCCACCACCCTACTGATCTGTAGGGTTGTGATTTCTCCACCGGGGAGCAGAAGAGGCTGCTACACAGCAGCTGCTGGGAGCAGAAGACACCAGTGAAGAGGATTTGGAGGCTCTGCTCATGCAGGGTGCCAGAGCTGCCAGCAGTGATCTCCATCAGCATCCTGACTGTCAACAGAGGGAAAACTGTGGCCTTCAACTGGATGTCCAGAGTTCTGCTTCTCTGTGAAGGTCATGATGTCATGTCCCCATCTGGCCACAGGCAGTATGATGTTCTTCTGATGGGGAGGAATGGAAGGTGTGCAGACACTACTACTACTACTACAACGATACATTTGTCACTGAACTCAAAGGCTACATAAAAAAGTTGTCTCATACTTATAAAAGTGGATAAATATTTATTTTCTTGTTGGAGAAAGCTGCTCCTCTGTGGACACAGAGGTGAAGGCTGATGATGAAGCTGAGCTTGTCTGCTCTAACATGGAAGTCGGTCTTCTGCAGCCATAACCTGTGCTAATGTAGAGCTGGTTGAGTGGAGGTGTTGATTATGCAGATGGTGCCCATCAATGCAGGTCACCTCATAAACGAGCCTGGAAAACAGAGGAAAACTTTGGCCCCGCTAATCTTCATTCACAGATGACACTGGGGTGCAAGCAGCTCCCCTCTTTACTACTAAGAGCCAAAAACAATGTGATATTATTAGCTCAAGCTTTTGTGGATGAACAAGGAGCAGCAAAGAATAAGTAAAATTTCCCCATTGATTAACATCCCTATGCATGAGCTGCCCATTTATTTGGGAATAATGATATTTATATGTGTATGCAGAAATGTGACTTTAAAGACAGGGAGTGATATTTAGTGTGACCTTTCTAGCTTTCATTAAACTTAAAAGAAAGTTTCCGATCCTCTTTAACTTGTGATTGATCCAGAGGAGGAAGCAGTCATTGAACAGAAGAAGGAAAAGAAGACAATTGAAAGGCTGATTTGTAAAAAAAACAAAACAAACAAACATAAAAAGCCAAGTTGACTGAAATCAGATAATTTCTAAAATGCTATCTGTTGACAATAACCTGGCAAAAATACATGTGGGAGGTCAGATAACATTTTTCCATGTGTGTTGGAGACAAAGCTGGTTGGGGAGTGGTCAAAGAGAGGCCTTACAAGGCGGAACCAAGATGGAGAGATCCTGTTTGCCAAACTAACAAAAATAAATGTATTTATTTATTTTATGGATGGATTTTCTGAGTGTGACATGATAGATACCTGTATTTTCTTTTACCCTAAAAAACAATGCTTTTTTTCCCGGGTCATGTTAACCAACACTATAAAAAGCAAGTATCAACAAGTGCAGTAAAGATGATTCCTTTCCGTAACATCTTTAGTTTTCTTGTTTCATTATTAATCTTTCTTTTTTTAAACTAGTAAGATAATTGTAGTTCTCATTAGTTTTTAACTTTTATAACGTTTTTGTGCACACATGGTTATCACTATATAAAGTTAAATAGTATTGAATAAGAGTTCCCTGCGACAGACTGGGGACCTGTCCATGCTGCCCCCTGCCTTCGCCCACAAGTGACCGGGATAGGCTCCAGCAGCCCCGTGACCCTGAAAGGGAATAAACAGAAGAAGATGAATGAATGAATACGAATTGCATTTAACTTGCTTAATTGGACATGAAATGCAGTATATGCAACTGGTCAAATGTGTTATGGGTATAAAACTTTGTGGAAAACACAGAGAAGTTTTCACTTTTTAAGAATGTGAAGCATCTTAAATAATGATGATGTAACACGTAATGTTTTGAATTGTAAAAAAAGAGATGGTTTAAAAAAGATCCCCTTATTTTTATATTTTTATTGTTTTGTAATACATTTTGTTTTTCCAAAACAAACCGTTCCTCTACAGGTTAGAAGAATCCACAGAATTTTAGTCTACAATATTGTGGACTAACTTCATCCTTTGGTCGCCATAATTTTCTTCTGACAATTTGCAATACCAGAACTAGGCCAGCAGAGGGCTTTACAAACCCAGCTAAGTCTGTTTTCTGATGTTTCCAATTTGACTATTCACTACATTATAAATAATTTGGAAATTTAATGTCATTTAATGAATGATTTGAATTCCAACACCCAGAAGTTTGAACTTTTGCTTTGACAAAATTTTTTTATTCTACAGTGTGGTATTTCCCCTATTAGTGGTGTTAAAAAAATCTACTATGGATTATTCATACTAGGGTCCTTTGGATGAATTCTGCAGAAAATGTGAAAATCAAAGTTTAAGAGAAAAACTGCCAACTTCTTGTCATTTTAGATTGCACCTCCTTCTCTCTTTTTGACCTTTATTATTTATTTATTCATTGTTTCTTTAGTTGGTTGCAATCATTCTAAAAGTAACACATATCTTATGCTTGCTTGGCACTCATTCAACGTTTTTTTCTCCTGGCAAAAAAACTGAAAATAAATAAATAAATAAACAAATAAATAAATAACACAAGGTGAATAAAATACACAAAATTAAGATGCAGACATCAGGCAAAGAAATTGGGCAAGTTATAACCGTATAACCGTTCCTCGATTTAGCTGTTTTTGCATATGTGAGGAAGTAAGATGAAAATAGTAAAATAACGATTTCTTCTTTGTATTTATTAAATGACATTTCTTCCAGTCCTTCACTGTGTTTGCACTGCTTAATTTTAAATTTTGCATTTGGCTTGTACTTTTTGACTCCTCTGTTCCTAATTTTTCTTTTTTGTAGGATACATTGTGAACGACCTTTTTTTATTTGTTTATTTTTTTGTTTTTAATTCACCTTTTACGTTGATAATCCATATTTAGATGTTGATCTGCGTGAGGCTGATCCATTCGCTGAAGAAGCGAGCGCAACAGCAGCTTCTCTTCTGAGCGCGTCACGCGGACGCGGAGCCTCAGAGCGCAGGCACAGGTTTATCACCCAAACGACTCAGGCGTTCAGTTGGGATAAAAAGTCACATCAGTTCATTTTCTTTTTGTTTATTTTTTCTTAATATATCCGGGCAGAGCCTTTTTTTAAACATGTATTTTTTGTATTGCGTTAAAGGGAGTCCAGAGCAAGGATCCAAAGACGCACCTGACCGGAACGAAGAATATATACGCATTTTCTTTGCGTAAAATGTTTTGTGTCAGCTTGGAAAAGGAGAGGACCCCTTTCGTGCGGATATTAAAATCCTCACGTTTGTATTAGCCATCATTATATTTGTGGTGGAAAGCCATGGAAAACGACACCACGTGGAGTAATTTCACAGAGGTCCTGTCGGAGCTGGACGGGACAGGCGGTGAGGAGGAAAGCGGCGGTGGGAGACGCGGATTGCGCGTCCTCGTTGGCTGCATCCTTTTCCTCCTCATTGTGTCCACGCTGCTCGGGAACACGCTCGTGTGTGCAGCTGTGATCAAGTTCCGCCACTTGCGCTCCAAAGTCACCAACTTTTTTGTGATCTCTCTGGCCGTGTCTGACCTGTTCGTGGCTGTCCTGGTGATGCCGTGGGAGGCCATCACTGAGGTGACCAACACCTGGTTGTTTGGACGCTTTTGTGATGTTTGGATCACCTTTGACATCATGTGTTCCACAGCTTCGATCCTCAACCTGTGTATCATCAGCGTGGACCGGTACTGGGCAATTGCAAGCCCCTTCAAGTATGAGCGAAAGATGACCCACCGGGTGGCTTTTGTCATGATTGGAGTTGCGTGGACATTGTCAATTCTTATCTCCTTTATCCCAGTGCAGCTGAACTGGCACCGTGCTGGAGAGGAGGATGTGATGGAGGATGTGGGAGCTCTAAAGGTAACCAGTGAGAAAAACCTCACAAATACCAGCAACTTCAATGCAACTCCCATCATTGGCATGAGCTGCGTGGCCAACCTGAATAAAACCTACGCCATCTCCTCCTCTCTCATCAGCTTCTACATCCCTGTGGTAATTATGATCGCTACATACACCCGGATCTACCGCATTGCTCAGACCCAAATCCGTCGGATTGCGTCTCTGGAGCGGGCTGCCGAGCAGGCACAAAACCAGGGTCACGGCATGAGCAGGAACATGCAGCAGCAGCACCGGCCCAATGACGAAGCCTGCCTAAAGTCATCGTTTAAGAAGGAAACCAAAGTTCTGAAGACACTTTCAATCATCATGGGCGTGTTTGTGTTTTGCTGGCTGCCATTCTTTGTCCTGAATTGCACTGTCCCGTTCTGCGACCCACCGTGCGTCAGTGACACCACATTCACGGTGTTCGTCTGGTTTGGCTGGGCCAACTCCTCTCTCAATCCTGTCATCTACGCCTTCAACGCCGACTTCCGGAGAGCTTTTGCCACCATTCTGGGTTGCAACCGCATCTGTTCAAACAACACAGTGGAAGCTGTAAACTTCAGCAACGAGCTGGTTTCTTACCACCATGACACAACATTCCACAAGGAGGCGCTGGTCCCTGCTCAGCCACAGAAAGGCCCTCACACTCTCAGCGTTGGTTCTGACCCCTTGGGAGATATGGGAGCGCATTTTGATGAGGAATCAATCATCTCAAATGGCTCACCTAGCCATGATGGGCTGCTGCTGCTTCCTGCCGCTGTGCAGCTGGAGGACAACACTGATATTTCGCTGGAAACAATCACACCAGTCACGTCAGCAGGGGGCCTGGAGAGTGAGGCTATAATACCAGGACAAGTCCCCCAAGATGGACTGGACATAGAATAACATAGCTGACCAATAGCAAGATCAGCTCTTAGTCTCTCGAGAATGAAAACTTTCTGAAGGGAAAAAAAATCATATGACGATTGTGTTTTTATCTCCTTAGGTTTAAATTGACATTACTGATTTTTTGCAGTGGTCTTATAGGCCGTATTGTTGGGGATTTTCTTTTATTGTAGTAGAAACATTACAAGGTCAAACAGTGCTCCTGCAAGATTTTCCTGCTCTTCATAAAAGCAATGTGTAGAAGTTCTCTGATAGGAAGTTTTATTTAATTGCTATAAATACTGTAAAGTTGCAATGCAACAATATTTACTGTTTTTAATGAATTGATAATTGAGTGAGAATAGGGCATATTAGCCTGTCAAGTTCATACAGTGAGCCAAAAAAGTATGTGACAGTTACAGATTCTGCAAATTAAAAATGTTGTCATCATTGGTACACTTCAACTGTAAGGGACAGAATGTTAAAAAGAATCAAGAAAATCACATTGAAAGTTTTTTTTAAAAGATTTTATTGGTAAAATGATGCAGAAAATGCTGTTTTGTAAAGGCCTTAGTGACTGATCAGTATTGATAAAAGATTGAATGGGACCATATATGAAGAGATTTGGGGCAATTTTCTACTTCCATTAGTAAATGTATCCAGGATGAAACTTGGCTGGATCTTCCAGCACGATAATGATCCCAAACTCATCCCCCTGCCAACAAAGGTGTTGCTTCCAAGAAAAAGTCAATGTTCTTGACTGGCCTAGCCAGTTTCTAGACCCCAGTCCAATTAAGAATCTATGTTGAAAGTCTATGTTGCCAGCAACAGCCCTAAATCATCATAAGTCTTAAGAAGATCTACACGGAAAAATGGGTGAAAATAGTGTTTGCAAACCTGGTACACATGGCCGCTTTCCTGGTGGATTTTCAACATACACAGTATCTGGCAGTTTCAAATTTGACACACTTGAACACTTGAACGAGGTAATCAGCAATGATACTTGAAAAACATGAAGACACTTTGGCGATTGAGGGTTGGAGTTCCCTTCCCCTGACGAACAGGAAACATTGGACCTTTTATTGCCAAGTATTGAGTTTTGTTAAAGACTAAAAATTTTTAAGGCACCTTTACAAAATTTTTTTTGAAATATCATAAAATGCAATTAGCTTTTGTTTTTTTACATTCTGTTTCTCACATATGAAGTATAATGAACATACAGACTTATCCAAATTTTTTAAAGAGGGATAACTTGCAGAATTGGTGACTGTCAAATACTTTTTGCCCCATTGTATGCATTACTGTGAAAATATTTCTCATATTTGTTCTTGTGATTCTATTTTCCTGGTTTGATTTCATGTGGTTGTCATTCAACAATTTTTATTATTGTAGTTTTGTCTTCTAACAGTACTGAATGAATGCATGGATTTTATAAATATTAGCTAGAAACAAACCATTGCTCAACACTATATAAATCATATAAATATATACCATATAATTTAAATGATATCATTTATAATAATATAAATTATATTACTTGAAAAGACCGAGAAAGTATTTTAAACATGTTTAAAAAAAAATCATGTTAAATTAATTTTAAAACAGAATCCTATTTCTGAGGCAAGAAACAACTTCATCGCAAGAAAAGATTGGACTCATTTGTTAGATTAAATCCTAAAACACTGTTGTGTCTGTCATACTTGTTTTCTTCATCTGATGTTTTTAGTTCATTCTACACTATCCCTTTGTGTTACTTTGATTTCCAGTCAGCCCTGGAGATGAAACGGAGTTGAGGCACCTAGTGAGCACACGTGGGTCAACCCTCTGACCCTTACAGGTGTCCGCTTCTGCAATCTCAGAGAGTGCATCATCACAGCAGTCTGGAAAAAGAGATTGTTCAGGCTGCAGCTCTGGTACATTTGCAGGATATCTTGTTTTTATAATAAACTAAAGACAAAAAAAGTTTCATGTGATCTGAAAGTTTGAATGATTTGAAAAGCAGACAAAAAGAACGGAGTTAAAAACACATCAAACTCTTGTACGGTGAAAGATGTAGGGTACACAGTGATGCAAGTTCTTAAAGCAGAAGTGAAATCAAGATACAGCAGTGACAACATTGCCCCCAAGCCAGACTTGTTTTCATTATTATTTTAGGCTGAGGTGGTAAACAAATTAGAGCTCTGACAATCAACATCCAGGTTACTCATCCGCTTTAGTCTGTGAAACTCATTTTTCTTGACTGCTTTGGTCTCAGAGTCAAAAAAGGAGGCCATCAGTACATTTCCCAGCTTTTAAATGATGTTTAAAAGCTGGCGATAACATTAATGACCAACCAGAAAAAAATACTTAAAGATTTTAGAGCTTCATGCAATATGACAATGCATCTCTAAACTGTGGATATTACAAAGTCACATCAAAAAGTACATTCTAAGAGATCACTCCATGTTAAATGTGATTTATCTGCCAACTTTTGAGCTGATGAAACATCAGAAACTGTAACAAATCCAAGAGTTTTATGGACCACACAGTGATAGGCAAACATATAAATAGGATGAGAGTAATACATTTTCCCATTTGAACAGCAAAATCGCATAGTTTTCACAACAGAGATGGAGCACAAAACCAAAAAAAGTTTTCAGGATTTAGGAAAACTCAGACTTCCTGCTGAACCTGCATGCAGATGTGGTCAGAACTTCTATGCAAACGAGAAAGGTAAAAACCTAGATCCACTGCTTTTTTTCCACAGAGCTTTGCTATATGTTTGCCATTTCATATGCACCTGAAGTGCACAATTTGCCAGATATTTTGGGAGAAATCTGGCAACATTGACTACGGTGTTTTTCAACTGCTGTGCCGCGGCACATTACCCATTTTCACTGATCTGAAAAAATAAAATAAGTATGATTTCCGGGATATCAGCTCTTTGTTCATCCAAACGGGCCCTAAGAAAACTTAGTTGGGAATATTAATGTACACTTTGATTCTAATAAGCATAATGGCGGTACTGCGATTTAGCTCCCTTTTCAAAAATTTAAAATAGCAATTTAGTTGGAGATTACAGAAAAATAGCTGCAACTCCCAGCTTTTTATAAAAACTGGGTTTCTCCTCCCCCCCCCCCCCCCAATTTTTGGATGCTGGTGTGCCTTAGCTCAAAAAAAAAAAAAAAAAAAAAAAAAGTTAGCCACTGGACTATGCCAAGTGCTGTAATGTCTAAGTGTCACTTAAGTTTCTGTAATTTCACAAGACTTAAGGCCAGGTATCAGCAGTTGGACCCAGACCCTCCCCCCTCCCCTTTTTCAAGCCTGAGCCACAAAAGCTTAGCTGATTTTACCTTCAGGTTTTAAAGACATGATCTTTTCTACACCAAGGTTGGTCAAGTCTCAGTACTGGCTAACCCTGGGCCTCAAGATATCCATCCTGGCCATTTTACACTTGAAAGTATTGAGTCAATTCTCCTTATGGTAACTTTGAGTTGAAGTATTTTCTCCACTTAAGAGTTGCGCCTAAATGGCACAAAAGGCATGGTACTGGAGGTGGTGACTGAACATATGGCAGCCCCATGTTTCTACTAATAAAGTTCCTATGCTTTTTAACAGTTGGCAAGAAATCCACAGAGACCCAACTCAACTTTCAAGTGCAAGAAATTTATTAGATCTACAATGATTGATGTCATGGTACCTGCAAAAGATGAAAATTAGTGGATAGAATATTTAAGTTCTTGTTTTCAGCAATAGTAAAAGTTACCTCAATAGCCCTTCTGTCCTTTAGATCCAGTCTCTGAGGAGCCTTCTTGTTTTCCTCCATCTACATTAATGTGATCGAAGATGTCTTGGGTGTACTTGGCATCAGAGGTGAAGTCCCGAGCTCTTTGGTAGCCACTGCTGGTCTTAACCACATGGGAAGAAGGGTACAGAGGGCGCTGCTCAACTGTGCCAAGAGGGACCTGGTCAGAGGTCCAGGCATCACGTGGGAAAGGACGGTTGGGCATGAAGCGCAAGATTTCAGCAACAAAATGAGCAATGCTGGCAAGCTGCTGGTCAGAGAGATTCATGTCGGATCCAGAACCAGCAGTTCTGTATCCAGAAAGTGAACCTGTTCCACTTTGACCTGAAGAAAAGTGGAAAGACTGTAGTTCACTTTATATAAAAAAATAAATAAAAAACCCTGTCTACTTACCCTGTTTTACTGGAATACAAGCTCCAAGGCTGAAGAGAAGAAAGACAATCCAGGAGGACCTGTTTAGATAGAAAACATGAGTAAACAAAGGAATAAAAGCACAAAGTATTACCAGTAAGTAGTTAACATGACAACTTACTTCATAACACATAGAGCCATCATGACAACTTCTGCACCAAACAGCACAAAGAACCAGAGAACAGATCAGCAGCTGCTGTTTGATGAAACTTCCACACAATTTGATCTTATAAATGCTCAGTGCTTCTGTTAATGTCACTTTGGATTCCACCTGATCCCATTAGTCTAATTCATGTCACCTGCTGTCCAGCAGCCCCGTGGCTCATGCTGTGTTCTCTTCAGTTTAGAACCTTAGATACTTTTTAACAACACATTTTGGAGACACCCTGACAACTGATGCCATTGACTGGTTTGCCGTTTCATTGGAAATTATTTGATTCAACTGTTTTTCTTAAAGGTTTTCTTCAGCCTGGGAAACATTTCAACAGTGTTAGACTGAGATGCGTTAGTTCTGCGCATCCTATGATCATTACAGGGACAGGGGGACACTATGCTTACGTTGTTTGGTGTAAATCAGATGCAATGTTAATACATTTCATGTAAAAAAAAAAAAAACTACTTTGTGACAAATCATGCTTCATACAAAGTTTTGTTCATAAAAGTGTTTTGATTGTGGACAAGTACATTTTCATATTCATATTTTCTTTGCTTTATTGTTGTAGGGAAAGACTGATCTTAGAATTATTACATGTACTGCACACACATTTTTGTCCTGTGGTTCTTCTACTGGATTCTTTTCCTTCTGACCAACTCAGCTGAAGCCTTGGGCGGATCTGGTGTGTAGGTGTGTGCATCTGTGATTTAGAGCATTTGTGTGTGGCCTTTGACCTTTTTTTGTGTTCAAATGCTTTTATAATTCACGGATCAAGAATGACCCACAAAACTAATAGTGTACAGCCCACGTGTAAAAAATGAACAAAGACAAAGAGTGTCTTTTTCTAATGGAGTCACTTTAGGGAAGTTTATAACATTTCAAATTGAAAAAAGGATAGGTTACGTTATTTTTTCTATGACTAAACATGGTGGTGGGTCACTTTTTAGCCGCAAGACAAGTCAAGGGTAAAGAAGAAAATATGCAAAATAAAGATAAAGTGAAGTATAGTAAATCAATGCAATTTTCTTGCGTAGTTCATTAAAATCGTTGTGCAAGTTGTGTTATCTGTGTGCTCTACAGTATAATGATCTATCCTCCACCATGCTGCCATGGTAACATGCTTTAAGAAAAAAGAACTGCAGAAACACTGGATTCAAATGATGATCTATTTATAAAAGTTAAGTTTTACTTTTTTTTTTTTTTGCTTTCAAATGCTTGACTATAAATGAAAATATAAAAGTGTAAGATTTAAATAAGTTAGCGTCAATGTGCAAATCAAAAAAATAAAAACAATCCCATTTAATTTTGTGATAATGACAAATATTTGCTTTTGTCTTTTAATAGTTTTTAAGTATCTACACTTAAACACTGTTTAAAAAAAGGCTAAAATTTTTTTTTGTAAAGTATTCCTCAACACAAAATTACCCATTTGGTTATTGTTTTCCTCAAAACTGTCATAATTTAGTTAAACACACAGCCAAATCTGTTCACCATATGTTTACATGAGTTTGAACCACAGATGAATAAATAAACTGGTTTCAGCAAAACTCATTCCTTCGACAATTGTTTCCAATATTAGCTGTTTAAACACTGTCCACAGCTCCAGCTCAATGGGTTTTCAATGTCAGACAGCACTTTGCCATCTTCTTCTTTTCTCCTCCAGCTTCAACCTCTGCAGTGCCGGTCTGCGTCACTGCAACACACACACAGGAGGTCGTAGTGTAGTGTCCTAATCACAGACGGTAATCACAACAGAGGAGGCGACGGCAGAACCCTGATTGCAGCCTCCTCTCAACGACTGTTCAGAAGTAAAAAGTGGACGCCTCTGTTTGCGATGAAGGACTCAGAGGGTCATCACCTGTTCATCTCGCATGAACACACATACGCACTTTACAGAGATGAGGATACAAGAAAATGACCCTGCAGACACTCCATCTGGCTTTCTGTCCGGAGCAAAAAATTAGACGTTGCAGTCAAGAAACAGAAAAAACCACAGTGATAAAAACCAGATGCAGCTTTAAAGCAAAGCACTGTAAAAGATGTCAATGTCTGGATTCATTATATCAAAACAAAAGGATGTTTTGTGCTTTGTTTAACAAAAATTACAAAATCACATCTGATGATAATTTTTGGCATCGGAGAACTACTGCTGAACAATGTAATAATTATCTGTGTTTAAAAAAGCTGTCAAACATGCTAAATTGATACATTTAGGCAATATAAACATGAGCACTGTCTTAGTGTGTGAATAAACAACCATGCCCAAATAATTGTAATTTGAAATGTACTGTTCCAACAACTTGAAAACATATTTCCTTACAGGTCAAACTGAGCTGGTTTGAGGAAAATCCTGCCCATTGAGTAACCAAGTTTAAGACAGTGTTTTGATCTCATCACTTTGAACTTCATAAGATCATTTAAGATCATCCTTGACAACATCATCAATGTTGCACTTTAGAATTTACTGCATTTGCCTCACACAATCACATGAATAATCTGGTATCCAGACAAAAAAAAAATATACTGTCATAATGCCAGCTTCTTTTCACTTATAACCTCTTTCCTGCAACATCAGTTTGTGAAAAACCAAGTAACCCTTGTAGTTTTGAGATGGCTCTATCAGAATGAATGCATTGTGTCCTCTCTCAGTTTACTACTTCCTGTTCAGTAACAACCACAGTGGAATATCGGTAACTATTCCTTTAATCCATAAATTATGAAGCTCATTTTCAGAGTGCAGATTACGTTGCTCTTTCTGATTTTACCCTTATATGAGGGTTAATAGGAGTGCTTTGATTAAAAAAAAAAAAAAAAGCTCATTACAGCTGTTGTACAAATTCAAATCCCCAAAATATTCAACATCTAAAAAAGGGCAAAGGAAAAATGCTCAATCTTGAAGGTGAAGCTATAAAATAATTAAAGAAATGTAATTGTGTTAAAGCCAAGATCTTAAAATAACGCAATCATTATGAGATTATTTTAATATTAAATAGAAGATTGCAGTTTTCTAACATCAGCTATCAGTCAAACGCCAAACTTTTTCTGGCTTTCGTAATGATTGAAATGTTGGTATCACTTCCAGATCTGTATGCGGAACACCATCGGTTTCACCGCAGGACCCCGCATGCACGAACCATAAGTCACTTCCTTTCTTTGCCGAACGTACATGAACACTGTTTGTGTTTTGACAGTAAATGTATTCAAATATATTTGGTTATGAAGTATCATTCCACAAGTACATGTCTAAAATGTAATTACATACACACTTATATGATGTCCATATATGAGTACGGGAAGACTAAAGGTAATTAGCAGTTGTATAAATGCATGCAGCAAGTAAAACCTGAATTCTGAACAAAATTATTTTATAAAAAATGAAAGCCGAAGAAAACAACATATTTTCTTCTCTGATATAGATGATGAAGGGTTAGTATTCTTCCATTTTCCAGGTAACAATGTGCCAAATGTTAATTATGTTACAGGCCTGATATGAAATAACTTGAATAGTTTCTGGATGGTCTTAAAATTGAATTTTTTTTTAATTTTATCATAGCATATTTAAACCTATTCTTAATCGTACATTGAAAAGATTTTTTTTTCCTTCTCAAATTTGAATTGTAAAAAATAAAACATATTGTTCTACCATTTTTAATATTGCTTACAAACTAACTTTAAACTAAGTGACTGTTTACATTTTGCCACTAGGAGGTATCAGAGTTCCAACCAAGGTGTTTCAACCGATCAGGGTTGGGGTTGGAGTCGCCATAATGGAGAAAAATCAATGCTGCACACATGAACACAAAAAAGTCCCACTTGTATGCAATATGTGGAAATCTAAATGAGCTGATAGTTATTTTGAAACTTTGATATTCATTCCCAAAGAACACATTTGAGTTTCCTTCTGTTTCATATAAAAGAATTGTTAAAAATAATAATTATTTGTACAGATTTAAATTGTATTTTGTACAGTTTCTAAAGGAGTGGAAGTACCACATGACTACCCCCTCCAAGGCTGTAAAACCTATTAATATAAGGTTGCTACTACTCATCTGCTTTTGACAAATCCATTTTCAGGTCAAGTTGCATAGTTTGAAGATCTTTAATGAGCAAAAACAAAGTAACATGTTTGTTCCTGATCGGTCCGGACTTGGTGGAACGAAGCGTTTTCTATAGTTGACTTGTTTTCTGGAGAATCCTCTTTTTTTGTATTTTTTTTGCCGGGCAGATTTTTTGGCAGCGACCACGGGAGAAAGAGTTTGACACTCCACCAAGCCATGAGCTGAATGAGAAGGAGCTGGGCACTGACGGCAGTGTCAGTGGGGGGTTAAGCCGTGACCCAGATTTCCTGCTGGAGCCTTTGTCCTAAAGGAGAGTGAAGATTCCTCTTATTCATCTCACCCAGCACTTAGGTGCTTTTGAAGGCAACGATGGAGGTTCTTGATTTTTTGTCTCATATTTTTTACAATGTGTTATAAAACCTTGTTTGTGGTTTTTGAAACAAGTCAGTGGATAAAAAAATGAAAAACAAAAAAGGAATAAATAAATGAACAATATAATAATAATTTTAAAATATGTCACTTTTTACCTATAGCACAAAGAGAAAATTTTACCACTTAAGAGAATTAGGAAGAAATCATTTTATCTTTGTGCTGTTTTAGCCTGGCTTTTTCAAAGCAGTGTTTTTGAAGGTGCACTGTGTTACAAAAACTACAAAATGGCAAGATGATTAAATAACATGGCTAATCTGGCAAACATTACAATATTAACTCTATGGACATAGAAAGGGGATGTAGCTCAGTGGCATAGCATATGCTTCGCATGTATGGGGACCCGGGTTCAAACCTCGGCATCTCCAAACTGTTTTGATGGATCAAGTCCTGGTGTGTTTTCCCCAAGCATGTATGGGTTTTCTCTTCCCACTGTCCAGCAACATGCTTCATATGTTAACCCTTGTGCTATCTTAGATGACCCCACCCTTCCATTGACGTGTTCTCCCTACCATGACAAAGGTGGATAAAGGTGGAAAGATTTCATGTAATCATGGACACCAGTGAGGTTCACAAATCATTAAAGAAAAAAGGTTCAGCGCACTGTCTAGTGGGTCTAGATGACCCAACGTTAAAGTGCCTAGAGCACAAGGGTTACTTGGTTACTCCAGATTGTGCGCAAGTGTGTGTGATTGTGGCCACCTGTCCAGGGTGTGTACCCTGCCCCTATCCATGAGTGACCAGGCTAGGCTCTGTTGACCCCAAACGGGAGGTTTGACAGGATAGATGAAAAAATACAGTGGAAAAATGAACACCAGACAAGCCAACACAAGTAATAGTGCGTTGGTACTGTAGATAGAGATACAGTGAACTGTTGTGCTGTGGTTAAATTTTTTAAATTTTTGCAAATCATAATGGCTACATGCAATAAATGAATATTTTTTCTTTCATAACAGGAACACTTTCTGAAATAGGGTGCAATCACTTTACTAGATCAACTATTGAACGTATTCATAATTGTTTAAGTCAACACACAGAAAAAATGTAAAAAGTTCACATACACACTGGCGATGTTTATTGTACAAGAGGAAAGTAATTTGTGGCCCAGAGGAGGACACAGTCTCTGTGGTTAGTGTGCTCGTCCCAAGTCTAGGTAAGAGCAGGGAGGCCGTCTGATCCATATCGATCATCTGAATCACAAACAAACTTGCACAAATGGATCAGTTGTGACCTCCAATGCTATTGACAGTTGACCATTGACTGGACGTTGGTGGAAATTTGACTACTGTTGCTCAAAGAAGGAGAGAAGGAAGGCTTTAATTGTCACGTAGAACCTTTAAAAAAACAGAATTTGACAGCATGATGGTAAGAATAAAAATTTTTAACCTGCGTGTTCAAGAGACCAGATGTAAAAGAAGCAAAGCTTGTAGATTAAGAGCTGGTTGAAGCTGTTTTATCATGGCACGAACAGAAAGATGACCAGATTTTGTTAAAATGCTCTATAGGTGAAGGGTGTCAGAATGGGTGACGAGTCTGAAGATGTGAACAAATACATATTTCAATATGTGAAGATTTTTTTTGTTGACGAGAACAGTTAAAGATGAAGTACAGTGGTTGGGCCTCCCAGGTAAAAACTGAGCTGGAAGAGGAGGAGGAGGACTAGTTCTGAAGAGAGCTGGATGAGGAGATTACGGGTACCCCTAGGGTGGTGATATGGGAAACTTTAACAGACATGTGGGTTACAAGGATATGGGGAAAACAAAGGTGAAGTGGCAGTAACGAGGGAGTTTGGTCTTTGGCAAAAAAAGAGGATATCATCTATCCATCATTCATCAAACATGTCTTGCTGTATTGGGTGTATTCTTTCGAACCAGAAACAAGAGGATTGTGGCTGCTGTTTAGAAAGTGCATGTTTTCTTCTAATGTAAATACTAAATAAAGAATTCCAGAGGCAAATATTATTGAGACAAATCACCTATCCAGCATTGAAGCCGCTGGATGAGCAAAGAATTAATATTGAGCCACCAATGAAACAGACAGTAATTAAAACTTTTTATGTTCCTCTTTTTTTTTGCTTTGTGTGGATTTCGCTCTTGTACTCTAGTGTGGAACTCTCCTGGTCTCCTTTTTTTTAGGCCTCAGTTTCTATGCCCTGGGGCAGCTAGGGTTAAGAGCCTTCACCACTGCCTGCGCCCCATCATTGATTCTACCCTCCTCCTTGCAAGGGTGTTGTTGTCCATTATCAGTGCAGGGCACCCACCTTTGCACTTGAGTAACAGAGAACACTGCGCAACCATGTTGAAGAGCTGCAGACAGTCTCATTTATTATAGCATTACCCTAGTGCAGTGTTTTTCAACCTTTTTTGAGCCACGGCACACTTTAACCTTGACAAAAATCCTGTGGCACACCAGCATCCAAAAAAATAGATAAAAAAAAATAAAAAAAAAAGAAAAAGCTCATAGTCTGTATTGATCTACAGCCCCTCTGCAATCTCACATGCATTTTTGTGATAATTGTTGCAGAAAAAGCTGGAAGCTGCAGCTGTTTTTTTTCCTAAAAGATGTATTAAAAATGAAGTCAAAAGATTCAAAAACTGTTTGATGTGTGTTCGTTATTTTAAGACGTTAAGAGGAGAGACTCATTGTCCGCTAAGACAGTCACTTTATTGCATCATGGGAGATGTAGTGCCGATAATCCGCCGACCACAGAAAGACCAGCGTCTTTGAGCTTCATGGTTTTGTTCACTTGTTCCACAGTCTGATACCAGATTCTGTGGAAAGCTACATCGCTAAAGACGAGCTTTAGCTGGTATTTTTGTTAGATCAGAGAGACTTTCTTTGCGCTAAATCGAAACAAGGAAGTGAATACTTTAACCACTTCTGATTGGTCAGACTGATGACATGTGATTAAACCTTCAAGAATGATTGGTGGAGACAGTTAAAGGGGCGGGACTTTTCCTTACCTAGTTATAGCTGCAGCTAAATCGCTGTACCGTCATTCTTATCAAAGTGTCTTTAATAGAATCATATAAACACACAGAAAAAATAATTTTATGATATTTCATATTCTTAACTTCTCAGTGTTTCATCAGGGCCTGTTTGGATGAACAAAGAGCTGATTTCCTGGAGATGGTAATTGTTTTTAGATCAGTTAATGAGGGCAATTTCTCACGGCACACTTGACCATCTCCCACGCGGCACACTGGTTGAAAAACACTGCCCTAGTGAACATATTCCACTCTCCATTGGATTGATTTAACATGCACGAACCATAGCACACACCTAATCCCAATTTCAAAGCTCCTCATCGAACCAGTCATTTATTGCATAATCATTGTTAGTTAATTACTCACAAATCCAGAAATAAAAGTAATTTTCTGATCCCGCTGTGGAGAAATTTAACTGATTATACAGCTACAAGCAGTGAGGGACCCAGAACTGAGGGGAAAAAAACTCCATGTGCTAATATTTAATAATGATGTGCAAAAGATGTGTGCAAATAGAAAGAAAAAAAAAGCATTCAGTCTTTTTTTGGGATCCCAGTAATTTTGGCCCACAGTGATTTGGTCTAAACTATGTAATTAGGTTGTAGATTTTAAAAAGGTTCCAGTTGATTCTGGAGTTTTCCGTAAACCTAAAAACCTCATAACTCATCTTGTTTTAGGGCAGAAGACTTTTTGTCCTGTGAGGCGTCGTGCTGACCAAAAGTTATTTTTTATTTGTTTATTTATTTTGTTTCTTCACCATGATAATGAGATGGTGGCAGATAAATAAAAATTGACCCACATATAAGGATAGATACTACTACAGATAAAAGCAAATGTAATTTACCTTTAACCTTTAGTCTGTTATCTAAGTGCAGCGAAAACTGTTTGGATTAAAAATAGTCTAATTGTTTAAATGAAATGCTTCTGTAAGAAATCAAAGCCATAGTTCTCACTCTTTTCCTATGTTCATAATATAACTGTCGTTAACATCACCTTTATCTCACTTGCGAAACATTTTAAGACATAAAGTTTCATTTGTTATTCCTCACAATTTGGTCATGGATAATTTCAATGCAGACGTCTGAAGCAAGAACCCTACAAAAACAGGGAAGCCTAAAGGAAAGGAACACTAATCTTAAGAAGAAACTCCTAAGAAAGTTTTAAAGTTATCTGTCCATGCAGCAACTTTTAATTAGCAAGAAATCTTATAATAACATATGAACATCTAGAAAGAAGTTTGACACAGAATTCAAAAAGGGAACAATTATCTAAAAATGTTACTCTCAGATAGAATTATTTCAGTTCCTAGTTCTAGGCAAATGGTTTGTATTTTTTGTTTTATTGTAGTTTATTTTAATTGCAGTGACAAAAAAAATAATGTAATGACATAATAGAACAAAATGTGAACACAAAAGAAAAATCTAAAACTAACACTCATTCTTAGAACATAAATCTAGGTTTTGTTTAAAAAAAATGGCAATGAATGCAAGTCAACATTTATTGAACTTTCATAAAAACATCCTCAAAAAATTGAACATTACATCACAGTGCAACTTTAACTGTCAGAGTTTTAAATAACGCTTTTCTGCTGTCAAGAGTATGAAGCAAAGTGTGTTTGACACATTTTGTTAATAATATCCTTATTTCTAGCTCCTAATGAGACAAAAAAATACTCTTGTTTTCAGAAAACCTTGGAAAGATATATAGCTAAAGTTTAAGTTAAAACCACATTAAAACAGATGAGTATATGTTAAATGTCTAAAAACAAGGTTATAAATCCATCCAAGTATCGAACTGTTTGCACTGTACAAAATGATAAAAACTTTGATTAAAACATTAAAGGGATTCTTATTTAATAATAAATTAATTAATTCAATACTTATAAAAACAACTAATTGAATAAAATGCATGAGTAAACAATCTAGAAAACAACATGCAACACTAACTGATAAGCAAAAATCTGACATAAAATAACCGCATATAACAAAGAAAATAATAAAATACTTTTACATTAAAGAGATCTGTAGTCACTAAAAACTCCATTTTATGTTAAAAAAAGGGCTAATTTTGCTGGGTTACTTTTTAAAACCTAAAAAAGGAACAAATTTGGTTTAAAATTTAATCACTACAACCCAAAAATATTTATTGCTCACAAAAGTAACCCAAAATAATAACATGAATAACCCAAGTGCTTCAAGAGTGTACAATAATCGTAAGTGTGGGTGACACAGAAGCGTCCACGCTCACAAAGTATGTCAGTGTTCTCCACAGTCATGCAGCAAGTGTGTCCTTTGTTCTTTTTTCACACACTTTCAGTGTTTGTGTGAGTTGGGAAGAGAAGGGGGGGGGGGGGTCCTTCAGCTTTTGGTGGGTACATGTTCGTATGCTGCTCCTCATTCCCCACAGTCCCCCTCCTCCTCTTTCTCCTCCTTTATCCTTGCCTTCTCCCTCTTTTCTCTGAGCGATTGTGGCCCCCACATTCACACAGCGACTCGTTCAGAGGAGCGACACGGGGTAAGAACGCCGGACCTTTGCTCACACCAAACAAACTTCTCTCTGCTCTGCATTTACACTTTTCCACAAACCATGCTACCAAATCCTGCATCTTCTGAGACAGTGAGGAAAGTCTTGTGTTTTACAATGATTTATTGATGAGGGTGTTTTGAAGGACAAGGGGGGAAAAGAGGTAGGGGGGTTGTGTGTGTGTGTGTGTAGAGGGGGGATTATTTTTTTTTTGCTCTCCTTCTGTGTCTTTGTTGTTCATGTTCCAAAAAAACTGGGTGAAATGTTTTGGTAGAGAGGTGAATTTCTGCTCCTGTAATCAGTATTTATGAGGTTATCTTTGTTTCCCAAGATGCAAAAACAAGAGCAAACTTTGTACCCCAACAACTCACTGCTAAAAAGAAATCAGATGAGGACTTTCAACCTTTTCTTTCACCTAACTTTTTTTTGAAGGTGAAGGATGATGTTTTATTTATGTGCAGCTGAGCCTAAGTCACTTTGGAAAATGGAATAAACAGTTTTTTTAATGAAGTGAGACATGCTGGATCATGTGGGGAAACTGCTACTCGAAAAATGACATTGTCTGTACTCAGAATAGTAAGTGTGTTTTAGGGTGGGGGGGGGTGTCCTTCCTTCTCAATGTGTCCTACACCTGAGCGCTTCTCAGTCCGTCTAACTTTCATGTATTGAAGATACAGAAAACACTCTTAATGGATATCATTAAAAAAAATGTTAAGAGTTCTTTATTTTTCCAAATTTTTCAAGTCAGGTTTTAGGAGGGGGTCAAATATTTGGTCCATAACTTAAAACACAACTGTGTGGAGTAACAAAGAGTGTGTAAAAAAAACGGCAGAGAAATTAGACTAACAAAGGAAGTCCAGTTTCTTGTTTCATAAATAGAACTGAGAATACAAAATGTTAAAAAACTGTTATCATTATCAAAGTTGCTTCTTTTATATGGTTAGCATGAACTAATTAGGGTTAAATACTGTATATACTATAACATAACATCTAATACTATAACATCTATTGAGAAAGTTGAAAAGTAAAGGTTGCAGTATAACAAAAATTGATGTCCTGGTTACACCAGCTCTTTGTACTCACATCTGAAGGAACCTCAGATATGGGTAAATAAACATAAAGTAATAAGAAAATTTCAACAGCTAGAAGTTTAGAAAATCTACGCTTTTCTAGAAATGTAAAAATTCCTATCAGGACACAAAATTTCATGACAGGATCGATATATTGGAAAAACTGCCATAAATGAGGTAAACAAAATAGATTTAGCACATTCTTAACACTAAAAGACACATTATAAATGGGCTAACCAATATTACTATATATTCTCGCTGAAAAATATGTCTTATAATATTGTGGCAGCTGTGGCTGCACTATATTTTAATATGGACTATTTTTTGCAATTTGGTTGTTTTTAGGTTAAAAAGATGTTCTTATATGGTAATGCTGCTTTTTTTCCATTTATGATATATTTTTCTATATTCCAATCAGTGTGATCAAATGTGGAAAACATTTAGCTACACTGTAAAACCCGAAGTTTAAGAAAGACTCTCGTTAAAAAATTTTTTTTCGTATTTTCTGTCTTGCAAGAAAAAATAACTTTATCAAAAAAGTTTTTAAACAGCAAAATAATCTTAGTTTAAGAAAACTTGTCTTAGTGATTAAAATCTTTTTCTTACAGTAAAATAAGAACTCTTGATAAGACATTTTTTCTTACCCCTTTGGCTGATTTTTTTCTTATAATGTTAAGAATTTTTTTTATTTCCAGGGGGCTTGTTTTGCAGTTATCATCATATCATCCACTGACTTCTAACACTTTAAGACCAGAAGACAATGGGTTTATAAAGTTTGGTGGGATTCTGAATGGACAGAGATGAGTTTTTACACTTGTCTGAACCAGCAGATGATCCAAAGATGACCAAATCTCCACTAGAACTCACAGTGCAGTGTGAAAATGCTCTACAAAAGAGGTGTCAGTTGACTTGAACTGAATCCTATTGATTACTCTATAACTGCTACATTATGGTATTCATCCATTCACACACTGATTGTGGCTCCACTGCCAAACACTGGTGCCAACCTTCTACCAGAAGCAAGATTGGTTTCAGTGACTTGCCCAAGGACACTTCAACACATGGGCAGGCAAGGCAGGAATTGAACCTACAATTTTCCGATCAGAGGTCGACGGCTCTACCACTGCACCACGGCCGCCTGCGTAAAAGTGTTTAGCTACGTTCACAGCGGCCAGATTCACGAGCACGCCTTCCGTGCATTCTTGAACACGCTTTTAGCATATGGTGTTCATACTGGACTGTTGCTTCCCAATACCAGCACATGTACCTACAGTTGGAAGAGGATGGTTTGTAATGTTGAAGCGGTTCAAATCTGACACATCTTTATTCCCATATGTGAAATACTTTGTGTCATAGAATTCTGGTCAGGCACAAACCGCAATCATTAATTTCTCCTCCATGTTCAATTTTCAAACAGCTGGAACTTTGTTGAATTAAAAGAGATGCTACCCATATGTCACTACCAAATCTGAGTTCCTGATTGGTAAAAGTTCAACTGGTTCAACTTTCAATGTGTGTTCATTTGCTGCGCTCTTTGTATGTTGAGCCTGAAAACGGACTTAAAAACTTCTGTAGGGACACGTGAGAGTTTGGAATGCGGAAGTCTGCCTGTTTACGGATGTTTACACAGACTTTCCATTGAAAGTGATCGCTTGAATGCGCATTTCTGCGCAAGAAGTGAATGCAGCTTTAGAGACTAAATGTGTTTTTCTGTTTTGTTTTTTGATGTAAACACAATTTATAATATAGCACAGAAAAGTGATCAATTTTGTTTCTTCTTGTACAATTATGACCAAGGTCCTAAAAAATATGTCAAAGTTATCTGCTTTCACTGAATTATATGTTTAACTGATGAACCCCAATGCCACAATGGGTAGTACCAGACTCTTAAAGTGACCTATTATCAGCATGAATTGAACATATTTGTCTGTATGTGACATGAATTCGGCTTGTCAGTACTAATTAATTATAGTTCAGAGCATTTATTCATTTCTCAGGGATTGTGTAATGCACACTTGTGTCATGCTGTGTGCACAGTTGGTCCTAAACCACTAATGCTTTTAAGTAGCTTCTATAGTTAATGAAGGAAAAGATTTAATAGATTAGAATTTAAGATATATAATCTCCCTGATTTGTTTGCATACTGTATTGATTGTGTTTGTAACACAAACCAATCACATTAAATTAATTGGAGACTGATTGAATCTGGAAAAACACATGTAACTCCATGAGTCTTGAACTACTAACAGGTTTTTTTACATGCAGCACAGAGTACCCTTGGTTGCATATGGTTTCGTTAATCTCTCCTAAACACCGTAATGTTAAGTGTTTTTAACTCCTGCACAAAGAAGCGGTTTATTATTTGAGTCTAAGTATGTAAACTTATTTCATGAGGAAATGAGTACCCCAGTTTTTCGCAAATAAAATTTGGTTAAACAAACCAAATCTGAAGTTTATCTTAAAAAAATATAATATCCCACACCATCTATACAGCTATCAATAAGAGAAATAGAACAATGGCTTAACAGACCTTTAGTTTGTCTTGTTTGGTTAACTAACATGAACATTTATCTGGAATTGCTATGTGACGCTGTTTCTTAAAGTCCTCGTATGATTCTTTTTTATAAAAAGGTTCCAGTGGTGTTTTAATTATGATTACCTAAATCCCACAGCCTAAATGTCTTAAAAAACCATATTTTATGTTTATCTGAAGCCTCTGTTGCCAAAATCTCCTCTACATGGGCGTGGCCATTGGTCCTGAGCTGAGTAGCTCCACCCTCAATCCCCTCTTTCTGCAAGTTGTGTCTTGCATGAATGAAGAGCTTGACACAATGGCGGGGCATAAACGGCACTGAGAGTCTCAGAAACTGTGAAAATGGTTGACATTTACATGCACAGCAAACAAAATGAAATGCCATAAAGAAAGTGATTATTCGCAGGTAATTTTCCAAATACGTGCAGCCAGTGCCACATGGACCCGGAGGAAGGGTTAAGTTTGGGATTATGGTTACGGCTAAGAAGCGTTCACACTGATTGCGATTCACATGGCCAGTTCCAATGTTAAGTCAGTGGTACAGATGCCATCTGAGGTCCATTTGATAGAAGGGTGCGGTGCAAAAGTCTGGTAGCAGCGCGATTTCAGTAGCGCTGTGCAATTTAGTACTTGTCTGAACCAAATCGCCCAACAATACCCGTCCCGGCTACTGTTGGGCAAGGCGGAAACACCTGGAACAGTCTGTCGCAGGGTCGATCCAATCCAGGGAGACGAGCTGGAGGTCAAACGAAGACCCGCTGCGTGATGAGGAGCTAACCTACTCGGGCCTCCTGAACTCCGTATTTTTCTTATTTTCATCGAGGCAATAATAATAAAAAAAAAAGGTCCCTTGATTTTATTCAGGTTTTTATTTTTACCCCCTCTGGTCAATGCGGGACAGCAAGCCTTCAAACTCGGTCACAACGAGAAGACAAATGCGGAGAAAACATTTCAGACTTTAACTTTAAGTTTCATTTTAGATTCCAGTCTTGGATGCACTTAAAATGAGAACTCAGCAATGTGCCATTGTGTCCTCTTCTCTCGCACCTGAGCTTGTGCACGTTGAATGGACGGGCAGATCATTGACTGAAACCGAGCGTCCTTGGAACAGTCTGATTGACAATGTTCTCTTACATAAGAAAAATGCCACAATTACATGTCAAAAACTCATATTTCTCATATACATATTTGTTTGTATATTTCATATACAAACATATTTCTCAGAAGGGGACTTTAGTCATGGCTGATTTTCACTAAGCCAATGACAAAGACCCTTTTTCCCACAATTGGGCCTTTTCTTTACTTTACTTTTACTTTGTTTACTCTTTTGACAGATTCAAAAGTTATTTTTTTAATTTTTGAAATCATGATTAAAAGGAAATGTAATTTTAAAAAGGACATAAATGTAATGACAAGGGTTTTTAATACAACCAGCACTTCCCCCTTACATGCATTAGTTTCCTTTTGATTCTACGCTTGTAACATTGTGAGACTTCTATCAAATGAATTGCTTTTCATTTAAAATTTCCTTGAAATAATGTCAAACTTTGAATACAAAATAAATTGGCACATACAAGTTGTATCCTCTTCGAATGTAATTTATTTCATTTACCTGTAACAAGTATTGCCCTGCTGTACTGCAAACAATTCTTGATTCTTTTTGTATTTATTGTTTCACATTTGCCCACTTTTCCTTCTATTTTCATGACCTGACCAAACATCCCTCTCCAGCCACCATGCACGCTTCACCATGGATAATCTTCCTCCTCCTCTGCTTCCTCATCTGCGCCGGTGCCAAACGCCAAAATGGCCAAGAAAAGCGCATCAAACCACATCAGCCTCTGCCGACATCTCAACCAGCTAAGAAGCCCAGAAGCCGCTCAGTCCTCAGCTCCGGAGAGTTTACCACCAAGGAAGGGCACAGCTGCACTTGGCAGACCTCCGGTGAGGGTTTGGTGAGCCTGATGGTCAACTGCAGCATTGAAGCTACAGGAAACGAGGCCAGGTAAGACTCTGCCAAATAGATTTTTATTCAATAAAAGCCACATTTAGATGAAAAGAACCTTTCAAAACAAGGCATTCCCTCTGAAAAAATATTTTCATGTTTTTTTAATGACTATTTTTCTTTTTGGGTAACATGTTTCCAACAAGCCTTCTGTTTTAGCAAATTTGGACATTGTACATTTTTGGAAAACTACTGTGATCTTAAACAGAGAAACTAGGAAACAACACCTATTTTTACTAATCGGATGCTATTTTTAAAAGCAAATTTTTGTAGTTTCTCATTTCTCAATTCTACTACAGGTATTGGTGCCGCTATGTTGGTAAACCCGACCTGTGCCAGGCCTATGGAGTGAAGTCCAGCCAGTACTGGAAGCAACTGGTGGGAAAGCTGAAGAAAAGGATGAACGCTTGTGAAGGGGAGAAGTTTTTGAAGGCCAAAACCTGTAAGAAGGCACCTCTTGAGGCTCACATGAAGCTTGCCCAGCGCAACGGAGAGGAGGAAAAGAAACGGGGCAAAGAAGGAGGAAAGAAGAAAGGCACAGCTGGTGTGAAGAGCTCAGATGGGGAGAAGGCAGAGAAGAGACAGAAGAAGGAGAAAAATGAGGAAGAGGAGAAAAAGAAGAGAGAGGAGAGGACTGAAGCTGAGGAGGAAAAAATGATGAGCGACATGCAGCCAGTGCAGACTTACTGCAGTGAGGGATGGCATTCTGTCTGCTCCTTTTTTGTCAAGTTCTTTGAGGGTTGATAAGAAGTTTAAAGATAATCAATCTCCTTTAAATCCTTGCAGAAAAAAGGCAAACTGAAAATAAAGAATTGACAGAGAAAAAATCATAAAAGGCATCTTGTAGAAGTTATCAGACAAAATCATTGAAACTGTACTGAGAATTAGATGAAGAAACAGCATATTTCACCTTTTTTGTCCTTAATTTGACTTAAAAACTGTACAGTTTTCTTTATGAAATGTCTCTCAGAATCATTTCAAACTTTTATAACCCTACTGTGGCGAGGTGAAATTGTGATTATATTTTGTGTTGTTTTATATACTGATTACATTTAGTTTTGAGAAGTGTTTAAGGAGCTTTCATGATGGAGTTTTCAAAGAAATGTTCAGGTCCATGTTAGCTGGACTACAATCACTGATCTCTCCTGATATTAACATGAATTAATAGTTTACATTTTCTTTTAGACTAAATAAAATTGTAAGACTAGAATATACTCTTAACTTTTGTGTAAAATCAATCGCAGTGTTAGTGCGTTTTTGTGACACATCATTTCCTAATAAAATGATTAAAAACCCAACAATTAAACCTGAAATATTAGCAGTTTGTGTTATTGTAAAGAACAAGTTTAGATGTTGCAGAAGTTATTCCAATTTCAAAAAATTACATTTAAAGGTAAGTTTAATGATTTAAAAAATATATACATTATTATAAACAAAACAGCAAATTCCTGCAACAAATTGCTTTGTAAGTTTTCCACTTTTATTTAATGAAACCATGCATCTCACTAAGGTTGTATTGCGCTGGCAGCACCACTGGGTACCAATGGCTTCATAACAAACTCTTTTATCATCAGCGCCCAGGTATGGTTTACATATAGGTAGACAGTAGGGGGGCTGCATTTATCACTTCTATTGGGCGCAAGATCCATCCCAGCTGACAGCACTTCTATCCCATCCTCAAATCCAAAGGCCGCTGCCATTGCACACCACTGCAAGACGGGCTGCTTGACCAGTGCTCAGAGAGGGCAATCGCAGATATAGGGCCACGCTTTGGGACCATATGGACTCGACACGACCTCACCAGTGGGAGATGGGCTTTAGCGACACAAGATCATGTTCTAATCAAGTCAAACCTTATATGCAGTATATATAACTTTATGAGAGGTTTATCTGCCGTCTGCTGTTAGCTTAATTGCTGAATAAATATGAATTTGGAGCCCCATTGCTGTACTTTACACGTCATTAAACACAAATTTAGCCCCAAAGCTGAGGAACAAAAGGCTCTCCTCTGGGCTCTTAGCCAGTGTCCCGGAGGCTTCAGTTCAGGCACAGTCTTGTGTCAGGACAGACAAAAAGCTTAAAAATAAACAATAAATATCAATTAAAAAATTTTTTTGCAAAACTTTGCTAGACTTAAATATACAATATCCTGGTTACATGAAGCTCCATATAGCTAAATGTATGTCTTTTGCTGCTATAGTGATTTCACTATGATGTTGTTAGAGTTTTCTTTCTGCACAACAGTTGTTACACAATCAGAATAATAACTGGCCATAGTAAGAGGGAATGCTTGGGCTTGTTTATTAAAAGTTTGAAACAGTTAACAGCAGCATAATTAATTCTAACGGTCTGTGGCCTTGGAAAAGTGGACTTCAGTTGAAAGCTGGGACACCAAGATTCAAAATGAAGATGCCCCAACCCAAATTCCCAGACCATGCAGGACAAACAACGTGGAAGTATTTCGTTTCAAGAATGAAAAGATACTGATAAGAAGGGAGGCACAGAAGGTCAAGGAGTCAGATTAAAACTTACTAAGTTTTGGCTTTAAAGAGGAAGCAGAGAAAAAGATCTGGAAAAGGGGAAAAGGTATTTGGAATAAAGGATTTTTTTTTTTTTAAAAGGAAAAAATGCCATAATAATAATACAAAGTTCTACATGAAACAAAATTTTAAAACTGTTTAATTGTATGCTCCTTGCATATGATTTACTTCATTTACCTGTAACAAGTAACAGTCGGCTGCACATCAAACAACTGTTTCACATTTGCCCACTTTTTCCATGACCTGACTAAATGAAACACATACGTGAAAAATATTAACCAAATTTTGAGGCTGACTGGGTTGAAAAACTGAACGAGAACAAACAAATGTAGTGAACTTTCAAGAAGAATAAGGTATATTTTTGTGCAGATGGATACTTTATTGTTGTTATTTGTTTTTGCTGTCTCTGTCTCCCATCATCATTCATGCAAATGTCCCCCTTTTCTCACTACCAAAGAAGATGACGCTGACGCAGGTGAATGTTGGCTGCCACTCGACTACTCTGTCAATTGGACAACTGCATGATGTACTACCGGTACATATGCTTATGCCTGTGACAATAAGTCTGCTGATTCTGATTCTAAACTGCTGGTTTATGCCAGTTGGTTTGGCCAGTATCAGCAATGGATTCACTTCTGAAAGCACAACATTTAAAATCTGAAAACCCAAATGAAGGAGTGAAATGTATTAACATTTAAACCAAACCCCTGGAACTATCTAGTGTGATAGCAACCTAAGAGTGATTGATCAATTTATTTACATAATTTTCAATATGTTTCGTGTCAAGGAGTCTTTGACATCACCAGGGAAGTCTCACATGTCCCAGGAATGGGTGGACCAAAGACCAGGTTTCTAGTATCATTTTATCATTTTTTAGTAATTTTTTATTCTCAAATGTCAAAATTTTCAGTTATTTTTGAGTATGTTTTTTTAGGAACGTTTTAATCTGTAAAGCACTTTGTGTTACTACTGTACAAAAAAGGCTTCAGAACTAAACTCTGATTTGATAAAAGAGAATGTCTGCAAAGTAAAGGATGCAGCTTTCATTAACCCTTGTGCTATTTTGGACGACCCCACCCTTACATTGACGTGTTCTCCCTACCATGACAAAGGTGGATAAAGGTGGAAAGATTTCATGTAATCCATGGACACCAGTGAAGACCACAAATCATTGAAGAAAAAAAGGTTCAGCGCACTTTAACATTAGGTCTAGATGACCTAACTCCCAATGTTAAAGTGCCTATAGGATAGCACAAGGGATAAAGAACCAACCAAATATTTTGCGTCAGCAGCTTTTGGACTGCAGATGTCAGTTTAACCGCTGACAGAACAGAATCTGCACAACTGGCACCCGCGCACTTAAAAAAAACTGATCAACCTTAAATTATTTGGAGGAAGTTGATGCACTTTTGAAATTTGCATTTGTTTTTGTGGACTAAAAGCAAAAAGAAGATCCAGCAGTTTGAAACTTCGTTACTGAAACCACATGAGATGATCACGTTTGTTCATGGCTCATAGTTTTCTTGATATTTTTATTATAAATAAGAAATGGATGTGTCTACCTAAATATTAAGATGACTTTGTGCATAGCCTTTGAATTTATTTTTTTATTAGCACTAATATTTTATTCAAGGACAGAAAAAAAATCCAAAGAAATCTTATTATGGCTTTCCTGGCTTCTTTCCTAATATTTCCTTTCTATGAACATAAACCTCGTGGGGATCAAGAATTTGTTTCATCAAAGATCTGAACTAATTTAGTCTTATCTTTGTATATACTTATGCTCTTATTGTGATATATTTGTTGATTTTTTAAATAATTCTAGAAAACACAAAAATCAATAAAAACTGGAAGGAGTGTGACAAATGTTTAATATGAAACAGGTAAAAAAGGTGGTGCTTTGTCATTACCATGAAAAATTACACTCTAGATCTTTCTTCAAAGGGAACTTGCATGCATTTTACATGCTTCTTTCAGCTTTGAAGTTGAATTTTTCCTCTTTACCATCATCAACTGTATAAAGAATGTTCACAATGCTTTCTATTTTTTTAAGAACTTCAGTCCTCTCAACTTAATCACATCTGCCACTTCACCTCTCTGTAGAGACCTGATTGTGCTTGTAAATCGCACAAAACACACTCCACACAGTCACAGGAGGGGGCTGAAGAACTGATCGCTCGCATTTATTCACCAAGGCAATAAGAAAGACCCCCACACCCCCCATGTTGGACGCTGGCTGTCCGCCTGTAAAGCCTACAGCACAGCCAGGATCTGGCACCCCACTGCCTTAGTTCAGCTTTTATTCCTGAGCTTTTGTTTATCCTCTTCATTTTTCTTCACCGACCAAGAGGTTACAAGCCTTTACGCCAACAGCACAAGAACTTCTTTTGGTCCTTATCCAGCAAAGCACATATGATTATGCAGTATATGTGTAAGAAAATCGTAAAAATTTAAATAAAAACAACCAAATACTCTGATTATAATAATAACAATAAATGATCTTTATCAGTTTTGAGAGAACCCAGCTGTGAAACATTCTTGTACAACGGATACAAAGTCATCAGTCATCACAGAAATTCCATAACTCAACCATGAAATCGAACAATAAAAAAAGATAAAACTTGGGGAAAATCACTGTTTAAAATGCGGCGTTTTAAATTTAGTTTGAAAGAATGGATGAAACATCAAAATGTGAGGAGACACTGTGATGTAAGTGAGACACATCGTTGTGTCTTTTATATTTTTTGCTTATCTGTAGGGCTACAAAGCGAAAGTGCTTTGTGATTGTTCTATTTTCTTTGTTTTCCAGTATGATGGTTAAGATTCCTAACAAAAGTCAATGGAATCTGAACAATAAGTACTACAGAGTGAAAGAGGTTGTTTATAAGGTCTTCTCATCTTTGATTTTTTTTTTGCCATTCTATTTAGTATTTCTTTGTTTTCACCGAGCATGGCTCTTCAAAAACCTAGCCCACAAACACCCAAGAAGCAACTTCTGTCTTTCAACATTTTAACATGTTCAGTTCATGAATGCAGCACATTGGGTTAACTAGTCTAACTGAGAGTTCTTGTCTGTCTTACAACTAACACTTGTTACTACTGACCTGCCTGACTTAAAGCTGCTGAATCATTTTATAAAGTGGTTTTGTGCTGTGGACTCTTATCAAACATGTTTGTCAAAGTCAGACTCAAGCTGTGTTGCTTATAATTTTCCATGAAACAAGACTCTGCTGCCCTCAGGTGGAATGTGTTCAGAGGCCATGTCCTGCCATCAATACAAGTTATCCCAGCAGTCATGGGAGAGGGAAGAGGCAACACTTTGACCAGGCAGGTTCATCACAAAAACTCAACATTCTTGAATAACACTTTCGTGTACCAGGAAGGTGCTGTGCATATTTCCGAGGAGGGGAACGGAGATGAAGAGCATGCCAGCCCGTCGGCTTCCTTACCGGCAGCTAAAAAATCTTCACCTGTGAACAACAGCTATTTCCACTGGGTACTGAATTGCTAAAACCAAAGTTTGTGTCCCTGCATTGAGAAATGGCTCAAGAAGCAGAGTAGCTGGAAAATATAATGATACACTGAAGAAGATAATCCTTGAGAATAATTATGAATGAATGATGGATGTTGTTGGCACAACATTGTTGTGGCCAGATACGTTTCCCCTGTCAGAATGTGTTTCCTCTCTGAACTGACGTGCCGTACCCAACGCTCAAATCGCACAGCAAGGACCTCTCGTGCTTAACTGATAAAGGAGGAAGCACGGGCCCCTGCACGGGATGTACCACCGGACCATAACTGAAGTGGCTGATATCAAGAAATCCTACCAGTGGCTAGAAAGGGCTGGCCTACAGGACAGCACTGAAGCACTCATCCTGGCAGCTCAGGAACAAACCCTGAGCACCAGAGCCATAGAGGCTCAGATCTACCACACCAGACAAGACCCAAGGTGTAGGCTGTGCAAAGAGGAGCCTGAAACAATCCAGCACATAACTGCAGGATGTAAGATGCTGGCAGGGAAAGCATACATGGAACGCCACAATCAAGTGGCTGGAATAATATACAGGAACATGTGTGCAGAATATGGACTGGAAACCCCAAGGTCAAAATGGGAAACGCCTCAGGAAGTGGTAGAGAATGAGAGGGCAAAGATCCTGTGGGACTTCCAGATCCAGACTGATAGGATGGTAATGGCGAACCAACCAGACATTGTAGTGGTGGATAAAGAACAGAGGAAAGCCGTTGCGGTAGATGTGGCAGTGCCAGGCGATGGGAACATCAGGAAGAAGGAACATGAGAAACTGGAGAAATACCAGGGACTCAGAGAAGAACTGGAGAAAGCCTGGAAAGTGAAAGTGACAGTGGTGCCTGTGGTAATTGGAGCACTCGGGGCAGTAACCCCCAAGCTGGAGGAGTGGCTACAACAGATACCTGGAAAGACCTCAGACCTCTCAGTCCAGAAAAGCGCAGTGCTAGGAACAGCTAAGATACTGCACAGGGCCTGTAGCTCCCAGGCCTCTGGTAGAGGACCTGAGCTTGGGTGAGAAACTACCCAAAGGGTGAGAGGGGATTTTTATGGCACATACAAAAAATAAATTATTTGGTAAGCTAAAATGAAAAAAAAAACACACGATATAAAAGGAAAATCATAGAAATACGAATAAGGTAGTGATGCTTTCTTCTTTAGAAAAAAATCTTATCATTAATCTTATCACATGAGAATGGTGAAGAAGAAAAGAATAAAAACAGGGGGGTTTTACTTCTGTTGAATTTGAAAATCCCCTGCCTAAAATACTCACAAACAAATGTTCTTTGTTGCAGCCTGATGAAGCAGATCCATCATGGGACACAGAAAAAGCTCACTGATGGTAGATATTCTCAGTCATCCAAATTTACAGTAATCTAATATCTAGGGTTTCCAGGGAACTGAAGAGGCTGCTCCCTGCATCACTAACTTAAGAACTGTAATGCATGCTGCAGCCCTGACTTTCCTCCAAAAGGAGTTTCTTAGAAATATACACAAAGACTTATTGACCAAACAAACCTTCATACTAACCACAATAAAAAATGAACTAGAAAACCTGGACTGTTTGATTGGGTCAGAGCTGCTAAAGTGTTTTTCAACTTTTCAACTTAAGCTGACTGATTAAAAAAAACTATTTGTTAAATCAAATCTTGTGACAAATCAAAAGTCATCCTGATTTTAAACCCTTTAACTAACTGCTAGAGACAAATATCATCTTGCTTACATGTGGATTTTTTTTAACATCTTAATAATTTTACTTTTTCACTATTAAATGTATTTCTTGTGTTTTTAAAGAGAAAAAATACAAATTGTAAAGCAAAATGATTTGTTTGTAAAAAGTGCTCTATAAAGTTACATTTGAATGTTTTAAAACATCTAGAAAATTGATTAAAATTGAAGACACCTATGCATTATCCTGATGGATAATTATGTGTGTATTTATGTGTGTATGTAATATTTGTTTGGGGGAAGCAGAAGAACCCCACATTTGCTGCATGAAACCATGACACCACAAATCAATTTTGTTCACGAAGAATTAGTAAAGAACAGTTAGTCTTTTTGACCACCAGGGGTCCCTGCTGAATCACAATCATCTGAAATGTTTCCTGATACAAAAATATTTTATAAAATAAATTATTTGGACATATAGCATGAAAAAAATGGCAAAGAAATTTTAAATATTAAAGAATTATATATTTAATACAATTAGGAGACAAAAAGTGTATTTAAAAATCCTCTGAAAGTAGCTTTTCTTTGTACTTTATACTTTGTAAAATACTATAAAAAATGTATTTTTCTAAAGCAAAGTTCTCTATTTTCATCAATTGTGTTTTCTCTGTGATGGCTGAGTGAAACTGACCCTCCATCAGAAATCAGTAAATGACAAACAGAAAAGTGGGATTTCACACAGCTGCTCCCCTTCTTACATAACACCTCTGTTTAAACAAAGGTGCAGACGTGGGGCTAAAGACTTTGTCTGGTTCATCCCAACTGCTCTCTGTGTCACAATTGAGTGGATCTGGCTACTCATTTACTACAAAACACACAAATCATTCTCACCCAGCTTTTGTTGAAACAACCATTAAGCTGCGAGCAGGAAAATAATGTTATTTGCAAAAGGGTTTAGAGCAGATCTGTGAATTATGTGGTTTTTTTTGCCCTCTGGGAAACACATTTGTGTTGTAGATCCTCAGGGCAAATGGAAGGGTGTGGGGACATTCCTTTGATAGGGAAAGAATCCATGAGTCACAAGTAATTTTTCCCTGCATGATCAGCTGTGGTGCTTGTGAAACCTCACAAAAACACCAGAGGAAATGCTTCAGCCTTGTATTCATGCTTGACAATACTTTAAAAAATAGAAAAAGAAAGAAAGTGGAACAAATAAGTAAAACCAAGATTAATCCCTTTATTCCTTTTACTTTTTTAGGTGTTTAAAATATAATTATTGTTGCAAAAGCCAGTGAAGCATCTTGGAGGAGCAAAATTAACCTGTTACCTCAGGAGAAGAACTTGACTAAAGTAAAAAAGCTACAAGTAAAGAAATCTAACCCCAAGCTCCTCACAGTTTTATTTTTGTTAAAGAATTAAATATCATATAAATGCATTGTTTTCAGCACTTTAGCAGAACACATTCTACACAAGTCAGCAGTAAATTATAAATCCCATAGTATTATTTGCATTATGTCATCAAAACACAAACATTAGTTTCTCCTTCATCCTTTTTTTTTCCGTGGTATGAGTCACTACTGCTGCTGTGGGCAAACGTCTGCCAGTGCTGCAATGTGTTCTCACTTAAGGTGTTTGGTTTTAAACTGCCCCTGCACTTTTCAGAGGGCTGTTCTGCAGAAAATTACTAACAGGTACTAAACAGAAACACAAACATGGACTTGTTAACATGAATGTATGTCATTTTGAATGATCTGACTGCAGAAAAAAAGGTCAAAAGCAGCAAGAGCTGACGCAAAAGAAGATTGTTTGGAAATAAACAAGAAGTATTGATGCGAAACAAACAGCCGGTATTTAGTGAAACGTTCATAGAAACCTAAAGCTTAAGATATTTAGGTCAGGGGAAACTCTCAATAAATTTGCAAAAAATAAATAAAATGTATAAAATCTAAATATTCAAGGGGGGGGGGGGGCAACTGCTGACAGTAAAGACTTGGACAAGGAAGAACTAATCTAAAAAAAAAGGCATTACACATTTAGGTCTGCTGGATATAAAGAAACTCACAAAAAGCTTTATTTGATGGTATTTAATAGCATAAATAAAATAAACATCTCCAAAACCATTTGTGTTTTCGATTTTTGCATGCTTTGGATACATGAAGCATTAGAATATATCAAATTATTCTGACTAAACAGTAGAAATGACTATTTCTTTTGTATATTTTGCATGGAGCCTTTTTTTTCTATTGATTTTGAGTGTAGTATCATTATATTTGGGAGCCGGTTTAGCTCGTGCTGCTTTGCGGCGCCTCCCGTCCCTGAAACCAGGGTTTGAATCCAGGTTTGCTCCCTGTTCCCTTCTCTACCTCTGCACCGGTCCCGAGAGGGTTGCGTCAGGAAGGGCATCCGGCGTAAAACATTGCCAAGTTTACCATGCGACTCGTTCGCTGTGGCGAACCCTGATGGGATAAGCCCGAAGAGAAAGAAGAGAGTATCATTATATTTTACTCAGCTGCTGTTTACTGTGAAGCCTCCTTCATTTACATAAACAGATGTTTTAATAAAGTCTGCGTCGCATTGCACAGGCGGGAAGTTATACCAGACAAGAAAACGAATGGGAACTTCCTCAGAAATAAAAACAAGAAATGCTAAATGATTTGGTCATAAATCAGTAAATTTATTATCAGCAAACTGACAGTGAATGGATCTGGCAACCCAGATGGCAGTTTTGCTCTGACTGAAAGTCTCTGTTGAGTTGCAGGTTACGCAACTACTAAAAAAAAAGGCCAGACTCTTTAATATTGTGTGACATATCTCTATCAACAGTTTGTCAACATCTTGCTCACACCACATTGGCTGCCTCTGCTGCTTAAGATGTCATTTGAATCTGGCTGAAACTTGGCTATGTTCTCTTTTCTAATTTTACATGAGTCACATTTCAAAGCCCCAGCTGGGAAACAGCTGAGCTCTACGATGCCAGAGAAATCACAAGAACTTATTCCAGGATTCCCTTGTGGAGCAGTTATAGTGCAGAACCCGAGCAGTAGAAAAAAGTTTCTCATGCTGGTGTTTACCTGCTCAGGTGTGTTCAGCTTTTCTGGCTGATTAGGCTTTTTCACGGAGCAGCACGCCTGACTGACGAGGTTTTCTCTGCTTGGTTGATGGACCGGGACACTTAAGGGCTCCATAACCTGAGACAGAATATTTCTGACAGCTTCTGGATTTCAGTTCACATGACATTGAGATGCTTTATAGGCAGATTTAATTCAATTTGTTTGTGTTCCTCCTGTTGCACAAATGGTTAGCATTCTGTTTTAAAGAGGTTTTTATGGGTCTTTTTTTATTATAAACAGTAACTCAGTGCCTCTTGTAGACCTTCTATTGTAAATATTGATGTGCAAAGATATCATGTTTTATGAGCATGTAACTTATATTGCTTTCATTCTGTTTTTGTATTGTTGCTACAAACTCAGGCCGTCGTGAATGAGAAATTGCTCTCAATCAAAGTAAAACAAATTAGCCTGGAAAATGTATCAAGAAATTTTAATATCTGTATACATTTAGATACAACATAAAACAATAACAATTGCCTTTGGATTTGATCCTGATTGCATTATGTAACATTGGAAATCAGTCTGCATCAACATCAAGAATCTGATATGATATTTTTAAAAAAGAGGCACTTTATGGATGCTAGAAGATAAACTGTTTATCCAACAAACTCAAATAAAGCAGATAATAAAAAGGAAGTCCGTCTAAGTAGTGTTAGAGATTTTCCTTTGCTATTAGAAACAAGGAATCAGAGCTTCAGACATGCAGCATGCTGACCCTCCACTAAGGCAGAACTCATTCGTCTCAGAAGTCATCTCTGTTCAGTTCAGATGAGGTAAAACCTCCAGGTCTTTCTCCTAGTCTGTCAC
The DNA here is from genome assembly GCA_037389245.1 of Oryzias sinensis. Taxonomy (NCBI): domain Eukaryota; kingdom Metazoa; phylum Chordata; class Actinopteri; order Beloniformes; family Adrianichthyidae; genus Oryzias; species Oryzias sinensis. The sequence goes on from CM074500.1 coordinate 15,481,004, forward strand.
TGCTGGAGCTTTCAGGGCCTCCACCAGCAGGCATGTTTGTGCAGAGTCATGGGGGTGTGTCCGAGGTTACATCAGGTCAGCCCACAACCCAGATTCACCACTCTGTAGACCGCAGCTGAGGTCCAAGCTTCAGTTTACTGATTTACAGTCCAACTAAATTAGCACTTAAATGTCCAGATCTTTGTCTCAGTACATAAAAATATGTTTTTCATTGTTTAGTTCATACATCCATTATATTAGCTAAATAAGAAATATGTTTCTTCAAATGGTACTTATGGAATAGACTATTTCTATGAACCTCTTTTGTTTGAACATTATTTTTATAATTGTAGGCATTCATAAAACATAACATTTACACCCTTTAACTCTGCTTTTCCTCAGCAGGTTAAGAGTTTCCTTTTACTTAGTGGTTGCTGCTGGAAAATTTAAAATCCCAGAAATGTTTCCTTAATAATTTAAATAGTTGGTAATAAAAAGGCTTTATTTTTATTTTTTAACTTGTCCTGTCCAAAAGCTAAGCAAAAAGATGAGAGCTGAATGTTTTTTGTGTTGGACATATTTTACTTTTACAACAGGGGTTATGAATCTTATGATACACCAGATGTATATTTAAGTAAAACCCTTTTGTAATTTCAGCTAAACTTTATTCATCTTAATTATATTAGTAAATATTTTTTGTTGGACCGGACGGAAAAGAAAAGAAGAAAGAGGGATGACAGAAAAAGGGGGGCGGGGGTAGAGGGGTGATTATAGTAGCGAGGGTAAGATCATGAAGCGTTGGAAAGCAACAAGTTGCTGGAGCTTTATAATCACAACTGACAGGTTGAGATGCATGAAAAATCTTAAATGGGCGGGGCCTGTCCACACACTCAAACGTTATAAACACACCTGTTGGCTGAAACGTTTCATTCAGTCATGCAAACTGTTTGTGCATACGTGAGATAGCACCTGTGTTCGGGTGAGTGTTTATGTTCTTCTGGGGTGGATGATGGAACGTAAAAGAGGGAGAGAACCCAGCTGCCCCCCCCCCACCAAGGCCCTCACAGCAGCAGCAGCGGTAGCTGGGACCCCCCAAAACCTGCACAGTACAGCAGATAGAGAAAGACTGCCTGCCGGGCAACCGCGACCCCGGGCAGGGCCAGCGGGACTGCCACAGCGGCCCCCAACGCCAGAGAGCAGTGGGGCGCAGGGGGTAGAGAGTGCAAGCCCCAGCCCGACCCGTAGAGCAGCCTCCCCACCGTGCCCAGAAAGCCCAATGAGGGGCCCTGCCCCAGGGGGGCACCGCAAGCCCCAGAAAGGTGGCCCACCACCACCCAGGAGTACTGAGTATCCCCCAGCCCCCAGAGGAGTGAAGGTCCCCAAGGGGTGTTATAACAGGTACACCCTCAGTTGGAAAATATGAAGAAGGTCGGCGCCCAGGGGCCAGGACCAGAACCCACATCACCGGGACACGGACACCCCCAGGCTCAGATGTGATGTGATCCCCGGCTCCCGGTCTTGCCAGAGAGCTCGGGGATCCCTCTCCCTGCATGGAGAGAGGGCCACCGGGCCCAGGAAGCCAGCACCCCAGGGATAGGGCCGCAGTGACAGAGGGCCCTGGTTCCCTCCGCCAGGGATGGGGCGGGGAACAGAAGATCAAAAGTCCCTCTTCCTTGTGTGATGTACGTGTGTTAGTGAGCATATGTGTGTGCGTGTATGGGGGTGTGTGTTGAAGTGTGTATTTTGTGATGTAAAGGGGATGTGTGTACTAAAGGGTGTGGTTAAAATTGGCGGCGAGGGCACTGAGAGGACATCTTCTGCTTGCAACAGGCACCCTCCCCACCAAGGGGCCCTAAAATGTCTAAGGGGCAGTTAAAATTGTCGGGTAGGGCATTAAGGACATCTACTGCTTCCTGGTAGTGATGTCCAAGCACCCCCATACTAAGGTTCCTAGATGTATTAAGTGCAATTAAAACCGAGGGGGAGGGGCATGTTCCATACGGCAACCAAGGGAAGGGGGCCACTGCATAGTAGCTCCTCCCCCAAGGTGCTTTGCAGGCCGACCCCCACCACCCTCACCCTAATAAATGGATATATGAGGAAAAGGCTTTTTGTGTGTTTTTCCTCACATTTGCAGTCACTTATAAAGTCGCTATTGTTTTTCATCACTTCTTCTTTTGAAGCTGCAACAGCTGTTGGCCCTTTTCTCTGCTTTGGCAGCTCTGCTTGCCTGGATTCACTCTGCTGGTGGATTATTGGTGGGGCACTCCGGCTGTGTCAGAAGAGTGTGACGTGTTTGATGTGCATAAGCTCTTCGAGTGGGCTTTAGGATTTAAGTCTGTTGCTATTTGTGCAGCTGGTGTACGTGACGCGACCTACCCTTTGACCAGAGAGGCATCCGCGACTGACAGGCAACAGTTTGGCTAGAATGTGTGAGGCTTACCTGGAGAAAGTTTATAATTGCTTTCCTAATCCCAACATCCAATTTGAAAAAGTAATATAATTTTTTTAAATGTTTTATTCAGTTACATATCGGAGGTAGTGGAATTGTGGACAAAAAACTCTCAAAAAAAATTGTAAATTATTCAAATCTATGAAAAACCAAAGATGTGGTTAAAGAATTAGCAACTCAGTCATATGAAAATGTATAAATTAAATCCTTTTTCCTTCTGAGTATAAAATACTTGTTCACTGTCTTAACTCGATCATTCCATAAACTTTGTTACAAAATTCTACTGCTAAAGGTAGGATCTTCCCCCCGCCCCATCCCCCCCCCCTAATAAATACCAGGTTATGGGGCATGTGACTTTGCCAAGTCTGAACAGGAAACATTGCCAACGCGTCTGCTAAAAAAAGTATGAAGCAAAATAAACATGCTGAGGGTCAACCTGCTCTGGAGACAGTCTGTTATCCCCTGCCGAACCTAGTCAGTGATGAAATGTACAGCTGTTTTCATCATTTAACTGCTGGTTAGCTAGAATGTGCCCAGAAAACAGTGTTAGCTTTGGTACAATTGGAGCACATTTAGGGGAAAGTAAGCCAAGTAATTCACCAAGCCCCTGTTTTATGGAATAAGCTCCGAGCTCGTGTAAGTAGAGGCAGAGACAGTTTCTGCATTCAAAGTTAGGCCTAAAACATTCTTCTTTGAACAGGGTTATCGCCAGACTAGCTAGTACTCAAAGAATATTTAACTCACTATTAACATGTTTGACTTAAGCTTTATAACAATAACAATTAGCTGTTAATAGGCTAGGTGGAGGAGTTTAAATATCTTGGGGTCTTGTTCACCAGTGAGGGAAGACCAGAGCGTGAGAAAGACAGGTGGATCGGAGCAGCATCCGTAGTTATGTGGTCGCTGTATTGGTCCGTTGTGGTGAAGAGAGAGCTTAGCCAGAAAACAAAGCTTTCAATTTACCGGTCGATCGTTGTTCCAATACTCACCTATTGTCATGAGCTATGGGTCATGACCAAAGGAATGAGGTCCTAAATACAAGCGGCTGAAATGAGCTTCCTCCATAGTGTGTCTGGAGAGACCACGTCTCTGGACTGGCCTGGGAACGCCTCAGGGTCCCCCCAGAGGAGCTGGAGGAAGGGGCCGGGGCAAGGGAAGTCTGGGCATCTCTGCTTAGACTGCTCCCCCTGCGACGCGGTCCCGGATAAGCGGAGGAAGATGAATGGATGGATGGATGGATGGATGGATGGATGGATGGATGGATGGATGTTAGTAGGCTCCTAGAAGTTAGAAGCTGGGGAAAGTATGGTGCACTGGGATTCTGTCCTCTATTGTCATCTTTTTCTCTCCGCACTTCTATTCTTGACATTTTATTTATCATTTAGTTCTCCATGCCTGCCTCTGCTTGGTGCAGTGGGATTGCGTGTGTTGTCATGCTTCCCCACTCCCCTCTGGGTGGCGGAGTGTTTCCAGATTCCAGTTAGCTCATCCATCCTCCTACACATGGCCGTGGACCCTTCCTGTGGGTCGTCTCGTCTGGATGAAGCCCATCTTCTGGACTATTTAAAGATGTAGTTGTATTAGAGCTAATCTCTCTAGAGTTCTGGTACATCACCTACTGTCTATCCTGGGGAGACGATCCCTCCTTCATGTGGACACCCCTGAGGTTTTTTGTTTTTCAGAATCTGTTTTTTTTAGGAGTTTTCCTTACCAAGAAGGAGGTCTAAGGGCAGGGATGCCCTTAGTCTGTTTAGTTTAGTTTAGTTTAGTTTAGCCATTACCTCTAGAATACTATCACCTCGTGTTCTTTATGATTTCATGTTGACCTTGCAATTATCGGTATGGAGCCCATTCAGACGACTATTGCTGTAATATTGGGCTATATAAATAAAATGTAATTGAATTATTATCAGACCATGTAATACAGACATGCATAAAAGATTGTATCAAGTAGGGAAAATACCACCACTAAAGACGTAATCTTTCTTGTAACAAACAATGGTATATTCATATTATCCTATGTTGTTGTTGTTGTTTTTCTTTTTCTGTGTTCTCCTAAGTTCTGTAGAACCTAATCGTGAAAAACCGAGCTGGAAGAATCTCAGTCTCTGCTACTTCCAGCACTTTCCACATCCTGCCAGCGGCACAAGGCTGGTTTGAAAATAAAACAGTTCACTATCATCGAGGTCCCTTACGGAAGAAAGGACACATTCAGTCCCAGTGCCTTTTTTACCTACTGTGATTAGCTTTGTTGCACTGCTGGGATTTTTATGAAGAAAGGTTGACGGAGCATCAGATCAAAGTCCAACTCAACTGTTAAAGTCTCAAGAGCCAAAAAGGTGAACAGTCCATCCCAAAAGATTTTTCTGCCACACTGGATGTTTTTTTTTTAAATAAACTCAATTTTGGAATTTTTTTAAATAAAAATTAAAATGTATATATATACATATATATATATACATATATATATATACATATATATATATATATATATATATATATATATATATATATATATATATATATATATATATATATATATATATATATATATATATATATATATATTTTTTTTTTTTTTTTCTTTACATTTAAAGATGAAAGATTATTTTCCTGTCTCAGAACCTTGGAGCCTGTAGAGGTGAGACAGGAGAAAAGCCACAAATAAACTTTAAAGCTTTAAAGGGTTAAAGTACGTAAAAGTGATTAATCTTTGTTTTGCCTTTATCGAAAAAAAAATGTAAAAAAAACTGACAAGGCAGTTACCAGGACCATCGTCTTGATCTCAGTAGTTACATAATTAATGCCTGAACCACAACCTCATGGCTGTTTGTGTACCTCCCCCATGGCCAGAAGCCCTCTATACGCGAATTGCGCGGCCGCGTGGGACCCCCGTCACTACCAGGGCCCTGAAGTGGCGAAAAAAATAAAAAGACCCAAATCTGGCAACCCATTTCAAGAACTTCCGTACCAACATGCGCTATAAAAAGAATGTCGCCTGCATTTTAATGATCCCCCCTTCAACACACCTGAACCAATCTGGCAACCCAAATAATGACGTTATGCCACTCTTGGCAACGATTGGTCAACATCGATACAGCTGATCCCAACTACACGGCTGCAGCCTGCACAGGGCACAGTGGGCATTTACGAGTGCATTTTGTTTCAATAAAGTTGGGAGAAGAAAAAAAAGAGCATATTTTGTCATGCTGATCAAGCGACAACAAAGACTTAATGCCACAGCGACCTTATCCATCCAGGAGCTGAAAAGAACTTCAGCATCAATCACAAGGTAAGTTTGGAGGATGTTGGGGCCGTATGTTTTTTTTTTTTTTTACATTATCCAGTATTTCTATGCAGCTGCGCAATTTACGTTAAATACTAATCGATCCGAGGGGAAGATTGCTCATAAACGACCCCGTTTGTTTGTCGTAATTTCCAATGGAAAACTCTAAAATAATTATTCCTGATACCTAAGTTCCCGAAGATGAAATTTGTGAAGCCTTCTAAAACGGCGAAGAGCAAAAGAAAAAGTAAATAATAACAACGGTATAATGGCTGTGTCTTTTGCTCACGTTATCATATTGTTTCATTGTTTTACTAACACATATTTAGTGCGTTCTGCATTTGCCAGTTTATGTAAGTATAAAAACTTCTGTTTATCTGTTATAGACAGTAAGGTAGTCTAACTTTTTCAACAATGTCTTAAAATCTTGTATTGGCATGATATAGGAGAAATCCAAAACTAAATACAATGAAATAAATATTCTCATTTGTAATGTAACATAAAACAAAACTTGTGAAATAAATATGCTAATTTTTAAATCATGAACATACAAAATAATAGATAAAAGAAGTGTATAAATGCTTATATTTCCATTTATATAAGTAGATATTCACATTTATAATTTATAAATGGTACATTTATTTCTTATTTGCATTTTGCAGTTTTAGTTTATAATGAGGACATTTGCACAGTTCAATCTCAGCTGACAGTTTCTTCTGCTCTCAAAAGTATCAAAAAATATTGGAGATGGTGCAGCATCCACATCCCAAGATATTCCTGACATCACTGAAGATGTAATCTCAGGTAATACTTAATAGTTGGTAAAGTAAGTTAAAAAATAGTGTCTGCATAACCCACACTTAACCAAGCAGCAGCTGGTATGGAGTCCAAACTGTTCATAATTAAGTGTCAGCCATGACCTCATGCAAATATACAATCAAACAATAAATCTCTTATCTGTAAATAAAAAGATCGTGAAATTGAAAAACCTGCACACAGAATTTAAATGAGCCATTATATAATTATTGATATTCTGCCATAGTTATTTTATTAGTTTTATCATTGATTGTGTATAATAATAATTCTTGTTTTTTTAGTGGAAGTGTTGGCGAGGTTAAGCAATGCTATAGCGTCTTTGGCGTGGACTTTCCCACTCGATTAAACACGTGAGCAAACAGTCGTTTTCACTCTCAGCTCCCTCTCAGCTGCTCCTTACGGCTGAGAGTGATTGCCTGACCCCTATTTGAACACACCCACATGCCTTACCACCAGACCAAATAAACGGGAAATGATGATGGCCTGCTCCAAAACCAAACATCAGAAGAAAACAGGCTGAAAAGCAGAAACAGCAACTGGGATCACACTCCTTTACCTTGAAGTCCCATATTACTGTATTCTGCGACATACGTTCAAACATATCCAAGCCTAAAATTTGTCAGAATTTTTCCACAACACAAATTTGTTGCTGGTTTGATGAACAAATCACCACCATTTCTTCTGTTGGACAGTGCTCCCAAAACTATCTTACCACCATTTACCAATGATCTGATGATGAAGTGGTACTTTATGTCTATATGTTTGCATCTCTGTCTGCTAACTGGATTTTTGGCCAGGAGCTATAATACCTTGGTTATCTTCGTACACACTTTGGAAGTGCATATTGATGTTTATCCATTTCCTTCCAACAGTTGGTCAGATACAAACACTCCTGGATAGTGCGCCAGGTATACTCTGCCTCACACAGGTGGATAGTGCCACAGTGGGCTGCTTCTTTGTTTCCGAAACTAACGTTCCCTCTTCACTTGGAAGCTAATACAATAACCTGTTGTACTACGTCTGTTTTGTACATCAAACCCAATCAACATCACTATAGCTGGATACCAGATATTCACTTTTCACAAAACACAAAGACTTATCACTTGTACCTCTCAAATATACATAAAAACATGTTTAACTGTATTCCATTGCTGTACTGTGGGCTACTAAAATATTGTGATAATTTGCTAATGACAAAGCAAATCAGGTCTGATACACACAGTTAGATATATGAGGCTGCCTACCGCCTCCCTGTATAATGTAACATCACCCAGTGCTTCATTATTTCCAGCAATCTAATTTATCGTACATGGTGTGGACCTTACAACCTGTCACCCATCTTAAGCCTCTCCAGGATCTTTTCAATGTATCTTTTTCTGTGACATGGTTACACGGTATTCACCTTTCTGGTCAAAATCAATACCAAAGAAAATATCTTGGTTTTCCCCAAGTCTTTCATTTTGAACATGCTGTAAGCATGTTCTTTACAACATTCAATACATGTTTCATCACTTGCTGCTATATTAAATCATCCACCAGAATTATCAAAATGGCAGTGTCATGAACAGTTTCCCTTGAGTAGACACAGTGAGTAGCTGGTTTTAGCTAAACCGTTTTGGACTAAATAATCATAAACACTTTGTTCCAGTTTCTGCCAGATTGCTTTAAACCATACAGGATTTTCAACTTACAAACCAACTTTTCATTTGTGGTAACCTCACTTAGTACCCTCTGGTTGTTCCATCATAAATTTCACAGTCTAATGGTGCATTCCAGGTGCGCTGTTTTCACATCCATTTGATCAGGATCAGGTTCTCCTGAACAGCTTTTGCATCAACACTCTACTTACTAGTTAAGTTGGCTGTGAATATCTCCTCATAGTCACTCCCATCTTCTTCAGCTATATCCTTTAGCAGTATACAACCTTACTCGTCTCCGTTCCATCAACGTTGTTTTTTTAATAGCATACACCGCTTCGGCCCCACTGCACTTCTGCCTTCGAGCAACTTTACCAAAGTAAGCGTATGGTTTCCCTTAATGAGCCATTTCCTCCTTCAGTGCTTTGATCCATTCACTAGATTTATCAGAGCTTACAGCTTCTCTGAATGAAACCGGTATGTTGCATGTGATTTTGTAGCAAAAATCAATATTGCTCCGCGGGTGGTCCGTTTCCGTCTTCAATCAGGGTTTTAGTCATTGTACGATCGGTGTGCCTGTCTGGCTTCCTTCTCTCTCTAGAAGGGTACGTCTGGACTGTGGTTCATGTTTGCGTCCTCTGGTTGTGCTGGGAATGGAAGTAACTCAAACTCACCTCTCACACCAGGTTGTTCTTCATTTAACATGGAGATTTGGACTTTTGTCATACTTATATTCTGTGAGGCTAGTCTACAGGTGTCAGAGGGTCTGGGTTTGCCTCAGCACATGTTTTGAACAAAAATTTCACCAGCCTGTGCTTCTGCACTTTCTTAGTGTCTGAAGTAAATAAACAATGTATGCAGGACTGTTTATCATAACCAAGAAAAACACCCTTTACACTTCTTGGGTCTAGTTTTCTTTTATCTTGTTTGTAGACAAAACACTCTGTGCTGCTTCATCCTGGACAGGTTAGGCCGTCTACCCGTCAATGCTTCAATTGGTGTCTGCTCAATACGCTTGTTAAAACACCTGTTTCTTACTACAGCAGCAGTTTACGGACTGCATAGATCACAGCTCTTTAGGTAGGTGCTTTCAATAAGCATATCGAGCCATATCAAAAAGAGTCGCCAGTTCCGCTCGACAGTTCCGTTCTGGTGCGGTAAGGCGAGCGTCGTGTCTATCACGATGCTACCGAAGAAGGTCTGGAAAGCGCTTCCCGATAAATTCAGTGCCATTGTCAGACCTAAAGCATTTCCACATTCCCATAGACAACGTCAGCTAGAAACTTTTCTGCTTAGCCAAAACAGTGTCGCTCTTATTCTTTATGAAATACACCATAACTGCACCAGAAAAATCGTCAGTGAATGAAACAGCATATCTGTGACCATCTCTGAACTCTGGATATATTGGTCCAACCAAAGTCGGTATGAACAGCTCTAAAGGTCTTTTAGCTCTTACGTCAGGATCTCTATTCCTAGTTTGGTATTTACCCTCAATGCACACTTCACAGGTAGGAGGTTTAGTAGTTGAACCCTTGAATTTCATACCAAGTGCGACATTCTGCAACTTCTGAATATCTGCATAGTTGCAATGTCCCAGAATTTCATGCCATGTCTGCATGTCAAAACACCCTTTGCATTGGTCATCAGAGTTTTCATTTTTACTCAAATCATAAATAATACAGTCATCATGCACATAAATGTAAAATTTGTTACCGTCTCTGTGAAGCATCGTCCTTCCTTTTCTTGGGGTGACAGTGGCTCACTGGCTGTTGCTGCTCCCACCGAGAAAATGTCTTGTGGGTAGGATGGGATGTACAGAGCATCCTTCAATACAGCCGTCACACGTCTGCCTCTGCTGTCAATCAAACAGACCTCCCGTGCGCGGCGCTCGCCACTCCTTTGCACTTTGTCCCATCAGCCAGCTCCCGCCCAGTGCTGACCAGCCTGAAGTTCTCATCAAAGCGTGACTGCCAGAATCGGTGATGATGTGTTGAAGTCATCCCATAATCGACCATCAAGCCTTTCCGGTGATGCCCGCTCCTTCACTCACTAGGAGGCCGACTCTTTATCCTGGCTCTCCACCTCCATGAGCTTGCGTGCGTCGTCCGTTCTGCGCTGTCTGGAATCTGCAGGTGTTTTCCAGTGTGTGCTGCTCCTGCACAAGCTGCACCACCAGCACGCCCGACGGAGTTCACAGCCAGATGTCCTTTCATGCATCTGTAGCCGCGTCAGGTCCTTCTCTGCTCTCACTCACCTGGGCTGGCGGGTCTCCCTCTCTGGTGTACCTCTGCCTTCATCACGTTTGTCACCTGCTGCTGTAGCGGCGCATTTTCAGTATCCTCATAGCTGCCAACTTTGTTTGAACTCAGCAAAAGACATGGTCTCATCTCGCTGTGTGACATGGATGGCAAATGGTTGGAATGATTCAGGTAGCCCCTTCAAGACCATAGCGACCAGCAGGCCATCGCTCAGAGTTTCACCGGCATTTCTCAAGGCCGTGATCACGGTCTCGGCGAATCATATGCTCAGTCACACTTTCATTCTCCGCCTTGTTGAGTGAAGTCAGTTCTGTGTAAAGCTGATGATCCGAGGTTTCCCTTTGTTCTGGTAATAGTCTCTCAGGATCCGTATTAGCTGCATGTACGTCATCAGCTGCCTCCCGCATTACCAGCGACGGGCTCTTATCATCAGAAACTGGATCAGCTCAGCATATGCCTCCGCATTTTACTTAGTCGCAAATCGTCCATCATCATCAGCATCGGCTGGATTCAAAATAGTGTCTTTATAATCCTTGTGTCGAGGTGACCCAGAAATTTCGTTCCCAGAGTTCATAGTTTTCATCTCCATCAAGCAGAAGCGTGACCAGCGGCTCGTATCAACTGTTCGTCTGCTCTCCTTGGTGCCAGCTTCTTCACCTCAGTGGCAAACTCTCAGGTTTCATCTGGGCCCATAACCTGTTGGCAGGTTACATGAAATGCTACAGCGTCTTTACAGAACTTTCCCACTCGATTAAACACACGAGCAAACAATTCGTTTCACTCTCAGGCTCCACTCTCAACTGCTCACACAGCTGAGAGTGATTGCCACATTATTTAGACACACCCATGCAACACACCTGAGACAAATAAACGGGAAATGATGATGGCCTGCTTAAAACAAAACACATCAGAAAAAGCAGGCACAGAAAACAAAAACAGCAACTGGGATCACCTCCAGCAAGTAACTCCTGACACCACATGTACTGTTGAAAGGAAAAACATTTGACTATTTTACTTCACTGTTTGCTTTTTGAAGTTCTGTATCTGATGTTCCAGAGGCTCCAAGAGAGGCGAGAATGGAAGAGGAGCCTACTGGATCCAAAATTCCACCAACCTCTAATACAGTTCGTCCAGCTGAATGACCAACCACACACTCTGATCCAGTAAGAATGGATTTGGTGCAAGAGGTCCTTTTAGACTGATAAAGACTTTAATAATAATAATAATAATACATTTGTTAGAATCACGTAACATTTTAGATAAAATCTCAAAGCGCTACTTTGACTTTCCAAAATCCCCCTCATTGAGCTGTTGTTTTCTTTATGTTGAATTGATTTATTGATGTTGATTTTATATTTAGTTGCTGTTTTTAATAAGTTGGAGTTTGTGAATGTCATTTGTTTAGTGCCCAATGTTAAAAATTCATATATACATATGTCATTACTGTTTTTGCTTTGCATTTTTAAAATTGGTTTGGCACTAAATGTACATCAACATACAGGAGGAATAAATATACTGTATTAAATTCTTGATAGCAACAACAATTCACAAATGAATTAATATAAGATATCTCATTAAAAAAAACTGACAAGGCAGTTACCAGGACCATCGTCTTGATCTCAGTAGTTACATAATTAATGCCTGAACCACAACCTCATGGCTGTTTGTGTGCCTCCCCCCCAGCACGTCTACTAGGACTGCTGGGACTGATGACAAAATGGCTTCTCTTTAAAGGGCCCTCACTTTTAACCCACACTGGATCTGTAAACCAGCCAACAGTTTAGGTGGGATCTGGGATTTACGGTGTGGAACTGTAATTCAGGAGGTGAGTTTGGAGCTTCAGTTCTGGTAAAAAAAACTCTCAGTGCTTTGGTGCACTAAGAGACTTTTAAAAAATCCCATGCTCCAAACTGTAGAAACAGTTTGTGAATAGTTTCTTCCATGACAGATAACATGACAGTGTTTAGATGAACCAATGTGGTGCAAAAGAACTTGACTGGCCAGCCGAGTCCTGACCTGAGAGAAGACATTTGGGAATCAGAGTGAAGAGTGCAAGCCAGGCCTTCTCGTCCAACATCAGTGTCTGACCTCCCAAATGCACTTGTGAAGCATTCCCCACAAATCCACTCCTAAACCTTGTGGAAAAAAAATACTCCCCAGAAGTGCTAACACAGCTCAAACCCTTCAAGTTTTGTGGATCATGTTTTGTGGATCATGTTAAAGTACCGGTATATATGAATGTTTCATCATTTGTAGGGATCAAGCTGCTCAGAAGTTTGCATTAGAAAAAAAGATTTAAAAACATTCTTATTTTAGATTCTTTTTTAAATCATCTAGTATTGAGATCTAATTGTCTGCCCAAAGTCCAATGAGTCACACTTCACCTTAACAGATTGGGGATTTGATCCCAGGTTTCAGGACAAAAACAAAAATATGTAATTTTACTTTCAACTGTGCTCATGTTCTGAATGAGTCCTAATTACTTCGGGGAATGATCATGTTAGGTATTAAAGTCTCAGTCTGATGTACCTGATGCTTGTGTTTGTGAGTAGAAACGTCTATTAAAAGGTCTGAGGTTCTAACATCTTCTCTTACTTTGTCAGTCTGTTCAATCTTAAACAGACTTAATGCGTTCGAGTGTAACTTTTTGATTTTGCCTCTAGGTTGTGAGTCACTCCTTAAATCTGTGCCTTCTTTTCCCCATACCTACCTTTAGGTTAGATTTTTTCACATTTGGTTCTCTATATTTACCATATTTGGTGAACGTTAGAGGTCCAGAATGCAAAAAATATTATCAATGTGTACTTTTTTTCTTTTTTTATTATTACCTCTTGATTCCTTGACAGAAATGGTGCATATACAAAGCATATGTTTCCACTTCTGTTTTGTCTGTCTGTTCAGTTCAGTGATTGTCTGTTCAGGTGTGAACGTCTGGCCGGTTTAATCAAGGTCAGCATCAAGGCTGAAGTGCTAATCCCTTTATCATGGCTTACTAAGCACCAAGTCCTGTCCCTCCCAAACACCACTACCACAGATAACACAAAATGAGGTTTTGATACACGCAAAAAACCTCACAGCCAAATAATTATACTAAAGGTCCTGCTTTGTATCAAAGGAATAAAAACTTTCCTTTGATGGCATCAGCCCTTGCTCACTGGTCATTATCCCCTGAGGGACACATTACCAAAGCTAGATTAAGAAATGTTTGCAAAGAGTGATGTTAGTTTGTTGTGTAACAAGTGATCTGACAATTGATTTTAGGTCCTGTGTCTCAGACCACACTCGTGATTGACAGATGCATATTCCTGCACATCAGGCAAGATCAGTCTTTGACCCTGCACACTAAACACAGAAGCATTTTAAGATCTTCTAGATGTAGCATGTATTTTGCTGACTTTGCCATAATAATTTGCAAAAGTCATACAATATTTTATTTTTTTTACTTCTTATTGCTTTTTTTTTTTTAAAGAATCCCATTGTTTGAAGTTCTCTGCCGGTGTCCAACACTGATCCAGGGCTTTGAAACGAACTATTAAACTAAAATCTGACCCTGAGGAGAAGAGATTTTTCCTCATTCTCAAAATGAAGTAACACGTGAAAAAATGTCATTACTGTTTTAGCTCTGAATCTCAGCTTTGTCAGATAAGCACAAGCTCTGCTGCATCTGAAGAGCTTGTGGGAAATAGTCATGCATAACCTCTGAGCTGTCAATGTCTTAGAGGAAATCCATATCACATGACCACTGTCAGCCAACCACAATGCATGATGGCCTCTCCTGATCTGTTTTGTCTTCTTGCCATTGCTATGCGCAGTAACTGTGCCAACGGGCAGCCTGGAGACAACACAACAGTATCGGGAGCTCGGGAGCCGAAGATAAAGTAATATATGTCAAAAAGTTGTTTTTTTTGTCACAAAGTTGTAAATGAGTACATTTTGAGTACAAAGAAAGATTTTTAACATATGAATTAGAGTATCTTTACATCTACCTTCCAAAATCAACCTTCTGAAGGCTCTGGAGGGAAGAGTTATGGATCAGTTTCATACTGTGGTGAGCTTGGTGATAGATCTGCTGCAGTTTACCTGCTGGAAAGACAGCGTTGTCCTTTTCTCCCTGCTTCATCATCAACTCTTAAGTATCATAGTGTGGCCCCTCCAGGGGACTGTCACCATACGTTTTCTCTCGTCACTCTCTGCACTAGGCTTCAGATATAAGTCAGAGGTTTTCTGATGACTCTGTAATAACTCACATCACTGAAGACCATGAAGTGGAGTCAAGGGGTCTTTCCTGAGAATCTTCTATGACTCAGATGTGGCATAGCCTGCTAGAGCCACATGCAAAGGGGGAGGAAAAAGCTGGAAAAGGTCATCAGAAAGTCCAGCTCAGTCCCCTGCAGGGGCCTGGCTAAACTGACATTCAAGACCATGAATCCCATTCACCGCAGGAAGCATGTCTGCCTTGGAGCACGAGGACCTGGTTGCAGACAAGAACATGGCACCCTGACATAATTAGTCGGGACCAGAAGTTGGAGACCGGAAGTTGACGTCTCATCCCCTGCTTCCGTCAAAAAATGTTATTCTTTTTGGTCCAAAAACACTAATTTAACTGGCAACCCTAACAGTTACAGTTTTTTTTTCTTCAGCTATAAGCATTCAAACTTTAACACTTGAGATGTCTCTGTCAAAGCCTGCTGTGCTCTGAGTGTAACTCCTTGGGCAATTAATGTGAATTAGCTGATTGGCAGAGAAAAATGGCCTTGCGGCAGCATTCAACACTTCAAAGTGGCTTTCATTAATATGCATATAAAGTGTAACGTACCGACGCAATGCAGCTTTTCTACAGAATACGCTGATTTACATTGATTGTGTTAAGGGTTGAAAAGTTACGGTTGCAAAGGAATATAAAGACTGGAGCTAAAGCTCCAGTGTAACAGTTTTACAAAATTGAACACTTTTGCTTATATCGTTTTGAAAGAAATAAAACAATTACGACTTTTGCCCTGTTTTAAGCTTGTGTTGCTTGATTAACCGTTTATTCACATGAAAAAGTTTTAACAAAAAGTGCTTTAACTCTGAAATCTTGAAGAATTTCTGTTTCCGGCTAATGATGTCTGCAACCAGGTCCCCCTCCCTTTGAGAGCAGTTTCAGTAACAGACTTCCCCACTCCTTTATTGCTTGAAAGACAGATTTTGCAGATCTTTCCTTCCTTTCCTTCCTTTCCTTCTGTTGTTGACATTTACAACTAACCCCACCAGCACAACCATAATTTCTCCCAACCTCATACCTAGGGGCAAGGTAGAATCACCAATTGACATATGTAGCACGGTTTCAGGCTGTTTTAGCTGGAGTGCCCCAGAGAAAACCCCATGCATGGGGAGAACATGCAAACTCCACACAGAAAGGTCCCAGCTGGGATTTGAACCAGGGCCTTCTCAAGCAAGAATCAATGTGGAATCAGTGGTTCTCCAGGTTGTCCTACTTAAAAAGATAAGAGAGGCCTCTAATGTTCACCATAAATACCCTTCAACTGTGAGATATAATGTAAACACAACAATAAAGGAAGACACATTGTATGATTTTTAACAAACTTATTTGCATGGTGGTTCAGAAAATAAGTATTCAATTCCTACAAATAAAGAAATAAAATCCACATAAAACATAAAGTCTACATTTTCTTCTTTCTCATTTTCCTTGTTATCCCAACATCTTTAAGTGCAATGTATAGTCCACACCACATACCAATAGTGTAAATAGTGGTGACTAAACACCTTCTCCACATGTCTTTGTTTGCAAACTGGAAAACCATTTCCCAGGTCAAATGGTTCAACTCCATCTTAAGAGTAAACGACTGTATTGTTTTAAATCTGAGACAAAAGGAAAGTATATTTAAAAGAGAATAGACCAAACTGTGGTGAGCCTCTATATAGATGCATGACACACAGGGTACACCACTTTGTTAAAGATTATCTCATGCAGAAACCAGTCACTGAACAACTTAAATGTGACCTCAGTAACCTTAAAAGGTGTCCATGATGGCTCAGTGGACTTTCAAACTAAACCAGCTTTAATTTCATTCATGCTGCAAATTAACCCACAATAGGCGAAACCATCTGACTTGAGGCGGGACTCTTGAAAAAGAACAAACTTTTTCAAAGAACAATGAAAGCAGCTGACAATGATCTGACTGTTCAAACAGAAGTTTAAATGTTTTGATGTTACTCCTTTACCTGTTTTGCTTTACGTCAAAAAGTCAATCTGTCCATCATCATCTGTCCACATGCAATGACTTGATCTGAATGATGATTTTTTTATGTTTTACATATTTTATAGATCATTTATAAGCGTTTTATAAAAGTGGATAAATTGTATTCAATAAGTTGACTGTTCCTTTTTTATTTATTTTAAAAGTACGTGACTCAAGCCTCCATTGAACAATTACTAAATAAAGTCTATGGAGTGCCTATTTTGCTTATGAAGTCATATGAAGATAGAATTGCAAAAATCCTTTATTTGTTTTTCAACATAAAGGTATGTCAAGCAGAGATATTATATGCTTTGTTTTTTAACTTTTATCCAATATATTATCAAAGGGTTCCAGTACAATGACATACTGGGATAAAGAAGACGGTGGAGAAAATCTCCATTCCTCCACTGAATCCCTTTTTCGGGTCACAGGCCCAACCCACCTACTATTGGGCAAAAGTGGGCTACACCCTGAACTGGTTGACTGTCTGTTGCAGGGCCATATGCACAACTAGGACAAATCAGAGTCACCAATTAATCTATGAAGCATGTTTTTGGACTCTGGGAGAAAGCTAGAGTCCCCGAAAAAAAACACACAAAAAAAAAACACAAATACACGGGGAGAACATGCAAACTCCACTCAGAAGTTCGAAGAAATGGTCCCATTGGGATTTGATATAGGGTCTTGGCACAATAAGGTGAAAGCGCCAATCACTGCCCCACCATGAAGTCTGCAAAGAAAACTTAAGAATAAAAGAATAATCAAAAATTGTCATAACATAATAGTCTACATCAAACAAAATACTGTGCAATATCAGTGAAACTCCAATATGCCTGCAATGGTAGTTCATGGTTTTCTGAAAACTCTCAGATGTAACTCTGAGATATGAATGTGCAAAGTCATTGCTTACATTTGCATCAAATATAACACTGCACTGATCTGTTAGATTGTACCACTACCACTCCCGGAGGATTGGAATCTAATGCTGCCACCCCATTGTCTCCTCTGACCTTTCATAATTTGTGTTATTTAACTTTTGCTTTATCCTTTAAACTTGGTTTGTGCAGCCACAGGCTCAATGGAATATCATTTTTGATTATCCATTGCTTTTGTTAAGGCTTTCCTTTGAATCCCAGATTTGCTACTTTGGCATGACCACATGTCCACATTGGATCATTAAAACACCAGTATCACAGCTGAGCCTTGTTAAGGACCCAACTAAATCCTGAAAAGATGAGCCAAAAACAATAAATTACCTTTTATGTTTCCATTATACTTCAAAATGATCTATAAAATAAATACTTTTTTGAAAAATCAACCACATGTTTTGACATTAGAGATGCGTTTGATAAAACATGTGACTTTTTTTTTCTCCACAGTCCAGTTCTTCACCTTGCTGGGTTTACTTTTGTTGCTGGGAACTGAAATCTATTTTCTGATGCAATCCTGAGGCCGTGTTACTGATTAGGCAGCCAGACAGGACTGTGATAAATACTGAGCATGTGAAATCAGCATGCATGCACGCTGAGTCGAAAGTCTTCCCACACATGACTGACATGGAAGCTGAGCCTGTGCACGTTTGAAACCCTGCCTGCAAAAGGAGTGACCAAGAAGTATATGACTTTTTGACCTTATTGCTTACATTGATAAAGCCACATTCAGGTTTAACAGTATGCGGAAACTGGTGGCTTGTTTAACGCACATTTCCTCGTTAGCACCCATGTTGTCAACTGCAGTTCAAATGACTGTAGCCTTAAAAGCAGTGCAGGTAAACCACAGAAGGGTTTAGATCATTCTGCCAAAAAGGACTAAATAAAACAGTGCTGACAAAGTAAATAAAGCAGAAGACAGCTTGTTCTGTTTAAGGGGCAAACTGCATGAGAATCCCCATGAACCAAATGAACCATCAGTGGGAAACTACACAACAACAAGAACTTGATATGCCATTGATAGAGTGCAGAACTTCACTTTGGGTCAAGATGACCCACTAAAGTTCAGACTGGACAATAGAACAGGTAAAAAAAGAACATTTTAGTGAGTATGAACATAGATTGGCAGAAATTGCAAGCACAAAGAGTCATTAAAAATATCTAGTTTGTTGGGGAGTTCAAGAAGAATGTTGGAACTATTTTAGAAATAAAAATTCTCCTTAATTATTGTTTAAATCATGAAAAATATGTTAGAACTGAAAATGCTTCTTGTCATGACGATTCTATTTTTGTTCCTGACATTTGGATAATACACTTAAACCTCTACTAAAAAAACACTATTTGTTGACCAAATCTTAAACATGTCAGCTAGACCTACTAAAAAAATCACAATGTTTTGTTTCATTTAGCAGATTTTGTCCCATTGGCTACCTGAAAGAGCGTTCCTGAAATGTTCCTGTCTCTTTAGTTAAAATGGAACACGTGGGTTCTCCTGTTGGCTTAATCTTGCCTGCAGTTAGAGGTTAGAGATTTGGTTGACAAGAGATCCAGCTTACGTTGTGCATTCTATTTTTGGTAGTCGCATCATGCAGCCCTGAGTGCAACCGTCTATGCTGCGGCTTTAGTCTTATACGCTGATGAGAGAGCTGCCCTGAGCTGCAACAGGCTTTAGGAAGTTCCAAAACAAAGAGTCACAACCACAGTCTAATGATGTACTCATCAACAATTAAAATTATACCCAGTAGAGGATGTCACCTTTTTTTCCCCCTCAGGCATCACTAGGCCTCCCCTTTAGAACCACAATCACAAAATGGGTCTTCTTTTTATTATTTTCTTATTGCTGTTGTTTGTGGGTAGAGATACACATAGGCCTTATAACCATCATGAAATACCATGCTCTCACTGTATGAAGTATTGTTTTGATGATGCTAAGACATTTAACATTGTGTGTTGAACCACTGAGGGAGGTTAACCAGTGTTAACCACTTGTTCTAGACTCATTGTGAAAAGAAAAGATTTAATCACACCTGCAAACAGTGGTTGTCAAGGGAATGCCTTTGCCTTTGATTAATAATATTAAAGAACACAAATAAATTGTTTTAATGGATTTTAATTATATAGGTGTTCAGCATGGCCAGGCCTTGAAAGAATCCCAGACGGCTTATTACTCTCAGCTTTGATTTCAGATGATCAAAATATATTTAAAAAGTGTGGTTAGAGTGACCATGCGGAGATTTAACCATGTGACACAAACCAGTTCTTTGAAGAAAGAGAAAAAGTACTGAACATGGATTAAAAATCCTACAAGATGGGCCAAGTTTGGACAGCCCATGGGTAAAAATTAACCAACAGCTAAGTGGAAAAAAATCAATAAAGCTAACAAACTTTAAAAATAGATTTACTTTAGACATGCATTGAAGTCAATATGGCAGTTTCTGCCAGTAAAGTGATCTATAATCATTAGAAAATGTAACTTTAAGAAAATAGTGGAGTTAAAGCTGGTTAGTCAAAGAGGAAAAAAAAGTATTTGGCAATGCAGTGTTGACATTTGAACCTGGGACAAAGAGGGGCCCCTAGCAATTATGTTGTGAGTACACAAAGTGTTACAAGACAATGACTTGGGGGGGTTGTAGGGGGAAAATGTTACGTTTTTGCGTTTTTTTCTCTCAATTTGGTGTTAAATATTTTTAAAACCAAAAATTTTTTTAAATATGAGTTTAGTTTAGATTTTGTCAAAGTCTGTGACGTTTTTTACGGTGCTGCTGGGGTTTTTCTTGGGCATGTGGAAGAAGATGGTCTGCGTTCAGGCAGAGAGACGGCCACTCCAGCAGGGGTCCATCAAGACTCTCCAACAACTAGCTGAGGAATCCCAACCACGACGCAACACGCCCCCTTCTAGCCGGCCGGCGGACGTGTCCTCCTCGAAACTGATTGGTCGGTGACGAAGCCCCTCGCCTTCTGATTTGCTACTCAGGGAACCACATGATAGGATATGCAAATAGCCCCCGTGAGGCAGTTCAAATCTCAGAGAGAGGAGCCAGCGCAGCACTGGAGGACTGAGGAGCGAGAAAGAGGCATATAAAGGGGGGAGTTCTTGCAGCGGGCACTTTAAGACCGAGCTGCTCTGCAGATTTCCAACGCAGCTGAAAAGTTTCGAACCATTTCCGCGTCTGAGGCGTTCTATTCTTTGTCCCATGAGTGCTGCAAGGTAAGGAGCTGGTGTTCACGTCGAATCGAAACGTGTTACCTTTATTCGGTAATTACTACAAAATGTTGGAATCTAAGTCTGATTAATTTGAAATTTTGTGGTTTTACTGACTTTTAGTAGCTCTTTTGGTTAAAAAAATCTGCACAAAAGTGTCAAAGTTTCTCCCAACTGTTTGCAGAAAGCACCACCTAACCTCCCCCTCCTCTCCTTTCTTTCTCTCTCCTCCTCCTCCTCCTTCAGTGTGCTCCCGTCTTTCAGTCCATCAGCAATGCCTGGCCCTGTAATGCCTATGGATGTGGCCATGAGATTCTACATTAGCCACTCTCCTCCTCTGCGAGGCTTCCTCAGCCCCTACGATGACCTGCAGAAGGCCAAGAACAGGGTCAACCAATCCGCCCGCAGGCACAGCCAGCAGCTCTACAAGCCCCTGCGACCGTGCCTGCAGAAGGCGGTCAGTGATGGTAGCTGCGTGGCCTGGAACAAAAGCAAAGCCGGCAAAAAGAGGGTGGTGTTTGCCGACTCCAAAGGCATGGCGCTCACCAACATCCACGTCTTCTCCAAGTTCGATGATGAACCATACCAGATGAAGCAGAAGGATGAGATCACAGAGGAGCTGCAGTTCGACATGACAGACCTGGAAACAGCCACCATGGATTTAAAGATCAGCTCTGTTCGCAGCCTGGCACTTGACTTTAAACAGCCCTCTGCCGACTATCTGGACTTTCGGAACCGCCTGATTCAGAACTCTGTGTGCTTGGAGAACTGCTCCCTGCAGGAACGCTCTCTGACGGGGACCATCAAAGTCAGAAACATTGGGTTCGAGAAGTTGGTGCAGGTGCGCATCACCTACGACTCCTGGGCCAGCTACACCGACGTGGACTGCACCTTCCTAAACAACGTCTACAACAGCCAGGACAATGACACCTTTGCGTTTGTCGTGGAGCTGCCATCCTACGTCCCACCTCAAAACCGAGTCGAGTTCTGCATCTGCTTCAAAGTCCAAGGCCAGGCTTTCTGGGACAATAACGATGGCAAGAATTACACCCTCAAAAACAATGGCTGGAGCGGCGACAACTTGAGCAGAGCTTCTGAGCCAAAAAGGCTTTCAGAGCACAAAACTGGGGACGGGAAGGTACTTGACCTGGGGTTTGATCAGTTCGGCAGCCCACGCATGTCCAGCGGACTTTTTCCTGGCTGGCAGAGTTGGGGTCACTTTGATAACACCGTGCCTTACTGGTGAAAGCAGCAGGAGGTTCGCCACACTGGCAAAAGATCACAGACACTGACAGGGCTCTTAGTGCAAATCCAGGTCTGGGGCTTCAGCTCGACTGCCTCTCAGCCAGAAACTAAACTGAAGCGAACAAGCTCTGCTTTCTTAGCAGATAGTACAAAAAATAAAAAGACAGAAACCTAAGTGTAATATGCTCAACTGACCTACTTTCTGCTGTAACACGGTCGTTCGGCCTGGTAAATGATTGAACAGTGGCTACCAGAGGAGGGATTTTTGGGGTAGGGGGGAAAGAGACCTTTTGTAAAATATTAATGTGCCTTCTTATCATGTCTGCCCACTAAAATACAGACTGATGCATGAGTTGAATATGCACTGACTGCGCTCAATGTGACGTCTGAATATTAGGAAGGAAAAGGAGCTGATTATGTCCTTCATATTGAAGGGAAAGCTAGGGGGTGCATGACAGTAGAATGATTCTCTGTTCAAGGAAATTTAGGTTAATTTCTAATAAAATATTCTTAAAAAAAGGAAAGGAAAAAAAAAGCACACTAAACCTTTGCACCCTCCTATATTCAGAGTGGTCTTGTTTTCTAAAATGGGAGTCATGCAGCCCTTTCTTTCCCTCCGTGTAAATTGCACACTTTTGCCTGGTTAAAATAAAATGTAATTCTGAGGCGAGCTATGTAAGGGAAGCTGCTATATTGATGTGTGGTTTGAAAGTATCTGCATGTGATTGGTTGTTTACAACAGGGAAGATGTTTGATTAATTGTTCTGGTAAGTGAAGAAAGAAATGATGTAAAGATCGAATGTGTTGGTTGCTTGTGTTCACAAGTGCAATTCTTAATGTTAAGTGTACAGATTGAGTGGCTGGAATCCAGATTATTTTGTATTTTGAAACTTTTAGTCACTGTGAAGAAAAGGTCTAGACCCCGGCATTTTGTGTCACACTTGAAGGTGTGTGTTGCCGACACACACCATGATTGTAATGTATTTACTTTTTGGAATAAATTTATATATATTTGTGTCAAAATATTAAAGTCTCATGATTTTATTTCCCTCTTACCTTAATATAAGGTTGTTTTTTCAACATGAAATGTGAGTAGAAAACCGTATTCTTGAAAACTACGTTATTTCGTACAAAAAGTATTTCCCAGCATCCCCAGAAAAGCCCAAATTTCTGCAATGCAGTTTCATTACCTAAACATGCTGCAGATCATTTTTAATTTGGATTATGTAACCCATGTTTGTAAACAAATTTTCAATGCATACATGTTTCAGTGTTTGCAAACACTGGAGTTACATGGATTATTAATGAAAGCGTGTCCCATAACCTGGGGTTAGGCCTTTTATTAACTGAGAGGGGAGTTGGCACAACACTGCGTAGGTTGCAAAACTCATCAAACTCTTAACCCTTGTGCTATCTTAGATGACCCCACCTTGCATTGACGTGTTCTCCCTACCATGGCAAAGGTGGATAAAGGTGGAAGATTTCATGTAATCCATGGACACCAGTGAAGATCATAAATCGTTAAAAAAAATGGTTCAGCGCACTGTCTAGTGGGTCTAGATGACCCAACTCCCAATGTTAAAGTGCCTGGGATAGCTTAAGGGCTAAGAAACATCATAGTATTTTACAAAAACTAAAGTGAGCGCAACACCGTTTTGTTCTGCAGAAAAAGAGGGCAGTGCTTTTCGTGATTTCAGTTCCTGTTCGTAAAAGATATACCATGTCTGGCTTGGAAGACAAAATAGATCAGGTGGCAGCAACTAAAGTGGCCACAGATGAAGTCACAAAAATCACTTCCTACAACATTTAAGTCAAATTATAAGTCACAAAAATTGGCCTGTTAACCCAAAACTAGATTTACTTCAATGTTTATATTCTTCAGTATTATTCTTTTTATCAAAACATGCTTGGTTCTGACATACACTTTGTATTTCTTTTCAGAATTGTTTTAATTTGTTTTTTTGGTTTAGAATAATCTTCGTGTCATGCAAATCTTTTTTTTTTCTTCGTTTTTAAAAATAGCTTAGAGTAAAGCATTCAGTGAGGTTTGTCTGAGGGAACAGCCAGGTCTTTTATTGAACAAAGAGAAAATGGGTCAATATTGTTTCCAGTTATGGTCTCTAATGCACAAATCCTCTCTTTTGTTTAACATTAACAGCTAAATTTTTCCACATTGGAAAGTCTAAACTCTGTGTTGAACTCAGACTTGTGCACATTTACCATAACAATTTTGCAGTCAAATGATTGTAACATTTAATCAAACTTCACAAGTTCTGCAGGAAAACTTGCCCAAAAACTGTTGATCAAGTTCTGTCAGGTGACTGTCATCTACATTTGCATGACATTGCTGCAAACTGGTTGTTTTTATGTCTTTTATACCAACCGTTTTTTTTTTTCCGTTTGTTTTTATTACTTGAAGACGTTGGTTTCTTTTGTGTTTTACTTTTTTCAATTCAAATTGTCAGAGTGAAACTTTAAAAAGACAAAATTAACTCAATGCACATTATTAACTACAATAGTCTCTCTATTGTAAAACATTTGAAGGATTCATGTCATGTTCAAAGCTTTATCATTATTGTTTTTCTTTTTACCAATCACAGAATCATTTTAACAGAGATTTGATTTAGAAGTTGTACTTTAATTTATTTTTAAATGACCAAATTCAATTTCTGGTGATTTGAATCATGGAGACAAATATATATTCATCAATGCCAAATCTTTATCCTGAAACATAGCTGTTTTTCAAAGGCCAGACAAACATTTATGTGAGATCCAAGAAATCTGCTCTGATATATGTAAATATGCATTTCCAATACCAAGTTATGTGGTTCAATCTCACGCATCAAGACCTTATCCTGTTGAATTTGTGTTAATAATCTCAGTTTAATGTACATTTGGAATCAGGATGAAAGACTGGCTCGCCTGCAGGAGTTTTGCTTCTGTTTTCCTCATGCCTGCCTCAATTGTTTCAGCTGCTGTTCATGTTGGATTCATATTCAACAGGAAGAATGTTGAGCGCCTGTCTTTGGCACAGAAAAAAGGAAAGTCCTCAGGCTGGACCAGAATGACCTTCTGAAGCATGAAAAATCCTGCTTTATCATATTTTTAACTCTTTCCCACACCTTCACTTTGATGTGTCTTTTAGACTAAATGAGCTGCCTAATGGGTAATCCCAAGATAAAAACCGTCTTAAATCAATTTTAGTAATGAAGGACTGTGTTTGTAAAATCAAAAGATTTATGCAGTTTGCCTCATCAGCTCTGCACAAACTCATCTTTATTAAAAGTGACCATTCACTCATTCAAATAGATCCTCTTCATGGGACTTCTATGACTGTAGACAGAGATGGCATAGAGGTGGTATAGAGTTTTGGCACAGAACAGGAAAGCAGGACAAAGGTGATTCTGTTAGTCTGTTTTGAAGTAGTTTGTGAACGTGGTGCTTAATTTTGTTCATCATAGGTTTTTTCATTCCTTTTTGAAGAGAAAATCCTAGTGGTGTGTTGGTTAGCACCCTTTCTTCACATTAAGAAGGCCCTTTGTTGAAATTCCAACTGGGTCTGATCTTTGTGGATGTTTTCCCTGTGCATGTGGGGTTTCAGGCCCCCTGGCTTTTTTTAAAAGCAGGATGTACACCACTAGTAACTAGATGATCCCCAGCAACCCACATGGATGCACTAGACCAAGTAGAATTAGCAGTTAAATGGATATCTTTTGGGGCATTTGTTTAACTTTTTCTTCATGTTCTCCTGATGACTGCATTTGAGTCACACTGAGTATGTTAATCTGGTAACCTGGTTTTTTAAGTGAAGTTACTGAGAAAGTCATTCCATGGCTTTACATGCACATTTGTATCCAGATATCAACACCTCCTCCATCTCACAGATTTGCCGGGTTATCTTTCATCTAGCTGGTTTCTCCAATTTGAAACTTGAGTGCTAAGTGACAGCAGCTGTTGTCATGCTAATGTGAACATATAAAAAAACTTAGCTTGCCTGTTGGGAATCACCCTCAAGAAACTAGGTATCCATAGTCTCGTACCCAGGTTATAGAAACCACTTTTAAATGACAATTACAGGAAACTTGAGAAAAATAACTGTTTCTTAAGTCAATGGAAATGCATCCTCATGGCTGCACCCCTTTGTTTGTACATTTTTTGGAGCAGATTTTGTGTTTTGATAGATTTACAAGTGAATCATCTATGACCACATTAAAAACATTGAGTTTTTTTATGAATTAACAACTACATTTTATTATCTGAGATTATGATTGATGAACTTTAAACGTGACTATGACCTGAAAGAACCAGTACATGTATTGCAAATTCTCCAGCTTTTCCTTTGGAGTTTTACTGCACAAAATAAAAAAGCTGATACCACAGGGGATGGACATCTTTTTTCAAAAGTTAACCTGGCTTTAAGTATCAGTGCATCTCCACCTGTTGGCTGATGGAGCCACATTCCTATAAAACATGCAATTTCCTGATGGATCAATGTTGACACTTCTTGTTTCTTCTGACCCTTCCCTTGCATTGTCATTCCCTTTGAGTACATGTGTAGGTCCCTGCAACAACGTTCACTCTCTATCCACTTTTTTTCACAACCTCTTCTCATTTCCCTTTCCTGCTTGCATTCCTGCCCTCTCTCAGTCTCTTGGATACTGAAGAATCCAAAAGATATATTGCTGCAGAGTGAAGGAATACCAAGCGTGTGTCCACACTTTATTGTTTCCCTCCTGGCATCAGTAAAGCCTAGTCTAATAGTAAATCTGGAAACCGACACGAAACAAAAACTGTTTTTATTGTCATGGGTGGTGCAGACATGTTTGAGAGGCAGACGCCGCAGTTCATTTGATGTTCCTGCACAACACATTAAACAGTTTGCGGATGCAATAAGTCCTGCCAATCTAGTAGTATGTAACAAGGAGTAGTTCAAATGCACACACCCTTCACCAACTTTTTCTGCTGATGAAATTACCCAATCACTCATGCAATCTTGAAAGTCCATTGACTTTTGGTCTTCTGCTTGTAATAAATTTAACTAAACAAGAATTGTATTTATGTTTAACTAAAAATGCCTTTGCTCACATTAAAACCTGAATATTTTCATCTGCTTTTTGTATTCTACTTTCCTTTTGAATTTTTCAAACTTGTGGTGGTTTTCTCAGCAATCTTTACATTGATAAATCCGAAGTTCTGTTTCTGAATTACATAAAAAAATAAAGAAAACAACAATTTATGTCTTTTTAGGCGGTGACTTTGTCCACTCACTTTTCAAAATACCCCAAAAATAATTAAGTCCACATCATTTTCTAGTATTAATCAGAATTTTTTAATTTGATATATAACTGATTCAAAAGCAGTTAGTTCTAAGGCTTTGGTGTCTGCTTTTCTACAAATGTGGCAGTTTGGTAATCTTAAAAATAAACACAAGACACAGATGACTTTTGAAATGGCCATTTGGGGTCAACAAAGGGTGCTGAACTGAACTGGCAGAACGAGTCCAAAACATAAAGGAGAGGTAAACAGAGAGAGGTAAACAGGAGCTGAGCGGACTGGTCTGATGGCTTAACTAATAGATAAGGGGAGTGGGGACCTCAACAAGGTGAACAAAGAAAACAATCATGTTGATTAAGGTGCTAGACTTACATGTCAGGAGAATTGGGGGTGTTGTGGGGCTTGCTAAAACAAAGCAGGTTGTTACTTTAACACTTTTTTTTTGCCAGAAAATTTAAAGCTCTAGATTTTTCCCACCTGAGCTGTCCTACTTTTATGTCCCTGTAGCTCCTTAGATATCCCTGAAAGTATAGACCACATTAGCTGAGTCTGTTCTTTGACATTTTAACAGAACAGTAACTCAGTAAACCATTGCTCTATTTCTTTACTTGTTCTTACTCAGACAGCTACCAATTCTGAATTTTCCCCTTTTTACTAAAGTATTCGATGTAATATTTAATGGCAGTACAAGTGACATTTTGCTTAGACCGGAATACTCTTTGTTTTCATCGCAACCCAGAAAATGTGCAACCAAAGTCACGTTTAGCTCGCCATACAGGCCTGGTCAAATATTAATAACTGATGTTGCTAGTGAAGGACTGTACAGAAATGATGCAATAAAAATGCAAAGACAGAAAAATCCTATTGAGTGTGAGAAGACAAAAGCAAACCGTAGTCCATGATGTTTGAACATCTTTTCGCAGAAATCTATCTCGAATAACACACAGAGAACGAGTCTG
Source organism: Oryzias sinensis (assembly GCA_037389245.1). NCBI lineage: Eukaryota > Metazoa > Chordata > Actinopteri > Beloniformes > Adrianichthyidae > Oryzias > Oryzias sinensis. Next base: position 15,509,283 of record CM074500.1, read on the forward strand.
TTTGGGTAACAACTGGATTTCAAGAATACGTTGAAAACATAGGAGCAGGTCATCACAGTTTGAGAAGATGGATTTATCTAAAGAGGGTCGTTGTGTGTGTGTGTGTTTGTGTGCTGGTGCACAAACAAGCAAAAAAACAAAGTTCAGGCAAATGCTGTATCTTATCAACAAAGACTTGCTAAATAGGTGGCTAATGAGACAATCTGGAAATGGTTTGCACAAAACTGATAAGTCTAAATAAATCAGTTTGACTTAATTGCTTCTTTGACATCACTAAAGCGCAGACTGGAGCTTCTTAACAGCCTAAAAGTCAGATAAAGTCAAAAAGTCAGACGCAACTGAAAAGTTAAAAGCAAATTGTTTCACATGGGGATTTGACCATGTGAGTTGGCATCGTGTCCGTTAAAAGGACATCAAATACACTAGATTTGTCAAGGATATGACCACAAAGATTGGAAATCTGATATTGCTTATGGGTTTTTAAGTTTGATCGGCTTCACATTGATCTGTAATGCATTAATGCACAACGGAAAGTTTCATCTGTTATATAAAGAGAAAAAAAAGACCCAACAAACGTATTCATGAAACGAACCTCAGAAATACCCAGGTTCACCAGAAGGATAATATTTTCAAAATGTTCTAATTTATTTTTAGGCTGACTATTTTTGTAAACAATGTTAAATGATTGAAGCTTAGCATAACATGGCTAAACAGACAAAAAAATGTAATACATAAATGAAGCCACAAACATATTTAAGTCCCACTCCGGTGATCTTTTGATTTATTATAAAAACATTCCCAGTTGTCCTTTTATTATGATTATGCAGTTTTTAGCCAAAACCAAGAGTTTCATTAGTTCATTGGAAATTTTCGCTGGAAATGCATAATGCATAAGTCTACCCCGCTTCCCGGCATCCTTCTGTTTACACACACTCCTGCTAGCTTACAGCCCCTCACACCATCGACCTAACATTACCGGTGCAACAAAATTGGCAAGCAGCATTGGAGCTATTCAGCCATATAGACCTGAGCCGCATGTCAGCTCAGACAAAGAAAAAGAAGACATGTGAATAAGTGGATGGATCGGATGGAGCTTGGCAGAGAGCTTGTGGTCCACTCATTGTGGCCTTACGTTACAGATACAAGCTTTGTCCAGTGAAATTTTTTTCACCTGCTTCTGATTAACTATGATTTTAATAAAGAAAAACTCAAAAATTACATTTAAGCCTTATTATATATATGTATCCTCCATCATGAGAAAAATGCCAAAAAACATTTTAAAAACACCAAAACAAACCATTTTCATTGGAGTGGGTCTTTAAAAAAACTTTGCCCCCCTTATCACTGAAGTTTAACCCAATCCTGGAGGCACAACTTGCATGTGTGCAGGTTGTTCACGTGCTCTGCTGCACATGTAAACAAACCAATACTCTCTATTTATATACTTGGCTGTTCTCAGAAATGAGCACAAAAGGCTTTTGGGAGGCATTTTATACACCTAGACATTGATAACAAATTAAACCAGCCCATTGGTCAGGCCTGTTATGTTTTCTAGAGCAGTTTTTTAAATATGTCATGTCAAAATGTTCATTTTTGAAATACAGTGAAATAATAGTTATTTTTGCGCAAATAAGTTGTTTCAGGGAATATTATCTACACTGTTTCTTAAAAAACCATGACCTTGCTGTCAAAAAATATTTAAGTAAACAAACTTATGTAACTAAACAGGAGAATATGGACCTTGAGTGATACTACAAGCAATTATGAGGGCCAGAAAAAAATACAATTCTATGTATCTCTCTGTCATCAAACTGATTAATATGTTTACTTTAATTTCCTCCTGCTTTTAGCTAAAGCCCAAATAGTTGCTGTATTTGGGGCATACAATTCCCTCTCTGCCAGTATCTTTTCAATCAAAATGTTTTAGGTTTTAAGATGTAAAATGAAAACTATTTCGTTGGAAAAAAAGAAAATGCCCCAGAGGAGACCATGTGGCACTCCAAATTAGATTGGACAAAATTAGAAGGAAATCTAAAAAACAGAAGTGAAGTTTTGAGATATAAATTTCTTATTTTCTCCATTTACACTTCACAAAGTGATATTTCTATATCTCTTTTCGGCCAGCTGGCTGCTGTCAAGAAGTTTAACTTTTAAGCACACTGACCAATCACATTTCTTTTTTATGTGACCAGAAAGGCACAAAGCAAAAGTGCCTATTTAAACATCTAACCATGCACAAACACAGCAGTGTCTCTGTGAGGCTTTCATGAGTGTATTTGTTTGGCTAATAAAGAGAGAGGGGAAGAGGGAAGGCTTAGCAACAAAGGTTGTCTTTGTTTCCATCCTACCTCTGCAAACTCCAGACCAGATCCTGCATGTGTTTCTGCCATCCTGGGACCGTTTTTAGCAGACCTCACTCAAGCAGAGACCTAGGGGCTGCTACTAGCACTCTTGGTTTGGTTTCTTTGGCTTTAATTTAAAGCACCGTTTATGGACAAACTTTTATTTCAAATAGTTATTGGTGCCCATTGCATCAAATATATGAGTTGAGGAAAAAATACGTTCACACCACAGTTTCAACTGTACTGGGACTTGCTCTGTAAGCATTTTCCTGGCTTACAGTTTTGTATTGCACAAGATGAAAGACCTTTCTATTTGGGCTGTGAGGAGGCATTAATCACATAGGCTTTTATAGGAAGCAGAGGAAAACTACCTATTTTTTTTTTTTTTAATATGAACCATTTTGCCTGCTAATGCCAAAAAAACATACAATGATGCTATTGTGGCTGACAGGTATAAATGAAAGCATGGTCATTCAGCTTATAGATGTTTAGATGTAACAAAGAGTTTTTGTTTTGTTGGTTTTGGTGCTGATCATTGTTGCCAGTACCTAACTGCACCTGAAAGAGGGTCTTTTTGAAAGAGCAATTACGTAAAGCAGTAAAAAGAATGTGGAACGGGAGCTTTTGTTTGATGAAGTTCATTCCTTTAGGCCTGACGCAAGCAACACGTCTGGGAGACATCAGGCCAGCTGAGTCCGATCATGCAAAAACCAAAACACTTTGTGTCACCACAATTGTAACTGGCTTTGAGAGAAGAAATATTTAACTGTCACTGTGTATACATTTCTACTCAGGTCTTGCAGTAAAAATACAGTTGTATTAATGTTTGAACATTAATTTGATTTAATGTATTATAAAATGCAAGCTAACTTCAATTTTATTATTTTTTGCAATTATTATCATTTATTTACTGCAATGACGTCACACCTGAGATGATAAATAAACTGCATACATGGCATTTGTGCTTGTGCTGTAATTATAACATATAATCAAATGTTTGGGATTATAACCCAAAAGATCAACTCTTACATTTTCCAGAAGTAGCAAGCAAAAGGCCCCCCCTCAAGTGTCCAAAATGTTCTTTTCGGTCAGCAACAAGGGTCTAACTTTGCTTCCCTGTAAGATCAGTAGGCTCCAGACGCTGTAGTCATGTGAGACTGTCAAGCCAAGGAAGCATCTGGACTAATTCAAGCTTTGGAAAAGATCTGCTCTCTTTAAGATTGGTTTGGACGGCTTGATCTGTGCGCTTAACTTTCAAATCATTTCTATCTTCTTGTTAGCATTTCATGGTGCATACGGTTTAATGGCATGCTCCACTTTATGTGTGTTTTTCTGGGTCCACTAATAACATAGAAAAAAATCTTTAAATTTAACTGCAATTCTTTTATCTAATTTTGGCCAAAAACCATTAAAACATTGATGGTGTGTCTAAAAGATCATTCCTTAAGTTTTTTTTTTCTTTTTTGTGACAAACACATTTTGACAAATACATTTTGAGGATGAAAACTCCCAAGTTCTTATAGTTTTGATTAGTTTTTATCCTTTAGTCTATATTGAGACAATAGACAGATGACATCAGTTTGAATCAATTCTACTCATCACTCATTTGTTAACATGGCTCGCGTTCTGTTTGACGATAAACACTGAAAGCTCAGTGTCCGATGTGCTTCGCTTACATGAACATAAACATGAACATAAACAGGGGTGTTTAATCTGTTTGTGTTTTTGTCAAGTATGCCATTTATGGGTCAATGGGTGCATTGGGTGAGTGATGATTCGGACATCAGTCTAAGATGAGACACACAGATTTTATTGTCTTTATGCAACACCTTTATGCTAAATGAAATGCCATTTTATTGACTTTCTTCTGCCAACACAAACAGATTAAATTGTATTAAGATGACATCTCATGTTTTCAGATAAGCAAAATGCAATTACTTTTGAACATAAGAGCCCCTAAAAGTAAAAAAAAAAAAAAAGTGTTGATTGAAGGGGTTCTCATACATCTGGCTTTGAATATGTGCAGTGTGAACTTTGTTGTTAGTCTGCTAAATTGGAAAAGTCTACCTTCTAGACTGTATAAGAGAACTGGACAGAGTGATTTAGTGATTTAGTTGCCATCTTGTTTTTGCAATAAAGCCATGTTGGAACCAGGAATCATCAGTAAGCAGTGTTTATTCCAAGTCGGACTGAGTCTACATTTCGGGGGCTACAGCTCTCTCAGTGATTAGCATCTCAGAAGACCACACGTGTTTCACTTGAAGCAGGGTCGGTAGAATTTGTCAAACGCTTCGAATGCTCGATGTGAGACCTTCTACTTCTCTTGAGACCCCTGATTGGTCCGTTTATAACTTAACTTGCACAACAGCAAAAACTATAATGACAAACAATTAAGACAGCAAGAATTTGTTAAAAAAGGTAGCAGAGCTAGAATAGCTATTCTGACATATATACCTGTAAAGACTGAGTAAAAGCTGTTTATTTCTCAATAGACGACTATGGGATATTGGCTTCTTGGGAATAGCAGGTACTTCCTATTTGGAAAACGGGTAGGGAGGAGTCACTCGGTATAGTTTTCTTATACAGTCAATTGTCTTATGTTATTGGAGAACAATTAGAAACCCAGATGCTGGAACCCGGAAAGTTTACGGACACTAGTATGGATTATAGTCAATGTATATTTTCCAAGAGATCATCATTATTCTGGAGAAGTGTTCTGTGGCTTGAGAAAGAATCCACGATAGCGTCTTGGGATGACAGAAGAGCGCGAGTCCTAGTGGAGGAGGATGCGTTGTGGTGCTTGTCTCTGAAAAATGATGGTAGCGGCTGCATGGCGAGAAGTCGTGGCGTGGCTGGAGGTCGAGTCCTCAGCTGTAACCAGGCACTGAGTTGATGTGTGGACCCAGGTCGCCACAAATGGTGGTAAATCCTGTAGAGTCGGGAGAACATGAGAGAGTGGGACAAAGATCTAGGTATAAGTTTAAGTTCAAGATTTAACGTGAGACCAAGTATTGCACCATAAAGGGCAAACAAACTGGTGATGAATACTGGAGCAGGCACATCTTAAATAGAGGTCAGAGCAGGAGTGCTGACGCAGTGAGTGGCGACAGCTGAGTCCACTTAGGGATGGTGGAACTCATGAAGTAGATTCTACCTGGAGAGGAAGAGAAGAGAAGAGAAGAGAGGGGGGGGAAAGAGAGTAAATCCGCCGAGGCATCATGACAATTGGTCTCTATTTAGCTCTCACTCATCATTTCGACAATCATTTTAGATTTGTTAGAAATTTGTTACAGCTCATGAATATCAACAAAAAAAGCAGTCTTTGAGTGAACTGTTGCTGTTGTTTATGGGGTTTCTTGAATATTGATTCGATATTCACCAGCTTGCATATGTGTTTCACCTGAAAGATGTAGTAAGTTCAGGTTTATCAAGGACACTTGTGTTCCATGTGTTTAGGGTGTTTCTGATGCAGAAAGTGGTCGACTTTCTACTGGAGGGAACATCCCACTGCTCCATTGGCAGCTTAAAAGACCTAAGTAGCATCAGATTTAAACTGCAAATCTATTCGAGTAAAGTATTACTGCTGTTGTTATTGTAAAGCTGGTTATAGTTAAATCCATTCTATTCCAGTTAAACTTTATAAATAAAAAAGAATGTTCTAAAATCACCATTCATTTATTCCTAAAAGAGTTTCAGACAAAAAAAACAGTTAATTCAGTCTATACAGCCTACTTCCACACAATTTAAAATGGAAAAGACCCATAATAATAATAATAAATTTAGTAATAATAAATAAAAAATCCTTGCAAAGTTTTGAGTGAATAGAAACGTTCTTGTTTTGGCTCTTTAAAATGCTGCAGTTTTTAATCAGTTTTCAGTATGTTCTTCCTTGAATCATTGTCTGTATCACTAAGCAAATCACTGGTGTTTTGATTGCATGGGCTAATAAAACTGTTTAGTGCAGAGGGACCCACTCCTTTCTCTACCCTTGTGCTATCTTAGATGACCCCACCCTTGGATTGACGTGTTCTCTCTACCATGACAAAGGTGGATAAAGGTGGAAAGATTTCATGTAATCCATGGACACCAGTGAAGATCACAAATCATTGAAGAAAAAAGGTTCAGTACACTGTCTAGTGGGTCTAGATGACCCAACTCCCAATGGTAAAGTGCCTAGTATAGCACAAGTGTTACAGAAACTATCTGTCTGTCTATGTTTTATTAACCCATTCAAACAATGGCTTACCACTCCCCCTCTTTTTTGTTTTTGCCCCCCCCCCACCTTTTTTTTACAAACGGTCATAGGGATGTACATCCATGCTAATATGAAATGTGTGTTTTATTTTTTGTGTAGTTGCATTCCTACTTTGTTTCAAAATTATTTATTTTGCTGTTGTTACCATTGATGGTGGTGTTTATTTATGTGACTGCACCATACTGATGAAAGCCACGTGGACAACAATTCAGTGCAACAAAACAGATATCCTCATTTTATTTTTAGCACTCATACTTCACTAAGATTTATAGTTTTGGGGGGTAGAACCTTAGAACAGACCAGAATTAGGTCAAACCAGTGAAGGATTCTTACAAAACCATCACATGACCGTTGACTTGCGGTCCTCCACACTACTAGGTTACAGCAAGACTGTGTGGAAACTTCTGGAGATAAAAAAAAGGCTGAAGGGACTTTGGGCTGGTGTTGATAAGAAAAATAAGGAGTGATAACAAAACTGTGACATAAAAAAAAAAGAGTGAACTGGGGCACAGATAGCGGTTGAATTGGTGAAGCCCATTTCTAAAAGTCTTTTTAATCTTATCTGAAAGTGGAGCTATTCATACCTGCCAAGGGTCAAGTCCCTATTTAAAAAGGTCAGTGGCAGTCAATCCTTAAGGTTTAAGATCAGATTAATGTTGTGCACAAACCATAACCTCAGATAGATGGAACACAAATTATTTATTGGAGTAATTTCCCTGTCAAACAAGTGGTACCTCATTTGAATACTCCAGAACTATAACAGTGCTAGGTTTTTTTTCTTTCACAGCTCTATTCCAATATATGAAAGACAAAGGACAATATATTTAATTTTTCTTACATTGTTAATATCAAATGGTTGTCACTTTCGTGAATTAAAGGGGACAACATATGTCACTACCATAATATTCAGTGACATGGATGCATGCATTCAATTTTCACTGTGTTCCAATGAATGGCATGGGAGTTATAACAGTGCGCCATTTTGCTAGCTCGCCACGCGAACGTCGTTTAAAATCTACAACTTCTAATTCCAACGTTTTTTCTACAGAAGCTTGCCGGTGATGCCCAAAAAGTTTCGAGACGATCAATGAAAATTCTAACGACAAGTTTACATTTGCATTGGGTGGTGAAGGTGTTTTTTTTTGAAAATTCAAGATGGCAGCCTTTTCCCGAGGTCAAAGGTCAATGAAACTCCAGAGGTGATTGTAGACTTATGCTAGGGACATGCGAGTCAAATTTCATGAAAATCGCTCGAAAAAAGTTAATTTTTCCATATTGTGTAAAAACGAGAAAATCTCAAAATGGCAGATTTTGGCACAAAATGGCTGCCAAGCTGTAGGTGGTGTGGCTGTCCCATAATGATTTCAAAACTTCTTTGGGATATCCCCCACACGTGTGTTTTGGTTTCGCAACTGCATTTTGAAGTACATTTTGTTCTGCCCCATACGCGATTTTCGTCCCATTCATTTTTTTGACGGGATCGCTGGCCGTGATGTCACCGTCTTCGGGGGGGGTGACGTTGACTTTGTGGAAAATTCATTTCTAATTTATCCCAGGTGTGTGCACATTTTGGTAACTTTTCGAGCATGCGGCGGGGGTCACATTCTCGCTGAAAGGCGGCGAAGTCGTTCCAACTGCGAAAACGATATGGTCCTTGCAGTCAGTGACTGCTGCTGCGGGCCATAATAAATAGAAATGACACATTTTAATACAATGAGTATGGCATGCTCTTTCTGTCACACTGTCTGCTAATGACCTGGGGAAGGAACTTACTCATCCTTTTCTGCATCTTTTACTACCAGATTCTTCAAAACAGATGGTCTGACCCTCTGAGCTCATTGCAGTGTTTCTGAACTGTGCTCGTGCACTGACTTCTTTCATGCCGATATGGGCCTATCTGAACATAGCAAACCATCATTATGGTCTAAAAATAAAGAACATAAACTTGCAGTGTGATGCATTTGCAGTTTCCGCATATTGCATTTGCAGTTTCTGCAAATGCATGTTGCAAATGCAACATGCATTGCCTAACACGTTTTAGCATTTTTGACAGGGTATTTTCACACTTTGGCATGAGGAGCAGCTGCCCCTGTCGAGCAGAGGTGCAGGGGGACCACTGTGCACGAGTGTCCAGCTGTAATTGTAACTGACTGCCATGTCTGGTCCATGCTCGGAAGCATGAGCTGCTTAAGAGTGGGCGGAGCCTACAGTGAGAAACTGACGATGGGAGTGCACAGCTGTAATGTGACGCCATCCCTGAGAAGCCACGCCTTGTTCATGCTGAGAAAGTGTGATCAGCTCTAAAGGGGGTGGGGGGGGGGTGGAAGAAGGAATGGTGTGGTGACGGCTGACAGGGAAGGGAATTTAGGGAGATGGCTCTACAGGGTCATATATTATTTGACTTTAACTCAACCCTCTTTTTCCTTTCAGGCACGTGGATCAGCATGAGTAAGAAAACTTTTCTTTGCTGTCACTGAGCTAAGATCATTGTCTATAAAAGTCCAAACTTAGTGAACTGACTGTTTAAGTAAATCCGAAAAATAAGAGTTTGTGAAAGACAGATAAGGTCATTTTGTAATTACTAAATTTAGTTTTAACTTTTGAAAAACTGTTTCCTTAGAAATGTATATGTGTGTATTTTGGAAGTAAGAGAACAAAAAGAATAACCCACATTTGTTTTAAACAGTTTTGGTACTGACACTGTGAAGACCAAAGATGATATGTATTCAGTTTTTGTAAATTGTTCTGAGCTTAAAAAAACCCAAAATGGAACATTAACGACTTGCCCTGATGATTTTTTTTTTCATGTGGAGTTTTTAATATGTTTTTCTCTTAATGAAAGCACATATGACACACATCTCGCCTGTACTGGTATCAGGCTCAAAACTATACGGCTGGATAGCACCAATGTTGCTCTGCATTTCTGTTGTACTGGCGATGTTTGCTTGGGGAAGGGCTGTAAGCTACCAGGAGAACATGCAAACAGAGATATTTTAGCAATGGGGAAGGGAAAGGGGGCAGGGTTCCTACAGAAACTATGTCCTAAAAGTTGATAATATTTTTTTTATTTTGGCTAAAAAATGCATACCTGTAATTGAACTTAAAGATCACTGGGAACAGTTAAAATACAGTACTTTCCGATCTAATCTGTTGGTTGGTCTAAGAAGGCCAGTGATTAAAAATTTCATCCCCCAATCTTCTTTAGGATGGAATGAATTTAGGTAAAAACAAACAAAAAATATCCACATTTACACTCTGGTATTTAATGGCAGCTGGTGCACTAAAGCATTTGTTTAAACAATTCTCAAAAACTATCTAATAGTTGCATCTTTGGATCAACCTGAGACTTTTAAAATGTCTAGGGCACACACGTATGCAAATATGCTGAAGATGATTTTTTAACAAACTTAAAATACATTTTGAAAATTTAAAAGTTGACTGTCGGATTCTCTCCAAAAGTCCCCCATGAAAACCAAACTGGTCTTAACTGGTCTTAACTGGTGGATGCTAGTTATTCCTGGCCTCCCATGTTGCTGGCCCCAAGGCACCAGGCCGCTTCCCCCTGACTGTGGTAGCAGTTTACCAGAGAAAGGGAAATGTTTTTCCACCTCACTATTTGCACCACCTATTATCAGGTCATGTGGTCAACAAGAAGTCTATTTCTTGCTGATAACTTAGATACCCGAGGGCCAGTACTAATCTGAGTATTTTAGGCGGAAGTCCTGTTTCTCAGACAAAAATAAATAAAATAAATCAGGAAAGCACTATGGAGATTCAGACAACCCCAAACAAGGTAAAAAAAAAAGAAGAACCTAAAGTTTGGAAATAGCTATACAGTAGGTGAAAAAAAGTATTTAAGGAATGTAAAAGAAAAAAAAGACATTTTCAGATAGATAAAAAAAGTTATGGTCAGTATGCATAAAATTGCATATATCATGTAAACAACTCACTTTTTAGTCATTTTGCAATTGTGGTCATTTACACTTTCCACTTCTACAAATTTGTGGTTTTTAGCTCACTTTTGAATTTTAGTCTTTTCTTTAGCTCGCTGATGCTGAATTAAGGTAAAATATTGCCGTCTTAAAACTCATGACAAAAACAGCAGACGTAATTCACATTCACATGCAAAAGCCAGATTGTTGGGGAGGAGATGTTAATGGGCTCTTGTTGTGTCTGCTGTCACAAAATCTGGAGGCCAACAAGAATCGACATGAATGTGAAAAGCACAAACTCTTTCAGCCAGCACAGACAGGAGACAGATAGGCTTGCTCCACAGACCTCATTAAAGCACACAGAGCACACTAAGGCTCAAATCATCAGTTTATGAAAAGGCAGAATTCCGGATCCATTATTTTCCGCTATTATTATTCACTAAATTATTTACTTCAGCTTTGGTTAATGGGAAAAAAAAAGATTAAAACTTTGAATGACGTTTGTGACGTTTTGGTTTACATCATGAAGGTCCTCCTAAAGTTTGTATTTAGAAAATGCAAAACATTACTACAAGTAAAGTTTTTAATTATATATTTTAAGCACCAATATCTCAGTATGGGCAGCACAGTCCCACAGCGGTTAGCGCTCTTGCCCCACAGCAAGAAGGTGAATTCAAGTCCCGTCTGGGAGACCTGTAACAGAACATCAATGGGGGACTTTTCTGTGTGGAGTTTGCATGTTCTTCCCAGGTTCTCTCCGGGGACTCTGGCTTCCTCCCACCTTCCGAAAACATGCTTCATAGGTTAATTGGGGACTCTAAACTTGTCCACAGGTGTGAATGTCAGTGTGCATGAGTTTGTGATTGTGGCCCTGCAACAGACTTGCAACCTTTCTAGGGTGTTCCCTGCCTTTGCCAGGATAGGCTCCGGCAGCCCCGTGATCCTGAAAGGGAAAAAAATTAGAAGGTGAATGAATGAATGGATGAATATCTCAGCATGATGTTACAGTTGTGTTCAGTATAATTAACATTCATTTATTAGTTGCCCTTTTAGCATGAATAAACCCCTTTTCCAAAAAAATTAGAACATCACGGAAAAGTGTATCAGTTTCCATAATTTCATAAAAGTAAACAATAAACTTTCATAGGGTAGATGCAGGGTCCAGTGTTTAATTGATTTGAAGGATTGCTTTAATTTTACACAAATTGGTGTTCCAGTTCATAAAACCCACAAAATAGGATTAAAAAAAGAACACTGGTTGAATTTTTTTTAAATGGAGTGATGAAAATCAATAAATATTTTGATGATATTCTAATTTTTCGCAAAGAGTCTGTACTGTTTCGGAACACATTGTAGGGCTCCGGATCTCACACAGATGTTTAAGGCTTCATTTTCTGTGCTAATTCACTCTCTATATTATTTTAGCGAAATATTTCAAATGCAAAATTGTGTTTCAATGTGAAATTTCTATTTCCTGTACCATTAAAAAAAACACTGAAATACATTTGAGTCATTTTGAAATAAGTACAAGAGCAGCTTTACAAAAAATATTAAAAATGATTATTGTGTCAGGTACTGGGCCCAGGGCGTTTTTTTGTTGGGCTGGTGTTCCCCTACTGGGGTTTGTTTTGCTTTTATTCAGTTTTTTCCGGTTCTCGTGCCATTATACCTTCCGCTGTCTTTATGTTCTACCATCTTCCTTATTGGTCTCACCTGTCCTCCCTGATGTCACCGGTTGTTAATCACTGTTTGTGTATATAACCAGTGTCTCCCCTGTCTTGGTCACTGGATTGTGTTGTTTGATTTACTCTCGAGTATTACGAGTTCCAGTACTTCCTCAATTAAATCAGTCTTTCTACTTAACCTGCTGCTGTCCTGCGTTTGTATCCACGCGCTCATCCTGACATATTGTTTTTATTTATATCAAATGAGTCTGAGAATATTCCAGTAAATTTGGTCACCAAGTAAAGTTTTTATGTGGTGTCTTTTTATAAGTTGACATTTTAAGTTACACATCTGGCACAGCTGGAAAGAAAACGAAACCATGAAAACACATGGGGTCATCCTGTGTCTTTTAGAAGCTGTGACCATGCCATGCCAACAAGGTGTTTATATGCTAACATACTCTGAATAAAATAAACTAATCCCACATGTCTTGTCATCAACGAGATCAGATTTAAGATATCAATAGTGCAATGTATGTAAAAATAGACACTAATATTTTATCTGCAAAGCAATCCTTGGCAAACCAGTCTGTCAACGTCCCATTCCTCTTTTCAGTGGTTCCTAAAGTATAAACCAAAATAAATAAATTAATAAATAAACAAGTCAAGCTACATCTGAGCCATGAGAATTAAAAAAATGAGTTTTCTAAAAGTCTAGATTAAAAAACTTAGTGTTTATAACTAAATTTGTGATCAATATTTTTAATCAAATACTATTTTAACAAGTCGTACAATTGACTAGACACTTGCTACTTAAATAGTTGCCATGTAGTAGAACTGGAGCTATGACACAACTCAGGCATGACACATTCAGAAGGTCACTTAAGGATAGTATCACTAGTTCAAAATGTATTACTCGAACAAGCAATGACAATGACCTTTCGTTAAGGGTGGTCTACATTTCAACATTATAGATGGTTGTCTAATTGCAATGGGTTTTCAGTGACAAACTTACAGTAATAAAAGTACCACTGTATTTTTATTAGAAGTTTTGGTTAAAATTGTTGAAAATGTTTTTATGCTTTGCAAAACTGTAAACTTTAACTTTAATCTTGCATTTGAAACAGATGTGCGGGTGGGGTTCCTTATTATGTAAATGGTTGGATCTGATAAAAAGCATCCCTCTTGAGATCTGGTGTTTTTCCCCAAACGGCCACAGTGTAGTACAGTATAATAAAACAAAACAAAAAAAAAAAATGGAAAACATTTTTTTTTTTTCTAAACACAGACACACATTCTTTTAAATAACTTTTTTTTCCCCCTAAAAGCTAGAAACATTCCAAAAAATGGATTAGAGCTTACCTTGGTATTGATATTTCGAAGGTTGTTTTGTTTGTGGATGGACAGCAGGTGCTACAGAAAAAACTGGATTTGGTGGTGTTGAAAGCTGCACAATGTATTTCTGACCCTCAAGTCCCGGACATAATGTAACCAGAAGCCGAACACCACAGAGGCTGGGACTCACTGACATTTGAGACATGAGTAATCCACATCAATCAGTTTGAGCTCATAAAAATAATTTTGCTAATTAAAAACCTAATTGGTGTGTTTTTTTTCCTGTGCTAATGTCTGCTAATGATCCTAATTTTTGTCAACTTTGGTCTCCAACTCATTTCAGATCCTCAGATAATCCCAGTGCTAACATTTAATGTCTAAACATGATTTACACATGCAATTCATGATGTTCCATCAAGTGCTGAGATTTCATGTAAGAGGAGATACAGGCACGTGGGAACATGGTGATGTTTGAGTATTTGTGAATGTGCATGCAGGAAGTGAAATGCTGCTGCTTTTAGGAGGGGATTACAGGTGAAAAACATGCAGAGATCCAACAGGTGAACATGAGATGGAAACTATGACCACGTGAGCAGGAAAAAAGGTTGTGTGAGCTAAAGGTCACACTGTGTATTTGACACTGTGTGGTTGTGGGGGGATAGGGGGTGGGGGCAAATTAGGTGAAAGTGCTGTGCAGGAAAGAGTGTGAAGCAACAAAGGTGACAGATTCACAGAGCTGACAGATGGAGAGGATGACAGAAGACTAAGAATGCAATAGGATGGATCTGAGGGTGAAGAGTGACGCTGAGCTTTAGACGCTCACAAAAACCTGGTTACTAAACAAAATCACATATAGGCAAAATGGACTTTGAAAAGCTGTCCATTAGAAAATTCTAGTCCACCTGGTAGATAACAAGTTGATCTATAAGTAATTTTCTTGTATATCAGAAATTGCGTGCACAAACGGCCACGATTCGCACATCAGCGGCTTTCTTTTTGAGCGTATGTACAGACGCAATCAGAGATCCTGTGGCTCTCGTCTGGCACAGCACATTGGTCTGGCTGTAGCGCATTTTGGCCATCGCAACACATTGAGAGTTAAAAAATCTGAACTTTGACACAGGGGCGGACTTACCATTAGGCAAAGGTAGGCAATCGCCAGGGGCCCCCAAGGTGAACACTAAATAATAGTACCTAAAATGAATTTTCCTTCCATCGTTATTTAACTCTGTCGTGAAAAAAATACCCCAAATCACTAAATAATCAATAAAAATTACATGAGGTAGATGGGACGCAATTTGGGTGGGTTTGGGTTTAGTTCAGGAGCTTTTAGTTCCTGGTTGAAACACGTTTCTGGCAGTGCAGTCTATTGAGAGGCATGTGACAGGCATCGTCTTCCTAACTTACACTAACCAGTTCCATAAATTAAAAATAAAAACTGATCTCTTAACATCATCCGGGTCTTCCATGCATTGCAAATGAGTAAAACAGTTCATGAAGCGATAAGCCTAATAGCTTTAGGGAGTAGCTCCTCCCACTTGTGTCTGGAGCATCAAGTTTAAGACCACATTTTTGGACAAGCATCCAGCAGTGAATTTGACACGCTTTTCTGTAAATCTGAAGAAGGTTGGCTAAAGATCAGACACAAAATTCTCCTAAAATCATTTAGAAGCTAACTTGACAAGATAAGATAAGATAAGATAAGATAAGATAAGATAAGATAAGATAAGATAAGATAAGATAGAATAAGAGCTCATCGGATAACTGCTCTATAAAAACTGACATCAAATGTGTTTATCTATTGCAAATGGATGATGACTTATAAAGTCCAATGGAGTGAGATGGGAATGATCCTCTGTAGCGGTTGGTGTGACAGAGAAGCTGCCTTAACCTCTTGGAAAAGGCGCTTCGCTGACCCTCAAGTACAGGATGGAGAGGATGCTAAGGATTATCCATGATGGATGCAAGCTCATTGTAAGTCCTCCTCTCACAGCTTTGAAGGTTTCCTATTTTGCACCCGATTACAGAGCCAGGCTTTCTAAGCAGTTCAGTCTCTTTGTGTCACTGGCAGCTATGCTGCCCCCCAGCAGACCTCCGAGAAGAACAGAGTGTTGGCCACAACAGACAGAAAATTTCAGGCATCCCGCTGCATCCCAAACTTAACCAAAAAGTAGCAAAACATTGATTGATTAAAATGAAACAAAAAAATAATGTGTTTATTTATACCATCACTTTTCCCGTCCTAATAATAAACTTATATTTATGTTCAGTAAAAAATTAAAGGAAGTACATTACTGCTGCTAATCTTGGCAAGGATGTGCTGTTATGACACAATAAAATTGTCTTTGTTGTCAGATTTCACACAAGGTTAGCGACCAAGAATATATTAAAAAATATTTCTGCTCCTGCTGGAGGTTAAGCTCTCATAGTCATTGGTGACGCAGTTGCTGCTCAGAAACTGATGACTGATGGCTTCTCGTGAAAGACATTTGCTCCTGCCAGCAGCTATTCATTCTAAACTAGTGACAGCTCAGGTTTAGACAAGCAGCTGGGATGCATCTGCTTTCAAACACCAAAAGGTAGGTTGGAAATGTGCTGCTGACTTGGTTTATTTGTTGTTTTCAAACTCCTTCACTAAACTGACACACCCTGTTTGCTCATCTGTCATCAAATTCTTTGCATCTGAAAATTGAAAGGACTTGTCTTAACATTTTCAAGTCAAGATGTCAAGTTGTGGGTGATGAAACATGGTTGAGTTGACTTATGCAAAGATAAAGTCCTCTATTTCCCAACACTCAGATGAGACATATTCTTTTGCGGCCATCCACTTGACTCATGGGAACTGGAAGTGACTCCTCTTCTTCCTCAGCTGCTCTCACTGAATTGCCTAACGAGCATTAAAACATGGCTGAACAGTGTTCATTTAGTCCTAAATACTGAGAAAACCGAGACACTTATTTTTGCCCCTGAACATAAAATCCCATCCATCAGTCAACGCCTTGGCTGTCTGATCTCTTCTGTCCAGTCAAGCCTAAGAAATCTTGGGGTGTTGTTTGACAGGTCTATGTCTCTGGAAAGTCACTCAAAACAGATAGTGAAAAACTGTTTTTATCATCTGAGGAACGTGGCAAAATTAAAAAGTATTTTGTCTCGATCAGACCTGGAAACGATTATCCACGCTTTTATTTCCTCTCGTTTAGATTACTGCAACTCTCTTTTTACCTGTTTTAACAAACGTTCCCTAAACCGTCTTCAGCTTGTCCAAAACTCTGCAGCGAGGCTTTTAACAGGAACAAGTAAACGGACACACATCACTCCTCTCTTGTCTGCTTTACATTGGTTACCTGTCAAATTTCGAATTGATTTTAAAATTCTACTTTTAGTTTTTAGAGCCTTGCATGGTCAAGCTCCGACATACTTATCTGACCTTTTAACCCCATACTCTTCGGCCCGATCATTGAGGTCTTCCAACCAGAATCTTTTAAGCGTTAAGACTAGAGGAGATCTGTCATTTCAAGCTGTTGCTCCTCGTCTTTGGAACTCCCTCCCATTGTCGTTGCGTCAGATCGATTCCGTTGAGTGTTTTAAATCTCAGGTCAAGACGTTTTTATTTAGGAGAGCTTTTAGTTGATTTAGTCCTAGTTTTACCACGTTTTACTGTGTTTTATTTTACTATTATTATTATTGTATTTTATTACTTTTTGTGTGTTGATATGCTTTTATGCTCTTTGTAAAGCACTTTGTGACTTGCTCTGAGAAAAGTGCTATAGAAATAAAGATTCTTCTTCTTCTTCTTCTTCTCACCTGCAGATGAAGTTGTGCCCATGTCTGAATTGCAATAGTACAGGTATCAGCTCTGACCTGGACTATATCTTGCTATTTCTTTACTACATTATACTTTTCCACAGATGCTTGTCAGTTGTATGGTAATTAAAAACAAAGTCAACAACTAAAAATTTGAACAATTTAACCTTTCCACTATTATTTCTATTCTGAATAATCTCTGTGGGGATCATGTTTGTTACAACAGAAGAATCCACTTGTTCCATGCCAGAATGCATTTGATCAATTGGCAAATGGTAAATGGCGCATACTTATATGGCATTTTACCAGCCTCTTAGATGGCCCAAGGCATTTTATAGTCGCATTCCCACTCATCCATGCACACTCACATTCATACTCTGCTGCTGAACATTGGCGCCAACCTATAACCACCAGGAGAAGTGTGGGGTTCAGTGTCTTGCCCAAGGACACTTCAACTGATGGGCAGGTGAATCTTGGATCCTGGATCTTCCAATCAGAGGTTGACTGCCCATCCTCTGCACATCGATTGTTTAGATTTTGTTTAGGGTTGAGTGTTTGTCATCGTAATATATCTCACAGCTGACAGGAGTAAAGACTCCACCTGTGAGGTTCAGGGGCCAGGGTGGGTTAGTTTGTTTCGCATTCTAGATTGGTTGTGGGGTTTCCGGGTTCTTTGGGCCTTATTTTGGTTACTTCCGGTTTTTCCCGTTTGTGTTGCCTCCACCTTTACTTCTGTTTATGAATTGCACCTATTTGCACACCTGTTCATCATTGCTGTGTATTTAAGTTCCTTCTACCCAGTGTCTGTCACGGGATTGTTTTGCATTCTTTGTACTTCGAGTCTCTGCTTCGAGATTAAAAGAAAGAAAGAAAAACTTTGATTCAACCTACCTCTGTGTTCCTGCTTTTGCATCCACGCGTCGAGCCTGACACCACCTACTGCACCAGTGTTTTTGTTAACTGTATACAGACATTTATAAAATTAGTATTTAGCTTGGAGCCTGGGATGGCAAGCTATAAACTCACTTAAGGGTGATTAAAAAAAAACATCAGGACAAGACAGTTGGGAAGAAACAGAACAAACTACAACCTCAGTCTCAAAGAATGCAAATGAAATGGGTTGACAATTGTTCTCCCTGTGCTACTCCCTGGAAAGAAACAGATTGGTGGGGGGAGTTTATTCAGGATAAACCAACTTGTGCAAAAAAAAAACAGTAAGGTAAAACCTGGGCATATTTATAAAAGTTAAATTTTTGAAGCCCCCTTTTAGAAAAGCTTCATCATTTTAAAGTTTTATCGTTCTTTCTGAATCAATTCCAGGAAGGGAACTCGGTGGAAGCTGACTTGCTGTGGTGACCCCAAAGGGATATGCCAGAAGGTGTACAACAATTTTTGTGCACAAAATGGTTTTATTTTATTTGTGTAATGTTGCACTTCCTAAACATAGCAACAAAAAAATATCAGTAATATTAGATTACTGTCAACAATGCCCCAAATATTTTCTTTTTTTGTTAGTTATTCCTCAAAGTTTGCTCTCACTCTGTCTCTCCTTGTTTTATTAAGTTGTGAGAAATCACAATCCCTTTGACTGTTTCTTTCTGTATATCATTTAAAAATTGACCCCAGCCTTACATTGACATATTCTCCCTACCATGACAAAGGTGGAAAGATTTCATGTAAACCATGGATACCAGTGAAGATCACAAATTGTTGTTCCTCTTTCGGCTTTTCCCATCAGGGGTCGCCACAGCGAAAGAGTCGCATGGTAAACTTGGCAATGTTTTATGCTGGATGCCCTTCCTGACGCAACCCTCTCAAAGCAACCGGGTCAGGGACCGGCACCAAAGCAGATAAGGGAACAGGGAGCAGCCCGGAGTCGAACCCTGGTTTCACGGACGGAAGGCACCGCAAACCAGCACGAGCTAAACCGGCTCCCATAGTGAAGATCACAAATCATTGAAGAAAAGGTCTAGATGATCCAACTCCCAACGTTAAAGTGCCTAGGATAGCACAAGGGTTACACTATCTATTTAAACTATCTATTTGAACATTATCCTCAACCTGTTAAGCTAGAACAGGCAGCTTCCTGCTTTGTATCTTTCCTTTAATATCCTTGAAATAAAGCTAAAAAAGAGCTTGTGTGTCAAAGGAAACTTTTGTTCTCGTCATTAACACAAAGCAAAAATACACCACATACATCTGAGCCTTGAAAAAAAAAAGAGACCAGAGAATAGGGTGAGGCGGCTATGTAATATAAAAGGCTATGCTTGAAAGTATCCAACCATATAAAGATAGGATCAACCTAAAAGCTCCAGCCACCCCTTCTGCTTCTTTTTATCCCTTGCATGTTCAGTTCCAGCTGCTTCCTTCAGGGTGAATAAATTTTTTCTCCTTACTATATATACTTTCAAGGTGAGCACTGGTCCTACACAGATGATTTTGGAGTTCACTGTGTACAGCATGTAATTTGTCATCAGATTACAGAATGTAAAATATACAGCATAACATAAACATCTGCTCAGCAGAGCTTCTGGACATTGATTTACTGTCTAAAGCAGAGACAAGTTTTTTTTATTATTTTTTTGCAGACACTCTTTTTGCTGCCTAAGCATTCTGATCCAGATCTGTGTAAACAAAAAGAAGTGGCTACAGAACAAGAAAATGTAATCAATGACAGGTGATCTAAGGGTTTATGGTAGATTTCCTTACAAAGCAATCATTTAACAATAAACACATTTACAGTATATTAAAGTAATACTGTTTTTGCACATTTGAATTCCTAAAAAGTCTGCAAACTTGAGCGTTAAAAAAACATCAAACAGAAAAATGGGTAACATGTACCTAACAGTTTGTCAATAATATAATAGTTGTCAGTTGTTCATGGAATGAGAAATGCATACATGTAAAAAAGGCTAATACACATTTTACTATTTAGTCTGACATAATTGCGTCCAAATCCAATATTTATCGTACATATAGACATCTACTGTCTGTCATTTTGCCAAGGATATATCCAAAATGACTTATATGATTCACTTATACTTCAGAAGTGTGAAATCCCATTTTTAAAAGTTATACATACAGAATCCATTGCAGGGCCACAGTTACCCACAAACACTCACATCCAAGGAGTGATTTAGGTTCAACATTCAACATAAGAAGGATGCTTTTAGACTGTGGGAGGAAGCCGGAGCACCTAGAGAAAATCCACAAATGCATAGGGAGAACATGCAAACTCCAAACATATAGGGCACCACTCTGTAGCCCAATTTATGTATGTAACATCATATATACAGTGCTTCTGGAAAACCAGTAGGAGACTGGCCCTCAAGGCCTGGATTTCAACACCCTTGCATCCAGGACATAAACATAAAAAAACAACTTCTGATTATCTTAACTACTTAACTGTATTGCTCAAAGAACACAATTCACAACTTCCTTTTAAATCAACATTTCTAATATGTCGAGTCAGAAGAAGGTCATGGTTGGGGGCAACCAGTCAAATGAAATCCTAACCTCACTTACCTCACGTCTTGACACACCTCTAATTAAGGCATCCATAAAGCAAATGTTTGAACAGAAGCTTTATTGAGTACTTTTAATTTGGACATGTTAGTTTAGCTCCTTGTGTAACTCTCAGGTTAGTTTGCTGCATTTTAACCTGTAATTTTTCATGACCTAATTTAACCTTTACATGAGGTCATAAAAACACAATTAGTTAGTTTATTTTAATGAAACATAAAAGATAGTAGATTGGCTGCCAACATCTAACTCGAAAGATTAATATTCTCTTTGTGTTCAACAAGCAAACACATAGATATGACTTTTTTTTTTATTGAACTGTTGCTGAAAAACACCATCGTATTTAACCTCTGAAGACCTGGCTTCCACATACATGGACCTCACATTTTGAGTTCTATTAACACAATAGCTAGTTCTGCCTAACAGGGGCCCAGTGACTTTCAGTGCAGAGGGTTAGCTCAGATTAAAATTGTCATATATGGGTGGAGTGAAGCAGCCCAAAGCAATATAATCAGACCTGGTGTATAAAATATATACATTTTGTTAAAACTGTTAACAAAATCCATCAGCAAGAGTTTTTAAATGTGCAAAGTACATGTGTTGATATTTTGATTTCTTTCCCAATATCATAATAACAAATCTACTTTTGCTGTGGATATTAAATATGTCACCTTTTCACCCGGTTGGTTTGGTGAATGAAGTTAAACTAAAAGCTGATAATATAGTTTCTAAATTCAATTTGATGGATAACTTTCTCCTCTCAATGAGATATTTACTGTAAAAGAAGGACATAGCAGTCCCTGCCTTTTGGATTTTAATGATACAAAGTTGCTCAGCACACCATTTGATTTAATTGTTTGGATAAAATTTGTTTTACTGTGTGTTTGTGCATTTTTATATAGAAATATGCTTGATTTTAAAATAACTGTAAGACATTTTCAACTTAGCAAACATCCACTGTTGTTTCTGCAGCGTGTAGTAATTCTCTGTTGATGCCAACATTTTCCTTATCTTACCAGGCTCTCCATCACACCCTCCCTTGCAGTCAGTGAAGCTTTTATTACACAGAACTGAATGTTACACATTGAACTAGCATTGGGGAAAGGGAGGCGAGGGCTTGCGCTCAATCAAAAAAGAGCAGGAAAATTTGATTATTGACCTAATAGTTGTGAAGTAGCCTCTGCAAACTCCAAAGGCAAACAAGGGAGAACATCATAACAATAACACATATCTGATTAAAGTCCCACAGTCTACTTGAGGTCAGTGTCGGCTAAAAGGAGGAAAATGAGGGCACCCTGGGATGGTGAAATAGGTGGGCCCACACCCACCAAACAATCTGATTTGAGTTAATGTTTTATTTGCATTTAACAACTTGTACACAGATAAAAAAGTGATTCATTTGCTTAAGTGATTGTTGTTGTTACAGTGGAATAGTTCTTAATTTTGTCCTTAAATCTAAATATTTATTTTTTTCTAAATCTTAATACCTCTTTGAATGAGAATAACACTGATAAAGTATTGCCAGTTCAGACACATTTTTGTTCATAATTTAAAGTGCAATTAATGATTTCATTTAATTTTGGCATCAGTTGAAATTTTACCAACACAGGAAGACAACAATGGTAAACAATTGAACATAAGACGTTTTATCTGTTTTTTAGAGCCAGTTGGAAGCTTTAGATGTTTAAAAGTGTCTAAGTGACAATCTCAACAGGATATGACATCACTGAATCTTGATTTTATAGAAAAAGGTTCAAACAGGCAAAATGTTATGGAGCTAAAATTTGATGGCAAACTGTAAATCAAAAGAACACACCCTGAATACATTGCAAACTTGAAAACATGTAAAATACGATGTTTATGGTCATTAACATTCTCTTCCAGTGTAGTTGTCATGGAATTGCCAAAAAAACGTTCTTTTTTTTTCTTGTGCAGTTTGCCTTGAGCTTTATTTTCTAGTTGAAATTGCTCTTTGCTCCAGAAGCTAAAGGCTGCGAATAGGCTTTACATAAAAGTGTATGCCCTAAACAAACTATAGTTTTGTGGGTTTTTTCATGTCTATAAATCACATAAAACAATTTATCTTTGAATACAAAGACCCTTAGAGGTCATTGTGCATTGACAGAGGATATGCACTTGCTGCTAGGTATGTGAGATCGCAGTGGGCTATTTTAGACTAGAGTATGTTTGAGCAGTGGTCTTAAAAGGCTGAGGTCAGGAGGTCAAAGACTCTGTATGATGGATGGGATCTGACTCATGAACAGGTCTGTGTGGACTGCATTCCTTAGCTGTGGACCTGGTGTCTGCTGGAAGCCTGGAACTAAAACTTTAGTCATGAGTCAGACAGATGAGGTCAGGTTTCCTTTTTTTTCTTCTGTAACGTTTTCATCAGTATCAGCACATGACAAGTGGAAATTAAAGGGTTAATTAAAACAGTTGGTTTCAAACTTTTTTTACGAACATGGAAATGAATTTGTTTGATTAACGACAATTTTAATTTGGCACGTATTTGTTCTGTATTTTTATAGGCTGATAGTTTACCAATAGATGCACATTTTTAGAGACACCAACAACCAATCAGCAGCCACCATTAGAACTACAACAAAATTTCCAATGGTAATTGTTGTTTGCCCTTTTTATTTAAGGATTGATCACATTAACAATATTAGAAATGTGAAACTGTCATTTTTAAAGTAACTATGAAGTAAACCAAATTTAAAACTGCCAGTTCTGAACACGGAATGTTTCTTTTTTAAAGTTTAAAGGTTGTCTCCTGGGTGAAGATAAAATCTACATTATATACAAACACAGTAGCAGCATGTATCAGTCATGAACATGTAGTTCCCCTGGAAGAACACAAAGTCTCTATTTGATTAGAGTGCAGTGACTGACTGAAACTGTATCCCGCTCACAGAGGAGGAGCTAGGCCATGATAGATGCCCTTCAATGATGTTTTATTGCAGATTGAGCTCTTAAACAAGGTTTACAACCTTTTGATCAAAACACAAACTGTCATAGTTTGAACTGTGTAAAGTTCCCCTTTACACTCAATAAGAACTGAACTGAAAGCTGCAACATTAAAGTGTCACTATCTCAGTGATGGTGCACATATTTTATATTGTAAAATAGTCAAAGCAACATAATGGGAATATAGTATTGTTTGGTGATAATGATGAACATATTTCACAGAGTCAACGTCAAATAAGCACATTCTTTAGGTTTTTATCACCACATGGCACAAATATGTCAAACATATTTAATGCCCATTTAATTGAATCAGAAACCTCTCCAATAAAAAGTAAAGACTGCAGCAACATTCTACTGCTCTATGTTTGGCCCATGTGAAGTGTGGTTGCTCACATGATTGAATGTGTGTAAAATGGTGTAAAAATTACCCACCAACGACATTCGATACCTGCTATCGAACTGAGATGGAAGGAATATTTCCAGCTGCGGATGAAACCATAAAGGTTACTTTCAAAATGAGTTATGATCTATCAGAGACATTTTTGGTAGTAGGTAACCCTTTCCAAGTCATGGCAAGCCTTCAAATATTCATTTGTGTCACATCAGAAGGTGTTGCATCACATCTGATGCAATGAAGCCATAGATTGTCTTTCTAAAAATTGAGATTTTTTACACCATATCATCCAGAGAACATCAAGGTAAAGGGGAATTCTTGTTTTTACCTGGTGAAAGTGAGGTTTCTAAAATGGAAAGCATGAAAATTTTGGAAATAAAAAAAAAACAAGGGACAAGCTGAGGCATTTGTCCATAACATAAGACGGGGCATGCCAGATTTTTGGAGATGGGGCGGTTTCCGGAAATACTCATCATATAATTAACCGCTTTAGTCACAGCAAGCTGTGGAACCATGACTGGGCAGAGTTTTTTACAGGCTGGTGCTCTTACGATTTACAGTATAAACAATCCCAAATCCTGCAAAAGATGGAGAAAAAACAGTTTAACTTTATGTAGATAACGCAGTTAATCAAATATAATGCATAGAAATAATGTATTTTGCATTTAGACTGAAAGCCACTATACAAGACACATAGAAGATACTGTAAGATGGAAGCAATTGATTGATATTACTTTTAATGCAACTTTACATGCAGAAATTTACACCGCTAATTCCAGTAATGCATTTCTTGAACATGCTTAACATGAAGATGTTTCTTTTGATTTTACTTGCACTAGTAAAGATGCAGAGACAAAGCTAAAAATCCGGGTTGTGTAACTGTTCTCACTCCATGCCAAGTCTTGTTTCTTATTTTTTTTTTTCTCTTCCAAACCCAGTCTGTAAATCTGTTGAGTCAAACCCTGAAACTCATCCAAGTCACACAGGCAGAGACTCTGCCCCACAACAGTAACTACTTCTTCACATCTGGAGCAGAAACCAAAGGCTTGCTGTTTTTTGACTGAAAAGATGTAAAACCTAATAGGAGTCAATGGCAATAGGAGGAGAACAGGATTAATTATATGAAAGAGTTTTGTTCAATGTTTCTAGTTTAATTTTTTTATGAGTTATATATAAACATTTAGATAAAAAAGAATTTAAAAAAACCTAATTAAAAAAAACTTTAGGTGCTGAATCTTGTAATTTTCCATCTCATAGTTAAAATCTGTTAATATTTCTGGGCAAACCGTGCTTTTCTACACATCCAACTGTATTGCAAAAGCACAGAACATTTTTATCTGTGTGTGCATGCATGAGCATCTGTGTGTGTACGTGAGAAATGTCAGTCAGTTTTGTTCTGGCACTCAGAGCTGGGTATAAGGCCAAGAGCGAATGGAGCACCTTCTGGGTTCAACTCAGGACAGCAGCCTGGAGGAAGACTACAACTACAGGAAGAAAGTTTATCGAGACAAAACACACACAAAAGTGGATCATTTATCAGTGCCAAGGAGTTTAGGTGAGATGTGGTTATAAAAATATAACATTTTTAGGTCAGGTTTCTAAACATCAGCAGCTATTTTTAAATAGATATTGGTGATAATACAAGAGTTCAGTAAATTAACTCTGATATGTGTCAGTAAGATGTTGGGTAAACAGTTATAGACTTAGATAGATTTTAGATTCTAGTCAAAAACTAAATATGTATCAAAACCAAGATTGTTGACACTCAGTTTGGCATTGGTTGAAGACAAACAAACAAACAAACAAGAGTGATAATAAGGAAAGCAACCAGTCAAAAAAACAGCTTTTAGTAAAACAAACATCAAATTAGTTTATTTATGGAAAAATGTTCTGTTGGGGTTGGTGCGACAGCGAAGCTCCTTTAGCCTTAGCCTTGAAGAAAAAAATCCTGGTCATTTTACTTTTCTGTTCCTGTCCAACCATTTACATAAGGTAAAGTGACAGAAGAAACACCTCTCCTGTCACAGATGGACTTTCATTTAAAAATGTGGAAAACAAACTCTTGAACCATAGAACTTTCAGGCAAATACAACCTCAGATGATCTCCTGCAACAGGACACGTTACACTATGTCATTACTTGGTGAACAAAAGCCAAGGCTGTCATGACTGATTTGGTGGAGGACCCAAATGCAGGAGCTTTGGCTTGTCAGCAGAAGGTAAAATACTTTAAATAATAAACACAAAAATGGGGGGAAAAAACAACTAGGCCTGAAAGAAACCTAACCAGGATAAACCTGAATCAAGGGAACCCAAAGGAAAAAGGTGATGAAAAAGAGGACCTACCACCTAAAAGCTTACAGTACATTCACTGAAGGGTACTTCAGTGAAACAAACTATTGTAGATAAATGCCAACTGACAGATAATGAGTTATCCCAAAACAAGACATTAAGTAAAAAAAAAAAAAAAAGCACAAAGCGTGTAGTATTAGCTTTAAGCAAATTATTTCAATTTGATAAAGTAAGACAATAACCATTATTTAATTATTTATTAGACACTTTCTAATGTACTGGTGATTATTGTTCTGGTCCAATTAATGCCTTACTCACAACTGTCCTTATGGTTGGATGCGGGCTGCTTATTGGCTTCTAATCAGATAATGCATGAAGATGGTGGTTTTAAATGAAAAACTACCACAGTGGCAATCTACGATGATCTCAGTCGTCTCTGTCAACTTGTCATGCAGGAGTCACTGGATTGA
The DNA here is from genome assembly GCA_037389245.1 of Oryzias sinensis. Taxonomy (NCBI): domain Eukaryota; kingdom Metazoa; phylum Chordata; class Actinopteri; order Beloniformes; family Adrianichthyidae; genus Oryzias; species Oryzias sinensis. The sequence goes on from CM074500.1 coordinate 15,536,258, forward strand.
GAAATTGTTTAACGCTTGTGTTACTCTGCTGGATAGCAATTATGAGGGTGTGCCTGAAAGGTGAGACAATGGGCTTCTTGAAAAATGGTTTTAGAGTCTGTCCTTTCTGATGAGAAAAAGCAGACTAGGTTGAAAATCACATGTAGCATCAGAGAGAACAAGTCAATGTGAAAGCTGATCTGACTCAGCAAGCGTTGTGTCAAACAGTCAAAATGCATTGAAAATCTGTATGCTAATCCTAAAAAGGAAATAAAGGGTAAATGCTAAAACAGGGGTGTTCACACTTTTTTGGCATGTGAACTACTTTAGAGTCGACAATGTCTTGAAGATCTACCTGTGAATATATATATATATATAAAGCAACTTTCTGACAACAGACAGAATTTGCGCTCAGTGAATCTAAACACGCATGTGCATTGACATATGTATCAGAGGATGTCCGATTGGCCGTTCTGCATGTCAATAAAGTCCCGTATTCTCGGTGAGGATTTTGATTTGGCTTGTGGATTTTTTAGAATTACATTTTATTTTTTTGGTTATTTATCTTTGCTGGCCTGCGAGCTCCCCTCATGTCCTTGAAGGTCTGCCAGTCGATTGCGATCGACGTAATATACGCACCCCTGTGCTAAAAAAATGTCAATTTCATCAAAGGACCTTTCATATGCACAGAAATACAAAGTACTGTATGTTAGACAATTGGAAATGCAGCAACTGATTCAACCGAAAAGGATACCCAACAAGCAACCACTACCACTAAATAATTTATTGACAGAAACATGAAACATTAGTTAAAAATGGTGAAATACCAAAAAATGAATAAATAAATAAACACATCCAATTCAATACTATGGCATATGTAAAGCATGATTAATACAATTATTGAAACATTTTTTTATTTTTTATTAAGCATTTACTAAAAATATATGAAGACCGAAAAATAAAAAGGGTTGAGATAATTAATAATGAAAACATTTAGTAAAAAGGTTTAAAAAACTAAAGCTACCATAGAAGTGGTCATTACATAGTTTATGTTTATTTAAATTATTCACAAAATCACATGTATTCTTTTTTTTTAAGTTGCCGCACTTTTGTTATCTGATCAGTTATTTTCAATTACAGCAAAGTAGTGGTTTGAAAAGCATGTTACGAACAGACACACATTTTGTCCACTATTTTACAAAGTCCAGATCATAAATGATTTGTTAAAAATGCATTTTCTTTTCTTGATGAACTGCCATAAAACTGTTTTTCTCTTTCATGTTACAAAAAGTGATAAAGTCCATTGTGTTTCCTGTTCAGACCTAAATTCTTTTCCTCTTGCAAAACCCTGCAGAGCTAGAGGTAACCATGACTTGACAAGAGCAGGCTTCTTTCCACATACTTCCCCTTTTAGAGACTTTTATTGCTGGTTCCTGTTTTACTGTGTACACAACAGACTCTGACTTAAAATAAAAGTATTTAAACTACAAGCAGAAAGAAGGCATGCTCCACAAAAAAAAAAAAAAATCATGATATGGCTCCTAAAAAACATATCAGAAGCATTATTTCTATAATTAAGTAATGAAAAAAGAAAAACAGAAATATGCCCGTAATCTCACCAATATGTTTAATCTTGTTCAATTTGAGAAACTTGAAACTTAATGTTTAGGCTTTAGAAACCAAAGAGGGAACAGGAAGCACTCTAGTCTGGTCTAGAGATGCCCGGTTTCAATGTATCTTTAGTTTGGGTGTATCTTTTAATAGCAACTACCCTAAACAAGTAGATTCAACTAAGCTCCAAAAAGCAGTGTAAGAAACCTGCAAAAAAGTGAATTAAACTTTTTCTAAAAAGTAAAGGAGAGAGAGAATAAAGAGTAGAACGGCTCCAGGTTGGCCAGAATGCTGCTGCAAGGCTTTTAACCAATACTTCCAAGTTTTCGCACGTCACCCCATTATTATTTCAGCTGCACTGGCTCCCCATCCATTTCCGAGTGCATTTTAAAATCCTGGTTTTAACACAAACAGCTCTTAATAACCAAACACCAGTCTATATAAAAACCTTGTGCAGCCTTGCACTCCCAGCAGGTCCAGACCAGGGTCTGCTGGTTGTTAAGAGAAACCGGTTACAAGGTAAAGATGACAGAGCCTTTGAAGCAGTGGCTCCATCCCACTGGAACTCCCTTCCTCTCAGCCTCAGATCTGCTGACTCTGTGTTTTTATTTTAATAGTAATGGTTATGATGGGTGTATTTTATAAATCTCCAAATGTGTTACTGTACCTTGAAAAACGTCTTTTTTTCTTTGAGCTATTTCCTCATTTGGAACCAAAAGCTACCAGGAAAATAAGAAAAATACTCGTAATTACATGTAAGTTCTACTGAAAATTACTTGTTCATCAGGGCTGTCAATACTTCTAACATTTAGTAATATTTTGGTGTTCAACATTATAAATATGAAGCAAACTCATTTTAAATAAGAAGGCCTATTAGGTTTGTCAATTAATTTATTTTGTCATTTTAAACTAAATTGTTCTCAATTGATTCTTTTGATCTAAAATCTGTCTGTGATCTGCAGATGAATAATTCCCCTGCAGTTGTTTCTTGCATTCTTACAGAATATGCACAGTCCTTCAATTGAATAAATTACTCTCTTTTTACATACAATTTGTCAATATTTAAATATTTAATAATCACTCGGGTCATTGTAGTAATTTACATACTTGCTTTTAGTTGCTGCCACACAATTTGCCTTACATGTACAATCCTCCCTCCATTTATACACCTGCGTTGGGTTTTTGTTGCATCAGATTATGGATGGATGGATGGATGGATGGATGGATGGATGGATGGATGGATGGATGGATGGATGGATGGATGGATGGATGGATGGATGGATGGATGGAAATCTAACAATAAAAACTTTACTTAAAGCAGTTTTTGTCTAAACAAATACATGGATTGCTTTAAAGGAACATTGTATCCTCTTATTTCATGATTAAGTATTGATTTAAAGATTCATTTTTTACTGAGTCATGCATTTTCTAAAGCAATCCTTTGTTTCCATAACGTTTTCCTAAACACATGGTCAAGGAGTTGTTTAATTAACTGTAGAGACCACAAGAATTGGTCTATTCCTAATACTTCTTAAAAAACAAGAAGCACCTCCTAGAAGATGCAGAGGAGTCAGTTATAGAAGCTGGGAGGGGATACCCAACATCCGTTCCAACTACAATACTTAGCCCTTGGTGGAACATTGGACAGGACTTTGTACTGACATGTTGAATAGAAAGGAAAGGGCGAACTCCAACATAAACAAAATAAAATAATTCCCTGATCTAAACAAGTTCAAGTGTGTGGTCTCATTTACTAGCAGTGCATGTTCTTGTTCAATTGAAGTTGAATAAACAAATGACTGGTACAAGTCAGTGAAGCATGTTCTAATGGGGTGGGTCATCAGCCAGCAAATCCCAGCTACTGGTTATGGTTTTTGGATCTATCAGTTGCATAATTCTACCTTTCCCTTGCATCTCAAAGATAACACGGTAGATTACTGTTGTTAATTTCACAATGACAGCTCCTCTAATATGTATCTGAGCAAAGTTTCAGTTCATATTGGGTAAAAGGTTGACAAACTGGAGGAAAACCACTGTTAAATGGCAAAGAAATGTGAGCATAGTCAGTTTTTTTACATTTGTGTTTGTTATTTTCCACAGTCACCCACCTTACTGGTCGTTTGTTGTTGACTGTGTAAACTATAAGCACGTTCGCAACATAGGCGACCCAAGATACCCCAACATTTCTGTTGTGTAAGCCCACTGTTAAAACCCCATTGGCTATTCCTGTGTGTGAAAGCCTGCCAGAATCTGTCAAAACAACAGGTTAAAAAGGGTCGACAGTTTGTACACGAGTGGAGAAAATATATATATATAAATTATTTTTCTTATTCCACCAATCGTGCCTCAAAAAGCTGTACTCTAGTGGGACATCTAGTATTTCTTTACTACATTTGTGTTCTTTAAATTGAATCATCCCTATTAGGCATGAAAAAGACTAGCTGAGGTGAGCAGTCGAAAAATAAGCGTATCAATCCTTGTGAAATAGTGCTAAATAACTAAAGAAATCAGTTACTGCCTGAATCAAAGCAAGTGCAAGATATTTAGGGTAACCAGGCATAAACCAAAAATAAATTAAAACCCTCAACTTGCAATGATGCAAACTTCTCTGCTCAGTTGAGGTTGTTCCTAATATAAATAGCAATTCTTTTCCCAGAAATTCAAAAAATAATAACAATAATTTTATGTGTGAAAATGTGAATTTGAATACTTTATGCTCTTGTACTCCATTCTTTTTTTTTCTTTCAGCTTTTCTCTTCAGGCGTCACCACAGCGAATCAGCTTCCTCCATCTAACCCTGTTGTTTTCAGATTCAAGATTCAAAGGCTTTATTGACGTGCACAGTAAGAAACGGGTTTCCCTGCACAATGAAATTCTTACTTTGCTGTCTGCTCTGAATACCAAGGTTAAGTTAAATAAAAATAAAAATAAAATAAAGGTATGAGTAGGATATACAGTATACAGGAAACCGAATATTTACACATAACATTAATAAAAATATAACTATGCAAAAAGAAAAAAAAAGGATGTCTTGCAAATTCTAAATGTGCAAAAACAGTAATAATAAACAATAATGAACAATGAGGATGCAAGGGTGTGCAAGGTGCTGTTTGTTGTTCCAGACTCCTTTCAGCTGTTAATGAGTCTGATGGGAGAGGGTAAGAAAGAGTCCTTGAGTCTGGTGGTCCTGCACTTCACACTCCTGTACCTTCGTCCCGAGGGGAGGAGAGTGAACAGACCTTGTTGCGGGTGGGTGGGGTTCTTGATGATGGAAGCAGCTCTCCTGCGGACCCTGGGTTTGTAGATGCTCTGCAGCGAGGGCAAAGGAGTCCTGGTGATCTTGGACGCAGTCTTCACCACTCTCTGCAGGCGCTTGCGGTCCATGGCGGTAGAGCTGCCGTACCACACTGTGATGCAGCTGGTCTGGATGGACTCAACCATGCAGCTGTAGAAGTTGCTGAGGATCTTTGGGGTACATGCCGAACTTCCTCAGCCTCCTCAGGAAGTACAACAGCTGATGAGCTTTCTTCACCAGCTGTGTGGTGTTGAGTGTCCCGCTGAGGTCCTGGCTGAGTTGGACCCCCAGGTATTTAAAGTTGATCACCCTCTCCACTTCCAGACCCCGGATAAGAAGCGGCTGATGAGGGTTCCTCCTCTCCTTCCTCATGTCCACTATCATCTCCTTCGTCTTGTCTTTCTTGTCTTCTAACAACAACTAGTTTCATGTCTTTGTTCACTCCATCCATAATCCTTCTCTCTGGTCTTCCTCTAGATCTCAGCATCCTTCTTTCAATAAATTCAGTGTCTCTCCTCTGGACATGTATGAACCATCTCACTCTGGTCTCTGACTTTATCTCCAAAACCTCTAGGATGTGCTGTCCCTCTGATGTACTCGATTTGATAATAACAATATATTGTGGGGGTTTGTTGTTGTTTTTTTCAAAGTTGAATGGGCATAAAGGAGTAGGTTTAAATAACAGCTTCTGCCTATCTCCTTTCCTAACAAATTCATCGCTGTTAAGTTTACATAGATAGACTCTTTGCATGACTATTGTATATAGTGTATAAATGTTTCCAATGCTTTTATACTATGTCTGAAATAACTAAACTAAGCTAAACTAAACTAGGCCTCCAAAATATAGTAATCTAAAATGACCAGTTTGGTCATGTTATTGTACCTAAATAATTTTGGATAAAATGGGAATTTTAGGAAAAATGATCAAAAGTTAAGTAATTTTAGGTTGTCATTTTTGCTAAGTAATTTTAGATAAAATTCCTGTTTAGGTAATTTTAGGATTTTGACTTTTCAAACCAGTGTGTTGAGACACACCAGTTATTCTGCTGTCAACATTCACCACAAAGATAAAAAGACATTTTTTGTATCATGTGCAAATAGATAAAAAAAAGATTCTGTTTACATAACAAACTCTGAAAAAACTGCAATGACTCTGCAAATAACAGTTGCTGTCAGAAATGTGGCCAGGCAAGAAATAAAGAGATGTTTCTGATACTGAAGCCTAAACAACCTTGATGTGAAAATTATTTAAAGATTCCTATTCAAGCTGTTCTGTATATAATATATACTGTGCAAAAATAAAATCATTGTGAGAGGATCCCAAACATACACCAGCTGTGGGATTTGGTCTGCATTGTCTTCTGTAAATGGCAATGATCCACAATATAAACAACAGTAAAATAATATTTCATTTTGTCTGTTTTAGTGTTTTGGTTTATTTATGTAATATGTTGACACCAAAATTGCATATTACTAAACCAAGTAAATAAATATAGTAAAATCAAATTGCATCTGGAAGGTGGAGTTTTTGTTCCACTAAGTGAAGAGATGAAAAACCATAAACAATGCTAAACGTTTTGATGCAACTTAAGAATGTAGGCAAAAATTTTTTTGATTTTGACAGAAAACTATCCAAGTGGTCACAGGAATCCAATGGGCTTATTTGACATAGGAATCAAACTGACAAATAATTGCAGAAAACTGAACCAAACACAGGGGGTGATAGTGTGTTTTCCTTTTTATTGCTGAATTTTGGACTTGAAAAAGTTCAGCAACCTCTTATTGAGCAGAATGGTGTCAATCCCCTCTTGTTTTGAAGCAGTGTGCCAGTTTTTTTGTTGAGTTAGAGGCAAATCAAAGGGGGGATGCAGAGTGGAAACAAGGAGAGAAAGGCCTTCTGGAAAATTCCAAACCCAAAAAAGGCAGAAGACTGGCTCCTCTGCACCCGTCAGAATGAATCTGCAGGGGTTTAAACTGGTGATGATTAGAAAGAAGAAGTGGAGAAGCTGTATTTCATTGAGGGACAAATCATTTCTCTAATACAACACTAAACAGCAGAGCTAACAATTAAAACAGGGGCAGATTAAGGCCAGATCTTTGGCAAGTGTTGTGTGATTATTTTTGAAAATGAATGGGCTGTAATTTGCTGATTCAGCCCGTCTGCTCTCCTATTAAAAAGAAAATGCTTGACTGATGTTGGGTTATTTATTGACAAAGCAGCACTGGCCATGGCCCACATTTTTCTGTTTGTTGAATAGCCGATAAGATCTTCCCAACCAGCCTCAGCATCAAAGAGAAAAACAATTTATGTATTGTTGAGGATTCATTAGTTTCATTAGTGTTGAGGATCAAACTTCAGCTAAGATTTTGTAGCAGACACTGAGAAGAATCCATGGTAAAGACTCATTCCAGCAAATACATGTACTTTTCCATGGTCAGTAGATTGAATTTACATCAAAGTAACAAAAATATACACACAGCCCTTTTGTGTTTGCTCCCATTTGTCATGAGTTGAACTCAAAGATCTGGAACATTTTCTACATACATTATTTAAGCATTTATCTTAAATATTGTTCACAAATCTGTCTAAATTTGTGATAGTGAGAACTTCCCTGCTAAACCAATTCATTCCACCTCACAGCTGGGCCATGTCAAAATGCGTTAAGACAGCATGATTACTGCACAGGTGCCAATGCTCATTAAGACTACAGGTAACGCTGGTGTCCTTTTCGGCATGAATGACAAAAGTTTAATTTTTGAAGTACAAAAACAAACCATTTATGACCTAAAACATACATTTTACAATGACTCAGTAAGGAAAGAGAGGGTATGGGGCCTGACGGCTTAAGTTTTGTATGAGTGAAGAAAGCAGGATGAACTACGGCACTCAACACAGGGATGACAGGACAAACCACTCCCTCGGGTGGGGGTGGGGGTACCGGAGATTCAATGGAGACAATGTAAACTAACTGACGGTCGAGAAGGACTTCCCACGCAACACAAGGGAGATGGTACACCTGTGAGGTGGGTTGGATTACCTCAGTAAAGAAGTTCTCACCACCAAAGACATAAATCTGTGAACAATATTTGAGAAAAACTTATTTATTGTATGCAGACAATGTTTCAGATCTGAGTTCAACTCATGAAAAATGGGAACAAAAAAAAAAGTGTTGGGTTTATATTTTTATTTAGTATAGAGTAATCTCGTCATGTTTTTTGACACTATATTGCACACTTAAATAAAAACAACTCAACCAAACATGACCATGATCAGCATGGTCCAATCACGGTCAAAAAGGGGACACAGCATCAGAACATAAACAAATAAAATAAAATTTAAATGTGAATTCCATTAAACAAAAAAATGACTTTATAATATTTGCATGAGGTAGGTTTAAAAAGATAAGAAAACAAAAATCAGGCAACATAAGCATTCAATTAACCATCTTAAACCGGATTAATTCCTTTATGGGTTAGTCATGAGGCTGCTGGAGCCTATCTCGGCCAATGCTGGGGCACACCCTGGATGGTTTGCCAATCCATCGCAAGGCTACATACAGACAACCACAGACGCTCACATTCACATGAAAGGGGAACTTTCTGAATCACCAATTCCACTATGAAGCATGTTTTTGGACTCCTGGTTGAAGTTGAGGTGCTGGGAGAAAACCAACGCCTGCACAGAGAATACTTGCAAACTCCGCACAGAAGGGTCCAACCCACCGTGCCACCCTATCATGAATAAATATACCCATTTCTGTTTCTCCTGATCCTCTTTGGTGAGTAGCAAAGTTATCAGGCAGCCCCCACTTCTGATGCATCCTCTGATTCAACATACAGATTGTAATACTGGGTATGAGGAAGTACCCTTATCTAACCCATCACAATGAGTTTGATGTGGATGTGGGTTTTGGGTTTGGGAAGTTCTAGTCTTGCCTTTGGAAACATTACATCCCAACAATACATCATAGCAACAGTAGTGCTGCTTTGGGTTTATTTAGAAAACGTTAAGGAAAATGGGAGCTTAAGAAGGCCCCTGGCGGCTCTATTCCATTTCTGTTTAGGAGAGAAATATCCACAGTTTCCTTTCTCCACACAACAAAAAACAAGAGACATTTGTGATGTCACTCTCTGGCCGGTCAGTGCCCTGGAATCTGGTGGCACTGCAATCCAATCCAATCCAAGCCAGCACCTGGCTTTGTAAGCAAGTACCAAACCCCTGAAAGTAAAAAGAAAAATGCTATGGCACTAGGTACAAGTGCGCAAATTGGAAATTCCATAAATCATTTGGAAAAAGACTATGGAAGTAAAATAGGGTTATGAGACTGTGTCTTTTATGCTGGGTCTCCTGTCTTGACCTCCTGTAGGGCCTGCTTGTGATTCACTCAGTATCAGTACATTTGTCCAAAAAGTACAGTTCACCTGTTTGCTGCTATCACTTTCATGGAATTCTCAGGCATGTAAGACAGAAGGATGCAATTGCATCTCTACCTCGTCTTAATAGCATAGATGTACTGTGAGCATGAAATGTAGCAGAGTATGGTATGGTGTAAATTGGGCATCAATACATTGGGACCCCTGACCAAACACCTATGGTCTCTTTACATAGAGAAAACACTGGTTACACTTTGGAATCACAAAAAATAATATAAAATAAAACTGGTTCACGTCTGTGTGTGTATTCCGTCAAAAAGAAAACAAAAATACTTGCCTGTGTGCCAGCTATTGTAGTAACTGTCCAATGACTCAAGTAGGAAGTAAGTTAAGTGCAGTCAGCTGGGGTTTAGTATGAGCCATCAGCCCTCTGTTGTATTTTTGGTTTTGCAAGGCCTGTGAGTTGATCATTGTTTCTGGATTGGTGGACATTGGGTTGCTCTAGTGAAACTGGACTTAACCCCACTGTGCTATAGGTGTGTTTTAGAGGGCTGTATGGGGTCTGTAGGTGCTGGGCTTATGTGCTGTTAATTATGGGAGTTTGGTAAAACACAACATTGCAATCAGCCTCTTACAGTGTTTGTGCAGCTGCTGCACAGAAAAGCCCTGTGATGAAATGCAGCTTGACTTAATCTTTGACATTTACTGTTTTTTTATATATTTTGTTTGCTCTATGTGATAATCATCACTTCTTTTGACCCATTTATAAAGTGACCAATAACAGACACAAAAAGCAAATATGTGAACTTGAGAGGTGAACTTTTACTGTAACTGTTGAATCTCAGCTGTACACACAATGCATTACATAAGGCCGGAGTGAAAGAAAAGCATAACACATTTACATTTTACAAAACTAGGTCATGCTTGGGCAATAGGCTCTGCATGTGCACCGCTTCAGATAAATGCTGATCAACCCTAAGGTTTACAGTTTCAAAAGAAAAACCCTGTCTTGTTCATCTTCTCCTCTAACAAGTGTTTTTTCACTCTTTACATGACTTTACATAACTTTTGGATCCCCTCTGAAGTGTTTTCAGACTTTTGTTAAGATCTTTTTACTGTTTAACCTGACAAGAGTTTGGTTCTGTTTCCAGACAACAAATAAATACAAATCTTCTTTTAACAATGATGAGGTTCTTTCACACGGTGTCAAACCTAAAATAAAAACGTTGATTTCTTGGATGATTGCTTCCTGCTGCAATTCTGAACCAAGCATTACATGACAAAAAGGATCCACTGTGATACAAGTGGCCAGATTAGATTTTATAGATTGGGATGAAGTAGGCAAACAAGTTCTATAAATGCTTCTTGATTGCATTAATGCTTTTTTCAGTCTTCATTAAATGTCACTTCTTAGAAGCAGAAGGTTAGGAAGTTTGCAAATTTGTAATTGTTCAAACATCCAACTGATCTTCTGTTAAACTGATTTGTTTTGGAAAAGGCTGCTTTTGGCTTTTTTTGCTGAAGATAGTTTATAGACTTGCATAATGGATGCTTTGTTGAAAGAGAAGCTTTTTCGGACCAAACATAAACTCCTGTGGTTTAGTGAAAAAGTGACCCAGATTAGACTGATGTAAATTTGGAGAGTGCAGCACAGAGGTTTCTTGACCGTTGCTCAGACATTGGAATTTCGCTTTTAGCTCGGTTTTGCCATGGCAACATTCTATAGAGGAGCTCAGCTGGTTCGGAGCCAACACTCGGGAGTTACAGAAGGCCCTCATGGAGCATTTTTGTTCCAAATCCAAATTGTATGGTTCTGTTTTGAGCTGCCTCTATGTTGGAAATTCATATTTGACACATTTTTAAGAAAAGTTAACGATATGAAACAAGTTAAAACAAAGAAATGTTGCCTTTTCTCAACTAACAGAAATTTATTTAATCAGAAAAAGAGGACCGGGTAGGGCACTTGTGACCAAACTTATGTGGCATGATGGCTTTATGCAATTACTGCCCACGCTTTGTAATGTCAGAAAGCTGTTTTCTTGGAATAGACGTTAATCAAAAAAACATATTAACAGAGTGATCTACAACTGTGGCCCAAATATTCATAAAAGTAAAAAAAAAAAAAAGTGTGTTTTATTCTTTGCAAACACAACTTAAGAAAAAGAAAAGTATCACACCAGCAGATAAACTGGAATTGTAAATGGACGTAGCAACTGAATGTGCTCCAGGTAAATTAAAAAAAAATTAAAACTCTACTTCCACTCTATGTGGTTCGATTAGAAAAGTTCCCACTCAGAGCAGTCCCACTGCCAGATAGACCTGCGAACCACTGACAAACTAATCAAATTCATTTTTATCGCTTCACCATACTCACAATTTGATTCAACCTCTAATAAAAATATCAATCATTAGTAAAATATCTATTCTAAAACAAATTTTGTTTGATCATGAAAAGGTTTTCACAATATGATTTTAAGTAAACTAAAGTGGAAGTTATTTACTTAAGAAATGAACTAAATAAACATCAAACAGTTTTTTTTCTATAAAGCAAAATTGCAATCAAAGATATTTAAATAATAGATTTATCAGTCTACCCTTAAGTCAATTCAACCCCATAAAGCAGGGCTGTCAAACCCCAGACCTCAAGGGCCGGTGTCCTGCTGGTGTTTCAGAAACCCTGCCTCATCTGCTGCTGATTACCTGGATCAGGTGTGTTTAGCCAATAAGAAGCTTCATTGGCAGTTTGGTTAGAAAACATGTTGGACACCGGCCCTTAAGGCCTGGAGCTTGACACCTGTGCACAAGAGCCAACTAAACGTTAACATTAATGGCTTTATCTATTTTCTTTCACTTGTTGGTCTTTTTTTTTTGTGAGGTTAGCAACCAAAGCTACTTTGGTACTTTAACAGGGTTTGAGGTAATGTTGAAGGCCTCAGAACGTATTCAAAACTCCACACTCCCTTCCTTCTGCACTGATTTGTCATGACCCTTCCCAGCTTTGCACAAGCTCGTGCAGCCACGGACAAACTATAATTCCTTCAAGTGCAGACCTTTAAGCTGAATACTGTTCTAAATTCAACCACCAAAAATGGTCATGAACTGCGAGGTCCCCTCTTCTCCAGGCTGATGGCAGCCATGACAAACAAACTCTAAGCTGTCAGTCTACAGCTCGGCTTCCACATTCATAGGAAAAGGCTGAAACACTTTTGCTGCGGCCTTTGTTTGACACAAAAGCAGCAATGTCAATAAAACCATGAAGCGATCTCGACCCACAAGATATACAGGCACACTCTTCTCCCTGCACAGCAATAAAAATCACAACAGTGTGCTGCAAACACATACCAAAATAGTTTGTGGAATATAATCAAAGTGACTACAGTCAGCACACAACACAAATAATTCATACATCTCAAACAAGTTAGCTTACTGATGCTGACACTATTGTACCTGCCAATTGATGATCAATACTCCATAAGTAATTTAAAAAAGATCAAAATGAACTATATAGTGGTAGAGCAATATTCATTTACAAAATAGTATGACAGCGTGGAATACTTTTACCTGAGAGAAATAAACTTTTTCTGCTTTGAAACCAATTATATTCTCCGATTGATTCCATATTCTTGAGAGATCAATTGTAAAACTGAAATGCGTAACACAAGATTATCCTCAGTTTTCTAAAATAATAATCTTTGAACAAGCTTTCTTTCTTATTTCGCTCATCTCAAATTTAGTTAAACTTTATACCAATTTTCAGGCGATAATTACAATATTGTGCAAAAAGATTAAACACAGAAAAGCTAAGCACATGTTGCACCATTTTTATATTGATTAAGCACTAGAAAGGCAGAAGAAAGAGTTCTGATATTTTCAAACCATCTCATATAAACATTCAATGCAACCAGACACTTTCTAAATGTTTCTAAAGATTTTCTGTGCTGCTGCCTCACTGTTCTCTGATTTTTCGCATGTAAACATTTTAATCTAAATTGCCTCAGGCTTTTCCACAGTACTGCAATTACAAAGTTGACAACTTCCTTGTGCGGTTTCCTTCATTTCAGGCCAGTTTATAGCAGAACCAACAAGAGTCCATGTGCAAATACAATAAGTTAAACGTGGCAGGTTTAAAAACATAATAAAGGAAGAGCTAAATTGATTAATCCAACTGTGTCTGCCCTGCTGAGCGATGCATTTCCAGTCAGATGTTCGGCCATGAAGATCCGTGCATCACATCGGTGAAAGGCAGACACATTGTAGTACTAACAGTTAGTGTGCACATGTGTGTTTGAGCTTTCCGACTGGTCACTCCAGGCCAAAGCCTTCGGCGTTGGAGATGGCGATGGTGAGTTTGTGTTTGAGCTCCTTCCTGGTACGGTAGGGAGGCAAGCAGATCTGATTGAAACACGTGTGAGAGACGGGCAGCCTGCAGAAACACACACACACAGAAGGGGAAACACCCGTATGGGTTATTAAGTACAACTGTAAATCAAACAGGACACGTACTCCTGGTCAGCTCATGTTTCATCTGACCCGCTCACGGATCAGCTGTTTTGCTGCCTATGTTTTAAAAAAAAGGTCTTAAAGATGAATAGTCCAGGAGAAAACTTTAATTGCTTTCCACAACGTATCAAATCTCAATTAGAGCAGCATTGACAAGCAGAAGTTAGCAGTACCGTCTTTTTGTTTTGTTATTAAAAACCATTTCTCTGCATTAATATTATACTTTATTTAAAAGAGCCACTAGTACTTTATCAATGCTTTGACTAATTCATTACAATAAAAGTAAAATGTTTCAAGCCTGTGTTTGTTCGTTCTTTTAATTGTTTTTTCACATAGATTTTTGTTTATGTAACTAGGGTCACACTGCAGCCACAGCAAGCCAGAGCACAGCTCAATACTTCTTCCTGAAACCCTTCCCATTGCTTACGCACATTCCGCTCATGGTGATGTTGGAGGGTTGCTACAGCAACCTTTTTTTCCACGACATCATTCAGACTCCTGTCATGAATGTTTGGTCTTTTACCTGGAAAACACTCAATCCTTTCTACTAAAACACCTTAAATGCTTGCTTAAAGAGGAGTAAACAGTTGTTTCAAGGAGTAAACTTCCACAGACAATATTTGATTATTACATAGGCTTTAAAACTTAGTAAAGTATGATTACTATGTTGCTTTATAAAATCTGTAATTGCCTAAAATATCCTTAACACTATACTTGATAAAATAACTAAGAAACCCACTGGATGCTGACACTAAATGACTGGGAGTGCACATGTGATCACACCTTCAATATAATATTTGTACATTACAAAATTCAGCGTGCGTTGCCGAGGGGGTTGTAAATGTAGCTTAGGGTTAATAAAACTAGGAAAAATATTTAATTTGGTAGAATAAAAAAAGAAAAAAATAATAACATGTAAATAGAAAAAATTAATGTTTAGCATTGCTTTTTATAAAACATTATAATGTTTTATTTTGATGTTTTACACACACCAGACTTAGATCCTGGCTTGGTTTTTTACTCGTTTGTACAATTTTCTTTTTGTAGGCCCGTCTGATTGTGTTTTCTCAAGATAAGTTGGCGTTCTCTCACAAGGACTGAAAACATGCCTGTTATGCTGACTGCCATTTCTATACTCAGCTTGACCATACATGGACTTATTATCTCGTTTGTCCCACTGTGTCCCGGTGATGGACAGGAATACTGTCCAGCATGGCTGTCACCTCCAGTCTGATGACAGCTGGACTCAAGACTCAACCTCCATTCAAGATGCATTTCATGTTTGCAAAGGTCAAAAAAGGTCAAAATGGAGACCTAAAAGAAATAATTCTGCTTTCTGCCAACCGCTAGCCTGATGTTATGTTGAAAAATGGAGAAGAATAGAATTAAAAAACAAAATGTAATAAAATACACCTTTGTAAATTAAAAGTAAATACTTCAGCTATTATACAGAGATTTTCACAAATGCAGATTTGATAGTTTTAAATACAGTAAAGATCTGTGCTGAATCTGAAAGTAAAGCTCAGGAAGACTTAAGAGAAGCTAAATTTGAAGCTTCAGCACAACAACACGAGGGCTGGAGGACTGCGGCGTGGGGGTGGAGGGTGGGAAATGTGTATGGGGCTTTGAGGTCGAGGAGTTCAAGGCAGTGCGTCTCAACCAATGAGCTGAATCCGGTCTCCTATGGATTCATCACAAAGGCTTGTGGCCCATCCCCTCCCACCACCCAGATCCTCAGTCAAAACATGCTGGTTTCAATGTGGAAACCAGTAAGACCTCAGTTTATACATGTGTGGAGGTCATGTGTGGGGATCAGGATTATTTTTTCTCATGTATGTCTTTGAACCCCCCTGTTTATATTTCTGTGGATACAGAAAGCTTAAACAGGTGGAATATTTGCTGAGACTCGTGAGTCTGTGGTTCACTTCAGTTGTCACAAAGATTAGATTCCAATCCCTATAGCTGTTGTCTCAACGTCAAAGGCAGCACAAAACCAGGATAAACAAGAGAGCGCTTTGGTATTTCTGCAAATGTGGGAACATATAGTGTTTTGCATATTCTCTCTGTTACTAACTTCACTTTATTTTTTAAGGAAAAGTATTAACCTTAACCCTTGAACACCAGATATTTAGTGCCAGTGTTGGCATTCTTTCAACTACGATAACTTTTCAATTGTCTATGTAAATAACATAATTCCTAGAGATTCTGAAGCATATAAAATCAGCTTTTTGCTGATATGCAACACTTTACAGTAGGGAATTCCTTACAATGAAGGTCAGCTGAATACGTTGAAGTGAAAAGTTTCTTTATTCAACATTTTATGTTGGTTATTTGTTGTATATCGGTGCAAAGTTGACATAAAAAGCGGCATTTCTCGGTGTCAGAATCGGGTGATTCACATAAATAGTTGATAAGTTAGGGTATTTCAAAGAGTGTGTTATTTTGGTGGAGCTGGTGACATGTCCAATATTAAAAGGTTAAGTCAACAGGCCTATAGAGGAAATGTGTTGGTCAAAAAAGATTTTTAATTTACAGGTTGAAAAAGCAATTTATGACTTAAAGGATTGAGCATTCTCTTCTATATTTCTCTATTTCTCCTCCTTTAAGTACAAATTCCAATAAATGCATAAACTACATGACAGCAGAGACTAAGATGGAGCCCTAAAGCTCCAGCTTTAACATGTAACATGTAGTGGTGGAGTGAAAGGGGGAGGCAAATGGTGGCATCCGGTTCAATGAGTTGAAGGCAGCAGAGTCTGGCCAATGAGCGGTCTTTCCTCCTATACATTTGACATACTTGCCTCTCACCCCATCCCCCCGCTACCACCACCCACACAAACACGACACTCCCACAACAAGAGCAAACACTCTTTCCGAACAGGGTCCAGGCTTTATGGGAGCCAATGAGAGCTGAGAATATGTGTGGCTCAAAACAGTAAGAGGATTGTCTTTAATGTTTACAACGACACAGGGAGCCGTCCACTTTTCTTCCTTCATTTTCATTTTCTATAGGGTAAAACAAAAGCACAGCCACAGATGCATAGGGTTTTATTTTGGGGCTTAATCCTGGATGATGTCATGATAATCAGCATATATGGCAACACAAAACAAGCAGATTATTTCACATGTTAAACCTGTTCATCCCTTTATTGTAATCAAAATAAATATATACCTACACTTATTTGCACAGTATTATATAAAAGAATGGCTACAACTAAAATAGGAATAATACATTAAATATGCTTTACAAGTGACTTTTTTTTAATTACAAAAATCATTTTAGTTGCAAATCTGTGATGGGTCAGAGGAGGTGACAAGACTGGAATGTAATCTGACTGACAGCCAAACAGAAATGAATGCTGTGGTAAATGATCGCACATAAAAGTTAGGTTCAGGAAAGTTTAGACAGTTGTGTGGTTTATTTGTGTTAAAGCCGATCAGAAGCTGAACACCACATCACTGTGGTTTCAAGCTGGAGTTAGAACCAGAACGGAAAGTGAAATGCAAATATTAGTAACTCCAGATGCTGAAAGGCAGCTTTGGTGTGGACAAATATGAATTAAGAAGATGCTCAGGGGGCTGAGCTTGATTCAAACCCAAGCTTTTTTTTGCCTTCTAAGCTCTTATGGATGAAAATGGGATTTATTTGTGTGAAATTATACAATGCTTGAATAAAAGTGATTCAAAATATATAAGCTTAAGCATTAATGTATAGATTTTCTCATATTTAGATGAAGAAAAATTATGTTTAATAAAATCTGGTTAAAATCATACTTGCATTAAATGCAAAAAAAAAAACATTAGCTGTGTGAGAATCATGTGTAAATTATGACAGAATGTGAACTTATATAAAACTTCACAAATACAGTAAATACATAAATATATATTATAGGGTCACACCTACTCTTTTATATGCAATTATCTAAATATTTTGATCTTTTTGTGTCAGAAGATAAGGCACTGTCTTAAAGGTTATAATTGTTTTTCTTACGCTCCATTTAAAAGGAAGGTGAATTTTATTTAAAAAAATGAAGGGATTCAGCAGGAATCTGACAAGATGCTGTGTTAAATAAAAACATTTGTCCCTGCATCAAAGACTAAATGAAGGTTGAGAATGAAACTGGAGCTGAAACTCCAGTAGAGGAAAAAAACAGTGTGGATGTGTGTGTGTGTGTGTGTGTGTGTGTGGGGGGGGGGGTAATTGGCGTCATACAGGTCGATGAGTTCAACGCAACATAATCCGACCAATGAGCTGAATCTTTTATTCTATACATTGGACACAATCCCCTCCAAGTCTACACCCCTTCAAGCAAATCTCCTACCACAACATACTCCATGCCCTCTATGCAGGCTTCAAGTAACGTGAGAGCCAATGGGAGCCCAGCTGGTGCATGTGTGTGTGTGTGTGTGTGGGGGGGGGGTCGACCCACTAAGAGGATTGTTATTATTCTGTATTTATTCTTACTCCATCTGTCGGAGCTTTATCTGTCAGAAAACTATTGAAATATGGGCCGGACGACGTGAGGCTTAGATTCAGCTGCTACATCCAACCACTGGTTCAACAAGACCACACCGATGGAGTTGGGTCATCGCCGCAGTTTTTGTGTGCTCCACAGCAAAGTGAACCCGGTGAGGGGGGATGCTGTGAGAGAGTTTACCATGTAACCTAATGAGCCGGGGAAGTTTCTCATGGAAACACCTCCCATCTCTGAGTGACTTATTCATGTTGTACACTGGCATTACTTATTTAGGGAGCTCTTCTTTATGCTAAATGGGGATCTACATGCTTGGAAAATGAGCTGTTTTTAAGGATTTTTAATCATAAAAGTAAAATACGACTTTGGTTTTCTGATTGAAGTTTTGAAAAATATCTATAACTTCTCTCATTTTAAAGAAAACACAGTAGGATTGAGCATTTATTTGTTTGTGTTCTATAGGTCACTCCGTAAGCCACAGAAGGATGTGCTAGTTTTTGTCCAATATAATTTTTTGGGCCTCAAATTAAGAGGAGATCTTATTTTTAAGTTCAAATTTCTAATTGGCAATGTTTTGAAAAAAATAATAAAGATATAGAAACAAATTATTCAAATTTGGTCCATTAATGGGTTGTCAGTTTTCTCCTTTTTGTTCAGGCTTGAATGACACATAGGTCATTAAAAAAAACCTTTTTAAAATGATTGAGTTCAAGAAATTAAATAAAAATTTAAGAACTGTACCAATGAAAATATTTGATTGCCCAACTGACTGCTTTGGACAGCTTTAGAAGAACTTGTTTTAAGCACATATTTTTGTAGAAACATATTTCTCAATTTAATTGAGTTTTATTGTATTTATTTTAACCTAGATAATATTTAAAAAAATGCCTAATTACTGTCCATTTATTTATCATCATCATAATTGAGCGCTAATGTTGGAATCGTCCTATAAGAGACAAAAACCATTCTCCTAGAAACAAACATGTCCTGAAATGAAATTAAGGGCATCATAGCAACCATGTCAGCTAGTCTTTTTTTTAGATTTAATTAACATTCAATTATGTGGCCTTTTCTTGTAATTCCATGTCACTACAACAGTGTTTTTCAACCAGTGTGCCGTGGCACACTAGTGTGCCGTGGGAGATGGTCAAGAGTGCCGTGGGAAATTGCCCTCATTCACTGATCTAAAAACATTTTCCATCTCCAGGATTTCAGCTCTCTGTTCATCCAAACAGGCCCTGATAAAACACTGGGGAGTTAGGAATATAAAAGATTGTAAAATACTTTTTCTTTGCGTTTATTTTATTTTATTAAAGACTTGATAAGAATCACGGTACCGCGATTCAGCTGCACCTTCGGCTGTATTTTGGAAAAGTCCCGCCCCTTTAACTGTCTCCACCAATCATTCTTGGGGGGCTTAATCACATGCCATCAGTCTGACCAATCAGAAGTGGTTAAAGTGGTCTTCACTTCCTTGTGGTCTTTACTTCCTTGTCCCGATTTAGCTCGTAAAGTCGCTCAGTTCTAACAAAAATACCAGCTAAAGCTCGTCTTTAGCGGTGTAGCTTTCCACAGAATCCGGTGTCAGACCGTGGAACAAGTGAACAAAACAATGAAGCTCCGAAAAACGATCTCCAGCCGTTTTATGCACTACATCTCCCATGATGCATTGGGTTGTGAGAGTGACAGCGTACAAGGAGATCTGTTGTTAAACGTCTTGAAACCAACAAAGACACATCAAACTGTTTTTAAATCTTCTAACTTAACTTTTATTTCATCTTTTAGAAAAAAGCAGCTGCAGTTTCCAGCTTTTTCTGCAACAATTATCTCAAAAATGCATGTGAGATTGTGGAGGGGCTGTAGATCAATACAGACTATGAGTTTCTCCTTTTTTTTTATTTTTGGATGCTGGTGTGCCGCGGGATTTTTTTTAAGGTTAAAGTGTGCCGTGGCTCAGAAAAGGTTGAAAAACACTGCACTACAACCCTACCAGAATGAATACGGACTAGTGGCAATAATTGAACGTTAGAATTTTAAGCCTTTGTAGAATATTAAAAGATCCAAGCCAGACCTGAAAACTAATCATAGTCAAAGCTTTTTAGTGTCTTTTTGAGTTTTGAGAAATACAAAAGCTCTTCACACAGCTGCAGAAATTGTGGATCTTCCCAGACAAACTTTTTTTTCACTGCACAATAAAAAGGTTGTTACTAACCAATCGGAGACCAGTGCTACTTTGTCATTTATTGGGACGTACCAGTCAGTTGGAACATCGATTTTGGAGATTTTAAAGTTGAGGTCAGCCATGCCCCCGACAGGAACGCGATCACTTCCTGTGGCAAAGTGGAGAAGCTTCTTCTGCAGTTCCAGGGTGAAGGCCAACACCACTTCCCAGAAACACCTGCAAAAGCACAACGAGGAAGAAATTAAAGAGTACAAGAACTTTTCTTAGGCAGGAGTACCCAATATAGCACAACATTATTATTATCATGATTATTATTATAACATTAGATGAGGAATTTGACAAAGAACAATGAAGAGCAAAGGGTTTCAGCCTGAAGCCTTTTAGTGTGGTAGAGCAAAGCAAAGGAAGACAGCCACCAACAATGACTTTGAAAAGGAAAATGTGAACATATATAGATGTTATATAGTCATTTTCTAATAACTGGAAATCAGTCATCACACATTAATGACAATTGTTGCGAAATATGCACAAGAGTTGCGTATTATCTTAGAATACGCCACTCAATCTTAATGTGCAGCGGAAAACTCAGAGAAACTGTAGAAAATCAACTAAGTGTTCTTTTCTAACAGCGAAGTTTTCAAAAAAGTATCTATTGGGGACTCAGAAACAGTTTCAGCTTGTTATATTAAAAGGATAATAGTAAAAAAATAAAAATAAATCAACATTAGATAAAATATTTTTCCTTCAATAATCCAATCAGCCTTAGCCACACACTGCATCCAGTCCAGCTTAGGTGCAGCCACCAGAGTGGTCTAGCTACCGCAGATGACTCAAGTTGGCTACGGCTGCCCAGGCTTTGTCATTTTTGTTGTTATCATCAAAATCAAATGACATAATGTTAACACCACAGTGAAAACATAGTGAGTACAGCGGAAAGAATGTTTTATTTTAAAATATACCGGATACACTTGAGACTTGCACGGTTTAGGTCGTTTAATTTGCCCCAACTTCAGCAAAAAAGCGCTTTGGCTCGCTCCGGTGTCAGGCCAAAATTTTGAAGCCAATGAAACAGATTTGGAGCAACGGTGAGGCCGGACCGGACTGGATGCCGTTTGAGTGGCTCTCGCACTTTTCAAGTTAGGTAAAGACTCCGGTGGCCGCACCGCAGCTAGATTGGATGCAGTGTGAGCCAAGGGTTATTCTTTGGTTAGAAATAGACATCTTAGCATTCTTCTTCTGAGTAAAGTGTGGTTTGGGTGAGGGGATCGAAAGTTTTCCTTTCCATCAGCAGCTGCAAAACAAATCTGACCCCATTTTGGCTCCAGGTTATCGTGTTATTTCCCATAGAATTCAATGAGAAAGGAAGCTGCCCAGATAACAACAAAAGAGCAAATGAGTCCATCTTATCTTACATATTTCCTGGTCTTACCAGGTGGCTGCGAAAATAACTGTTTAGCGGTTACTCTTCATTTGTATTTTATCAATGTCACACGTGGTTGCATGTATTTTGGTCATATAATTATGGGCTATAGATAGACCATAGAAACATGTTGTACCTTAATCATTTCTTATGTTGCCCAAATAGAAAGTTGATTACAGAAATGAGAAAGCATTCATCATTTTTTATGCCCTTGAGAGAAAATATTTAAACCACAACATTTGTACAACATATAAAGGTTTTGTAACAGGTGTATTCAAGTGAGAGTATTAAAAAGAGGGGCGCAGCTTGTGAAGGAGGTGCTAGGTGAGCAGGAAGAGAAGGTGCCTTACCTGACTGTGGTGTCTGCTTTGCTGTATCCTTCATATTGGGCAGCTTTCTGCAGCGCGCTCATATCAAGCTCTGGACTCCCACATACCAGCATCTCCACTTCCTCTGGCCGCAGCAGCTAGAAGAAAGAGAGAAATGATCAAAATATCCATCCATTTTCTTAACCCCCTATATCCCTTGTGGTGTCGTGGGGCTGCCTGAGAAGCTAGGGACACTTTAAAGGGCCTATCCTATGCTATTCTTATGCTTTTTTATTGTCCATCCATTCATATGATAATATATTACCTTTTGCACATAAACACACCTTTTAAGAACTATTAGTTATTTTCGCAGCTCATTTTCCAACCCAGAAGTAAGACGACTCGATCTCTGAGGCACAGACTCTCGCTCTTTGTGGGTTACGCCCATTTCATGACATCAACCTAGAGTCGGCCTCGGCAGCGTGTCTGTGTTTCACCCATGAAAACAAACCACATTCAAACTTTTGCAAAGATGGATGTGCATATTGTGCGTAGAAAATAAATGTGTTTTGCCAAACAGCAAGAAAGTGGGTGTGTGTTAGCCTGCGGGCAGTGCTAGCAGTGTAGACTCTTCCTGGAAGGGGTTGTTCTCACTGGCCTGCATAAGCTTGTGAGGATCCGCTCGTTGTCATGGGTTGGTAGGGGCTGGTGCACAGGTTTTTAGAAGAATACTCAGAAATGCATGGATGGATCAAAATGCTGCTTCTGGGTTTCTCTTAAAAGCTCAAAAAATTGATTTTGCATGTATAGGTCCTTTAAAGTTAACCAATCAATTATCAAAAGATGAGGATAGATTTTAAATTGTTAAAATCATTTCAGTTACAATCATTTTTTTCTCACACCAAGTAAAAATGCCATCTCATTGCTATTCATTTTTTTGGTAGTTTTTTCTATGAATTTACATAAAAAAGAGTTAATAAATAAAGGTTAAGAAACATAAACAGAAGACGACTTTGTATGGGTGGCAAATGAGACCAGCAGAGTGGGCCAGCATACACAATAAAGGGGCAAAGCAAATAATTTGAGGAGCTGAAGAATTCTTTCAAAAATATTGCTTTTGATATTTTTGCAATGTTTAAAGAAGCTTTTATTGATGATTTTTTATTTTATTTTCAGTAATGTTACAAAAATGTAATTGAAAATTGATAATCATAAAAAGTGTGTGGTACCCAAACCACCATCTTAAGTGTGGGCCGGATTACAAAATACACTAAATTGGCACTTTATACATTTTTTGACGTTGCTTAAACTCATTACAGACAAACTGTGAACCAATAACATAATTTTCACCATCAGAGTCATTTTGTCATTTTATTTTCAACTGAAATCAATGTTAAAGAAGATACAGTTCAATTCAGGCAAAAAAACAAACAAACAAATAACTAGATCCCAACACTTAACATTGTGGATGGCTATATACACATTTATGAATGGGAAGGTAAGAAAATGGTGAAAAATCTGAAAAAAAAACTGTTGATTGTTTTCCTGCAAGTTTGTAACTGTTATTCAGCCTGTAATTTATTTAACCCATTGGGCTTAAGGAACCAGAAAGGAATAGCTACTCAGGCAGGTGGACGTCTGCAACAACAACCTCTGCACTATTACTGGAACAATAATTATTTCCCCTGCTCGGATGGTGCAAGTGAAGCACAGCCAGTAAATGAGATGAAACGGGAAGTGTTGCCTAATTATTAGAAAACAGACAGCAGAACTAGTTAACCTCTCAGAAACTCTCCCAGAGATAAAATCTACCAAATGCAAACTTGAAACAGACTGATATGTTCCTTTGGGCTTTCTGCTGGTAAAATAACAGAAAACAAACACACAAGGGCTCAGTGCGCCTGATTCTATGAGTTAACAACAAAAACTCCCTCCATACCAAACACGCCCAAAACTGAACCGCAGACCTGCCTCATCACATCCTTCAACGTCAGTCAGTGCGGACGTGACCGCATAACTGATTTAGAGCCTCAATCTCACAGTGTGAACTAAAAAGCAGCTCAAAAACCAGAAGTGTGGCACACAAAAGCTCAACACCACCATGATGTCTATCAGGACCGCGTTAAATGGTAGTGCAGTGCAACACGTAGGACCGATCATTCACAGTTTTACAGTTTTGAGCGGTCAGCCCCAAAGACTGACATGTACTTTGAGAGAAAAAAGAAAACAAAATTGTTTTTTCAAAGAATCGCTAGTGACCAAAAAAAAAAATGTTGGAAAATGTCTTCTGTGACGTATTAAGAAGATCCAGGCAATAATTTATTCTTCATCAGACCAGCTCCACAGCTTAGTGTAAGAATGTCCATCCTGAGAGTAGATCTGTGCGGAGCCAGTCTGATGACGGTACATAAAAGTAGCCGCAAAATAGTTCGATCGCAAAAACAAAATACTAATTTTTATAGAAAAACATCATATCAACAAAATATTTATTGTGGAAACAAAATAGTTAAATTATGTGCACAAAATGCCAATAACGACATTACTAGGAACCTGGCTCTCAATATTATGTTTAGATGTCTCTCAGCCTGACAATTCTTTGCAAATTGCAATTGTAGCTCATTCCAACCCTTAAATAAAACTCAAATTGGCTCTGTCCATAAAATAGTTTAACTCTACAGATTATCTTACCTACTAGACCATGTATTTATGTAAATATGATGAATGAGTAGCCCGTCTCTTATCACGATTGAATTATTTGTGGCCACAAATTAAGTATTTTGTTTGCACGTTGTAACTATTTTGTGGCTACAATTTCTTTTTAGTCATCAGACAGGCTCCATGGATATGGAGTCTGAATTTGACACACGGCGTTGAGTGGACGGTCGTGGTGCAGAGGTAGAGCGGTCGACATCTCATCGCAGGTCTGGTTCCCGCCCTGCCCACCCTTGTGTCAAAGTGTCTTTGACCAAAACACTGAGCCCAACATTGTTCCTGATGATATATCATTTGGCACTGGTGTAAGGCAGCAGTGTGTGAATGTGTGTGTGCATGGGTGAAAGGGACTGTGCTTGTTAAGCGCTTTAGACCTTCTAGGAAGGTAGTAACGCGTCAGACCGCCCCAAAGCCACTCTGTGAGCTAGCGGCCCGAGCTCTGTTCGAACACGGTTCTGCAGCCGCTAACCCAGAGCGGTGGGGCGGCTCGCAGTCTGGATTCTCCCACACATAACAAAACAACAAAACGCACACGTAAAAAAAGCCCCCCGACACAAAATTATTAATCCAGCTGCTCTGTTCACTCGGGTGCCAGTGGACCGAGTGAGCATCGGGGGGCACGAAGCGCCCCTCCTCCGAATCTCCCCCGTGAGGGATGTAAGAGAGGGGAGAGCCAGCGGGGCGAGAGCGGAGCGGCGCTTTTCACGGGGCGTCTGCAGAGCCAAACACCGTCTATGCATGACGTAACCCAGAGCTGTAGTGACACACGATCGGAATGACCGTTTACATGCTCCACGATCGGATAAACGATCGGTATAACCCACCTATCTCGATCGGAAAGAAGTTCTGATCCGAATGAGTCTGATCGGGGCAGAGTATTCCGAACGGCGCGTTTACATGACGCATTTTCTTTCCGATCAGGCGTTTATTCCGATTACTTTTGCCCATGTAAACGCGGCTACTGAGGTTGAACCAGGGGGTTAAACTACTAAATGATTCCCAAGCTGCTGTGAATGTAGCTCACTGCTCCACCAAGGGGAAAAGTCGGATGCAGTGGTCATGTTTTGCAGACTCAAATGTGTGACAAGCTAGTAGCCATTAAACTTTCAACTCTTTTCTCCTTTCTCTGAGCATGTTTTGAGGAATTTGACCACCAAAAAAAAAAAAATCTTATCAAATCTTTAAACTATCCTTACTAAATTGACTTTGCCAGTACTTCCTCGTTTAAAAAAAAACCTCCATCAAGTCTGACAGTTGGTTAAAGCATTGTTGTTTTTGATTAAGGTTGGTGCTATTTTTCCACCATAATCATGGTTTGTTTCTTCACAACATATTGTAGTGGTTTGGTGGTCCAAGGATACCACGTCTGCAGGGACTTACAACCAAATGTGATGGAAAAAATAACTTGAACACAGTAATCAGAGAGAGTCCCTAAAGACAGAAAGCTGGCCATGACAGCTGAGGCTAGTTGGCCTCACTGCTTTCTTTTCAGTCAGAGGGACCTGTCCTTTCTCTGACCCACTTTCACACTTTTATCAGACACAACTGGAGTCAGGTTTGGCTTCATATCTCCTCTCCAGCGTTTCTCTGCTGCCAGGCACAGCAGATGTGATACTTCCAAATGCATATTTCACCAAGAGCACACAAACTATTCATGAACCGACCTATAACCCTAAATCCAAAAGGAGGGAAGGTCAGAACTCAAAGGCTAGAGGTCAAACCACAAGATATCCTCAAAATATTTTGACTTTGACTTTTCAGAAACAAATAAGTCTGTAAAAGGTAAGATATGAGGAAATTGTAATCAGTTATGTGAAGTTTCATAAATAAGTTCTTTTTGTTTAAAATTAATATCTTAATGATAAAAACGTGAACATTGGTGCTTTTTAATAATCAACATGATCTATAAAATGACTACCGGTACATGAAAGCATTGTTCCAAGAAAATGATGAGAATCAACATTTAAGCATTTAAGGGTTTGTTTCCACTGTTGCTCCACAGGAAGTGGTAACTTCTATCAGTACTGGTATGTTGGAACAGGAAATACATACTTAGCTTATCATGGGACAACCTAAGCTGCGAGACAGAGTAGGTTGATTACACAAAACCCTAACTAAATGACCCAAGCAGCCATCCCTTAACTCACCCAGAAATGGATTTATAACTACTAGTTTGTGTGACCTCTATTAAGATTATGTTGTTGACAGAACTGGCATGTTGTCAAGAGGCCCACCTTAACACATTCTTATGATAACAGAAGAAAAAGGAGGTCAGGAGAAAGGCGTCTATTTATAGAACTGTAGTCAACTATAGTCCTGAAAAAATGATCCACATTCCTGCTTATCCTGGTATTTGCACATTTTTGATGGAGGTTATGTCCGTTTCTGCCCTTTTTAGCACATTTTAAATGATTTATGTTTTGTTTATTATTTGGAGTTTTTTTTTAACTGTAGTAAGTCTTTAAACGAGGAAGGACCAAAACATAACGTTTTTTTTCTTTTTACACACCGTAATGAGTTAAAAATTTATTCTTATCTTATAATCTTCTAAAAAAATACTTAATTTCACCTAATTGAATTTTTGCTATGGAAACACACCCATTTCATCTAAAAGTACATGAAAATGACATTTGTATCAAGCTATCAGGCTGCCAAATGCAAATGTGGAAACTCCTTTTTTTTACTATATAAATGGTAGTTACAATTGATAAATAAAAACACAAAATCAAGTGTAACTTTGAAAGGTTTGCTTAAATGAGATATATATAAAACTCAAAGAAATGTATAAGTGGCTTACAATACATTTTTTAAATAAATAAAAAGCAAACATTTTCACAGAAAAATCTATAAATGTATAATAATTTAAACTACTGTATGTTCTTGAAAATAAGGTGAAAAACTGTCAAATTAAGATGAAAACCAAAAAATATATATTTGTAGCATACTGAACGTGTTTTTGTTTTTAACTAGTCCTGTGTTCAAACACAGTCACAGAATAAAAGTATTGGCTTTAAAACCAAGATAAAATGTTTTTTATGCTTTTTTTGCGAGATTTTTTAAAATGATAAAACAAAAATTGAACTCCAAACTCACCATTAAGGCATCAGAGGCACACACACTATGGAAGCCGTGGTAAAAGGCAGCAAACTGTTTATAAATGGACTTATTCAGCAGGAAGTCGACATAGAGCTGGACATACTCTGCAGAAAAAGAAAATAAAAGCATTTTTATTATTCTATTACAAGCCGTCTGCTTGGCTCATTTGCTCTGCAAAAAAACACTGCACCTGAATATTTGCAGGATGGAAATCCTTCACAAATAAAAGAAAGGTTTCTACTTCATTTATTTGAAAATAAGAAAGCTTATAAGCAAGTTTGAATAACATCCAACTTTACTGAAAGAGCTGATATTGCTGTGGTTTGAATGACCACTGCACAGAGGAACCATGGTTTTATTTCCAAAATATGTGCAAGACAAATATTCACAGCTCGGAGGAGAAGCTGGGCTTAAAACTGACTTTTTAGTTCCACAAAATAAATAGAAATAATAAATAAATCTGGGATGTTATCGTTAAGTTAATATTGGCTCACCTTTTCTGTTCTGCTTGGTGACAGGGATTTTATCTCCTCCAGGCTTCAGGTTGTAGGATTTCATAATGCCCATCTCCTCCTGACTAATCTGAAACACAGAAAGCAAAACTTTGACACAGGCACTGATAAAAAAGAAAACTGTTTTAGAATAGACCTTACTTTAAAGTTTCATGGTTACAAATTTCAAATGAGAACATATGAATAGTCAGAGTAATTGTTAGGCCACGGGGCAAATGACTCGCTAAGCATTTTTTCTTGAACGCATGTTTAACCCATGGTGTTCACATTGGACAACCAGGGATGGGCTTCTTCTTCTTCTGCTACTACTTACCACAGATGTTCACCACCTACAGTTGGAAAATGCCAGGTGTGAAATGTCAAAGCAGTGCAAATCTTGCTGCAGACCTTTTCTTTCACAGCTCTATTCCAATGTCAGACTTGGTGTCTTATAATTCCAGCCAGACAAAAACTGCAATTATATTTTCCTCCATGGTCAATTTTCAATTGGTTGGCACCTTCATGTATTAAAAGGGATTCCATGCATACATCATTTTCAAATCCGAGTCCCTAATTGGTCAAAGTTCAACCGGCTTGAAACTGTCATACCAATCCAAGATGCAGCTTAAAAAAAAGAAACCAATTCCAGTCACTGTTTAACACTGGAGTTCATTTAAATAATGACGGACGACACTCCCAGATTGATCTTGTGTTACATTTAAACATTTCTAAAAAAAAAACAAGCTTTTTAAATTTATACTAGCTGGGGTAACTATGGTGCACTGGGGTTCTGTCCTCTTTTCTCTTCTACTTCTACCCTTCCTCTCCTCTATTCTTGATCATCATTTATCATTTAGTTCTCCATGCCTCTGTTTGGTGCAGTGCGATTCATGTACTGTCACTCTTTTCCTCTAAACTCCTGGGGAGTGGGAGTGCTTCCAGACTCCAGTTGGCTCATCCGTGCTCCAGTTCCTGACCGTCTACCTTGTCTCTGCTCCTGCTCCTTCACCTGGCTGTGGCTCCTGCCTCTGACTCGTCTCTGCTCTGTACCTGACCGAGTACCTCGTCTCTGCTCCTGCTTCACACCTGG
Organism: Oryzias sinensis; assembly: GCA_037389245.1. Classification (NCBI taxonomy): domain Eukaryota; kingdom Metazoa; phylum Chordata; class Actinopteri; order Beloniformes; family Adrianichthyidae; genus Oryzias; species Oryzias sinensis. Next base: position 15,565,791 of record CM074500.1, read on the forward strand.
CTGTGGTTCCTGTCTCAGGCTCGACTCGCGCCTTTGACTGTCCCCCCAACCACGGCTGGATGAAGCTCGTCTGCTGGACTTTTATATATGTAGTTGTAGATTTAGATAAGCTAATTCTTCTCTAAGAGTTCTGGTAAATCGCCTGTCCGTCCTGGGGGAGGATCCCTCCTTCATGTGGGCACCCCTGAGGTTTCTTCGTTTTTCCGGAATCCGTTTTTTTAGGAGTTTTTCCTTACCGCGAAGGGGGGTCTAAGGGCAAGGATGCCAGTATAGCTTAGTCAGTTTGTTAGTTCATTTTAGTATGTTCCTATTGAACTCTTTGTATTCGTGATCCTTTTGAGTTCATGTTTTACTTCGAAGCCCATCGAGACGACTGTTGTTGTGATTTTGGGCTATACAAATAAAATTGAATTGAACTACACAATTCAAACAAACAAAAAACTTTACCTACGTTTGCTAGGACTTTTTACATTATTTTAAGAACTTCATTGATTAAAACCATCCATGATAGTTTGTGTGGCTTAAAAGAAAAGCTGATGTCATGCTGACATTGTTCCATCAAGCTGTAAATGCTTCAGAAAGATAGTTTTCCCCTCAACACGTAGAAGCACTTCAAGTCGGTTGATGTGCAGGTGACAGGAAGATGAATGGACATAGCAATTACCAAAACTGAAAAATAGAAAAAGAACCTATGACTTACTACTTATTCAGACACAAGGCAATGTGAAAGGTAAGTGACATCTTTACATGAAAATGACTGATGGATTCACCCCAGAACGTTTAAGTTGTTGTTCATTTTAAAGCAATATTTTTAACTAATTTGTTAGTTATGGTCCCCTTTAAAAACCCTGATTGTTATCGATGCACAACAAGGCAAGAATGCAAAAAACAGAGAAGCAAATTTTATTTTCTAAATAAATGCATGTAGTAATGGAGCTGCGACCGGGCCAAAGCATGTTAAAAAAAAAAAGGGGGGGGGGGGGGCTGCAGATCCACACAGACAGGGCCAGTGTGCTGCAGGTCAGTGGAATATCTGTCACAGAGGTGCAACTGTTGGCCCGCCTGTAGCTCTCACCGTGGCTTAAAATAACATCTCCAATGGTGTGCTTAAATAACCCGTCATCCCCAACTCTCCCTATAAAAGCCCACTGCCACATAAACGACTGCATTATGTGAAGCAGGTCTGACGAGCTTCGTTCATGAAACACGCAACGCAATACGAAAGGGCAGCAGTTAAGCACCGCAGCAACTAAGACAAACTGGAAGTGTGTTTTTAATACAAACAGATAAAAGTAAAATACATTTACTCTAGACAAAACAAGGCTTTTGAAGAAATTTGAGCCGGTTTCAGTTACCAAACATATCAAACAAGAAAGCTGAATGTTTCAGTGCTTTCCAATGGGATGCTGGTTAGGTTAGATAGAAGGGCTTTTTTTTTACTCCAAGAAGCCAAATTAGAAGCTACTAAGACTTACAAGCATCCAAAGGTGGCTTTGGCTGTTGGCAGCTGACTTCAGCTCAACAAATATGCCAGTCATGCAAAAGGTCACTTATTAAAAGACAGTTGAATAGAGTGAGTGAGCTCAAAACAGCTGAAGAAAGACTTTCAGGAAGGCCCTTTCTTTCAATTCTGCTTTTAACATATATAAATCAGTGTCAGAAGAGCGAGATGCAAAGGAATGATTATGTAACTGTATTATACTTGCTTTTTAAACAGCAGATGACTGACCATTCAAGTTAAAAACCAGCAAAATTCAGACAACAGTATTTAAAGACACAAATTATAGAAAATTCTTTAATATGACTTTTGTATACATAATACTGGCCTGATTTTAAAAGTAAAAACAATATTTTAGCTAATCTGACTTCCAGATTGAAGCTTGATTAACAATGAACCCCTAGTGGATATTTGGTTAGTCTGTGTAGATTCTCATCCATCCAGGTTGATTCCATCAAAGTAATAGGTTTAAAAAAAAAGGTCAACTGGACCTGGTTTATGTAATATCCTGTTATAATACAGAAGTTGTAGCATTTAAAAAATAAATTACCTGACCAGATCTATTGTCTGTCTCTTTAACAGCTAATGGGAAAAATATCTATCTATCTATCTATCTATCTATCTATCTATCTATCTATCTATCTATCCATCTATCCATCTATCCATCTATCCATCTATCCATCTATCCATCTATCCATCTATCCATCTATCCATCTATCCATCTATCCATCTATCCATCTATCCATCTATCCATCTATCCATCTATCCATCTATCCATCTATCCATCTATCCATCTATCCATCTATCCATCTATCCATCTATCCATCTATCCATCTATCCATCTATCCATCTATCCATCTATCCATCTATCCATCTATCCATCTATCCATCTATCCATCTATCCATCTATCCATCTATCCATCTATCCATCTATCCATCTATCCATCTATCCATCTATCCATCTATCCATCTATCCATCTATCCATCTATCCATCTATCCATCTATCCATCTATCCATCTATCCATCTATCCATCTATCCATCTATCCATCTATCCATCTATCCATCTATCCATCTATCCATCTATCCATCTATCCATCTATCCATCTATCCATCTATCCATCTATCCATCTATCCATCTATCCATCTATCCATCTATCCATCTATCCATCTATCCATCTATCCATCTATCCATCTATCCATCTATCCATCTATCCATCTATCCATCTATCCATCTATCCATCCATCCATCCATCCATCCATCCATCCATACATCCATACATCCATCCATCCATCCATCCATCCATCCATCCATCCATCCATCCATCTATATATATATATTTATATATACACCGGTATATATACATACAAATCTCGGTCACATATCTAGAAGTGATCACCTTCACCAAAATCTCTTTTCCAGAGATGTCCTTGTTTTTACAAATGATAAGTTTACAAATTGACAATTTTCAATGCTGATGCTGAATATGGTAACTGCACTAATCTACTTTTCCTTTTTTAATTTGTTGATTAACTAAATGCTACTGTATTTTTCCAGATGGCATGCATGGAGCTGCTGCAAATCACTCTTTAGGACAAAATTGATGATACTGGAATCACACAGCAATGAAAACTGGCACATATGTTTGTCACGGTGCTTCTACTCCAACATCCTGTCTATTGCTGCAATATTTCTGCCTCTATTTCTACAACAGCTGCTTGGGGAGTTTCATGTAGTCAGGTCTCTGACATTAAAACTGGTAGTCAAATTTTTTAAATAAACTTAGAGATAAGCGCGAACTTAAGTAACTTGATTTTAACAAATTTTGCGTGTTAATGGCATTTCACTGAGTCTAAATGCATAAGAAAACAAGTTGTTTTGTCTTTCGCTTTGTTACCTGGAAGGTGAGGTAGAAGTCCTCCTCCACATTTCCCTCGTAGCTCAGCAGCTCCCCTAAACCATGAGCCAGCTCCTGCAGACAGAATCAGGAACACTCACACTTTCATTTCAGTGGAACATCTTCCTCCACTTTCATACACTGATGAGAAACTCAAACAAACTCCCCTTTTTTAGGTAGAAAAATGAGATTTTGTTTCCTAAAGACATGTTCTTCAAGCAAAAGAAATGACAAAGTTTTCAATCCAGAAACATAGCCTCCAGTCTGAACTCTGACAAGTTCAGCACATTTTGTCTCCATGTCAAAAGTGCCAAAGAACCCTTAAGCAAAGCAGCAAGTCTTTACAAAAATATTTAAGGCTGCAAATCTGAAATCAATGTACAGAAGCCGTTAAACCGGGAACCTCCTAAAGCCCTGAGAAACTACAAAAGCTCACTTTCTTTTTTCAATAAAGTTATTTGTATGTTTAAACAAAATTATAGAGGCTGTGGGATGAAGTTGGATTTTGACTTAGCTGCCAACGGTCTTAAATACTCTTTTTTTGAGTCACAAGGTTTTGGCTGCTGATACCATACAAGCTCCATATCTGATACTCTAATGTTACACAACACCGTGGTCAGCTAAAGCACCGCCTTTTTGTGTGTCTGTGTGTGTGAGTGGGTGGTGCAGTGGCAAAAGGAGTTTTTGACCTTCACAGTCAGGAAGGTTTTGGACGTGACACAAATTGCGGATCAGATCACTTTGCCTGGATACAGCTTGTGATTTTTCACTCAGTGGATTGTTACATAAGCCTTAGTGTGACCTACTTTCCACTTTAGCATCCCTATTTTCTATCCGGTGTTAGTAAAAGGAATGAAGTTCAGTCTGCTGTACAGAGTTACTTCACTCTTTTGCCAGAAACCGCTTCATTTAAATACCTGGCGTCTGTCATTAAGTTCTGTGACTTAAAAAGAACAACATGTCACTGACAAGTGGAAAACCTTTGCAAAGGTTGCAACTTCTATTAGGTGTGAGGGTCTGGACAGCTTCTCCCTGTAGCCTTACAGAGAAGCTAAAGCTTCTCATTTTTCTCTACAGAACTCAACAATTTTAGACGTAAAAATTCATAGAAGACAGTTAGAAAAGACTAAAAGGTATGTTCGATGTGGAAAGTTTGGCTTAGGAGAGCATCAATAACAACAATTAACATAATTCTTTACAGTGATAGTGGAGCATGGTGGTGGATTGTGCAATGGTTTGGACGTGGAGGATCAGACATGACCAGACGAGACCAGACCAAGCTACACAGTCGGATCAATGAATGGGATCTATTCAGATGTTCACTGTGCATTTGAGTTTGTTTCAGTTTTAATTTTTAGGTTTGCTTGGTGTAAAAACATCTTTGCTTGTCTTGTTCTTTTAACAAAGTCACCCATTTAGCCAAATTAGAAACAATACACGTGACGGGTAAGGGCTGGCTGAATTTGGGTCAGGAGCCACACTATTCCCATCACAAAAAGTGAATGTAATATGAAGGTAACTATGGTGTTGGAATGATCTAGCTAAAGTTCAGGGCTTGAAATAATTCTATGCTGGGATCTTGGCAGAAAAGAACAAAATAGTAAGTCAAACAGTTGTTGATTTGAGCCAAAGAAAAGTGGAACACAAATCAGTTTGCACCTTTTCTTCTTTGTATTAGTGGTAAATTGGGAGATGGAGTAATTTAAGTTGACACATTTTGACTGTCATTAACCCAGAATGCATAGTAGTTAGGGTTTGCCACATATTCTTTAATTGATTAAAAAAGGTACATGTGCAGAAAAAAAGAGGGTGTTTATTTCTGAATCAGTACGGCACCAAAACTTTCAGTTTAATATTGACATTCAATGCAGAGAATTAAAAGTATCAATGTGAGGGGGGAAAGCAATGTAGAACTCTATCACCCTCTGTTGGTGGATGAGAGAACTGCAGTAGCTTAGCTGAAACTTCGGTTTTATTTTATTTTTTTATTTGAAGAGCTATCATATTGATGGTGTAATTACTTTATGTTCCAGGGCTAGCAAAATGGCATTCTGGGTTAATACAATTGTTTATCTGCAAACAGAAGTATGACTTGAGGAAAAAACTTCTAAACCAAAAATCTTTTGTGATAATTTTCTTTTCCTTTGGTTTTCATACATTTCTGTTTTTCACTCTGTAGGTTTTTAAAAATACACTTTTATGTTGTGAAATTGGCAGAAAGTAAGATATTTACAAAATTAAAAAGTTGACAGGCTATTTTACAGTTCCACTGAGGCTTGTGGGTAGTAGATGTCTGCTAGCTCCATCATGCCTTATTATAATTCTACTTTAAGAATAATGGCTTTAGGGTTTATTAAATACTGCTATGTTTTTTTCTAGCTTTCTTTCAATGTGGTTTTTCATTTTAACTAGAGACAATATGGTGCATCTCAAATGACCTTAGTCTGAAGTGATAAAAAGCCTAGACAGCTGTTAACAACTTAAATAAAATGATATTTAAATATATATAAATTCATTTTAAACGCATGAGTAAAATATACCACCACTTATTTAAATTGTTGCTCAAAGTAAAATGTTTGTGTTTGCATAAAAACTCGAGTGTCCTCAGGAAAGTGGCACATTTATGTAATCTGACTTCAGGATATTAACTGCTGAGACCCTGGTGTGTTTAATTTTTCATGAACCCAGTGTTCACAAATGCTGCTGTGTGAACCATCAACTTACTCTCAACCCCATAATGTTATTAATCTTTGCAATCCGAGTCTCAGACAACAAGTTAAGACACTTACCGGCATGACCTGCTGCAGGTCCTCTAAGGTGGCTGTTGCCATGCCAACAAAGGCATTCTGGTCACATGGTACAGTTGGTGGACTGAGGAGCTTCCTTTAAATAAATAAGAACAAAAAATAATGGTTCAGGTTCAAAAACACAAATGACCAAAAGATTCAAATTAAAGAAGCATGTTTGGTGCGGTGATTCACATGCTAATACCAAACAAAATGTTCGCAAGAAAGAGATGTCAGACTGTCAGGGTGCATCCGTTTCAGCCTTTACAGGCAGATTGGATCAAATGCAGTAAGCAGGCTTTGATGTTTTGACAAGAAAAAAAAGCTAGTTGCTGGCTGCAGGTCAAGAGGGATCACACTCATCATTAAGTTGAAGATTGGTGGTTCATTTCCTGGCTCCAGATGAGCCTCTTAACTGTGATGTGTGAAAACTGATGCTTGAGTAAATAGCTGCAGGAAAGTTTTTCATAATTGCACTCATCTAAGCATTAAGTGCATAACTTAGACAAATGACATCATTGTAATCCAACAAGGTCCAACTAAAATATAACTATATTTTTTTAAGCAGAAAGGTTTTTATAACAACAACAAATAATGAACCAAAAGATTGAACATGGGCTTTCTAAATGTTAATATGTGATAATATGAGGCACAAAAACGACAAAAACTGATGTGTTAACTTCATCTCCAAGCCTTGAAAAAGATGGCATGTCCTAAAAAGCTGTTTCAGCTTGTAAAAATGTCACTGATACTAAGATCATCGTTAAACAGAATAGTGCAATAAAGTAAAATAGTGTTTATGGAAGAAAAGTAAAAATGGAATACCAACTCAACTGTAATCTTTCAACTTTAAAGATAAAAAAAAAAAAACTACACAGTTGGATCAATAATGTGTCAGGTGAAGACTTACCTGTAACAGTAAAGAGGGAAGTGGATGTCCAGAGCGATACTGTTATAAACCGCTAAGCCCATCAGCTGAGAACACACGATTAAGGAATAAACCCACAAACAGTTTATGTACATTCAATAAATGATAGTTTTGAAAAGAAAATTGTAAATAATAAAATTGACGAGCAAAAAAGGGAATCGGCACAGAAAAAAAATGTAAAGGTACTCCCACTTGAGGGCTAAAGCAGCAGGAAGGAACTAAACAAACGCGTTAATTTATGAATTAAAGGTTGGACTCTGTTTTCTTACTGCAAATGTAAACTTCAATTTGGGAGGGATAACATCAGAAGTTCCCAAATTGATCGAAAACATTGTTTTGTAAGTGGTAAATGTCAAAGTGAAAAGTGATTTGAATGCTAAATGTGCATCAATACAATAGGAATAATTGTTTTGGTTAGTTAGTTAAAGAATTACTGCATGAATGAAATTACTTAAAATGCCTTATAAGTCCAAAAATCTGTTTTAGATCAGGAATTTTTAAAGAAAGAAACAAGATCAGTGGTTAATCCTCCTGCTCTGCATCTGTATGTAAATGAAGTGTGTTTGATTGATAGAGGGGGAAACATGGTGACTGTATCTCCACCAGCAACTTTTTTCCCTCCTTAATTAGGTCAAAGGGGCGGTGGCCCAAAATCACTCTTACTCTCACGTGCACACACACACACACTTACAGCTGACACATGTGGGAACCACATGTGTCGTAAATGTGTGTGCCAGCTGTGTAACTGTGTGCTCTTATTTCAGGTAAGTGATACACACACACAGCTCGTGTAAAACACACACATATACATATATACACACACATACAGCACAGAGAAAATAAACATACTCTGAATTGAATTACCGCAACCATGAAGCTAGTTAGGAATTCACTTACAGACAGGCACAAACACCACAACTCAGACTACCACTAGTTTTGGGCTTGTTTCAAGGGCACCACTAGCAAAGCCTGGACAACAGTTTGACTGTAGGGACGCAAAGGATTTTCCACTTTTTATTTTAAATGTGTATGGTTTCACACACTGCACCCTTGAGAACTGACCAAAGACTGTAGCAGATCAAACTACATTCAGCTGCGTGATTTTATTTTTTATGTCACTCATTTCTAGCAGTTCATCAAAGATCTTCCTACTACATAGTATGAGGTCATACTGTTGCTGGACAGAACCAGCGTAAGACCCACTCCAATGAAATGTGTCTGTGGCATTTTTCTCAAGATGGAAAAAAAAACTTTATAAAGAAAAATTTAGCTTAAAAGTGTATTTATGATTATTTTTTTATTTAAATAATTGTTAAAAAAATGCCATCAGAAAAAGCTTGTAGCTGTGCCGTAGGACATATAGTGGCAAGCCACAAGTTCCCCTGCTCCGCTCCATTCTGATGTATCCGCTTGTAGACAAACGGATCCATGTACGTCTACGTTTTCCTCATCCAAGCAGGCATCCGGCTCAAAACTGTATGGCTGGATAGCTCTAACATTACTCGCCATATTTGTTGCATAGTTTGCGGGTGTGAGGAGCTGTAAGCTAGCGGGAGAGAGTGGAAACAAAGGGATGATGGGAATTGTAGGCGGTCCCGCCCACAACTCTGAAGGGAATTTCTAATGAACTCCGGCCAGATCTGCAGAAAATATGTCCCAGAAAAACGACAAGTTTTTTATTTTGCCTAAAAAAACAGCATTATAATAATTAAAGGATCACTGGAAACACTTTTATAATAGATCAAAAGATGATTAGAGTGGGAATTTAATTGCAAGTAAAAGAGAAAATTATTTTTGTTTTTTTACCCAGAAAGAGTTGAGGTGATCTTTCCGAGCTCAGTATTAGGCTGAGAACTAACTCAGCTGGTGTAAATGGGACTTAAAATTCATAAACTACTGTACACCTCTGTTATCCCCCTGAGAACTGAATTTATTTCCAACTATGAAAAAAAAGTCACTAATGTTTTTGCTTTCAAGTAAATACTTAAATAGGGTACGTGTGGAGCAGAGACTGTTTGATACATCAACAGACGTCAAGGGGTTAAACCCAGGTGAGGTCAAGGTAACGCAGTGGGTTAAGCAGCTCTCTAGCAATCAATTGGTTGAGGATTCTACTGAATGGTCAATGTATCTTTTTCTGTTGTTATTTTTAAATGAACATCTATAAATCCCCAGAAATGGGAGATTTGAGACTCATCCTGTATCAAGCTCCACAAATATTTGTTGACATTTGGTTTAAACTGGGATGCTGGAGGGCAAAAGGAAACTTGATGACACAGAGTCCTTTCATAGGATTGGTTGTTTGGAACTCCTCCTCTAAATTCCCTCAGCTAAACCTGATCCAGTACTCGCAATTTTCAGATTTTTCTTTTAAACAGAGTGGAGAACAGAACAAATGTCAGCCTAAAAATGTTTCAAGTACAGTAGACTGTAGTAGCTAATCACATGTTGATGACGACTTATTAGGAGGTGATTGAAAGCTGGATGATGCGATTAAATTGAGAAATTTGAACTTTTAGCATATTAATTGAGATGTTTGGTGACTTAGGCTACATGTGGTTTTCCTTACACACTGTTTACTATTTGGTTCTTAAGTCTGAAAAACATGTCTTCAATTTCAATTAAAGTTGTGAATCATTTGATGGCGTTCCTTTGCGGGCAACAACGCCCCACTCTTAGAGACAGGTTTTGTTTTCTTGTAAAGATCATCCGGGACAGACACTACCCTGCCGACGCACTGATCCATTGTGTGGACTCAGGCCACAACCCCAGACACCGCAGGGCTTAAAGCATCCACGCACACACCAAACGCTTTCACAACCGCTTCTTCCCAGCTGCAGTCAGAATGCTAGCGCAGGCCCTGAGAGAGGGGAGACTGGACTGAACTGAACCACACAACATGCTGACCAACCGGAACACTAAGTGCAATGAACAACCACAATATGTCACAAACATGACAAAAAGGTGGAATAATAAAAAGGTTGAGACCCTGCAATAACATGTGGTTATGACTGCATTATGTCTTCCTGCAAGTCATACATATTTAAATATCTTAAGTGATATTATCTTCAATTTTGTTCCCCATTTTTATTTATGATCTTTGTTAGTTTTTGTTGTGTTGTTGTCCTTATGTATTCACCCTGACTTAAGAGCTGCCGAAGAAAAATTCTAATGTACTTGTCTTACATTTCCAAATGGCAATAAACTCTTATCCTATCCTATCATATCATATCCTATCCTATAACATGTTCTTGTAGCATTTTCCTGATAATGGTGGAGATTTATAAAGACAATTACCGTAAGCTTAAAATTGCATTTCTGAGTTATTTTTTATTCAAATTGTTTGGAATAAGGAACAGACACAAAAATAGCGTTGGAAAAAGCTTGTAGTTATGATCTAGGTGCTACAATTGGTGGGCCACAAGCTCCATGCTCTGATCTATTCTGACACATCCACTTGTAGAGGACTAGACCCATGTACGTCTTTGTTTTACTCGTCTAAGCTTACATCTGGTTTAAAATTGTACAGTACCTGTTATGTTGTGTTTGGGTTGTGAGGGGCTGTAAGCTAGCTGCAGGGAGCGTGTAAACAAAAGGGATGATGGGAAAAGGGGATAGGTGTACTTCAAGCCAACATCTCCACCCACAACCTGAGTTGTGGTGGAACTGGTGAATTTCTATGAACTACTGCAGCTCTACAGAAACTATGTCTATGGTTTTGTTTTGATTCGTTTTATTTTAGCAAAAAATCATAATTAAAAGACCACTGGGAATGCATTTAAAATAGATCTAAAGATGATCAAAGTTGGTGTAGAAAATATGGAAAGTCCCTTTCAACCCCTTTTTTAATGCATGCTTATTTGTTATTAGGTTCAAGTTTCCACCAGTAAGAGTAACTATCATGACAATTTTAGACTCAGGCAATACTCATTAGCTGAGTTTTCTAGTTGCCATTAATTTTGATGATTACATTGTCTTAACTTTTGCTTTTATGGCATTTAAAAAATGAGAGACATAGCAACCCAGACTGTAAAAGGACAGGGAAAATGCATTTGGTCCTGCAACGTTTATCTTCCAGTCTTTGTTTCTTTATTTATGGTATTTTGCATCTTCTATTCTATCCTTTTTCTCTAGCCTTCTGGCTGGATATAGTCTGTTTTTGTTCTTAACTAGAATAAATCCATGACGATGCAGCGGCGTCATGACAACTGCGCATGAACACAGGCTGATGAATTAGCTCTTAGAACAATTGCACATGTGGAACACCCAGGAGGAAACACACACAGACAAGTCAAACACAAGTTAACACACTTTCTTTTGTTTTCCTTTTTACTCTCACTGGCTCTGCCAAGCAACACACGCACACTTTAAATATGTGCAACATGAATTAACACGTCTTTTGTAACTCCTTTTTCCTGATCTTTTCAACCCATTAAGCGTGTGGTCCTTACAGATATGTAAAACCTATATACATAGGCGCATTACCTCAGAGGATGTCCCACATCTTCACATTCTTTGCACCACTCAAACCCAAATTCAAGTCAAGTCTTCATACAATTAAAGTAGATTAAATAGATTAATAGTTCTTATTTTTAAATCCTCATACTATTTACCCAGTTGAAAAGTGGTGGTTTAACTTTTGAGCACACATGAGCTCACAAACCTGGCCAGGAACAAGCAGCTATTAGGTTATATAACCTTTTGACAGTTCCCAGCTGCCTTGTAACTAACTCTGAAGTGCAGGAGCTTTCTGCAAACACACACAAACACTGTAATGCAGATACACAACCATGGAACATTTTACAAAACTTCAGGAATAATCGACAAAGTGTCTTTGCTGTGTTAGAAACTGGAAAATCCTAAATGAATGCATTCATTTAAATAATATATTTTTAGAAAGCATTATGATCTGCTTCACACTTTTTTTGACAATGTTGCTTGTTGAGCAGTTGGAGGGGGGGGTGGGGATGGCAACAATAACTCTGAGGTGAGACAAATATGTAATTATTGACTTTTCAGCTGCTGTGAGTTTTGATTGGAAGCCTGGAAAATCTCAAATTCTGTTAAACTGATGCTATTTAGGGAAAAACCATAATGCCAGGGCTTTGCAGTTGTGGGTTCAGCAACTTTTTCCTTTATGCATCAGAAAGAAACTTTCGTTTCTGGTGAAAAAAGCTGGAAAAATAAGGAGTCCTCTGTGCTTCTTAGACAAACCTTGTTTTTATTTCATGTTAAATTGCAGAAGTAGTTAAGAGCTTGCATGTTTCCTCATTGGTCATTTATTGTTAACGTAAAGCAGTGCTTCTCAAATGGTGGGGCGCAGGGGGGTGGTGGCGGTTTTAGGCACAGGTAATACAGGCAATTGTCCGGTGCGCAGATTTAACGTGGGGCCGGTGGTGACAGCGGCTCAGTGCTTGGAAAAAAATCTGGCCCACTATTCGGTTCCTATTGTCTGTTCTATCACAGAGTTTGTAAAAGCCTGAAACCTTTGAATCCCCGTTCGTGTAGCTGCTCCTGTCTCGTGTCACACGCTGCTGCGTGAGTGAGAAAGGGGAGAGGTGGTGTGGGCTCTGACTGCCAGGTAACACGGGGCACGCGGAGGAGAGCTGCCTGTTGCCCAACACCAGGATCATCAGTGCCTTTAGATGACTCAGCTCATGCTAATAATGTCATTCTTTATTAACAATTTATAGACATTTTGATGACGTGTCTTTGTTTTCCATCAATGTTTTCTTTGTCTGCCTGTCGTTTAGTTGGTGTCAGTATTTGACATACAGACAGCAGGTAATGCAGGAAAACAGCTGCACTTTATGAGATCCTAGATAAACAATCCATCATTTAGAAAAAAAATCAGCACAATGTTTTTATCCATTTCATCTGACTAAAAACGTTAAATATATTGGTTCTGTTACTGTTTCAGATCAATTTAGATTTAATATTATTTATTGATTGAATTATTTTTCTCAGCATCAAATGGTTCAGTTGGTCAAAAATGTTTGTAGTTTAAATAAGGAATGACAGATTTTTTTTATTTCAGGCCCTTTAAGCTACTTTTCTGTTTTAGACTAGAACAGAGTTTCTGTGGTAAAATAAAGTTAATATTTGTTGAAAGTGGATTTATGTATTGCTTTTTCTTTTTTTAATGTTAAAAGATACAATTTTAGGTATAATTACACAATTTTTATAGATACTAACCTAACATATTGTCACCATGCAAGTGTGTGTGGGTGGGGCAAGTGGGGAGTTAGGGGAACATAAAATTTTCTTTTTCCTTGGGGGGGCCTGGCAAAAAATAATTGAGAAGCACTGACGTAAAGTGATGGGCAATTTGTTTTTAGAAAGGTGATAATGCTGGTTATTAGTCCGATGAGGTTTCCCTTAGATATGTTACTGCTAATGCTGACATATGATGCATTCACAAAAATTGAAATTTTGCCTGTATGGTTCATGAATTTCCTAAAAAAAAAAGTAAGGTCCCAGTTAAGCTATATGCTAGCACAAAAAAAGCCATAACTGGCTCAAAAGCTCGAGGGTTCCTGATCCCTGCATTTAATCATTGTCTAAACTTCCCATAGAAATAGTGGGCAAAAACTATTATCATGAACATGGGTTCTTACTTTTGCAATTAGTGAACAGTAAAATATTCTACAATATTATTTTTTCCATTAGTTTGTAAAAGTAACTTAGGGCTCTGATCATGTCTTTAAATCCATCCTCTCTAACCACTGACAGAGGTCTCAGTCCTTCTAGAAACACGTTAAGGATGCTCTGTTCAAGGTTTGCAGCCATATCTGTGCGCTGGTTCCTCCCCAGTCCATAGTCATTGGGGCAGACCAGAATTTTGGGCATGAGTGTCCGGAACGCCCGTGTTTGAGTCCGGTCGCGAATTCTACTTACAAATCAGGCGTTCATTGATCACGCACTGACAGTTCAACCAGTTGAACTCTTTCATGCTGAATCGCAGCATGTGACCAATCGGAGACTCGGATTTGGAAGTGACGTGTGGGTGGCGTCCGCTTCAAAACACGGAATTACCAGCCGTTGTAAACATAATCATAAACAAGACATTAATAATTGCTGTTTATGTCCGGTCTGATTAATATGACTCCAAGATGGACATTTATAGGAACAGAGCTGTGAAAACAAAACAAATGGTGCAAGAATTCTGGGATTTGCAACGCTTTGACTTTGCGCACCGAGCCTCCGAGCGCTAGTAAACAGTAAATATACATTTCTTCTTTGTTGCTACCTGCATGTCTGGCACTGGTCCTGTGTGTCCAACACCGCCTGGATGTGCGTTCATAACACCCCGTAGAGCACATTCTGAACGCCCCACACGCGGCCGGTGTGAATGCAGCATTAAATGTAAGTTTCTGGTTGTGTCCGAATTCCTTCCCTACTCACTATAGTGCTCTATATAGTGCGTTCGCCATTTTTAGTGCTCTCCACATCTACAATTCTTTTTTTTTACTACAATTCCAAAATTCAGTGCCCTAGAAATTTCCCAGAAGCCTCTGTCAAAAACCAGTGTGCATCAATGCTCACTAGATCGACGAATATAGACCACAACGCATTCTGTCGTAACTATGTTTGCTAAAAAAATTATTTAAATGTTTTTTTAATAAACCATCAAAGTTTTTATCTTTAGAATATAGTGGACTCATAAATGATCGTCGCAGAACGCTTATATCAATGAGATTTTAACTTTGTGAAATCGATGACATCATATCATCATTAATTCTTAGTAACCCAGGGCCTTTTTAAGTGTTTTTAAAATTTGCTCTATTGATTTATGTTCAAACTAAAGTTTTTTGTGGCAATGCTTGATATCAGTATTCTTAGTACAACACAAACGTCTTTTTTTTACAGATACATTTTTAATATATAACACAATAATTCCACAATGAACCTGCAGCTGTCCAAAAAACTCAATTCCCGGTATAAAATTATGACAGTTAATTAAATAATAAAAAAAATGCATAAATTCACAAACAAGCCAAAGACTAGATTTTTTCCAAGGGTTTTCACAATTTGTCATAACTCCTGTTAAGTTTTTAAACCAAGAATTTTAAAGCTAAAAACTATTTCATACCTCTATGTAAAATTTTGAATGAAAACTATATAAAAAGGTCACTGTTGGTGTCATTCCTATGTCATGATGAACAGCCTATGTGATTGGCAAATGCATGCCTGAGTTGAGAATGCATGGATGAGGGTTAATCTTTCTAGTTTTTGAGTTTTACAACACATATTTATTTCAGTTCACAAAATTAAACAGGATGTTCTTTTAAAATGTACCCCAAATACACCCTCGCCCAAAAAAACCCATAATAAACTGGGTTTAAGATTACAATCCAGCAAGACTTCTAATGCTAAAATTATCATCTTTTGCAGGTATAGATTGAGCCTAAAGTGATTAAAGATGCATAATATATATGTACAATGAAGAAGCAGCAACAAAAAAAAAAGATTTTACAAACCCAGATTTAATGCGTAAGGATACTGTTCCCACCAACTGGAACTCTGAATAGTTGTCACACTTCCAACTGCTGAACCAATGGCAGCGCGAGTCTTTCATGTAGGTGAACATCCCTACAAAAAAGAAACCTCACTGTAACATTTTAACACACTGGCCAGTTAGCAAAACCAAAACCAAAGAGAGATTAACAGTCTTTAGACAGACGGCAGCACAAAAGCTGCAAAAGAAAATGCGTCAGTGATACATTTAGGATTATAAAAGAATACATAAATAAATCAGGAAGCTTAAAAAAGGTTATAAAGGACATAAAGTTACTTTTTCCCCATCTTTGGTCTGCTTAGCCAGAGCAGAGATGTTTATTGTCATCAAGTGGCAATCACTGCCTTTGGTCCAGTTAAATAAAAAATAGAACTGAATTCAACATGCACATTTGCTGCCGCTTGCTTATTACGATAAAGGGAGTGATGTTTGTGTGAGGATGCACAGCTTTACATAAAATCACCATTTGAAACCAGGAAAAATGTTTTTGATATATCAACAGAAAAAGGTAACTGGATTCTGGGGAAAGTCAATAAAACAAATAAAGGAAAACCATATTTTGTCAAACAACAAAACACGTATTTGCAATTGTGGGATTTTTTTCTGTTTTTGTAGGTTTGTGTTCTTTATTTGGTTAGGCTGCTTACTTCCTTTGGGAATAACTTGCAAAAAACTTGCCAGCATTAGATGTGTAATGCAGGAAAACACGATAAGAACTTTGTTAAGTAAAACTTTCATCCTGTCATTATTCCTAGTCCAGACTTAAAGGGTTTTCCAGCTCTGACAGAGGAACAGCAGCAGTCTGTTCGGAGTGGAGGCACATCTGGCCAGCCTGCTTCTACAAATGCAGGAAATCGACACTGCTCCAGTCTGAAAAGGGTGTGTGCACATATGTGTACACCTGTCTGTGTGTCTGCGTAGCTGGGTGTGTGTTTGTGTGAGCCAGAGCAGGGGGGGCTTTCCCTGCACAGCTAATGAGGGGAACACAGTCCTCATTGAGTGTGTTGCTTCAGAGCCGCTGTCCCCTGGCAGGGAAAACACAGAAGACCGTGGAAAAGATGGAGTGACGATGGAAAAAACTACTTGGTCAGAAGAGATAGACAGACAGAAAGGAAGAGTGTCAAAGTCACAGATGTGGAGAAAAAATATCTGTCCAAACGGGCTGAGCAGACAAGCTATTCTGAGAAAAACGTCTGCCAATAAAAAGGACTTTTATTGCAAAAATAAAAAAATGCAAAAATACTCATTTAATTTTAGAAAAATTAAGTGTCACCTAGAGTTTTGAGTTGGTAGATTTGTTGCAAATCATAATATATATTTACAAATTCTTATATTGTCTATAAAAATAAAATTTAATCAAGAAATCCTCCATCTTTTAGGAACTTCCATTCAAGGTTAAAAAGCAAAACTTTGAGTTTTAAAATTCATATTACTGCAAATAAAACCGATACAACTTCAAAAGTCCCTCCTACTTTGCCCACTTTTTATCAAAAAGCAAAATTTAAACATGCCTGTAATTTCAATTATAATATCTATTTGGGAACCAAAAGCACTTACTGTGCTTAAAAGGAAAAATACTCAAATCTTTCAAATAGTAACTCAAGCTCAGCAGGAACAAACTGCAACGGATTACTTTTTCAAAAGCACTAACTTTAAAACAGATCTCAACTTCTAAACTTTTCTCACTCAATAAAACTGAAATTTATAGTAATATTTCTGAAGGAACTAGATGAGAAAAGCAGAAAAAAAGACATTGGCTTAAAAAAACGGAACATGTTGTGGTTCAAAGATAATAACAGACATGGAAAAAGGCTAAAAGACAACTAAAAGAAAGAAAACAGTCGTAATAGGGACTGGACCGGCACTATTTCTAAAACCAAAACCGTCCCACTTTCCTTGCCAGCAGACACTTAAGTGCTCCTGCTCCCTGGTGAAACCTCACAGAGCACATCTGCTGAGGACTGTAACTAATAAAAATGTACTTTCCATTTCAACCAATAAAAACCTGAGTTTTTTTGCCTTTTTTTCCAGGGGAATTGCTTCATTTTCCACAGACTCTACATCGAATCAGGATTCAAATTCTCTGATATAAGATGTCACCCCTTAGGAGAACAGTGAGGACAGTTTCTACATCTGCTTTTAAGTGGAACACCTGGAGATGGTAACCAAGTCAAAGTGTGCCCTACCATAGTCTGTGTGGAAGATCTGTCGCACCAGCAGCAGGAACCACTCCTTCGTCAGGCCGCCCATGTCAAGCCCCGCCTCCCCGACAAACGTCACACGAAGCTTCTTCTTCAGGTCACACCGCTTTCTCGTCAACTGTAAACAGAGATTCAGAGATTTTCTCGTGTAACAGCTCCTGTTTTGCATTTTCAGATTTGATGTTTTCATTATTTCTCTCCCTCTGATTCGAATCCTAAATGTACAGTTTAAGTTCAGACTTTTTGTTTTTGGGGGGTTTCTTCTGTTGGTGTAGCCCATTTTCTCCTTCCTCTGATGTGGCGTAAAGGGGTGTTAACGCTCTTCTAAAGCTTGGTACAAATAGTTTATTTTGATATTTTTTTCAAATTTATATTTTCATTATTTCACATTTACAATATTTCCTTCACATTAACAATGTATACTTTTGAGTTTAAAACTCTTAAAATTTAATTTTCATTTTTCCAAATTGATAACCTGTTTTTTTTTTTAATTCACTTTAAGCTGATCCTGATTTAACCCCAGTTTTTGTCGTATAGACATAAACTACATTTTCTCATCTTGATAAAAAAAAATCCTTTAAAAAATATAAATCAGTACAAAGTGAATCTGAGTGTTGCATTTCTGGGAGCTGACCTCATCCAGTGAGTCGCTGAGAAGTTGTGCTCGTCGTACTTTAATGTTGAGGAACAGAAGGTTCATGTCCACTCTCTGCCTGCGAGAAACTTTACTGACCAGACTTTGCTGAGAAACACAAACACACAACTGTTGTACAAACTTGAACAACACCAACTCGCCTCTGAAGTTGTTTGGAGCCTTCTAATGTTCTCACCCTGGCCTGGCTGATCATCTGCTGTTCCGAGTCTTTTTGAATGATGGCTTTCTTCACCACTGTGGACAGGATGAATGGAAACTGACAGAAAGAGAACCTGAAAAAGAAAGTAAAAAAAAAAAATAATGAATGTTTGCTTTTAGCAAATGTATACATTTGCTATGATATGATGCTACATACACACCGGGGGCTAAATGCTGGTTCTTGAACTTGCTTTTAGTATTTGGTGTTCACACTGGACTGTCGTTACCCGATACTAGCGCATGTACCTACAGATGGAAGAACCTTTGTGCGAAATGTTGAAAGCGGTAAAAATCCCGCAAATCTTGCTCCAGGCTTCTGCTTTCACAGCTCTATCTGGATTTGAAATACGTCCACCCGGTCACAAACCGGAATCATTAATTTCACCGTCATGATCGATTTTCAATTGGTTGGCACTTCCATCAGTAAAAGGAAATGTCTTCAGTTCATCAATACCAAAACCCAGTCCCTGATTGGTAAAAGTTCAACCTGGTTCAACTTGTGACGCGCAGTTAGTGGCAACGCGTTTTGTACTTAGAGCTTAAAAATTTGCATAGCTATGCATGAACATGAGAGTTTTTATTCCAGCTGGACACAAATCGCTGCTATTAATTTCTCATCCATCATCAATTTTCAAACGGTTTCACTTCCATGAATTAAAAAGGACGCTACCCATACGTCACTGCCAAATCCAAGTCCCCGAATGGTCGAAGTTCAGCTGGGTTTAACTTTCAATGCAGGTTCAATGGCCGCGCTTTTTGTATGTAGAGCCCGAAAACTGACTTAAAAACTTGCGTATAGTAACCCGTGAACACGAGATTTTTGAACACGGAAGCCTGAAACACACATATACATGCGCTTACTTTTCATTGAAAGGGTGTTGCAGGGGCCAGTGTGAATGTAGTGTTAGACAAAATGTATACTCAAATCTTACAGAGTGAGAATGAAAACAGAGTGATTAGAATTTCAATATAATTATAAATAGATATGTTATGAAATTAACTGTATCAGCAAGTTTACAAGTCAAAGACTTTGTAGCTTCTATAAGAATTCTGTTGATTATTGAAAAACTGCAGGTGGAAAATTCACATTTTTCAGGAACTTTCAAAAGGATTTGGGAAGACATTTGCTCATGTGCCTGCATGTATTTTTTATTTTTTGGGGGGCGTTGGATGTGGGATGGAGCTGCTGGTTAACCTAATCCCTGGGATAAGTTGATTTTGCCAACTGGAAAGAAAACTGTTTCAGTCTGGACACTCTCTGCGGAAAAACCCAACGGATGGAAAATCCAGCAATGTGACAGTAAATCTGACCGATTTGAGTTGCCGTAGTTCTGCCAGATTCTGTACTCCTCCATGAAATCAATGTGGTCAAGAGTGATGTTGTAGAAGTCAGTGAAGGGCATAATGGGTGGAGAGGAGACACTGTTGGCTGCATCTGAACAAAAAAGATATAAAGAACATGAAATGTGACCCAAAAAAAGAAATGCATCCAGCTGTGTGGTTTGTGTGAAACTCACTGAATAGGCTGAGCACTTTGGTAGCAGAGGGAATCCACCAGGAGCACTTTGACAGAGGAGGAAGTTCATCTGGGTCTCCAGGAAACAGTCGAGTGGAGATGAACTGCAGGAGGCGCTCTACTAGCTGTCGGAAGCGGCGTGCAGACAGTCTGCCGGACACACAAGAATGAAAAGGGCTGCCACAGAGACATTAAACCTGCACACGTTCACAAAAAAAGTAACCAAAAAGGGACAAAAAACAACCAGATCTGACAGGAAACTGTGGTTTTCTAAAGCTAAGCACAAATAAAAACTGTTCTCTGATTTAAAGCAGGTTTCCAGTAAATCGTCACCAGAAAATCGTCACCATTCTCTTTTCATCTTGACTGAGACAGGAGCTGTCTTGACAGAAGTGTGAAACTGACTGCATAAAGGTTGTCACATGCAACATGGGAATGTGCTTTAATTAAAAAAAATCTAAAGTAAACTTGATTTTACTCTTTTTGCAAAAGTAAAAACTAGAGAAAAAATTCCCTTCAAATCGTGCTCTTGGACGTGCACAAGTCCAGTCTAATGTTTTGCATGGTTACCTTTTGAGCCAATGAACCAGGAAGTGGTGATCAGCCTCAGACAAAGCAGCGATCTGGCGCAACAGGTGAGCGTATATCACATACGTGTTGGTGCTTGAATACTGGGGGTTCTAAACGAGACAAAAACAACGGTTATTCTACAGCTACCATGCATATTACAAAATAAGCCATAAGAAGAATTCAGAAAGTGGGATTTTATGATCACACCAGCATTTTATTTATTGAATCAAAATTATTAAAGGTTATAGATTTAATAAAATATAATAATTTATATTTTATACAACTAAAAGAAAACTACTTCCACAGAACAAACAAGAGCTGTCTAAGGAAAGAGAAGGAAAATATTTACTAAGAAATAAAAAAGGACATCAAATAACCTTGTGTAAGGACAACACAAAAAAATGCATTTCTGTCTGTGGTGTGGGGTTTTGAATTAACATGGACTAAAGTATAAAAATACAAACTAAAAATTTTGGGAACAAATGAAAAAAAAAAAGGAAATTAAAAGCCTAATGGGATAATTTATGGACAAACATAACTGTGACAGTGTTTTGAGACCTTGAGGTTTTTTTGTTGTTCTTTCATTTTGTTGTGTTTCTGTGAATAATTGTTATATGTTTGATGTATAAAAATGATAATAATTTAATTAAATTTCTTTTTTTTAAGACGTAGCTTTGGAGATTCAAAGCCTAGTGTGACTTGCAAACTAAAAATTACTTCACATAGGCTACACACCTGCAGGCAGTGTGTATTTATTAATGTAATAGAAGACTGTTTTTTCCACCATTGGACTTTAATAAAGTTTCTCTCATTGTGTAATTTTTCTAGACTTGAGTTATCAGGTGTTCTGTCTGGACAAACTTAATACGAAGCATAATTTTCTCGTGAAAAAAAAGTGTGGTTGACGATAGAGGCTTGGCTTAAATAATTGGCATTGTTTTTCAAAAAACCCAACCTACTTTCACTTTGACAAAGCAAGATTGGCTGAAACAGAAGTATTATTCATGAACTATAAGAGAGGGATAACCCCAGAGGACTGTTCAGCCTGCGCATCAATTTCTGCACAGAGAGAGAGAGAAAGGAGGGAAGAAACAGCAGCTTTCAGAGCTCATAAAGTAGGGAAAATCATCATCAGACAGGAAACCGGCAGTCTTCAACCGACATGACTTCACCCAGTGTGAGTATGTGTGTCCATGTGGCTGTGTTCTCATGGGAGCAGCAAGATAAAGCAAGTCTTCAAAGTCAAAAAGGACCAAGTCTAAAGTTTGGCTTGCCAGCATGTTTATGTTTCTTTGTGCCGATGCCACATAAACCCAACATGGAACCGCAGCAGATTCCTGCTTTTATCAGATTACACAGCCATCTAGCCACAGATTTTCACGCAGCAAGGACATCGATTTTAATTTAGGAACTTTACTAACTGCATTCAAAATGCATCAATATCCTGCACAAACACATTACTGGACACCAAAAAGTCCTCAAAGGCACTTTTTTAGTGTTTGAGTGAACAAATGTCTGTACTTTATGACTTTTGTATGATAGTCTGAGACAACCAAAAGCAGAAATTATGATAAAAATGAAATTCAAATCCCTCTAAGTGCCAGAAAATCAATTAAAAACAGGTTGGCAGCATTTGGTTTATAGAGTGAGATTGAGCTTTTCTGCTGTTACATTTCTGTTCATGTTCTTAATCTATTTTGGCTGCTCTTTCTTCTAAAGGGGTTTGTTACTGTAAAGTATGTCTCACCATACCACACCCAAAACTGGCCTCAAACTGCTGACCTTGCTGAGCCAAAGGGCTTTTGTAAATTCTCTTAATTTTTTAAGACTCCGTTTTATGAACTCAATTACATTTTGATGTAAGCAGCCTAAATATTCACATGCTATGCTATTTTTTATGTTTTTTGTTGGATACAGTAGCAAGATAAAGTTCTTGCAATTGTTCATTAAATATGTTTTTCTATTGCTAGACAAAAAAAACTATTATTCCTAATTCTATTTCAATATAAATTATAGTATTTCTTCTTTTAAATAAAGTTTTATATTTACCTTTTCTCTGAGGCTTACATAACTAAAGGCATTTAAAATGGTGTGAGATGTTTTTTAAGTGTGGAAACAAAAAAAAGAAGACATTATTTTTGCACAAGTGCAAAGAGAATTCCTACAACATATCAACTTTATGGATGAGTGGATAACTTGAATCACCGACGGAAGCTAAACATGTCTTTTTTATTTGTAAATTAAACAACTGTGATCAGTCTTGAGACTCCAGCATCCATCAGTCCGTGACAAACCATCTGATCCAGCTGTTTCTCAGCTTACGTAGACCAGTCTGTAAAATTTGAATCACCAACATCATTTTTTAAATGGATCAGTTTTACTAATTTTAGTTTAGTTTTTTTGTTTTTGTTTATCTGGTTTAAAAAGGAATCCTTATTACAGCATTACACATACATTCAATGTTGTAAATAAGCACTGAGAATGATTTACTATTTCCCTTACCTGAAGAAGGATGAAATATGCTCGTAGATCGTCTTTAGTTCGAGGTCTGAAAATAAAAACACACATCCAAAGCAGAAGCTGGATAACAAGTCAAGACACACACACTATAGGAACATTTGGTTACACAAAAAGGTGTACAAACTATTCTAATAAACATGTGTAATCGAATCTGTGAAAAAAGACGAGCAGAAATTAAACAGTAAGAGTAAAGATGGTGCTACATGCCAGACATAGGCATTTTAAAAATATATCAGGTTTGAATGTAAATATGGATGAAGTTGGTGGCATTTGGTTCTGACTATTTTCTCCCAGCTGGTTCCTGTAGCCCTGTTGGATTTGTAAATCCACAAAAAGATCTTATATTTCCAGACTATTACCGGTAAGTGATTTTTTAAATAGTAGCAGTGCTGTAGCCAGTATATGGACTTAAGAAGAGGAGAGATGTGGCGATTTCTTCTGGTTCTGGTTAAAACTCAGACAGCAGCAGCTTAGTTTCAATCCAGACTGTTACAGAAATCCAGCCAGCAGAGGATGAAGGCATAAATCAGTGCCTCCAAATGTTATCTGGAGATCTGTGGGTTTCATTTGATTGAAAAAGTTTCTTTCGACAACACAGTTCCTTTGAGATAACACATTAATACAAAATCAGGAATACCCTCCGTTTTAGTGCTGCTTGATCTTGGTGCAACATTTGCATACCATGCTATGAAATCCTTCTCGACAGGATGGAACAGTAGGTAGGATCATTATGGTACCTTTTTTTTTGCAATTTCAATAAGATCTGCCTCACTTCCAGGTGTGCTGGGTCATTCCATTCCTCACTTGACATGAGTAAAGCCTTCCAATGAACCAATAGCTAAATTGTCTGCCTTTTCTTCTCAGACAATCACATTCATATTTTTGCTTTTAAATTCACAGACGCTTATTTCTGTGTATTTTAGACATATTACAGGCCCTCCTCCTACCCCTTCTTCATCTACAACAAAGTTTTGACTAGCTCTCCACCATCATCAGTCTCTGGCTTTGAGATTTGAGCTCTGAGCACACAAGACGTCATCAGAGCCTTACCGTCAAACACTATGGACAGATTTTATGCACATCTATTACATCTATCTATTACATCTATCTATTACACTGATAAATCTTTATTCTTTTTGCATTCCAAACATCTTTCCTAATAGAAGTACATGACAAGACAATGTTATGTTGTTCCCATTGGTAATCAGAAATGTAAAAGTCACCATCTCTTGTTGAGTATGTCAGGATTCAATTCTTGGGCTTCAACTGTTCAACCTGAACATATAAAAGCAGTTTAATTTCAGTTTCCTACACTCAACTTTATGTAGCTCGGGTGCCGAAAAGACCAGAATCCTAGACTCTCAAAGCTGCTGCTTGGTGCAGCTAAATTCCTGAATTCAGTCAAATTTCTTTCAGTCAAACTATGACAAGACAAATATCCGTTTTTGGACACAGGGAAAGAAGAGTAAAGGTAACTGAAGAGTGGATTTCTACCAAAATAAAAGCCTAAACCGTTACCCAAAAGGCTTAGAGTCAGTTAGGGCTCTAAATAACAGGCTAGTTTATAATCTTTCCACCAATGTTTGCATCAAACAGCGAAAATTTTACTTGCTTTTTCCCCCATCAGCTAATAATATTTTGCCTATAAATCCATAAATGTGTCTATTTTTTTCTTTGCAAGAAAATGACATGAATTTAACAAAAAGTGCTAAAAAAAATTGAAGAAGACTCGACAGAGATGACTGAGGGTTGGACGTTGTCTCACCCTTTCCACTCCCTCAGCAGGCTGTTAATGATCCCTTTCAGGACTGACTTCTGGATGTCTTGAGGCTACACACACCAAGAAAAACATGGTCAGTGTCAGCAGAACATTGGCTCAACATGCCTGAATGCGAGTGGCCCATGCAAAAAAAAAAAAAAAAAACGTTTATCCAGCTTTAAGTTTGCCAGAAAAGTCACTCTGACTAACTTTTACAAGTTTAAAAAACAGAATTCCTATATTGTTCCTGAGTTAACGTCTAACAAACATTTTTTTAATCATGAAACATTTGCAAACAGCGTGTTTTGTTGCCAGTAAAGTAGACATGTCATAGCAGACACATATAACAATCGGTTTACTTCAATAGATCGTGCTTCATTTAAAGCTGCCTTGCAACTCTTTACGGTTCCATGCTTGACAGAATTTGGACAAAATTAATAAACCTAACCTATGAAAGATTAGCTAGTTTGAGTGGTAACCTTTGAATTAATGTCATAGTTGACTCTTTAACAGTGGTCTGGGGGTGGAACCGATTTTGTTGTTTGCTTTCAACTTGCAACAAAAAGCAACTAAACCCAAGGTAGCAGCAAATCTCATGAGATCCGAAGTACTTTTAGTTGCCAATAGTGCTTGTGTGTGTGCAGGCATCTCTTACTGTGCCGAGCAGCGTATCATAGACAGCATTGACAAACTTTGCGTTGACTCCTGAGTCCTCTATTGTGTTGAATAATCCATTCGCCTCCCGCTGCAATATGGTACCATGAAAAAAAAAATTAGGTGCCCATACAAAAGCTGGTAAACCTGTAAAAATTGAATAAGTGCGTGTTTTCACCTTGAAGGCTGCGTTGATTTCAATGAAAGATTCGAAGGTGGTCAGATAAAAATCTCTAACTTCCCTCCAGTCTCCTGATTGGGTAGCACGATCCATATCCTCTCTAGCATCAAATTACACAGACACAAGCACCAACTTGTTTGAAGAGTCAAATTAAATATTGTTAGTTTTTTCCTATTATACACTGATTGATTATACTCACTGAAACTCTTTGGTAGTCTTGGTACGAAGTGGAATGATGGGGTCCAAGGGGAACGGGGCTTTGAGTTCTGGAGGCAGAGTGTCGATGGAGAGTCTGTGCTTCTGACGAACATCATTGCAGATTGGAGGCAGTTCTCTTCCTGAGGGTACACAAAAGCAGTTTCTTCTGGCAAATGCTGACACTGGCCATAAAGACTCATGAATGCAATGTCTTCACAGACCTGCAGAGTAGATGGTGGCTTATACTTCTTATTAGTTGTCTATCAACCAATAAAATTAAAGAAATTGGCGTTAGAAATCCTAATAATTCGATTTACAAAGCTACATTTTTCTTTTTTTTTTTAGAAACAAAGGTGACACCCCTGCTTAAATTTCAACAACCCTGTCGTTGCATCTTTTAATGAGCTGGACACACTTGATGCAGGTAATTAGCAGTGCATAAACCGATCATTGTCCTCTAAATCACTTTCAACCTTCTTGTACCAAAGCACTTCAATCACACTTCCTTAAACCCATTTAAACACACATTTGTGCACAGATGGCTGCAAAGCTACCCAAGCTAACTAGACCACAGAGAGCTATGTGGAGTTTAGTGTCTTGCCTAAGGACACTTCTGCACACATGGGCAAGCAAAATGAGAACCAATTCAGCGATCAGAGGTCAATTGTTCTACCTCTTTGCCCCAGTTGTTTATTGCAAGGATATCTGCAAAACACATAGGGCCAGCAACCTCCTAAACCTGGAGATACCCACACCTCCTTTTTGTTCAGGCGTCATCATTAAATGTTTTGACCAGCTAGCAAAAAGAAGGCCAGCAAATTTTAAATCCAATATAGTTTGTTCAACATGGTTTGAAAGCAATCTGAAAGAAGGGATATAAGAGAGGAAGGTCGCATGTTGAGTCTGAGGAAGCGCAAACCCTGAAAAAACGTCATCTGTCCAACGGTAGAGAATAAAGGGTACAGGAACTTTTAATATGGTCAAAAACTTTAAATGCCCTAGCCAGGTTATTTTGTTCATCATGCTTTTTCTCTTCTATTTCAAATCTTCAACTTTTGGGAGAAAACTATCAACTGGATTATTTGGGTTTTAATCTGTAAATTCGAAGGTTGTCAGATAAAGTCTCAAACTTCCCTCCAGTCTCCTGATTTGGGTAGCACGATCCATATTGGATTTACATTTTGCTGGCCTTTTTTTTTGTTAGATGCTCAAAACATTTCATCATGATGCCTGAACAATTGACCTCTGATCGCTGAATTGGTTCTCATTTTGCTTGCCCATGTGTGCAGAAGACACTGAGCTCCACATAGCTTTCTGTGATCTAGTTTATAAACTGAAATAAACAACTAGAAACTTTACTTGTTAAAAATTCTCTGGAAGGCTATGATTTGACATTTTCATGACTACTTTCATCAAAGATCCAAAATAAATTGCCAGGAACATTTTCACAAATTTCCATTTACACTAGACATCAAACATTCATATAAACCACTCCCCCAAAGGATCGGTCAAATGCGGAAAACACATTTCGCACACCTAGGTGTGTGACAGAAAGTGGAACTTTCCTTCTTCTTTCTCAATGAAAATTAGTAATTTACATCTCTGTGAAAACACTGATGAGATTTTGTTGCAAATTGCTAACTAATTTATTCAATTTTTCATAAACAACTTCTGCTACTTTATGGGGCCTCTAATGTCTTCATCATATAGCAACAATAATAATAATAAAATAGATTGCAGCCTTTAACTTGAGTCTCTAGTGAAACTATGTGTGCACCCATGTTGCAATATACTTGCAAGGTGTAAAGGTGTGTCGATATCTTATATGCTTTCTTTTGAAGAAATTCTCATTTTTATGTCATGTAAACACGTCTTCTGACCCTAACTGTTTTCCTACCAACTGCCCCGACTCTCACTTGACCACTCTGTCTCTCTTCAGATGAACTTAACTTATTATCAACTCTTACCTGCCTGACCCTGATTTAGCTTTGTCAAGGGACCACTTCTGACCATCAGTCACGACTATGCTTTATTAGATTGCCTACCAGACATGTTTTATACAAAAGAAATTGTCCTAGACAAATGACAACTAAAATGTAGCTCTGCCTATTAAAGTAAAACATGCCCTTATGTCCGAAGAATTAGCATTTGCTTCCATTTCCAGTAGATAAAAAATGAAGCTGTGTTTAAAGAGCTAGTTGGATGCAGATGTCTATTTATTTGCACCACTGCTCGGTTGGTTTTTCTCCTCTGCAGTACAATGAGCTCCCTTGGCTGAAGAAAATTACACTATTAAACAGTTACTGTAAATAAACTTCACATGGGTGATGACAACCAGTTGCAAATCTATGTCTCCAAAGAGCATTAAAGACTACATATATCGAGAGAAGAATGAAAACAAGTCTGCAACCACTTTTTGAATATTGAAAACTTTTTATTGTCGCTGTCTGGTAATATTAGGAGCAATATAAAGTAAAAAAAAATGGAGAACAAGACTTTTTTTTATTTTATTTCTGCAGCCATCTACTAACCTTAATCAGCATGACCAGTCTTCAACAGGGGACTACAAATCCTCACAATATAAAAATACACACAAGCGCAGGCTCATTTGTCTTCCCATCCTCATAGTGATCCATCCTCCCTCCTTTATAATTGGCCTCCCATTGTATGTAGCCAGAGAAACCACCACGAACATCTCTGGCCAGGTGCATTGTGGGTGCTCATTTTGTAGGCTTGCACAGGCAGAAGATGAAAGGAGCAGAGAGGCACACACAAGAACAAATCGGGTTTGTGGGCAGATGTTAAATCACTGTCAGCTTAGCTGAACTGGGCAGGGCTGCACTGAAGTTTCCCGGCTGCTAATTTAAAGGCATCTGTCTTTTGAAGTTTGCTATATCATAATAGTATGTTATATAAACTTTACCCTGTGTCACAGTTTTATATATTTCATTTTAAACCTGATTTCTGGGTTTATTAACTGATTAAACTTAGTGCTCAAGAGATTTGGATTACCTTACTGTTAAACCATTGCACACAAAGTAGCTCCCTTCTGAACTTGTGAAGTGTGAAATATTGATTAAATTACTGAGACTTTAGAAGAATGCAAAGAGAAGCTTATCTGTGATCAGCTGCATCTGGATTCCAATAAATAAGGCTATAAAACTGAGGTTTTTAAGATTGTTTTTTTTTTAAGTTAGAAGTTTGCCAGATAGTTACACACATTCACAAACCTGATTGAATGGAAACTAAACAAAAATTTATAACAACTGTGTCATGTTTCAAACATGTCAGCAGCTTGTATGAGTGTTATGTGTGCTGTCCGGATTGCATTAGAACATTTTGAACCCATAAGCAAATATCCCCAAAGTGTCTCTCCCTTAATAAAGCCTCTCAATTCTGAACTGAAGACAGCTGCAAATGCAGGTGACGTCGGCTCAATCTGTGAGCGTTTCGCCCTCGTGTCTTTGGGTGGGGTTGGGGACTGGGCCAGCGCTTCTTTGTCATTTTATGCATCACTTATCTGCGTCTTGACAGCAACAACCCTTGGTTGTCATGACACCTTTTTATCTTTAGAAGCACTCTGATGAACATGGTGTACTCTTCATTGTTTTTTTTTTGTTTTTTTCCAACACTCTTTACTTCAAAAAAAGCTTTGATGCTTTATGAATAAAAGGTAAGAGGCCAACTCTGTAAAGCTCACATTAAATCATGATTTAATGATTTAGGGAATAAAAGAAGCATCACATTCACAATTTTCCTTTTGCCA
This sequence comes from Oryzias sinensis, assembly GCA_037389245.1. Taxonomy (NCBI): domain Eukaryota; kingdom Metazoa; phylum Chordata; class Actinopteri; order Beloniformes; family Adrianichthyidae; genus Oryzias; species Oryzias sinensis. The sequence goes on from CM074500.1 coordinate 15,595,636, forward strand.
CAAAAATGTTTGAGGAGGAAGGTCTAATTAAGAACACAAACATTAAATGACAGATTATTATGTCTTAAGCTTTGATATAGTTATTGTAAAGTCACAAAAATTTTACAATGTCACAGAAGCTCTTAAAAGCGAGCTTCCTTGACACTTTAAGTTTGCTTTTGCTTTCTTCATTCCAGTTTTTTTAAATATGATCTGCAACCACAAATGCAATCCATATCAAATTCATCTCCTATTTCACCCCAAAACTTTCTGAACTTAGTGTCAGGATAGGATAACAATTGTTTTAAATGATATTTCATAAATTTTTTTTTTCTTCATTTCACACTCTCAAGTCCACATTTGTGTAGAACCTTATAGTCTAATACCAATGCTGTAAACCTGAAATTTGATTGGCCAACTCGCAAAAAGCCCATAAGAAACTGGTGTCAGAAAGGTGGACGGGTAAAATGTCAGATTTTAAATACATGTATGCACAGCCACTAACAAAGATTCCAACTCTTTCAGAGTGTGTTAAAAAGAAAAGCACACAAACAGTGCAAAACATTTCACTTCCACAATCAATTCTTCCAGACTCATTTAGCTGGGGACTGGCACACTTGCAGAATTACACACCAACACACACACACGTGTGTTAAGGTGGCAAATTTTTCCATAGAAGATAGGAAAACTCATTTCTCACATCTTAATTGGTACAGAAAATTCTAAGCTTTTTCTTCTCCTGCAGCAACCTTTCCAAGGGAACGCTGATTAATTGAACAACCATTAATAGTACAACCGTACTAGAACTTAAAGGACTGCTCAGTTGTGATTCCACTAATACATCAAACCAAACGTTTTCACCTCTCAAATTATTTTCAATTCATTTTTATATCACACTATACCTGTCACTTCCTCAGAACCTCAAGAGAAGGGTATTTTTTAACCTCTTTAAACAGTTTTATATCACAAGAACAAGAGGAGTCTAAAGGCAGACCTCATCCCTACAATCCACGGAACGCGCTACACATTTCGGTGTGTACATAGTATGATACATAATATGATACACTGCACTTCTGTTTTTATTCTCAAACCACATTAAAGAAATTGAATTTAACAAATTATGCTAATTTCCCCCTCAAATTAGAAAATCAGAAAACAAGGAAATGGCTTTTGTTAAGTTTTTTTCTTTTGTATGCAGTCATTATATGCAGCTGTAGTGCAGCAGTGATCCAGCTGAGATCCATAAGCTTTCTAATCTTTTTCATCACAAGATGTCCTTTCATACTTCTTCCTTTAAAAACAACAGTCCGTTTTTCAGATACTGAACTGAAAGTAAAAGAAGATGACTGCTTTAGGGCATGAAAAAAAACTCTTGACAAAACTCAAAATAAAGCTAAAAACCCCCAATAATGTTTTACAGATGAAAGAGCACTTTGTGGTGATTATTCAGCAAGCTTGACGAGTGTATTCAGGTAAGAAAATGCGAAAATAACCAATGTGTGTGTGCATTGGGAGTTTCTCTTTCATATGGTTTTCATTTGGGGTGGAGGTTTGCATAATTATTCTGGCATCACTAACCGTGGTGACAAAGTGAGCCGGTGAGCTTTCCTCTTGGTCTCTGCTCACATGGCAGTCCAAAATAGTCCAGCCTTTTTACAGGAAGCAGCAACCCCACGGATCTCAAACCACTCATAATAAGTGATCAGTTTTCCAACTGACATGCCCTTACTGCTACTTTATTTCCTGGTATCTCCAAATTTATTCACAAAGAAAAACAAAACAATCTAAGCGGCTTTTCAGCACAGAAACCAGGAGTTCGAAATCAAAATCAAAGTGACAACACATGGCAGGAAAACTGCCTTTCAGTTGGAACTTAGTTTACCATATAAAGACAAAAACCCTCTTATTACAAGCAATGATTTTCTGCAGCACAGAAGTTCTTTTCAGTTCCGTCTTTGCAGAAACTTCCATCGCCATTTCGTGAAGCTTAACATAAACAGAGCCTGAACACATATGTCAAGCGTAGTGTAAACAGAGCAAGTAACACATCATTACATCCCAGACAAAACATAGATCTACTGCTTGGACTTCCTTACCATTCCCTCTAATATAAGTGGACGCCAATCTGATGAGGTCAGCAAACCATAATCTCAACACATAGTCACTTTTCTAGCATAGTTCCTAAAATCCTAACAGTTTTTCTAAATGTGGCTAAATTTACTGGGTTGTTCTTTTAAAAAAAAGGAAAAAGCACCACAATGTATATTTCTATCTAGAATTATTAAACCAACTGAGAAAAACATTTTCACACTTTTGTCAAATTTTTTTGAGAAAGGATGGGTGGGATTTGGGAAATCTGACATCAACAGATTAGAGGATTTTTCCAGCCAATAATATGGCAATAATTATTGAACGAATTGGACAAAAGGTCATGCAGTTTACACTTTTTGTGTCAATTGTCAAACTGTTTATGTTGCTAAGCTGTGATATAATTTAATTTCTTTCTTCGTTTTTTTCTTTTTTTTGGCTTTGCTCACTCACCACCTAGCTATCCATCCCTAGTAACAAAAAGCAGAAACATAAACAAACTAAATCTGTTCTTTAAGACTATCCATCCATCATCTTAATCCCTTTTGGGGTTACGTGGTTGCTGGGGCCTAACCCAGTCACTGCTAGGCGAAGGCAGGATAACTCCTAAACTGAACGCCAGGCTGTTGCAGGTCAACTTTTAGGAGTAAATTAGTCTAGCTAATCACACTTTTAAAATGTTTAATAAGATGCCCAAGTAAGACCTCATGTTTTATTCAACACAATAAGGCACTCAGCTGTTTGCCCAGCCGTTGGATAAAGCCCAGAAAGAAGTATAAAATTCTTTATTTCTTTTGTTCTGATTTAGAAAACAGAAACTCCCTCTGAGAAAGAAAATCACCCAGGTCAGGTTGAGAAAGTGTTATGCTCTAGGAGCAGGAAAAGTGTAAACTCACCGTGTCTGAGTCCCATAGTGCTGGTAAAGGTGCCCGCAAAGCTGGCAGGAAAGCCCCGCCCTCCTGCATCCCTTTTTTGACTGAGAGATGAAATTAAGTTACCCAGAGATGGAAAAGGCTGCTTTGCTCCTCGTCCCAAAACCTGTGACGCAAAAAAGTAAGATAATTTGAAAAACAAGGAAACAGCATGAAAGTAACCCTATACCCCCCCCCCCTGCAGCCTGTGTTCAAGTGGCCACTTCCAATGAAAAGTCAATGTCAACAAACGTAAATGCACATTTTGGGCTTCAACGTTTAAAACTATTGCATTCACACGTAGTTACGCAAGTTTCTACGACCATTTTTGGCTCTACGTACAACACGTGCAGCCATTGAATGTAATAGTCAAACAATCTTTGAACAATCAAGGACTGTGATTTGGTAGCGATGTATGGATGACCTCCATTTTAAATAACGGAAATGCCAACCATTTGAAAATTAATCATGGAGGAGAAATGAATAATTGGCGTTTGTGCCCTGCTGGAATTATATGACACCAAGTCTTTAATGTACAGGAATAGAGCTGTGATAGGAAAAGTCTGGAACAAGATTTACACCGCTTTCACACCAAGCCTCTTCCAACTGTAGCTGGCGGACATGTGCTAGTAATCAGTAGAAAAAAGAAAAAAGAATCCCTTCCCTGCTTGTCCAGTGTGAACTCCATGAGCTAAACGCACGTCACAGGTCTGGTACGTCCAACACTTCATAGAGGCTAAATTAAAATTTTAATACAAAAATACAGTAATACTGTAAGAAAATCAGAGGTTGTAGAATACCAGATAATAGCTCCATTATGACAGAAAACAAGTCTAATAAAAAAGTCTAACATTTTTCTCATTTTTTTCACCAAAAGAAAATTTGAAATACAAGATTACAACTTTTGTTTCTTTATCCCAAAATGGATTTTACTAGGTAGCTGCTCTTTCCCAGTTTCTGAAACACCTATTAAAGTCGCTAAATGGATTTGCGTTCCCAGATGTTGAGGTTTTTTCACCAGAACTCCTTAAACAAACCCAGCCTCTGGGCTGCATGAACAGACAATGACTGCATTACCAAAACTAAACAGATGAACACAACATTTATTTTATGGTCCCTGTGATTAACTGCAGCTCCAGGTCTCTCTGAGCTGCAGCCACAAGCACAACCGGAGGCAGACACGAAAAGAACAGGAATGAGGGATATGAAGCAGTAAAAGGAAACAGAAAGCAAGGAAAAAAGAAGACAGATACATAAAAAGGGTGATATATAAAAAACAATTGGAGGATATAAGAAAAGGATGAAAATATGGTATAAAAAAGGTAAGACTGTTTTGGAGAGTTATACTGATAAAAAAAAAGAAAAAACAGAAAAAAGGAGGAGTGGAGAGTAAAATGCAAGTTAAAGAACAAAAGGAGAAGGAGGGATGAAAAGAAGAAGGAGGAGGTGGAGTGTGGGACAGATGATCTGCAGCCGCTCCTGACTGCAACACATAGTCCAAAGAAAGGAGGTTATAAATGAAACCGCAGCTAGTCTCCCGCTCAAAACAAATCTGCCTTCAAACAAATCCCCAACACAGAAGTCTGTAGTCGATATCATTCTTTCCTCATTCCCAACGCAGCAAACACTTTCACGCAGAGAGGTGACAGGCTGTATTTTCCCAGGAATCCCGCCACCGCATGTGCGCACGCAGACAGAGGCAGACTGTGTGTATGCACCCGTGCACGCACATGCCGGCTCTTTAGGACGGGAAGTGAAGTGCCTTAATGAGACATGGCAGCTTCCTCACTCAGATCTGATCAAACAAGTCGAAAGACCCACAATGAAATCACAGAGCACAAAGCAGCCGTTCGAATCCCTCACAAGAACTGCAGGTGCGTCTTCGACGCCGAAGAAAGAGCTGTGAATAGTACTTTGGTCTCCACATCATGAGGGCCTCTCCTTTTTTGTTTGCATAAACCGTGAGAAAAGCCTCCAAAGTCTGTCGATGTGTGCGAGTAGAACTGCATTCATTTTAGATTAAAGTTGAACCCAACCCTGGAGTGATGGCGGGGAAAGCATTAGCCACGCATATTATCCTGACACTTACCATGTGTTTGTAACTTCCGACACTTTCTGAATGGGAACAAAAATAAAGATATAAATATGAGGAGATTGTGTCAGATGGGATGGACTCCCCGCTGTCTTTAAAATAAAATCAATCTCTAATTTAATATCTAATCAACAGAATCTTACATTGTCATGGTCCATTTGCTGTTACTGGGAAACATTTTGCCTTGTAGACCCACTTAAATGTTCGATCAGGTTCAAAGTCAAACTGCACAAGTTTGGCTTGAATGATAAACAGCTCTATTCTATCAGACATATTCTGTCAGACTTGGTCAATTGGGTTTTGTTTCACAAATCTAAGAAACTGCCAAGACCGTTTCAATAACTGCTTGTTTAGGGGCTACATTCATCTATTTTCTTAACCCACTACATCCCTTTTGGGCTCACAGGGTTGCAGGAGCGTGTCCCAGCAGGGTACACCCTGACCAGGTCACCAGTCTGTTGCAGGGCCATACAATCCCTCAGATTAAAAATTGAAAGAAAAAAAAGTTAAAAATAAGTTATTTTTTAATTAAAGATTTAAAAATAACTTCTTTGTGATGTAGAAAATACACCCATGCACGCTATAATCTTCCTTCTCTGGTCCGCTCCACAACGGGGGGGGGGGGGGGGGTTGCCCTTCACAAACGGTTCTGTCCACAGCTCAGAGGCCAATTTTTGATTAACTCCTGCCACTCTGCAGAAACTATGTACTAGAAAACAACACAGGTCTTTTGATTTTGGCTAAGTTCAGCGTAAGCATACTTAAAAAATCAGTGGGAAAGCTGTTAAAATAGATCAAAAGATTATCTGAGTTTCAGCTCAAATTAGTAGCACTGATTTAGGTATTAACCAGTTTTTTTTTAGCCACAATATGTAATTTTGTTGTATTTTGATCATGTATGATGTAATTGATATACAAACATTAAATTGTCTTGAGAAACTTTGCTACTTCAACTTCAAAAATACTACTTCAAAAATCGGAAAGCACATCATCATCCAGCTAATTTAAAAACATCCCAGTGACAAAAGAGGAGAGATCATTAAAAAGCAAGATTTAAATTATGAGCTAAAAGAAATTGCATAAACATTGCTGCTTCATATAACCAAACTCTTAGTACATTTTACTCCCCTTCCGAATCATTCCAGCATCACAACTAACAGATCAGCAGATCTTTCCAATGAAAATGTGGTGACTAGCACAGCAGCTCAACATGTAGAAATATCACAGCATATTATTTCTTCATTTGTTTATGAGCATGGATTGGTTCTCTGTGTTTAACCCTTTGAAAATTAGATGTTAGCAATTCAAAATAATTTTTATCCTAGGACTCATGTTCACACTCAACAACAACTTGCCTTCAAAACAGTAAAAAGCTGCAAATTTCCATTAGTCTCTTCACACATCCTATTAATGTGCCAATTTTTGGGCTATAAAACGTTCTTAAACTATTCAAATGAAACTACAATAATTAATGTTAAACAAAAACGTATATTATATGAGGCAAACAGTCCTTACTGATATTGTATTGATATTGTACTGTTTAATATTGATATTGTATTGTCTGTTTAACCATTTCCTGTATGTGCTGTGTATATAATCACACCCTTTCTGAAAGAAAACAACACTCTCTTGTCCTTTCATTAGGAACCAGCCTACAGCAGCTACAAGATAATCAGAGCTCCATGGAAGTCTGTACAGAGACAGTGTACACAAGCTGAGGAAATGGTTCCCAACTCAAATTTTTTTTTCTACTTTTTCACATTTGACAATAATTAACCTTCTTCGCAGCTTTATTTTTCTCTCCCTCCCACACAGATTTTTGTGATTTTAGTTCAGTTCTGCTCTTCTTTGCCATCCAGTTTAAGAGGAAATTTTATATTCTGGATTAGATCCACCAAACCAAATCTGTTAGAAATTTTACACTAATCTAATCACATTCTCCTCTTTGATGAAATTTGTGTCAACCATAGTTAGCCTAAATATGAAGGTTTTGGATGATAATTTTCTCATTCGGCCTACAGACAAAATGTGTTTAGCTGCTGTCCATAAAACATTCCTTTATTTAAAAGCTGAATGTTGCCACATCTGGTTGAGGTCCGGCACTGGGCTTACAGATGTGTGCAGATGTGTGCTGACTCTGGCTCATATGTGAAGTGAACAGGGCTTGGCTACACAGACTTAGATTGTAGATTGTCCAGAATGTTTAGAGGCACTTGTGCTCTGACAGATCATTGGACCGACTCCAAAACTCTATGAACAGGTGATGTCAGGTTCATGAAATATGGGTCAAAGAATGTAGGCTGCATTTAGCTAAAAAAAAAAACTAGACCCAGTTAGAGGCACCTAAGTCATTCTTGTGGCCCAAAATGACGTGTACAATGATTTGTAATAAGGGTGAGATCAACCTAGTGAGTCATTATAACCACAAGAGAAGAGATCAGAAACAAATTGGTCCATGGCCCCTTTAAAAATGCAACTCAGTAGTATTACCTTTTTTTTTTTTTTTTTTTTTTTTTTTTTACCTTTTATCTGATCCCTTCAGAAGTTACTACAACAAAGACAAAACGATTCAACACATTTTGACAACTTTTCTGTTTTCTAAATATAATTGAATTGAACTGAGAGTTGGCACAACTCCATCGCCCAACTAAAGAAAATGTCATTGTGGGCCGATACCAGACAGATTTGTTTCTGGTGTCAATAGTTGTGTAAACCTTACAAAAAGACCCGAGAAAAAATACGCATTGATAAGACATTTGTCTCTACAATCCATACATCCATTTTCTGATTCCTCTAAATCCTTTTTGGGGTCACGGGGCAGCCGGAGCTTGTTCCAACAACTGTTGAGCAGGGTTTGTCCTGGAAAGGTTTCCAGAGTGTCACAAGGCTTTCCCTATAATGAATCTTGTATTTTGTGCTGGTGCCTAAAGAATTCAGATATAAGGCAGCAAATAAAATGCTTACATTTTTTTTCCTTGATTCTGCGTTGAGTTTCTTTGCAGAGATGAGGACTTTAGTCTTTGGGCTTATTTACAGCAGGGCTGTTAAAAAGTCTTGTCTCATTTGAATGGATGTGAGAGCTAATCGGAGCAGCACAAAAAAGGACATACCAATTTCAAATACAAGCAAATAGAGGATCCAGCCAACCATTGATTGGAAGAAAAAAAGAAATTATGCATTGCACATAAAAAATAAAACTATATGAGATTGATCCACCCAAGAGTGCAGTGTGAAAGCAAACCAAAACCAATGAAATTGTCAATTTTCTCCATTCTCCGCCTGTGTCATCCGAGTCCTGAAGGTTAAATTTCCACTGGTCTGTCTGTAGTGTGTCTCCAATGTGTTGACACAAAAAAACAGAAGAACGTTCATTAATCAATCATAATGTTTACATCGCCTCTGTCATGTCTGCGGTCCACATCTGTCCCTCCGCACTGCAACACCAGCTTTACGAAGAAGTTCCATTTCCAATCCGTCAAAGCTAACATTTTGTGGCAAAAAGCTGGGGAACCGGAAACAGATCTTGGGTCAGGGTTTCAAAATAAAAACTTATTCTGTACTTTCAAAATAAAACTTTATAAAGACTTAATTTCATATTTACTTTGACATGCTCACATGTTGACGCACGTTGACACTAGATAACACCACCATGGACGACAAAAGTTTAATTATGGAGGTTCAAAAAACATAACATCATATATGACACAAAACTTACAAGGACTCAGGAAGTCCTTGTAAGGAGAATCATGGGGTTTGATTGTTTAAGTGTTTGGATGAGAAAAGAGAGTAGGATAAACTACTCGACACAGGGGTGAACCAGAGAAGCATTGGATCCAATGTAAAATAACTGACGGTCGTGAGACGGACTCCTCGCACAACACAACAGACGCAGACAGACCATTGTAAATTCAGAGTTAGATTTGACCATTGACTATACAGTGATCCCTTGGTTTACTTTTCACGGTTTCGCTACTTCACGGATTTGCATCGTGCATTGTGTTCTGCATTCTGATTGGCTAAAAAGTCACTCCTCTTCTTCTCTACCTGTGCGTCAATAATGTTGCAGTTTAATATGTACACGTTTGTAAAACAGCTCGCCAAATTTACAACACGTACGTGCAAATCATCTTGCAATGTCGAGTTTCTCTAAAACCCATAGAAAAAGAGCGACAACAACTGTCAATCACTGTGTTCTTCTCCCGATCAAACACACAGCTGCACCGCGGGCTTCAAAAGAAGAAAACACAGCAGAGCGGAGTCAGGATGCAGAGCATCAGTCAGAAGAGCATTGAAATACACCTGAGCCACTATTTGTCCCACTGTACTTTGTATTTTTTTCATAATCATTTTAAATTTTCTCCCGTTTAATCCAATTACTCGGGTCGCGGTGGGCGGGGCTAATCTCCGCGATTTGAAGCCTTCTATTCACATGAATGATTCAAATTATTATTTGACAGTACAGTACAGAAGTTATTTGTTTCTAAAGTACTTTTATTTGTTAAACAAATGCTTAAGCCTGTAAAACGGTTTGTTCTTTCTTTTCAATGTATAATAGAGTTTTTAATTGTATATTAATTGTAAGAAAAAACAAAGGTTTCTACTTCACGGATTTTGCCTATCACGGGTTCTTTTTGGAACGTAACCCCCGCGAAAAACAAGGGTTTACTGTATATACAGAACTGGACTGAGTAACCCCTCCCCCCTTGTGTTTCAAACAGAAGGTACATTCTGGTCCCAAAAAGCCAAAATTCCATTATTTCTATTGAAAAATAAACAATTATTACTCAGTCATTAAATTTGTCAAAATAACCATTCTTGCTCAGATACCTTACATTATCAAGTTCTTGATTATCTTAATTCCTTTTTCATGACATTTTTTCTGCAGTGAAAGTTATTAAAGTTATTAAAGAGACCACAGACAAATAACTACTTCCGGTTCAAGCGGGGGAAAAAGTCAGCTTGTAGGATTTTCTTCATTTTAAATACTTCTTCATTCAAACAAATTAATATTTCGGGACCGATTAAATTATTCCAGGGGAACGATGAAATTATTCAGTGAAAAACAAATGACTATTTCTTGACAACGATATACTTTTCGTGGTAAGGAAATCCTAATTCGTGGGAATTATTTAATTATTATTATTACCCATGTAATGTCACGGGCTCTGTAGATTGCCGAGAGTGGTTGCTATCGAAATGTCAACTCAGACCAAAAACTGACGATTTTGGGTTCCAACAAGACGATGTCCCTATCACAAAAAAATGGTGATTGAATTGACCTCATTTCTTTGGAACTGGAAGCAAGTCATTTTCTATAAATGATGTCACACTGACTTAACCTTAAGCTGTAAACCTTTTTTCACAAGGAAGCACAACATGACTCTGGAAGATCTAGTCTTCAGATAAATAGGTACACCCCATTCAGATTAGGGGGCCCCCTGTATTCTACTTTTCTTTAATCTATGTGGTACTTCTGCGCATTGAGTAATGTTTATATTTACTAATATACCATGCCTGTAAATACCTTAAGGCTAGGAGAAAATCCCATTGGGATTATCAGACATACTTCCAGGAGCTGCTCTCCATATTTGTCTGCAAAAAAAGACATTTTTGCAGAGAGAGCCAGCTGTGTTCAAATGTTTTTTTTTTTTTTTTTTTTTTTTTTTGGGGGGGGGGGTGAGTTAAACAAAGACAAGCCTTTTTAATCATGGCTTCTAGTCGTCTTATAGTCATTGCTTAACTACTTCCGATTTCACTCAACTTGAGCAGCCATGGGATCAGCCTGAAGCCCTGAGAGTGAAACCTCAAAAAGAAAAAGTTTTAAAGAGGGTTTATAGCATTTCCAGACTCAAGCAGGGTGAGTGTGAGCAGTGACAGGCTGCTCGCTGGTCAAAACTATCCGCTGCGCACATTCCTGCTCCCTGACACAATGGAGATGACATCAATCAAGGAGGCTTTGCAAGACACAAAAAAAAAACACATCACACTGCACACAGATGACATCACCAGCTTCTGATGCAGAGATGCCAGGAGTCAAAACTGATGTAGCTGTCTCAGAAGTTATTTCACTTTGTTTAAAACCCGTAGTTTTATTCTGACAGGATAACATGTAAGAGAACTCTAAAAAATATATAAGACATGAGGAAGAGCAGATCTAAAGTAAAGATTTTGAGCCAAGAGGAAGAGGAACAATTATAATTAGACACAGGAGCAGTTTTGCTGTTCTGTGGTTTGGACCCTCTTTAATTCTGAGTCATGTTTGAGTTGCATAAAGAGTATCCTGCATTTCCAGCACATTCCAGCATGGATGCAAAAAGGAAAAATTAAACCAATCAAAGTAAAGAAAGAGTTGGGCTGCAAAAAGGACTAAAAACGGAAGTGTGGCATTTGACTAACAAAGCAGCAAAAGTGGAGATTTTATGCATAAGAGAAGCATAATTTTAGCAATGAATGCATGAAGCTGCAGCAAAAAAAAATTTGCTTGTTGATTTCTACTTTCCACATGAAAATAATGCATATGATCAACGTCACCAGTAAGATTTATGGTTAAGGGATGGTGAGAAAAGGAGCTGAAAGAGGTGTGCTTACAGAAGAAGAGTTGCTGTAAATTGGTGGGAGCCTCTCTCTGTCCCTCTCAACTCCTGACAGTGCAGAATGTTCTCCATCCATCCTCTTCAAGTGGAACAGCGGAAAAGTTGTTGTTGTTCTCTCTCCTTTTCCTTGGAAAGACTTACTCCCCTACAACCTCTGTGTTCCTGCTCCTCCAAGAGCTGCACATGTTTTCTCCGGCGCCAGCTTTGACCTCCAGTTCAGTCTTTCCTCTCCGTTTGCTCCGTTGTTTGATTTAAAATCAGGGAGATTTCACATCCTAGTAGAAAAGGATTGAAATCTACCTTCGTCGAACAGGTGGGCTTCCCGTTACGCACACAATCTGACGCACGAACTTTTCCAAAAGCCGTGCGTAAAAGCTTCCCTTCGGTTCAGTTACGAGGCAGAAAGTAACTGTTGTTGTAGTCCTTGTTTCGTTTCAAACAAGTTTCAAAACACGTTCAGAATTTAAAAAAAAAAAATCTACTCATTCCTACGACGCTCCTTACGCCGCTTCTCCGCGTCGTCCGTCGGGGAGGCAGCACAGCTGCGGGCCGGCGCCATGTTTGGAGAAGGAGGAGGAGGAGGAAAAGAAGGAGGATGTGGCGCCTGGAGAGAGGAATCAGAAACGTTGCAAACAAATAAAGCGCGCGCGCACATACAGAAAAACGTCAAGGAAAATGTGTATAATGCAAGAAGTTGCTAAATGTGTTGTGTAGAACCCAAAGGGCCATGTCTACTTGTTATTATTCAAATAGTTAAAAAACGTAAATGCTTTCCCTTGTTTTATTGTATTTATCTTTTTTGTTTAGATGAAAACAACATTTCTATAAAACATAAAGAAGCATATTTTGCTACTATTGATATTATAACATATCCAAAATCTATCAATTTAAAAAGTCCTAACATATCAAAATGTACAGTTTTTGTCACAAAACAATATCATTAAAAATAAAAATCTGATTAATTTTGAGACTGAAATGGAAAAAATATAGCAAAGCCTAAATGCTTGAGAACCCATGCTTCTTATTTTTGGTGTGCAGCACCCCACAGGAGCAGGTTGACATTGTTGCCTTTTTAACCACAGATGTGTTTTGCATCATCCTACATTTTTATGACTTTGGGGCCTCAAATCTGTACTCCACCCTGTCTGCAGCTTCATGTGCCTGATGCTACAACAAAAACCTGTTGGAGGTGGTACTATTAGTTTGTGTGAGACACACTGTGAAGCATTACACTAGAATGGAAGCAAATGAACTTGTGTTGATGCTTGATAACATTTGGTTTTATGATTTCTGTCTAGAGCATTGCAGTTGGACTTCAGGAGAATTATACAAGAGCTGCTGAACTATTTTTGACAGGTGGTTTAATGAGCTGTGGACTTCTTGTGAAGATGAACATCCACTTGCCTTAAAGGTTTGAATATAAACACCAGGGAGAGAAGGTGGGTATATAAATATATGAATGAAAGACTCACTGCAGAGCAAACTATAATAGTGGGATATTTAAAATTGTTTAAATCCTTCTGTGTTCTCTTTTTGGGGGTGTATATGAAACCAGACAAAAAACCGTGAAACACAGATCTTTATTGTACTTTATCATAAAGAGGTAAGAGGTAACGTCTTTGTCCTTGATATATAGAGTCTGAAGACTTTTCTTCCAAAAAATCTGAAACTTGGACTCATTCTGACGACTGAACACCTTTCTTTTTTCTTTATTCATCTGACTTAAGCTCCAGTCTAGGGCACTTGGCAGGCTTTCCATACAAAGTTCATATATATTTCACCTTATGTAATCTAGTTTAAGTTACATTTCTGGATGCTGAAGTAGATTTTCTTGACTGTTAATGGTTTTTCAAGGTACCTTAGAGCCCCAATGTGTCTGATGAATTAGATGTGATCCTGACAATTCTTACTCCAGCTTGACAGATCAAAGGCTTCACACTCCCAACCTTCACCTTTACACTTTATTAACATTTTCTTTTATCTTTTTTGAATTTTCAGCAGGGCAAAAACGTATTTGGCAGTCACCGATTCTGTAAGTTGTCCCACCTTAAAATATGAGAGAGGTCTGTTATGATCATGAAACCCTTGGTATATTTCAATTGTGAGAGACAAAATGTAGAAAAAATATTCTAGGACATCACATGTTTGATTTTTAATGATTTCGTATGTGTAATGGTGCAAAAACTAAGTTTTTAGCTCCTACAAACAAGCAAAAAATCAATACCTCACAGACCTGTCGCTTCTTCTTTCAGAAGAGCTTCTATCTCCACTGCTTATCTGTACAAAAGACACCATAACTGATATTGCTGTGGGATGGAAAAAAACTCACATAAAACACACATGCTTGAGATAAATCAATTTATTACAGAACATTTGAAACCAAACATAGGTTTAATTCAACCAAAAGTCATGAGATCTAACAGAGCAAATACAGAAAAAATGTATTTGTCACGTAGGCCACGTAGAGTTAACAAGTAATCTTCACCAGTGATGTTTCTGTGCTGTAAATCCTGACTCCTCATGTTTTTTGGGATTTACAACAGTTTTTTTTTAAATAACTAAAAAGACACTTGGCAGTTCTGAAATGAACCTTTGAGTAACACACATGGACCAAGAGTAGATGAAGATTTTTAAACACTTTTGAAACAACTGAGCAGAAGAATGGGTTTTGGATAACGTGGGCAAACAAACTAAAAATGGTCTTGGATGTTAGAGTGAAACTATTCTTTATTGAACACAATGAAAGCCAGCAGTTCTTGCCAGTGTGGTTGACATTCTTAAATGACAGGTAGAATTTTAAAAAACTTTTTTTATTGACAAGTGAAAAAATACAGGCCGACTATCAACTTTAACTGTGGCATTGATAAATTAAGGGCTCTTTACAGATGTCGGGGTGTGGATTTGTAACTACAGACTAAGACAGAGTGGCAAGGAGGAAACAGAGCAGTATTTTTAACCACACAGGCATCAAAGCTGCTGACTCAAAGCAGCTTCTCAAAGCCTGGTTTATTTAGGATGGGGAAAAGAAATGGTTCCATTTTGATCCCTTGAAATACCTTTTACAAGAAAATTGAATCCCCCAAAATTGAAGTTATAATGTAAGGATTCAGTAGTTAGGTCAATATGTTCAGATCAATCTAAAAGTTGGAGTTTTTCAGAGTATAGAATTAAATTTGCTGGAGAATAATAAAAAAATGATTTGGTTGTTTGATGAGTTTTTAGACTAAAGCTTTGTTTTTACTTGAAATTCATAGAAATCTTTATAGTAGTAAATCAGTTTCTTGCATGACAGCAAATGCTCAGTCTCTGCAATATTGGACTTTCAAACAGAGGATCCATCTAACATCTAATTTAGAAAATTATACCACTGTTTTTTTGTTTTGTTTTTTAATAAACAGGGTACTGATTAAGTCATTTTCTGTCAACCTGTGCATGTGTGCGTGCGTGCGTGTGTGTGTGTGCATGTGTGTTTGTGATTGGCTTTCTCTTCTTTCCTATGGCTTCCACTGATGAGCTTAGAGGAGCTGAGCGGGAGGAGAGGCAGCAGTCGTCAGGAGGAATATTTGCTCTGATTCATAGCAACGCCTCAAACTGCAGGACACAGGGAGAAGAGAAGGAAGAGCTGGAGAAGCAGGATCCTCCTTTTCACGATTTGGCAGCAGCAATGCTTTAGGGTGAACACACACACACTTTCCCTTAAAGCACAGGAAGGTTACTACAGTTCATCCAGAGAGAGGAAAAAGAGGAGGAGGGTGAATGGTGCACACATTTCCTGCACAGGATGCCGCTGTGTGCCTAGATCAAGCATGAATGAGGTCCACACCAACTCTCACCACAGGAGGGTGATGTTTACCAGTTTGTGTTCCACAATTGTTCTAGTTTTCACAAAAATTCATTTTTTTCCTCATCAAGTCACAAAATAAAAGTTTTCTTTACGAAAAAGACAGACAGTGTCGAGATCACTAATTACTTATTTATAACTTAACACATTTGATTGTTTAAAACTCAAAACTTTATTTTTTGTTTCAATAGCTTCAGATGTTCAATAAGTACTAAAATAGTCTCTACACAAAATAAAGGGGAAATCAGAAGAAATGACTGCTTTCAAAGAATATCAATAGTGTTTTATAATGAACAGCATTTCAAAAGGAGGTCTTCAACTAAATTTCTCTCTTTGACAAACATAAATTGAGTGATAAGGTACTACTGACAACAAATCATAGCACTTTTTTTGTTTGTTTGTTTGTTTAACTAATCTGATTACTTACAAACTTGATTAAAAGTGACATGAAATTACTCAAAGGTTAAAATCATAAAGAGTACACAATCCCTGATAAAAAACAAACAAACAAAAAATACATCTGGCTCAGTTGAAACCACTGAGTAAAAAAGAAAAACGCAGTAACCAAGTATCTGATGTGTGTGTGTGTTTTATTATTGATATCATGTTGTAAATCTTATGGTTTGCCTCTGAACAATCACAGTAAGTCAGTGCACACTACCTCTTTGCTTCTCATTGACCTTTCAAACACTTTTTCACTTTTGATGATTCAAAACATTTATTTTCTGTTTCATTTAATGGGAAGTCACTCCAACAGGGGGTAATGCATAGACTTCTCACAAAAGCTATTGAACTTAACTATGGAGACGTAAGGGCCACAATAATATTTAAATAACAAAATAACTTGACACACCATACAGATAAATCAGAAATAAATCATTTTTGCTTTTTGAACATTTTTAGTTGAAAAAGCTCTAAAGTAAAAATGGAGAAAACACAGTTGTTCATGAAATTACAAAGCAACTTAAAATAGAGGTTCTTCTGTAAGTTATCACTTAAATGTTGGTTTTTATATTTTTACAGATAGGTGTTTTTTGGCAAAAATATCAAGTTTCCAATCTTGAAAAAAAATGCTCCTCGTTGCTCTCTTGCTCCTATCACCACTTCCTGCTCCACCCAGTACAGCTGAAATGCCTTTATAAAAAAGTCAAATGAGAAGGTGAGATAGCAGCGGGATGGGTCAGTAGGACTGGCACGCGAGTTCCATCCCCGGGGGCGCGATAAGCTTTATCCAGTGTGGGTCCTTGCACAATACTTTCATGCTATTGCCTAAATGTGTAGCCACAAAGCAGGGCCAAGTCTGGGTCCCCTTGTCCCGGTCCCAAGCCCGGATAGGGTTGTGCCAGAAAGGCATCTCGGCCTCGTGCAAATCAGTGAGAGCTGATTCGCTGCGACAACTCATGAAGGGTTATGTCGAAAGGTGAAATACACCAAATGAGAAGGTGTGATGTTGCACACACCCCAGTGTGAAACAAGGCCTGTGATATAATCACATTGTTTGCGGGGCTGGAAAATCTTGAAATTCAACGGAGGCAACTCAAACAGGTCAAACCAACCTTTCTTGGTGTTCCTGCCAAATTCTAGGTGAGCATTTGTTCTCTGCGCTTCTTAGTAGATGTCTTTTTGTTGAACTCTGTATATGGGACTCACTGCTGTTTTCAGCACTGTACTTCTTATAGACTGCAGCATCTCAACAAACTTTCAAGCATTTCCTCTGTTGAAACAGACTATTTTTTCTTCTAAATACTACAAAAAATGCAGGTCTAACTGAAGTCTGACAACAACAAAAAAAAAGATAGCGTCTCACCAATAGTTCTTTGAAGCTAACAAATTCTTTGAGATGCAGGTGCTGTGAATCTTTTTAACACTTTTTAAGATAAAAAGTCATACTACATCGATGTCCAATATAGAAAAACAACAGGTAGGAAATCAATAAATAAAATAATGAAATAAGCCAAGGTTCACCAAGAATAAAATGAGGCTGTAGATTGGTGCAAACTTGACCTTTTTGCACTTGCACTTCGAATTACCTAGTCAACTGTTTTCACCAGAGTCATCAGAGCTAGTGTTAGCTGAATTTTGATGACCTGCAACACTTAAGGGGAAATGCATCATCCATCCTCTATACCCTCTTTGTCCTGTGCAGGGCCGGGGGGTGGGAGTATGTGCTGGAAGCTAGTAGGAGGAAAATCCTACAATAGCTGGAAAAGGAAGCTGACAAAATAATGTACATACAAAACCTCCTTAAGCCCATATGTTTAAGATTAAAGCTGTTGTTAGGTAACTTTGCAGCATCACATTGTCTCAAATGTGAACTGTGTTGGTTGCAAAACAGCCCCTTAGTGAATGAATTTGTAGCCTTTACATAGCAAACCATTCCCCGACTGAGAATTATGATGAGCCATGAAATTATGATAAATCTCCCTGCCTGGAGGATTTCATCTTAAACATAAACTGTAAACACAATTTATTGCTCTTTAGAATAAAACACTCAAAATAGCCATTTGTGTGAAACCTACCGGTATTTGCTTCACTGATGTTTACATCTTCACATTTGCCCCGTAAGAACCCATGGTTGACACGAGTGTAACAGAAGAACATCAGAAATGTGTTCTGTGGGCCACTTGATCTGTGGTTTATCCCACATAATCTTCTTTTTTAGAAAAATTGGGCGGGGTTCTTTTAAGGGTTAAATCTACAAAACGACAGAAGTCTAGTCTCTAAATCAGAGAAACATGTTACATCCACATTAATATTTTTCTTTTTTTTTAATAATGTGAGCTTAGCTTTTGGGTACCATATGGTAAGTGAGCTTCTTTTGCAGGTTGAAGCAAGTTTTTCCACAAAGTCTGAAGATAGCTTGGAGTCCCAAGCCTGTTTTACCATGAATGCTCACTATGACTGTAATGCACTGACGTAGTGCCATAAGAGGACCTTTGTCATATTCAGCCAGGAGGTTCAGATGCTTCAGAGTGACCCAGTCAGGCTTGATCATGAAGCACAGAGTTCTGCCGCTGTAACCGGATAAGACAGAGACTTGTGAGGGCAAACAGTTTGATCTCTGGACAAGCCTGGAAGAGAAACCGGGAACATGCACAAAAAGCCGGAGACATTCCAAACCCACTTTTTTTCTTTCCAGTAATTGAAAGTATAAATTCACATTTTTGAAACTTTTAAAATTTAGTTTCAGGTAGTCATCATTACAAACAAAAAAGCTTCCTTTGCTTTTTAACAGATGAGTTCAAAGAAACCCGAGCACACACACGTTACATGAGTTTCCAAGCATTTACATGTTTCACATGTTTGTGACATGCTGTCACACACCTGCTGCCATAAAACAGAGTCACACCTTCCCTGTTCCCCTCATCCAGACACATGAGCTCGACACCCACACAAAAATATCAATCTGTCACATAACCAAAATCAGAACTGAGCAGCTATTGTGATATTAGTAAATAGCAGCCTCAGTGACACACTTCTTTTTATAACCCCCCAAAAAAATCAACAAAAAAACAAAACTTTAGTTCTATCAAGACGGCAGTTTTTACCTTTTTTATTATTTGAGTTAAATAATTTAAGGAGGAACAATTGCTATGCAAAATATACTTAGAAATGGAGCAGCAATCATCTCAGCATGATGTGTACTGCAATTAAAATGACCAGGACGTGAAAATGTGTGTCTTTTTTTACCTGCAAAGTAATAGCCAGCCAAAAAAACAAAAATGCGCTACGGCTCCAAATACAGATAGGAAAAAAAACAAAAAATCAACTAAAATGATGTACCGGTAATCTGAAAGTTGTACAGATTGAACTTTAGCAGTGACTGCGATGGTTTCCAACATTTACATTATATTCAATTGTAACTCTTAAGCATAGATAGATTATATTAACTTTTATGGATACTGGATATGACATGAAACTAATAAATATTAAGTTTGTCAAAACATATTCTGTCACAGTGCCACGCTTTTCACTCTATACTATTTATAAAGTGCAGAGAAAGAACTAAGAGGCAACAAGTGTGGCTAAATGCAAATCAAACAAGCGAATCAAAAACACTGTGGCGAGCCCTAAAAAGATTAGCTAAAAGACAAAAAATTAAAAAGCAATAACAATTTAAGGTGTCACAGTGCACTAAAAAATAAATAGATTAAATAAAATAAAACCATGAAAAAAGGGAATATTAGAGGTTAAAGAAACTTAACACTTGATTTAATGACAACTGAGGGGGAAGAAAACTTTTTGAAACACTTCCAGTTGTTTCTACAGTAACCCTGATTTAAAAAGAAAAAAAACAGTATTTGTCACCATAAAAGTTCAGTCATTTGGAGACAGGGTTGTGTGAGTGCCACTCCATATCTTTGAAATTATTAACATACATCTGTTGAAAACTCAGGCAGGACAAAGGCAATACACTTTTCTTGTTTTTTTATATACATCTATATATTTTAAATTTACATCCTTTAGTAGCTTTAAGGTGTACTTCAGGATTATAAAAGGGCACTCTCATTTAAATTCAACAATAAATTTCAATAAAACATTTGTAAATATAATTTTCAATTACAGTGTATTGAGTAGTCTTTTGATTTTTATTCCAAAAACAGAAATGTATTTAAAAAGCTCATAATATAACTGAAATTACAGAGACTACAAGCATAGCTTGATTTAACAGAA
Organism: Oryzias sinensis; assembly: GCA_037389245.1. Classification (NCBI taxonomy): domain Eukaryota; kingdom Metazoa; phylum Chordata; class Actinopteri; order Beloniformes; family Adrianichthyidae; genus Oryzias; species Oryzias sinensis. Next base: position 15,615,814 of record CM074500.1, read on the forward strand.
ATTGCAGCTCAGACCCCAGCACCAACTTAATAGCATCATGCATCACAGTCAGGACCCATCTTTGGTCGTCAGAAGCAGTGGAAGGTTTACATGCTGATGCATTGGAGGATTTTGATATTTGCATGTCTGCACTCTTTATGTTTCCCAAAATTAATAAACCTTTTATCTTACGAAAAAGAATGAAGTCTTGATGCACTCTGTCACTTACAGTCAAAATCCAAATGTCCCGTTTTTCATCCATGAGTTTGGGGATTTCAGAATTAAAGAGGGAGAACAGTAGAATGATGGATTTCTATCAATTTTAAGATAGAGCTGCCTTTAGATAAAGAAAGGGTTTTTTTTTCATTTAGAAAAGGCAAAAAAAGCCAATTTCAGCACAGCAGATTTATGGATTAGTGCCAACAGTTTTCAGCCTGCTGCTTAAGCAATCTTTTTCTCACTGCAACAATGTGCAAAGTGGCAGGAAAACACTGCACACTTCCAATTAATCTAAAACAGATGTTTCTTTTCATATAATAAACAAAAGCAATGATCGGCAATGTTGGCATTTTTACTACGGGGAGGTGTTAGGGGGAGGGGGGGGAGGAAATCTGATGTGATGAAATGAGACTCAGTTTTAATGTTTCTTTGTACTGGGACCTGTGTTTACAAAAGAAAAAAAGAGAGCATCGACTATAGACCAGTTCCATTTGGAGAAAGCTCATGCTGTCATACAGGCTTTAATTCTTTTACTTTCAAATAACTTATTTTTGGGACCTTAGTAATTTGCAATGTAACATTTTAAATTGAATTAATTTTAGTTCATCTGTAGGTTGTGTCTGGGTAAGGATTTGAAATGTGATTTCTTATGCGTTTTGAGAATCTGTAGAGTCTCTGCTTCTTCCCTCTCTGGCTGCAAGACCTCCCATGCCATCTGCTGTTTAACTTGGCACAACCTTCGACTTGCTGATATCAGTGCTGAGCATTGATACTCATGCTGGGATGGTATCACGGTGAGGTCATATCACTGCACTGTATAAAGGGAAAATCCCACAGCAGGTATCAAGACGAATCACATTTCAGGGCAACTGTAGAATGCTCTGGATGAGGAAGCAGCTGTTCCTGAGGGGGACTGCAGTCATGTGGAGACAACATGATTTAAATCTATTCTGTATTTGGTTGTTAATACCATACATTTCTGCTAATGTATTCATTTCTGATCAAAAGGGCCTTTTCACCTCAGATCATTGCACTTTCATGCAAAGGACTTACATGACAAGCATTGTTGTTAAAAACCAACTTCAATGAAAATTGCGTTTTTGGTGTTTTTAACATGTTCTTGTGCCATTCTTTCCATGATGGATGAGATATATATTAAGAAAATGAAGCTTAAAATTGCATTTCTAAGTATTTATTTATTCAAATCATTGTGAATCAGGAGCAGATAAAAAAAATGCAGTTGGAAAAAGCCTATAGCTGTGACACAGTATGCAGGACATACGCTTCCTGCTCCACATTCTGATACACCCACTTGCAGAGGATTAGATCCATGTATGTCTTTGTTTTTCTCATCGGAGCTGGAATCTCGTTTAAAACTGTAATGTTGTCAGAGGCTGTAAGCTAGCAGGAGACATGTAAACAGATGGATGTCACGAAGTAGGGTCACACTCAAAACTCAGAGGCGAATATCGAATGAACTACTGCTGCTCAGCAGAAATTGTGTCCTAGAAAACAAAACAGGTTTTTTTATTTCAGCTAAACTGCATAATCATAATTAAAAGACCACTGGGAAGGCTTTGAAAAAAGATCGACAGATGATCGGAGTGGTACTTCAGTGCTTCATTTTCCTGTAGGTAGTGCAGTTTTCAGTCAGGTGTGCAGTCACTAAAGTGATTGTGCATATTTTAACCTTTTAAGGAGCATTAATCATAGTTCGCCAGTGCATTACTGTGGAAAATATCTCTAACATATACACACTATAGACATGTTTGTTGTTCTCTGATTTTTTTTATTCATCATGTCAAAATGTGTGATTAATGCAGAGAAATCCATCTTTTCTCCTTAAGAGGTTTATTTATGTTATTTAAATGCAAACACTGTTATTGTGAGTCTTCAAACTTCAAGATGGTGGAAAAATATGACCCGTCAGACTCAGTCAGCAGACATCAAAAGGACAAAGTTCTCTTTGTCCAGCAGAGGATCACACACAGCCTGTCTCGCTGTCAGTGAGACCCGTCTTACTTCAATGTCACTGAAGTCTCTGCACCTTGTACGTGTGTGTGTGTATACTCAGCATTCATGGCATCAGTCCACACCTGAAGGACTAAAGAGGCAAGACTGTGATGTATTTATTACCAGAACAGATCAGAGAAGCGAGGCTTGACAGATTCCGTAATGCATTAGGTGTTGTGGATGAGGTTTGGGCGATCAGAGTGAAGGCAGGGCCACAGTGGAGGGAAATGATGCAGAGAATCTTTATCTCTGAGAAAGCAGAAGCGGGGCATTGTGTCTGTGGGCTGGAAACCACATTCCAGGTTTGTGTCATTAAAAGTAGCACTTCTATCTCCAACCTGGTTTCAGTTTCACTTTGACTAGTTGTTGCACACTGTTGTTGCAAGTTAGCAGGTTGTTTTTCTTTAGACACTTTGATTGGGCTGTTTTCTACGTTTTCTTTGCAGGAAACATTTTGTGTTCGAGTTTCATTAACTCTTACCATTACTTCCATTACTCATACCGATCTGAAATTTCACTCAGGTTCACAGAAACTTTCCTTTAGAGAGTATCTAACTCCATTCTATTAGAACTTATTTAACATAATATATTTTTTTTAAATCTTTGACTAAGATCTAGATCAGGGGTTTGCAACCTGTAAAACTAAAAGAGCCATTTGGATCCGTTTCTTACTGGCCAAAACCCAGCGAGAGATGTGAATTTACACATCAACTTTTAGAAAAATATACTTTGTTTTTGTTACCAGTTAACCATTCATTTATAAAATGTAGCTTTCAAGTCTTCTTTCAAATCTTCCTGTAACATTTTTGAATTATTGTTTTCTGACAACAGCACATGTACTGTAAGTAAAAGTGGAAGAAAATTGGGCATTTTCTATTATGACTCCTCTTCTTCTTATACTATCAAAAATAAACAAGACCACGTTGGAAATAATCCAATTTAAAAATCTGTAAATGTAGATGGTGTGAATGGTGTGAACTTAAAGCACTTCTTAGATGACCCAAAGCACATTACATTCCCATGCACCCCCCCCCCCCACACACACACACACACACACACACACTGATGGCAGCTGCCTAATGACCTATAACCACCAGTAGCAATGTAAGGTTCAGTGTCTTGCCCACGGACACTTCAACAGTGCAGGAACCAAAGCTCCGATTTTCCAATCAGAGGTCAATTACTGTACCTATACACCGCCGCCACCCCAGATGCTATATGAGCCTTAGTTTGCATACACCTGATATAGATGAAGTCCAGATTGCTGCAGATAATTCTACCTTTCCAATTTTCAAAGAACCCCATCTTGGTTTGAGGAACTGTCAGCGTTGGACAGAATTGCATCTGGTTGCACAGTCTCATCTTGACATCTCTACAATGAGATTGCCTTCAATGAAAAAGAGCCATTTCCCTTGAAGGCAGCAATTTATACAGAAATTGGCCAACTGTCATGGGCATAAGCTGAACCTGCAAGGCCCATGTTCAGAATTAACATTTTTTAAAGCAAGAGTCAGGAGAAAGAACAAACAAAAATGGCAATTTCTGACACAAGCACAGAAGACTACCGGTAGATTATGTGACACAGGTAGATTCTAGTAGATCATATTCTGTGCAAGGAGAAGAACAACCAGATACATGTTTTCAAAAGGTTTATTGTCCAAGTGTCCAATAGTGTCCAGCCTCCGGCAGTCCAATTGCTCCAGGATGATTAGAGGAGAAAAAAAACACAGAACCAAATGAAAACCAGTATAAAAACAGTAAAAAATGATAAAAACTCATGCACTAAAATCCATTAGAAGGGGTTCAGAAAACGTCTCGTCTTGGGCTGACTTTGATTTGCACTGAGAGGATAAATTATTCGTCTGGAAGAGGGTTGGCTCTCAACCTCACCCCTCTGCTGTTGTCCGTCGCACCCCCGTCTCTGGTGCTCCGCCTCTTTTTTTTCAGTCCAATTCCAGCTGTTTATCCTTTTTAACCCTTGTGCTATCTTAGATGACCCCACCCTTACATTGAGGTGAATAAAGGTGGAAAGATTTCATGTAATCCATGGACACCAGTGAAGATCACAAATCACTGTGAAACAAATCATCATCATCTCCCAATTGTTGGAATTAGAAATTGAAGATTTTGAACGGCGTGCGTGTGGTGAGTTTGCAGCTGTTGCAATCTTACGTTTTTTATCAGTATTTTGTAAAAATCCTATACATGATTCCCTGGCTCAAGCTTAACAAAACACTGTCACATTAGATATGACTGTAAGTGCCTCCATGATCCATCTACGGTGTCTGTTTTCTTCAGGAGTGTGGAGGACTTTGGCCATGATATGTTTTTTTTGCTTGCAGATGACTGTTATTGCTGATTTCATATATTCTTGAGATGCTTGTTGTTGTCTTGCTCTTGTAAGAACAAGAGCAGACACCGTAGATGGATTATGGAGGTGGTGGAGATGCGAAAGCAAGCCCACACTTCCATGAACCGGGATGGGGGGGCCTTACTGCTGTCTAATACCTGGAGCAACATCCCCCAGCAGCTAATGGACATCAAGTGGGGGAGTCGCCTGTCCAAGTTTCACTGGTGACTCCACCTCAGTCACAATCAACAGTTTTTAAATACGTCACACACAACCACCTGATAATCATTCTCACAAAGACGGAAGGCAGCTGTCGAAACACGTCAGGTATTTTAAAACCCAACCCACGTCTGATAACAAAAGAACCAAGAAGTCAGACAACCAAACATGGAATTGCTAATGTAGAAGCGAATTCTTCTCTTAGAGTTTGTGTACATGACCTATCCGTCCAGGGAGAGGATCCACCCTTCATGTGGACATCCCTGAGGTTTCTTCTTTTTTTTTCCGGAATCTGTTTTTTTTTTGGTGGAATTTTTCCTTACTGGGAAGGAAGGTTTAAGGCACATGTGTCAAACCCAAGGCCCGTGGCCAAATGTGGCCCTCCATGTCATTTTATGTGGCCTGCGAGAGCATAAAAGATTTAATTCCTTAAAATAAAAAACAGAAATTAGTGTGTATTTATTCATATCTAGTGGGAATTGGACTTGAAATATCGGATTGGGCAACACACATTAGGACTTAAACACTGTCCATATAACCTAACCTGACTGAATCAAATGTAAAAGGATTTATGCTAAAGTAACAAGCAAATAAATGTTTTCTATGGAACTGGAATTGTCACTTTAAAATGTTATAATAAATAAATAAATGAGTTATTTAAAATTAAGGAGTAGTTACATTTATTTTTCATTACATTTAGTTACATGTACAAGTTATATCTGGCCATTTGAGGACAACATTTTCATGCAAAACTTGATTTACAGTTTTTTTGTGTCTCTCTATTATAGATATTTTATTTTAATTGAAGATTACATTGGTTGCAAGAATGAATGAATACATTAATAAATAATTCTGTTCTGTTCAGTTAAAATTAAAATGTTTTTAAATTGTTACAAAAATAAAATCTATACTCAAAAGAGGACACAGCATGTTTCTGTATCTTGTGTTGGTATAGAAAATATTTTCTCCTTCTTATACAAGTAATTGTCTTTCTTTCTCAATGTACATAGGCTGAGTCCATTTTAGTGTAGGAGAGTGAGCAGTGAGTCAGTAGAAAAACATTGGGACCTCTGGCCTACATAACAGAAAAAGACCAAACAGCAAGAGCAAGAAGAAACAGCTGGAAGGACATTAGAGGCTGTGATGCAGACATACACACTGGATTCCCACTTGTGAGCGAACACATCTTTGCATTCAGACTATTATAGGTCCAAAGCCTTCTGATGTTGCTTCCCTGTGACAGGATATTTATAGATTGTCACGAGATGAGTGTACATGCTATAAGGACGCACCATCTCCTGACTTCCTGGCTGATTTGCACTACATTTCTCCCTTTTAACAAAAAGCTTATGCTCTGAATTTCCTTGAGTTCTCATCTTTTTTATGTTTCTCCTGCTGCTGCATCTTTGGAAAATGTCCAATTGGAAAAAATGACAACATGATAAGTTGGAACAATTGAGGTGTTTGCCTAACCGAGGAAAATACCTCAATTAGTTTTATATAGCTGTTGAGAAACCTAAAAACTGCAGCATAGCAGCATTGATCTTGAAACAATTATATTCAAGGTTATATAACATAATTTTTTTTAAATCTCCAGTACATAAACAGCAGTTTTGTTCAATATACGACCTTCATTTACATTGTACATGTAACCATTTTCCTGGTACTGTTATTCAGCACTCTTCAGGAGACAGAGAGAAAGCAATCACTGCTGTGTTGTGGTTACTTCCAAATTTTAACACATTACAGACTACTTGTTATTTTTGTTCAAAAATAATCCTAAACCCAGGAAATCTCATTAGCCCTCTGAGTATCATTAAGCACTTTCATGTTGTCCTTATGGCATGTTTATCCAAATGTTCAAACTTTATGATTTCAGATTCTACTGATTGAAACGATTGTTTTGCTTTTTGCTAGTAATGCACAGCATTAATGCCAGTTACTCCATCTGATTCACTCAACCTTCTGGACTTTCAACCAGTTTACCACCTGTATTAGTTCATTAGTCTGGTAAAGTACATAAGATTTATATCATCTGTCAAAAGGGTACAAACTGAACAGGCTTTTGTTTAACCCCCATGATAGACCAAAATACCTGACTGATACCAGAGATGGGGACACAGACTTGAGTCTCACATGCATAGACTTAAGACTCAACCTTGAGGACTTAAGAGCTGGCTTGAGGTTTGGTGCTTGTGAATAGTATTCATCTGATCTAATTATTTAGCTCCAGGACATCCCTGACAGTTCTAAAAAATAAAAAAAATAAAAATGGATGCTCTCCTTATAATGGTTTTGTATTTAGAATGCAGAAACCCCAAGTTTCTGTTTTTATGTCCAAACAAGATAATTGGGGTAATTGGAGTGGGTCTTTATACCGTGACAATCAAAATTAAAATGTGTGTAACATAAATAAAGGAAAGCAAAAACAAACACAAACACAACGGTCCACAGTAGAAAATCAACATTTAATCTACAGTTAGTTGGACAGGCAAACTGGAGAAATAGTCGTACTTCATTTTTGATCTGAACGGGTTTTTAGGCACAGGAACATACATTTAAAAATATCATATCTTATAGCATATATTATTCTATGTAGCATAAAAGATTTTGAACATAACAAATGCATTTCATCATTGGCTGTACAAAAATACATCTAAATCTTTCTTTGCACATTCTGAGTGTGCGTGTTGCTGCGCATGTTTGTGTGTGTTCATGATGCAGGTATGAAGTTCTCTAGGTTTTGGATGAATGCACATGTGCATAAATTTGGGTCTGGAGTTCCATTTCTTGCAGCTGTAGTTCAGCCAAAGTCGATCCGGGGTCGGTACTCAAGAACCATGGGATACGTCTGAGGAAGACAAGTTTAAAAAAAATTAAAAGAGCGGACAAGTTTTAGAGATTATTAGCTAAAATGAGAGGAAACACAAGGGGGTCTCTTGGAATATCCTAAAACAGCAAAGTAAAAGCAAAAATAAAATAAAAAACAAACTTTTTTTACCAGTTCCATAAGCAACACATGAATAAAAATATTTGTTAGATTATTTTTAGCCTATCCCTTTTAAATGCTTTCTGCAGATTTTTTCAGCTAAGTGCTTTGTTTTTATTACAACTTTAGTCCCCTATTGATTTTTATAGCAAATTCATACAAATTTTTGAGGTGCAGTTGAAAAATTATCAGTCGGCATTGAACGTTTGATGTAAATTCATGTTTTTTGTAAAGTTGTTGTACCCCACTGATGCTTTCTTTGCCTTGTAAACCTTCAGTAACAAAATAGCTCCTATGCATAATTTAGCCCCCTTCATGTATTACAGTCTTTTTAGCGGGTAGGATGGTTTGTGAACTTGAATTTATAAAAGTACGCAGCAGGATTTGTAAAATATTTTTCTAAAATAAATAATCTAAAAATAAATATTTAACTAATAATGAAAGAAAAAAAGAGAAGAAACATTTTATAAATAATTGAGCAACATTGTACATCTTGCAGTACAAATACGAGAGATGTGTACATTCACTGCTTCCTGTTCTCCAATAAGGAGAACAGGAAGCAGTGAATGTACACATCTCTCGTACATAAACAGCAGTATCTATTTGGCCTCCATATAGTGAGGAGTTTCATTTCTGTAACCCACTTTACCCTCAGCTCACCACTTTCTCATTTGGATGCAGCTGTATTTTACACACTTCCTGTCTTTACTTGCAAAAATAAAATGATTCAATGTTCTACTCAAGTTGTCATTAATTTACAAATATCATGATTTGCTTTATTGTAAAAATGTGGGCAGAATTGTATTAAAACAATCTTACATTTTACGCTTTTTTTAAGCTGGTTTTGAATATCTTGTATTCCCTGTACCAAAAGATAAGCTTAATCTTTTGGACTTTTCCGAAGCATCTTTTTTCTTTTCTTTTAATGCCCACTGTCAAACTATCTCCTCCGAAAAATGTTTTGGCTTTGGGTCTCATCATTTGGCGCTCCCCAGGAAATGTAAAGAATCGGAACTCATTCATTAGCAAAAACCTTTGCATTTTTGGTGGCTAAAGTGAATCAGATCCGACTTAGAACATAAATATAGACGTAGATTATTTTTTAAAATTATTCTGCAAAAGAGTGGAAGAGTGGTAAGAAGCAACAGACTAGTAATGTACTCTCAAGGCAAAAAGTATTCACAGGCAAGGGAAAATCCAAAAACTGCAATATGTCCACCCTAAAAGTCAATTGTTTTGTTCTAGTGCTGATAGTGTGCAATCGACGTGCTTTTTCCAAGCAAAAGACTTGCATCTTCACTGGCAACCTGCACAGGCTGCTGTTTATACAAAAAACAAAACAAAACTGCACAATTAAGTTCTTAAATTTTATATATATATTTATTTCTTTATTTGTTTATTTATTTGTTTTTGTAGCTGATGCCTTGTAACAGAGTAATGTACCAAAGCTTGAATCTTATATGCTCACTCATAAAATCATCCTTCAATAGGGTAATAAAAGTAGAAGGTTTGGTTGTTTCAATTCTGTCCCAAAATGGCAAAAAAGAAAAAGAAAAACTACATCTGAAAGTGAAAACACGAGTGCTCCTGTAAGTAAACCTGGCAGAGTGAAGAATGTGTCTCAAGTATTTAAACTCTGTGATTTCCTGCAGCTCTGACCCGTTACTGGCTGTCATTTTCTTCTGGCTTTCAGCATTCTGCTGCATCATGACTCAAAAACAGACACAAAACAAACAAAAAAACATTAAATATTCAGAATTACTAAGCAGCTGTCAGGAAGCTTAGGGTGTGAGAAGCTTTTGGAGATAAAACAGATGGTAAAATACTCAAGAGCTCAGTTCTTGTAACAAAATATTACTCAGATGATGACAGTATGGTGGAAACTGATGGCAGAAACAAATTTTAATAAAATGCTATAAATAGTCTCTCTGAGCGGATAGAAGTTGGTTAAACCCAGATAATAACACAAAGGTGCTATCTGACCTCCCAGCATGTTTCATGATGATCGTAAAAAATCAGAAATTTTTACAATCACAAGGTCAACGATTGGTCAGATCATTAGCCGGCTGTGTCAGGCACAAAACTGAAAACTTTAAGGATATTTAGCCTTTTTTTGGGGGGGCTTCTGTAGCATTAATTGTTATTTATCAAAAACAATTTTGGTATGTTTCTGACTTAAATTTTACCTTTTCTATTGAAAATAGAGGTTTTATTCCTCGATCTGTCTGAGGAGCACAACTTTAAAAAGGTAACAAGGAAGATCACTAATTTTAACATACAGCTTCACAGAGCTTCTATCATCTAGCTTACAAAAATAAAACTTACATTATAATCAGAAAAAAACTCATTTGCGATGTTCTTGTGACAAAAAAACAAATAAAAACCCAAACTGAGGTCTGTTTTTTCCTGCAGTTCCCCATCTACTAGCTTCATGCTGGGAAGGTTTGATGCAAAAATGTAACATGGACAGTGAAAAAGAGGAAGAAATGGTTAAAAGAACAAGACAAAGCGTTGGCTTTTAGTTGAAAGTGTTAATATAGGAAAACATCAGCTTGTGTTAAAAAGGACAGATTTTATCTTAAGTAATATATTTTAAAAAAAAGAGTGAAACCTACAACTAGAAGCCAATGCTGAATCCTGGTGCGACAGAAGAATAAAAAAGATTTTAAAATAAACTAATAAGGAATTGTGGCTAAAATGTGCGTTGCACCATGCAAAAGCAACATTATTTGAAGTCAGCTTTATAAACCCATTAGGTCTTGTGTTTTTTTTTTCTATTCAGTTTTTTCTATACTTTGCTGAAAAGCAAAAGCGTTATGAAAAGGTTATGAATTACATATGAGGCGAGAATATTTTGAGTCTGAAAGCCTCCTGACACGCCATTGTGCTTCTGCCTCTGGTTACAGAAATGTGATCACCTTAAAGTAAAAAATATATACGGTATTTTGTCTGATATGGATTTATAGCACTACAAATGTATTAAATGAGGACCTAACTTTTGCTCACATTAAGGATGCCCCAACTCCCATCTGAAAAACCAAAGGATTGTTTTTTTTTTAATTTGCAAAGTTATTTTTTAATGTTCACTTGCAACACAACCACATAAATGTCCCCTTTTACTGTTTAAAATAGTGTAGATCAGGATTACCGCGAAGGGGGGTCTAAGGGCAGGGATGCCAGTATAGCTTAGTCCAGTGTTTTTCAACCAGTGTGCCGCGGCACACTAGTGTGCCGTGGGAGATGGTCAGGTGTGCTGTGGGAAATTGCCCTCATTAACTGATCTAAAAACAATCACCATCTCCAGGATATCAGCTCTGTGTTCATCCAAACAGGCCTGATTAAACACTGAGTAGTTAGGAATATGAAAGATTGTAAAATACTTTTTTCTTTTTGTTTATTTGATTAAATTAAAGACATTTTGATAAGAATGACAGTACCACGATTTAGCCGTAGCGTCAGCTGTTTTCTGAAAAGTCATGCCCCTTTAACTGTCTCCACCAATCATTCTTGGAGGCTTAATCACATGTAATCAGTCTGACCAATCAGAAGGGGTTAAAATCTTCACTTCCTTTTTCTGATTCTGCTCATGAAGTCCTTTAGTTCCAACAAAAATATCCGCTAAAACTCGTCTTTAGCGGTGTAGCTTTCCACAGAATCCGGTATCAGACCGTGGAACAAGTGAACAAAACAATGAAGCTCAGAGACGCTAGTCTGCGTTCGGAGGCTGTTTGCACTACATCTCCCATGGTGCATTGGGTTAGAGAGACAGCGTCTCAGCGCACAATGAGTCTCTCCTCTTAAACATCTTGAAACAACAACGAACACACATAAACCAGTTTTTAAATCTTCTAACTAACTTTTATTACATCTTTTAGAAAAAACAGCTGCAACTTCCAGCTTTTTCTGCCACAATTATCACAAAAATGCATGTGAGATTGCAGAGGGGCTGTAGATCAATACAGACTATAAGTTTCTCTTCTTTAATTTTTGGATGCTGGTGTGCCGCAGGATTTTTGTCAAGGTGAAAGAGTGCCGTGACTCAAAAAAGGTTGAAAAACATTGGCTTAGTCAGTTTGTTAGTTCATTTTAGAATTTTCCTATTGAACTCTTTGTATTCATGATCCTTTTGAGTTCATGTTTTACTTCGAAGCCCATCGAGATGACTGTTGTTGTGATTTTGGGCTATACACATAAATTGAATTGAATTGAATTGTCGCTGCTACTGTGCAGACAATACAATAATATCTTTAGACACTTTAAAAGATATATTTTTATATCCTAAATTACGGTTATATTATTGAGTTTTTTAATTGAATAAATCCATTTTTACACCACTAACAATGAGGGCCCATTAAATTTAAAACAGTTTTTCTAAACCACCACAATCTGAGTTTGGAAAGAACCTTGTGATGGAAAAGTTTCTGTAAAAAAACTAAACAGGGAAATGAGTCTAACAACACCAATATCCAGGTTATTTTGTATTGATTCTGTTTTACTAAGGTTTAAACCTTGGTCATCCTTTCACCTGTCTAGTCATAGCACAACTGCTACTCTAGCTTTAGATTTCAGCTAGAACGTTAAGCTTTCAGGAAGCACACACACACAATGCCTTACGTTCTCTCCACGTAGCCTCCATCGAGTCATGTAGATGAACTCCAGGGTGTGATCTCTGCCCATAATTTCTCCATTGCAAAGTACATCCAGCTGGATGGATGGAAAAAAAGGTGTTATAAAGTAAGGCGAGAAATATTTCTAAATGAAATTCCATCTGCTCAAAGTAAAGATAATGTAACTTCTCATATCTAATGTGAAAAAAGAGGGGACGTTTTCTGTGGTCATACACGTAAGGCTGCACCAATTAGAACGTTTTTAGCTTTGTATGATGCCAAAAATGATCATTTTTGATGAAAAGTGTATTCTTATTTTATTTTTTTGTAATTTATGTTTATCTGTACACATTTGTCTATGTTGCTAATATTTCATACTAAGCCATTTCCTATTTGTTTTTCATCAGGTGATCTGAAAGCTTTTTTTTTTATTTGATATGGATTTATTTTAAATTTGAGGAGAATATTATAAAATAATTTGTTTTGATGTGCAGATAATTAGGATACGTCTTGTTGTGCTCCTTTTCATTCATGTCTGGTTGAACTTATAATGCATATTTATGCATTAGTGTATTAAAGAAATATAAAATGACTTTCCCATTCACTTAAACCACTATATTCTGACAAATATTTTAAGTATGGTACTCTTCCTTTTTTCAATAATTTTTTCCTTATTTATTATTATTAAGATATAAAGGTATTAGGATTTTAAATTACGTGACCACAGAAAGACCCTTTATATGACCTGTGACTGTATAGACTCTTTTATTAGCTTTCCAGTTTGTTTCATAGATTAGTCTTCTTAAAATGTACTTGATGCAACGGTTCAATCTGTAAATGTATTAAAACTTGTATGTTTCTAAAAGAAAAAATCAAAGGGGTCAGTATTAGAAAGTCCACTCACTCAACACCTGTTTTGGTGGCATTTTAAATTGCTGTTACTGGGACTTTAAAGCCCTTTTTCTAGGTAAATCTATACGTAAATCTATTAAAAATGTCAGAGAAGTAAATAAAGCATTAACTTCAATGTTCATAAAGGCTCAAATTAAACGAGATTTAAAAAAAAATCAATAGTTCTAAATATCTGTCATACTTATAGTATTTGACATAGATCTCATATTGAGCACAGGAAATGCACGAGCTACATTCGAGGATGTAGTGAAACCACATCCTCAGAAAAACCATATTCCACAATAGTAAATCATATATGCAGATTACAGTACGAAGTTCGAGGTCAATTATGTTTTCATCACAGATTTATGAATATTTCATGTCAAGCTTTTGAAGAATGTCAACGCACTCTTCCAAAGATAATTAGCATGAAGGATAAACAAAAGGGAACATCGTTCCAAAAAATAACAAAAACTGAAAAAAGATTGACAGATTTTTTTTTTTCCTGTATTAAGAATTTGAAAATGTGTTGATTACCTCATAAGAGCTCGGCAGCTTTAGTTTAAGACTCAGAAACTTCTTAATAGTTCCCACTGTGACTCTACTGGAGCAGCGAATGAACCTCTTCATCAGATCCTATTGAGAAGACACACAAAGTAAATTACAGCCTGATGAGACAAGCTTGTAAAAAATAAACAAAAATAAGATCTGCAACATATCCAGATTCATCTTTTTTTTTCTTCCTCTGAGTAAAAGTGGTTTAAAAAATATCCATTTTAATGGATCACTAAATAAAAGAAATTCAGAGCTCCTAATTAAAATAGAAGAGGCAAACACAGACCGTGACCGTGTTTTCTCCAGACTGTCCTGTGTTGCGGAGGCAGTCCAGACAAATGGCTATCTGAGGGTCACTTCTGTGATAGTCATCATCTCCCCCGCCGTCACCATCATCACCGCCGCCGGTACCACCATCGACACCACCTCCATCGGGTAGACCAAGTCTCTGACGCCTGGGGTTTTCTGTGAAAACCATCATTTATCAAGGTAAACATGATGGTAAACATGATAACGATGGCAGTAACCTTCAGGATCTGTTTTAATGTAGTAAATCAAACTTTAATACAAAAAAAAAATCATATTATCATTATTCAGCTGTCATTTTAAAGTAGTAGATTTTTAGGTGAATCTCCTAGCCGTTATCTTAACTGCAGACTGTGGATGGTAAGCAAATGAATGGAACTTAAATTCAAAAGGCTAAAAAAAATTTTGGCTAGTAATAATTAAGACAGTTCATCTTGCAGAAATAGCCTTAAAGAAGGGAGTTGTTGCATCTCTTCGGGGACGTACATCTGAAGCTACGGACACACCGGACATGTGACTCAAATTCAAGAACGTACTAATCGCTAGTTCTCCAATGCACATTTAGCCCATGGTGTTCACATTGGACAAGCAGGGAGGGGCTTCTTCTTTTTCTACTGTTTACTAACACTTCCAAATCTCAAGAATCTTGCTCCAGGCTTTTTCTTTCTCAGCTCTATTCTAAAATATCAAAGACTTTGCGTCATATAGTTCTTGCCGGGCACAACTGGCAATTATTCATTTCTCCTTCATGATAAATTTTCAAACAGTTGGCAATTCTGTGAATTAAAAGGGACGTCATCATTAAATTACTGCCAAATCAGAGTCCCTGACAGGTCAGAACTCGACCGGGTTTATCTTTCAATGGCCGCATGTTTTGTCCTTAGACAGTCGTAGCAACTTCCATCCCGAAACGCCCATTTACGAGCATTTACAAAGACTTTTCATTGGAAGTGGCTACATGAGCACAGGTTGCCGAGGGTGATGTGAATGTAGCTTTTAGACACATCATGGTGGAAATGATTCAGACATATTCTATATTTGTCAGGTTTCTTTGACAGACAGTTCACCTTGGCCATTTTCTTTGGGCTGGTTCTTCTTCCAGAATTCCACTTCCTGCTTTTCTTCGTCTAGTTAAAAGGAAAAACACAGAAAGATGTAAGGAAAGCATTATCAGATTTGTGAAATGTACACAAACCTAACTTCAAACTCTGTTAATCAACATGTGTTAGTCTGCTCATCCAAAGGTGTATAAGTTCACAAAAGATATGAGTTTAGTGCAACTCAAAACCAAATTTTGTTCAAGAAAGCTGGATCAAAAGTTGATTTTAATGTTAAAAAGTCAGAACTGCATTCAACAGAACTGGTGGAAAATACAATGGTTCTTGCTATGCACAGTAAAACAATGTTTTTAGATGTCTACATGGACGATGTTGTTGAGCACGGAACTAGTTCTTTGAGAACTTTACTCGTCAAACTTTACAGTAGGAGTTTACATGAACTGGTTTACGCTCTAAAATGTTCCACAGATAGTCGCCATGGAACCATCTGGGAACATCTGTCAAAGGGTCCTCACTAATGCGAGGAGAAACATCTATAAGGTGGCTGTTGCTATGAGATTGCAAAAGTTTAAAGGTAAAAAAACAATGTACCGGTAGTTAACCAGCACCACAATACAAAAAAACCTATCACTTCCGCTCAGTTCTGACTCTTGGAGCAAACTCCAGAAACTCTCTGAATATTGAGAACTGTTGCAATCTCTACACATAAACAGCTCAAACAAGTTTTACCACACAGACATTATGCTGCATTATGTTCACATTACTGGCTGTGAATAAAATGTTGCCCGTTGCATGAATGTATTCAATTCCCAATGTCCCATTTAAACAGTTGGGTAAGGTCTGCAAGAAATACTATGATATGCAAAATGAAGAGACAGTCTTGAAAATGAATGCGGCCAGGATAGATTAATCCAAGTCGGTAAGATTAACAGGTTGGGTAGCACATACACTAAAAAATAAATGATATTTCTCTCTTCTTCAGTGTAGATTTGTGGAATCCAACATTCACACAGTTAAACGTGAACGTTTGACCCCACTTCATAGAGTTGTTACATCTTCACCTTAGCTCCTCCTATTGAGCTTCTGCCACTCAAAATAATCTAAAACTGATAAAGAAGTACTTAAATTCTGCCAAGAGCAACGCGTATCTAATAGATCTGTGACATCAAAGGTTTGCTGCAGCAAAGAGCACAAACCTAAGGCTTTTATAGACATTGAAGTGTTGCTTAAACACTACAAGTAGAGTTTGCCTGAGTGAGGTTTCTTTTTCTTCATTTTTGAGAATAACTTGAAAGCAAGCTGAGTTTGAAGATTAATACCTGTTGCCACATGTTGGTTACCAGATCTACTTGTTTCTCAATCTGCATAAAACACTCTATTCATTGATTTGAACCCTTTAACCAAACGGTTAAAAAGGTGATCCTTGCATTTAAGTCTCCAGCGATTACTTAACATTTTGACCCACATTTGAACCTTCAACGGTTACTGAAGTCTGGCAAAAAGGAAATGTTTATTGTTGTCTCTCTAACTTGTGGTAAATTCATAGCAGAGCAGACACTGTAGATGTGTTTTTATAGCTTCAACTTGAACTCAAACACCCGACTGGCAAAAAAACAACAACTATTCAAACGTCTCAGAAAACAGTTGTTTCCATATTCAGGATTTTGTTAGTCAGGTCTGGATATATTCATTTATCAACTGAAACACTCTTAGATGCGAGCAGGTTTTCGTCGTTTCCCCTCTACTGGATTAACCTTGATATCCTTCTAATGTACAGTTTTAGCCATTTATGGGTAAGTGTTTTGACTGTTTTGAACCTCTCTGGATGTCACGTGTTGGGGTGGCTCGAGAGCCGGTTGGACCCAGATGCAGAGGCAGGAGGCAAGGGGGTTCAGGGCTAGGGGTTTAATCACAAAAAACAAACAAAAAGCGCTGCAAAGCAGGATGGCAGAACAGAACAAAACTCACTGTGACGTGGCGAGGGACAAGAAACGAGGAACATGGCAAGACATGGCATGAACACCAGACAGGAATACTAATGGACCAACACAGGAGGAAGGCAGAGACAAGACTTAAATACAGACAGGGCAGACAAGACACAGGTGGACACGATCAGGGCTGATGGGGACCAAAGGAAGTAAAACTCAAGAAAACAGACAAGACAGGAGACTTTCAAAATAAAACAGGAAACAGAAACAAGACCGAACAAGGACAACAATTTCCAACCATGACACTGGATGTCATTTTAAATCCCTCTTTTGTGACATTTGCTTGTAAAACTTGGCCCAAAGAAAGAAAACCTGTTTTTCTGTGTCAGAGATGGATAAATATAATGGATAAACTAATAATCTGACCTTTAACAATATAGGGATCCAGGTGACCCCTACTTCACTGTCAAGCACAGACAAAAAAAATGTGTTTCATTTAAACTTTATGAACGCATTTGTACATTTAAGCATTAGCACATTTAAGTTTTAATAACAATTGTTCCAGTTGCTGGGCCCATAAAGTATTGTTAGGAAGTACAATCCTTATTATGGCATGTGTGGCACAGAGGTACAGATGCCAACATCTGTTGCATTCAGAGAAAAGCGTCTTTGTGCAATTATGAAACACTTTACGATATGAATTTTATGGTGAACGCATAAAAGGTCAAAGTTTTACGATGTGTACAGTGTGTTCTTTAGGTGTCACCAGCGATGTCTCCACTGTTAAGTACCCACTCCCATGGAAATTATGTTTTTTGTGTTTTTAATTTTGTTTGTGTAATGTCATGACAAAGCATTTCCGAACCTCCCAAAGGTTCATAACCCACTAACTGTGTTTATCGGGTCTTTTTCCTTGCAAAATCAAAGGCACTAATAATTCATTGTGGACAACCATGTGGGCTCCGCGGAGAAACAGCTGGCATCTTCTCTCTCATGAGCTACTTTGGTTTTCTGTCACTGTCCTTTTATAGTTAAACAGCAAGTAACACAGACTCTTAACAGTTCTCAAGTCTCTCACAGTTTCATCATTTGACTCACTTTCTCTGAGTCCAGGAACTAGCTTGAAGATGATCTCTTCCAGAGTATTGTCCAACCTGTGAATGTCAGACAGAAGAGAGTAATAATATTTCATTTTTAATGAAGTAGGCTCGATTAAAAAACAAAAATGCAAAAGCAGCAATGGGTGACTCATAGGGTGAGGGGGCTCCTCCCCAGAAAACATTCCTACTGCATTGCAAAGCGACATCTTTAAAACTGCATAACTCTTTCATAATGGAAAAGAAAGTTATATAACAAATAAAAGAAAGACTCCCCTTATGAAGAAAGAAAAACACCAGTCCAGAAAGGCTCAAAAGGACAGCATTAGAAAGAAATTGTATAAACAAAAGGAATAGACGGATTTACCTGAGCATCTCCAATGGGTTGGTCTCATGGACCTGAATGCCACACTTAGGACAGTCATTGCTCTCCTCAAAGTGCTGCACAATACAGCTTTTACAGACTGGAAGAAACAACGGAAACATATTTTACGGATTCAAACAACACTGATCCTTGCCAAAACTTTGACAATGAAACAAATCGCTAATGTAAAAAAAAAAAAAAAACAGAACAGACTTTTTAAAAGCACCCCATAAAAAACAACTTTTCTTAAACTTTTTTAAAAAATTCCAATACTTAATACTGTTCTATTTGAATTCATCTTCTGATTTGCACTGTAGTTATATCTAAGTTCAAATAAAGACTGCCAGTATAAGTAAAAACAAAAAAACAACCAGTTCATCAAAGAAATGGCTTATTATCATTTCATCACATTCAAATTACAAAAACATTTAAATTAAACCTTTTAAAAACAAGTTGCATCACCAATTTTGACAATGATTAATCCAAAACTAGAATAAGGAATGCTTTTTGTGGAGTTTCAGTCATTTTTCCCACTGCATGACCTCACTGGGATTGTCAGTAGGGAGAACTGATAGCTGATAAAATCAGCAAGAATCTAGCAATAACAACATCTATACAAATACTCACTTAATCTGTGAACTCTCATTCATTTAGGCATAATTCCATCAAAGAAGTAAATTAAAAACCAACTACTTTGATGGAAGTTGTGTACAAAAAAGTGTTTAAACATGCTTTATTGTTTTGTGAAATGACATTTTTAAATATGCTTGAATGTTATATAGATATCGTCTGGGAAGTTTTAGTTTTTTTTGGACTGAAGAATCTCGGCAGCAGCTAAATATTTAGGGTCAGGGCAGTTCATTCAGTGTTGCCACTGGGAAGCCCCGTATAGCCGCCAGGAAAACCACTCTGACTGATTGCAGTGGTTTCTGTTTGATTTTAGGCAGTGTCGCTCTGTATCCGCTCAGCATTCAGACTCAAACTGGGGGGGTTGGTTTGCTCCAACATAGGGTGGATGTTATACGACACAGGGTTATGGTTTGTGTGTTTGTTTCACTCACATGTGTGCAGGCACTCGGTGACTGTCGTTGGTTTGATCAGGTAACCTCGACAAAGGTAACAGGTGATGAAATGGTTGAAATCCCTCACCAGGTGTTTCCTTCCTGTTGCAGCCATATTTGGAGTTTTTCAACAAGTCTGTTTGATGCTGCGGTTCAGGAGACAAAGCTGAAGGGAAGCGACTCCCCTGAGCTTAAGGAGAATCAGACGTCCATTTAAAGCAATGAGGAATGGTAAATTTATGCTTTTGAGACTTCTTATTTATTTAGTTCTGCTGAGCTTTTCTGATGAGTATTCACCAGCACTGTCTAGCGAGTCCGGGGTAGAGGACTTGTGCAATGCTAGATCCTACTGTGTGAAGTCCTGCTCCATTCTTGGCTAGAATTTATAATCCGTTCTTCAGGAAATGGGCTATTCCATCTTCGATGAACCACTTTAGTGCCATTGGGCAAAAACAAAAAACAAAAAAAACAGGAAACTATCTTCAGTTTTTGGAATGTCCGTTAAGACAAAGATGTTTTCAGGAATCTTGGAGCATAGATAGACAGCTCTGATTCCTTGTGTGTCCCAGCCAAAGTGCCATTTTAAATCCAAGAGAGGTCAAAGGTGAATTATAAAGAGGCCTTCATCCCAGTCAGATTATTGTCACTATGCTGATTCATCTCTTGTTTCCAGTCTTCTTGAAGGACAATTATTGAACTTCCGTTTGACATAAAAAGTCAACCTAAAAAGAAGAAAATATAAAAGTTAGTAATCAAGTTAACACATCATTAATCTACAATTACATGACCATTCAACCAACAATACTGCTGCAACTCTGACCTAAATACATCCTCCTTAAGACTACTCTTACTATGAATAGCTAACCTCTCTGACTCTCTCCCTCTCCCCATTCCCTCCCCATTTTGATGAATTTGAACGAGTTTCAGCTCTTCTGCTTCAAATATGGATACAAGAAAAAGTGCTAACATCATGAACACCCGGATAAGCAGAGATGCAGCTTCAATTGTCATCAAGGGGGTTGAATTTTCTGCTCTGACACACAGAGTGGGATCTACAGTAAACACCTGGAGGCCATAGCCTTCAGAGTAAACAGCTAAGTCTATTCCATCTCACACATTTTCAATGGTCTGTCATTAATTGATGGGAGAAGACAGTTTGATGGTCATCGTCATACAGATGACTGCTGTCACCAAAACTTGAACATTTTCGACAGCGATGCTCGCGGTTGATTTATCTAATGCTTCATGAAGGCACCATGAGCGAGGTAGAGTGACCTGTCACAGCTTCATTTTATTATTCCAATTTTCTCAGGTGATGAAACATTGGAAACACAACAATAAATGATGGAGCCAGATGTGGCCAAGAAAGGGAAGCAGAAGGAGAACTGTTTCAAGGAGGCACTTCAGAGGACTGGAGAGGATGCAAAACTTCCATCAGTTTTAGGAGGATGGGTTATTGGAAGTTTGCAATATTGTGAGGTGAGGTCTTCCCACCTAAAAGACCAAAAGACGTCTTAATGAGTACTTTTTTTTTTCCTTATATATATATATTCATTTTATTTTAAATTTTCAAACAGAAATTCAAAAGAAAATAATAATTTCTTCTAACTCTCTTCTCCTAAATAAATGATCTATTTTTTTCTAAAAATGTTAATGCAACTATGTGATGCCCTAATGAAATTTCTGTGACACGAGTTGATTACTTTCCCAGCATGCCTTTATAGTTTTACTTTGCAATCAGTGATCCCATCAACAGCAACAGCTGAAGCAGCCTGCTGGTTCCTCTATAGTACTTCCCCTTTCCCTCATTCAATAACACTGGTGTGAGACCTGATCAGGGATAAATTTGCTGCCTTAAATTGGAACAGCTCGTTGAAAGAGACATTTTGGAACATCAGGCATGTTGTCACTTTAAACACCCTAATAAATGTCATCAAAAATGCTTTTCCAGCATACAACAATTAAACTTGCGATCTATCAGAGAGACATGCAGTCAGCTCAGTATTTCCTGCAAAACTGTGAACTTCCTTTGCAAGCAAATATTCCTGTCGTTGTCTACTTCCTGCAGGTAGGCAGGAGCTCCTTGCCTGTTCCCACTGTTTTCTCCAGCTTACACTGCAGCCGTTCACAAAAGCACGTGCTTGTCAAGCTGCCTGGTGACTCTGCAAAGACAAGGTGGCTGTCTGCATGAGCCTCTGCAGGACAGAACCAGTACAGCTAACAAATGTACACATTATGTAATGTCTAAGGCTAGAGTGCATGAATTAAAAGGGGAAGTGTGCACATTGCACACAAACACTTCCTCTTGATGAACTACATCTTAAAGGTACCTTTATTTCAACATGACCTAAGGAAATATTTCTATTTAATACTGTTAGATGATCTTGAAAGAAATATACTTTTAATTAATAATTATTTTTTAGAATGAACTGTTAAGAAAAATAGATTTCATCAGGTGTTTCTCTTAACTGACAGCTGGCGTCATTATTGCGCGTGCGGGCTTTCGTGTGTGTGTATGTGAGGGGGGTGTCAGGTGTGCGAGTAGTGCTGGCGTCACGCAGGGCTGGATTCCGGCAGCTTACTCACTGCAGGCTTAAACTACACCCGGACAAACATTCCGGACCGGCCCGGTTCAGCGCGGTTCGCGCTAACCGCTCACGTGCGCAGCCCCGCCAAATCCCCCCACGTTCGTCAATGAGCCATTTCTTCACGCGGAGCGGAACCTTTCGGCTCGTCTCATTACGAATGCGCGTCACGTTCTACGTCACCTGTGTCCAAACAACATTTAGGGACGACACTTTCTTTGCGGTGACGCAGCGATGTGTGTTCGGTCGCTCGCGCGCACTCGCCGTCGCTTATGTTAGCCCCTATAAACATACGAGCCCAGGTGCGCACGCGCATCGAAGGTAAAAGTTGTAAAGCGTTACGTGACGGTCCCGTTCTCTGTGAAGGAAACAAAAGCACGCTTCTTTTGCGTTAACGCACCTTAATCCCGCATGTGCGCGCACATGACGACGCACTTTGCCCAAACGGTTTGGTATAGAGGGAAGAGGGGATGAGGTCCAGCCAGTAGCGTCAAAGTTTAGCTGAAACGCAGGAGACGCTGATGAATCCTCCATCCGCTCAGAAATAATCCGAAATTCTGACACGTTCCTCACCTCCGTCCACACTTCGCGGAGTTACGGATGCCGCGGCAGGGCAGGAATGTCCACCATGACACCGCCCGGTCCTTCCGATCAGTCTGCCATGAGTATTAAAGAGAGAACATGGAACTGGTCGGCACGGATCTGCCCCAGTCCGCCCAGCAGTCAGTCAGCGAAGCAGGCAGCAGAGAGCAGCGGTGGGCGGGGAGCCACCAGGAAGGCAGGGCTCGGAAACTGAAAGCGATTGTGTAACAGAATGGCCCACAACGCGCACACGCGCACAGGGACACACACGGAGCTGGGGAGAGATGAACAGCCTCTGCATGTCTGTTTGTCCTCCCCTTGTTTTGAGCATAAGATGCAATTTCTAACGACAGTAACCATCACGATCAACGACACGGATGCACCACGTGATGGCAGGGACAAGCCAGCAAAATCGCTTTGCCTTTACAGTGAATAAAAGTTCTTAAAAGCAATATTTTAAAATCTTTCAAATAAAAAAAAAATCCATACTTTTGAAAGAAGAATGTATTTTTTTAAATCACAATGTAAACTATCTCATGTCTTGTTGGTTATGAAGTAGGTTCTGTCCCTTCATCTGCTATTTTTGATACCTCCACACATCACATGTGGTGTCACATGGGTTTCACCTTCTTAATGTAGATGTTATAGCTAAATGTCAAGTGCAACTGTTCCCAATATATCCCTACTGGAAGTCTTGGTTCACTGTTCTGCAGCCTCTTTTGACTCTGATGTACTTATTTCAATTTAAACTTAAACATGCCCCCTCTGTTTTGATTCTGATACCAGTTCTTACATTGAGGTTTAACATGACGTTTTTTTCAAAATTTTAAACACTTATCTAACTAGTTCTAATTTGATTTACCCACCTCCATCTTTGTTCTAAATAGAAAGTTCACCAATAAATAAATAAAAACCACACTCCTTTATGGGGAGAAATTTTAAAAAATACCCCCCAGGTCCCCCAAAAGCTTTGATCATAAATTAAAAAAAGTTTTTTTTATTAATTAAACTTATTTAGACACAGATGAGTTTGTTATTTGTAAATGCTGAAGAGACTGAGACCAATTAGGGAAATATAAGTTCACTGTAACATTACTCAGCGGGACATAATCCCTTGCTCTTGGAAGTGGAATATAATCTCCATGACAGCCAAATCCTTGTCATCACGGAACAGTGTTAGAGGGTGTGAAATGTCCAGAAATGCATGGGATCCCATTGACAATTTTCATAAAAATGTGCCATTTTATCCCTGGGGAGACAACTATGAGGATTGTTCCAAAAACACGATCCTTGGATTGACAGAAGTCCTGTCTCCCAAACATTTAATGCGGAAACAAAACAATAATAATTTTTTTTTTTTTTTTATGTTTGTTTTTTCCACCCGCCTGCCCTTGACTTGAGTCACTTGCATCCCTTCTCCACTGCATGCCCGTCCCTGAAGAGAATTGACAAGATGCCTCTGACCCACGTTTGGCTGCTGGTATACCTTCCCTGTTAAGCCTAAACTTACAAAAACATAAACAAAATAAATCGAGTATATTAAAAAAAATACTACCACATTTTTTAAAAACAAATAATTCAATTGTAGAGAAAACATTTGTGTTGTACTGAATATCTGGAGTAAAATATTAGTAGCATTATACTGTTATTTGCTTTTTAAATAGCATTCAGAATAAAGTTCTTTAAACTGAGGATTACTTTTCTTGTTTCTCAATCTGCCTTTAAAACCAAAATAAAAATGGTCAGGCTGACAGCCTTTAAGAAAGTATAGAAGTATGCAATTTACTATTTAGACATTACTGCTCAAAAAGAAACAATATCATTTCACCTAAAGAGAAACATTTCAGTTTAACTAAAAAGAAGAAATCACCAGAAATGTGAACAATATAAAAGATGTAATTTCTGACTAAATACATTTTAAAAAGTGTAGATAAATGAAGAAAGATGAACGGACTGGGACATTAAAAAACTTTCCTTTCGCAGAAGTAGCTTGACTCTGCTCTCCTACTTTTACCTGAATTTTCATAAATCAGCCTGTACTTTTAGGTCTGTCATTCATTTTGGTTTTCGAGACGTGTGTGTCAGAGGTAGTCAGCTATGTCCTCTTTGTAGGCCCTTAGTTTCCATTCCCAACCAGGACCTGCAACACAGAAAGGAGTTGCAGTTGGAAAGGAGAAACAAACAGGCAGGTCCTGCTGAGGACAATGCTGGATTGTTGAGATGTTAGAATTAGCTGGGATTCTATCTATTTTGGCTGTACTTTTCTGTTATTGTTCCAATTGCATTATAATGAACACAGCATTGAATACGTTGACTGAGGCATCTGTGTTAAGCTCTTATTCCTTTGTAAGCCATAACATTTTCTGAGATGTCCAAACCTGGAGTTTTTGTCAAATACATTCAAATTTTTAACCATCATTCTTGCATGCAGGATCACATTAGTGTGTTTGTATATATTTGAAAGCTTCAGACCTGTCCTCAAATATTATAGATAAACTGAGCTCTTTAATGCTGGACTTTTAGCTCCAGTGTTGACATTCTTTTAATCACCAAAACTCTTCAACTGTTTACACAATTAACATTGTGCGACATCTCCGGTGTTAAAGTGTTACATTTACCGGTGATAGTTAATGTTTTATTCAAAAGTGCCTTTGAGTACCAGCAACTTCACCTGATACTCAACCTTTTTAGTTGCAACAAATGGCATTCTGCTTCTGCGTTTCATCTCATAATTATTTTATCATCACTTATTGAATTGGTTTGGGTAAGTTTTCAGTTGCATTCCACTACTATTTAGCTTGATATCACACAAAAAACTGTTATGTAAAGGTTATATTTATTTTTGTCTTAAATCTATTGACTTCGCTTAACGGAAGGTCTATTCTAACTAGATGTCTTTGCATATTTGATTTTACAAATAACAAACTGCTGCAGGATTTTCAAAATAAAAAGCTGTTATCTAAGCTCTTGAAGAGACACTTGAAGGATGATTTTTAACTTTGGATCATGTTTTAGATGAACATAAGATGTAATGAAATTACCTAGAAGCACGATAAATCTCTTCAAAGTAATGACAATTAGTTTGAAAATTAAGAAGAACTGTAAGTGCACAGTCTTGAGACTGAAAGAACAAAAACATTCTTATTAATTATTTCTTGATTTATACTTTCTTTCATCTGCATGTTTCTGCTAAAGCCTGAGAGTTTAGCAGCTTTAGCAAATACTTTTTTTTTTTAAATCCTGTCTTCTAACCAATTAGTGCCAACTCTGTGAATATGTGTTTTGAGGTTTATGTCAGCATGGATTAGAGTAAAATGTGGAGCATAAAACCAAGAGAACAACCGATGCTCATGGGTACAACTGGAAGAAGAAGACAGAGGAGGGCGGGGTGCAGCAGGCAACTTGGAGATTATAAGTTGTTGGAGAAAAACAACAGAGTACAAAACATTCAGATGGAGACGAAGTGTTGAAGAAAAGCTGCAAGACAACAGAGGAGAGTTAAATGGGACATAGGGGAAATGATGGAAGTGATGTGGTAGAACAAAATATTCTTTAAATTATAAGAGAAAGAATGGGAGCAAGGAGGAGGAATGAAGAAAAAGAGGGCAGAGCTGATATGAGGACAGGAAAAAAATGCACACAGAGAAATAGGGAGTGACAAGACACACTTATGGAAAAAAGATGGAAAGCGGTAAAGAAAATGGAAAACTGTGCAGTAAATCCACATAAATACAAGAAATCTGAGTTTGTGTTTAGTGCTATCTTTTATCTAGCCCATAAAATCTATTGCATCATTACAGAAAATATATATATTTGGGTTGTATATTACTAATTTAATAAAAAGTTATTTATTTTTATGTACACACCTGACTTCTTCTTTTCCCTATTGTCTCATCTGACTTTTTATTTGTAAATTAATTTTAATAAAGCCACATATTCTTTGTATGAATTAAGCCAAAGCAATTAAATGACGTAGTAAATGCAATGAAATACAAACTGTTGGGGAAAAAAAGGGCATGGATGCTAACTACTTTTGCAAAAGAAATTATTTTAAGAAACTTCTTTTTTTTTTCATCTGTCTTAGGTGAAGAAATCTAAAATGAGGAAAACCTGAGTTATTTCAGGCTTTGACCTTGCAGTCTTTTGTTGTCGGGGATTATTCCAAAAAGAGCCAGTCTATATAAACATCTACAGTAAGTGTGTGTATGTGTGCATGAAAGAACAGCAGTCACTGATTGAGGATGGCAACAGTTTCATCAGTTTATATTTTTACCGGTTGATCGCAGGACATTAGGCTAAATCTATTGCGTAACAGCCACCTCTCGGCAGTCTACATGGATACACAAGCTATATTTAAACAGGTGTATGCAAGTCATTTATTATTATCATTGCTCTGCAAATTGATAGAGAGCCTCTATGGATGTCAGTTGTTTTGAATTTTTTTTATGTTGTCCCTTTAAAGCAGGGGTGTCAAACTCATTTTCACAGAGGGCCACATCAGCATAGTGGTTGTCCTCAAAGGGCCAGATATAACTTATAGCTGTAAGTAAATGTAATGAAAAATAAATGTAACTACTCCTTAATTTTAAATAACTCATTATTTATTTATTTTAACTTTTTAAAGTAACAATTACAGTAGCACAGAAAACACATGTTCACTCTAGCAATAGTCCTGTTAATTTTTTTCCACTTGTTAAAACCCACATAACTCCATTAATGAAGGATCACACTGTCCAAGTGTTCTGATTATTTGTCATCCCTCAAACAATTCCCCCTTTATTTTGCTCTTTGGTCCCCATACTTGTGTATTTTTCCCTGTCTTTACATCCCATCGTTCCTCCTCTCATCATAATTTACCAGCTCAAATGGATGTTTCAGCATGTTCCTAAGAGACCGACTGACTGACTCATCCTCGTTTATCATTTCACTTTGATGGACTCATTTTTCTGTGTGTGCGATTTACACCCGTCACATAGAAAGAAACACCTCCACAGTTGATAGCAGCGTTATGGTTGCTTGTCTATAAATGCTTTAACCACGTGTACATTTTGTTAAACAGCTCTATTGGAGTGAGAACATAACATTTAAGTCTATTTTTAGCTCCAAGTTTCTACTTAGATCACAGATAAGTCACTTACAATGTATATATAAATGATTTTGTATCTTCTAATTATACTTCTAAGAAAAGTAGGCAAAAAAGTTCTGTCATCTCTGTAAGTTAATTTATTCATTTTATGTCTTAAATATTTCAACAGAGAGCTCATCCCTTTGAAAAAAGCATTCAGCAGCTGAATGACAGCTGAGTCAGAAAATACCAAACGGGGAGTATTTTCAGGGAGTGACGACACCGGTCTATGGAGCTTGCTCAACACCTCAGCTCTGAAAGCAGATATGATCTTAAACAGCCTGCAGAGTGAATACAGTAGGTGTTAACAGGGAGGCTGCAAACACTACAGGCCAGATATTAAACCCAAGTCAACAGTTGAAATCATTGATCATCCAAAACATTTCTAAAGAAATGCCAGCAGACATTTAAAATAGCTTCCCTAAGTTGAAAATATACATCTAATGCAATACTGTCTTACTCTTTTCATACGCAAAACAGTGTTGCTGCTGTGTGGGCTGACATAATCAGGTGTGACAATCTTAGCTAAATGTGGGCAAATACCACGTTACAAAAAAGTTGAAGACTGTTGTAACAGGAGGCAGAATGAGGATGTTTGTTTTTTATGGAAAAAAAGGTGAGATGAACGTCTCCCAGTATAATTGAATCACTGCAACAATATATTGCTTTTGAACTTTTTAAACATTTTGATGACTTCCTGTCATCAATTTTATTGTTCTTACTCACTCCAATGAAAACTGTGTATTTAACATGTTCTTTTCTGATGATGGAGGACATACATAAAGAAAGTTATGAATAAAACTGTGTTTCTTATTTACTTTCTTAAATCGTTGTGAATTAGGAGGAGAAGAAAAAAATGCAGTTTAGGAAAAACTTATAGTTGTGACATAGTTACTACAACTGGCGGGCCACAAGCTCCCTGCTCTGCTCCATTCCGATGTATCCACTTGCAGAAAAATAGATCTGTGTATGTCTTTGTTTTCCTTTTCAGAGCTGGTGTTTGGCAGAGGCGGCTGGATAGCTCCAATGTTGCTCGCCATTTCTGTTGCACTGTTAATGTTAAGTTGGGCGTGTGAGGGGCTGTAAGACAAAGGGTTGATGGGATATCAGCACAGGCTTACACTGCACCAACAGTCCCGTCCACAACTCAAAAGCAAATTTCCGATGAACTACTGTTCTGCCAATCAGCAGAAACCATGTCTTAGAAAAAGAGTTCTTGTTCTCCAACTATTTAGACAAGAAGCCTTGTAAACTAAAGACTTTAATCTGTTACTTTGTGAAGCTAATCTACACGTTACAATAAATGTTATTTTCATACATCTTTTTTGCTTAAGTCAGAAAGTAAAAAAAAAACAGTTTGTAATGTCTGCAAAAAATAAAAAAATTACTAGTCTGACCAAGCCTGAATCATTGAGAACTATCATAAAACTTGAAGTTTACTACTTCTAGATGTAACTAATGAGCCAAACATGGAAAACATCCCCTAAGTGTATTTTTAGGATGAGAGAAGTTATTTAAAAAGCTGTGGCTGAAGTAAGCAAACATGTTCCTGATAGCTTCTGTGAATTCCTTTTTGTAAAATCAACTTTTGTTGCGGTCAGATGAGAAGGAACTTTTGCCCTATTAGTGCACTCCCGCAGTCCTGTGATCATTATCAGCTGTCGCCTCCTTCCTGCCTTTAAACTTGAACCAGAGGCTCTGCTCTGATTCCCTCGCAGCTCCTGTTTGCTGCCGGTAAGCCGCACCCAGCTCGTGGCCACTTGTTCCTGCACCTGTTCTCGGTCAGCGGCTGGCGTTCCTGCGGACACATGTCACTGAAAACGCATTACGCAGTGGAAGCACACGCAACAAATGAAAACACATGCTCCTGGAGGGCAGCCTTTGTGTCTGGGTGAGCTTCACTGCGTGTCCAAAGCATATGGATCAGCAGTTCTTTGTGGTGGCCCAGCAAGAGCTTGCTTTCAAACAGCGATGGCTTCTTCTCACGTCTCTCTTCTTTACTTTAACACAGCATGGAGTTTTGAAGCAAATTAATGTGAACTAGAGCTTCAGTGTATGAAAATTCTGTCCATTAAAATTCTTTCAAACAGTAAAAGATTGTTTTTGTTTCTTTTTACTAACTTAGCAAACAACAAGCGGCAGCTTTTGTCAATAACAATATATATTTATCAAGCTTATTTCTAGATTTGATTTCTATGTTTATAATTTTTTCCAGAGGTACATATTTATAGTTTTTCTAATGGTACTTGCTTCTCAAATGAAAGGGGTTCAAACTAAATGAATGGAATAAACAGGATGATTTTCTATGGAATTAGTTACTTGCAGCCCACAGTTCAGTCAGCGGATCATTGCTTGCACATAGTTCTAGAAAAATTCCGTTTTTATGAAAGTTTGAAAAATTTCAAAGAATTTCAAATTGTTTTCATGTAAATTTCAGTCCATGATGCTCTTTGATTCTGTCCTGTCATCTTTTTATTTTATGACAGTAAGTAGATAAACTGTTGTTATGTGACTCGTCTGTGTGTTTTTAAATGTTTGTTTTTCAGTGAGCTGATATGGAGGTCACCACAGCCAAACTTCAGATGAATTTCAATTTAACTTCAATTTAACTTATTGAACAGGAAAAAGATAAAAAAAAAATCTCAGTATAAAACATTTTTCGGAAGGTTCTTGCTGTGCAGAACATGAAACTCAGACATAAGTATTGTATATAAGACAAGACGGAAGAAAATCATATAATCAAAGTAGCTCAAGGAGGAGTGTGTGCCTTTTTTTTATAAACTACATTATTTATACTAAAGGTATTCTCTTTAATTGCTTCTGAAATATGATATTGAAACTCGACTTCTCTTTGGCAGATTGACACCGACTGGAAAATAAGTTGATTGAATAGTGTATGCTGCTCCTAGGACTTCCATTTAGAAACAACCTTTTTCTTTCTGCTGGGCTGTTTGTGCCTGCAAAAGCATCTCCAAAAGAATGAAATTAACATGCAACATGTTTTTGCTGTCAAATTAATCTCCAAGCATTGCTTTTCTTGGCACCAGAATGATTTCCTTACTTTTTTTTTTTTAATTTCCAGGGAACAACCAGGGGTCTGGACTCTTTGGACTTTTGATTTGGGGCAGTATTATGTCCGTGAAGGATTATCTTTGTATGATGACACACTCGTAAACAGTTGCAAGGCACTGCGCTCAATCTCTAAAGTCCACCCCAGAAGGAGGATACAGGCGAGGATTTATATAAGTAATAATGAGCGAAGTATATATATATTTCCAGGGAAGGAATTTCACTGGGGGCTATTTATAATTATAAAATCCAGTGATAAATCCTCCAGGGTTTAATGCCAAATCTTGCTACTGGCAAATTACTGACCAAGCTGCAAAAAGTACAAAAGTGTATCCTCACATTCTCTTTCAGAATGGTGATCAATACAGGACAAAGCAATAAATTGAGCCTCTGAGAGGAGGAGCAGCAGCAGAAAAAGGCTCACAGGACTCCTTTCTTTTTTGTTTTGTTGATAGCAAAGTTATTTGGGATCTTGACCACGCTGTGAAGCTGTCGGCTGCGTAATCGCACACATCATCACAGAATAAAAATACGTTTATGAAAGGCTGTTGTTTTCATCGCTCTTGCTGCTGCTTCCTGCTGCTACTGATTAAAAAAATAAACCGGCGTAATGGAGAACCCAGGCCCAATTTCTGATAAAAAGGTTATTTAAAATACAATAAAAATACTTGAAGATTGTGAATATTTTAAAAAGGCCAAGTGTCAGAACTGGACTAAAATGTTGGAGATGTTTGTCGTTTAGTTACTTTGTTTTCACTGATTTCTATACCTGTTGCCCCTTTCTTTGACTTTTTCAAGAAATGTTAGTTTTTAGAAAAACACAACTCTGAGAATTAATTAATTGCCACATGAAATAAAAATACTCCTTTTAAAGTTTGATGTTCACATAGTAAACTTTGTATTCTGTATCTTTTTCACAAATTTGAAGTGTTTAGACAGTTAAGGCTGATTTTTGCTTGTATTTCCAGTTGTTTTCATTGCCATGAGCTTGGAAGCCAGATTGGAAGTTGGATTTGAGATTTGATGATAAGAAAACTCCTGTATTTCTATAGATTATATCAGCTGAGATTGATCGTCAAGTTAATCTACCAATGAAATTTCCCCATTTTCCCATATAAGATTGCTGGCAGGATGGAGCCTATCCCAGCTGTAGTGCACCCTGGAAACCGAATGGAGACGTACCTATCCGCTATCTTGTGTGGCCTATAAGTGGTGTACAATGGCCATGAAGGTCTTCTAAACTGTGGACCGCTTTTACCATTGACACTATGTCAATAGCAAGGTCAAGTACAAAAATAACCTCCAGCTTTGGATTCCAGTTTCAGATGAACAGGAGGATTGAAAGGCAGTAGCGTGGTGTAAATACATGGATCATGGCTCTCCAACTTCTCAAAGTAGCTCAAATATTACTAGAAAGCTGTAGTCTTGTCAACAAACTGTTAAACTTTTTTGTTCCATTTTTGATCCTTTTTTTCTATTCAAAGCCACTTTAATCTAATAGCATGTTTTTAAAACTATTTTTTTCCAAGATCCCACTTAAGCAATGATAACATAAAAACAGAGCAGCTAATAATGCAAAAAAATTAAAAAAGAGCAAAAACTGTGAGAAACACATATAGTTTAAGATTACATCTGTAAATGTATTACAAAAGAATGTTGTGAGATGTCAAGACTCAAGTGTCAACAATATATATTAATTGATTTTTTTTGTTTTTATGATGCAATGACAGACTACCACTGATTCACGTATTTTTGTCTATTCTAATATCCTTCCCACCCTGCCTTCTGATTGGTTAATGGTGATGTCATGCGGCATGTGTCAACAACATCAGATTGAAGACCCTTCTTGACATTGCTGCGTGATGTGTAATGTGCACACTGACCAGATATACCAGCACCCCAAAAGGGGTTCATAATTCAATGTCTTTGGCTTGCTGACTGACAGTCAGTCTGTCAGACGTCTGACGTCCATATGCATTCAGAGGCTGATTCAAAGTGCAGCTATTAATTCCTCAACCCACAGAAACTGTCTCCTTAGACTGGCATCACCGATTACGACTACAAGACTAAACTGACAAAGATTGTTTGTTTCTGGAAGAGGCATCACTCTGTGTTTGAATAAGTATGTAAAAAAACAGATCCTTCTTTATCACTTTTTCTCTGTAACCCTATATATACTGAAAAGTGTAATGTATTGTTTATATAAATAATGTATAAAAATATAATTTAAAGGAATTTTGCAAAAATATCTTCACAAGATGTACACTGAAACAGACTATATATGTTTTTAAAAAGTATTCAAACATGACTGTGAAAAGGCTATATTTTCTTCCTAATATAACCCATCCATCCATCTTCTTAACCGTTTATTCCCTTTCGGGGTCACGGGGTTGCCGGAGCCTATCCCGGCCACTTGGGCGTAGGCAAGGGATACCCTGGACTGGTCGCCAGTCTGTCGCAGGGTAGAATATCCTCAATCACACATCCATTCACTCTCACACTCACACCTATGGACAATTTAGAGTTGCCAATCAACCTATGTAGCATGTTTTTGGACAGTGGGAGGAAGCCGGAGATCCCGGAGAAAACCCACGCATGCACGGGGAGAACATGCAAACTCCACACAGAAAGGTCCCCCATTGATGTTGCGTTTTTCATGTCCCCCAGCCGGGACTTGAACCGGGGGCCTTCTTGCTGTGAGGCAAGAGCGCTAACCTCTGCGCCACCGTGCAGCCCACTGTGACTGTGAAAAGGCTATATTTTCTTCCTAATATAACATTTTAATTTAAATAATAAAATTATTTCATTTTTTCCTCTCAGTCACGGTTAAATTGCCATGTGATATTACCAACGTTTTTATCAGTTGGATTATAAAAATAAAAAAAGGAAGAAATTTAGATCTTAAACTCTGAATCTTAATTTCGTCATACATAAGTATGAAATTTTAACTGTATTTCTATACGTAAGAACGAATAGTGTTCAATGCAATATATTTATGAATTAGACTTTGTAACCAAAGATGTCTTACAGTCTTTTCATGTAAGGAAATGTCAACCTAAAGCAAACTAATGTCATTTATAATGAACCCCACTAATATTAGTTCACTTTAAAAATGTTTTAAGGCACCTTTCTTGATTTTTTCTAATAATACTCCACATAAGTACCCAACAGATTCTAACTGAACCTCGAGCAATTCCTCATACTCAACATGCAACTGGATAACTGAGAATTTGTCCAAAAAAGACATCCTGTTCAAAGTGAGACAGCTTAACAATGGATTTTTTTGCCCCTTGCATTGTGTCTTTGAGCAATGCTGCCTAGTCTATTTTTCTTTTTGCTATTTAAAAAAAGAAAAACACTGATTTTGATTCCCAGCAGAGTGGCACCTCTTTTGCCTTGTCTGTTCTCACGCACAGAAGCCCAAACTGGGTAGGGCTGTTGTTGGGAGGGGTTGGCGACTGAAATAAGAGGGAGTGAGTCTGATGACACTGAGTATGCCACTTGAGCACATGAGCGTTGTAATGTGATCTGAATTCAGTGACAAAAGCCATATTTTTTCTGTAGAGGTGTGCCAAAGCTATATATAAGAAGTCTGAGGCTGAGGAAGCAGACAGAAGACGGACAGACACCAGACATCCACCATCACCGCAAGAGACTGGTAGACCTAAATCTGCTTTCAGCTACCAATAAAAACTAGGAGAGGGATGGGGCTGCACAGTGTTGAAGAACTGGTAAGTTCTATCACTAGAATGTCACTGATGATTGGATGTGGGAGATTTAGTTGCACTGGAAATGTGAAACTGTTTACTAAAAAGATAATTTCTGTTTGACTTTTTTGTAGAAATATTAAGACGATATATTATTTTTTTCGTTTCTAAGAAAGATGGTTTATTATCATAGAAAACTATTTTTTTAAATGGTAATAATACAATTAAGATTTTATTCAAATTTACAGACCAGTTGCATGGATAAGCAGTATGAAACAGGTTTTCTAAAAAAAACGTGCTGGATTGTAGCATTAACAATAATAGAAAGGAAAGTACTTCAAATGTTCTTCAAGTGGAAATAGTTTCTTTAGAAAATAATTAAAAAGACCTAATTTTGTGTTGCACTGGAGAATACTCAGAAAACGCATGAATGAAGCTGTTTAAATACTGCAGCCTAAAGTGAAGCTAATTCAACAGCTGTTGCCATAACTTTACCTTATTTCTAGTCAATGAGGTGTTAAAAGGATGACAATGTGTTTAATTATAAGTTACTTCTTCATCCAGGCAGATGTTTTTAACCATTATTATTTTTCAATACAACTTTTATAAATGGTTGTTACAGCATGTCATTGTTTTATTCATTTCCAGTACACACAACAATAATACAGAAATGTAAAGCAACTTTGTGCATGTATTTTACTGCCAACAGTGCTAGTTTGTAATCTGCATTTTTTAAATGGGTGTAGGCTGGATTCAATTTGAATCTCAGAAAAGCTTTCCTTGTTTGCATCAGTGGTATGGTGCATTCAGGGTGCTCTCAAGCCCTCTGCTTCTGCCCTTTAGGTGACTGGTAAGAGGTCGGAGGGCGCAGAGGCAGATGACTTCCAAGGGGGAATGTACGAGGCAGCTGTCAATCAAGAGAAGCAGGACGACCGCAGGTCACCCAGAGAGCCAGAGGAGGCCAACAGTGGCGGCGAGCAGGAGGAAGTCAGCGTGGCAGCTCTCAATGTAAGAACCAAAGAAAGAGTGATGGGAACTCCACTGCAGCAGCACACCCTTTTAGGCCACAACAACAATTTGCATGAGGACCAGTAAAATGTTCATATTCCAATTGATAATAACAGTACATCTCTAGTTCCAAACACAAATTGTTAAAAAAGAAAAGTATTCTTTAGTGTTCCTTTATTGTTTTTGTCCTGCTTGGATGCTTTATTAAAACATCCGGAGATTGACAATCTTCTGGAAACATAATAATCTGACACATAGGTAATCATTATTGAAAAAACATGTTTAGTGCTTGTAAAAAGAGCCAAAAGATAACAGAAGTGAGAAAAAATATATTATTTATGAAGGACAGCCACATAATTGCTGCTGCAGGAAAACATTAGTCAGAAATGGGGTTATGGCAATTAACTCATTTTATCTTGGAATATTCGCCATGTTTCATAAATATTTAGACTTTGAAAAGAGTGGGGCAAAATCCTAAAACTTTGTAATTTAAGGAAAAATATTTCCCCATCACTTTAAAGGTATTAGTATAATTTAACAATAACAGCATAATAAGTGAACATTTGTCTGCACTGGCACAATTTTAGAACATTTTATGATCATATTTTAGGAGTAAGATGTTTTGATTTCTTTGTTTTCTTTTTCACATCTATGTATTTTGAAATCTAGACAACATTAATACTTGGAATAAACTTTATCTGTTCCATCCTGCTTTGAATTCTAAGTTTTAGTGAATTTTGTGTATTTTATTTGGAGTGTTACATGTTTTTTCTCCCAAAACAAAACATAAATACCTTATAGCAAAATAAAATATATATAGAAAAATAAAAAAAAAAAACATATAAACACATTAAAAACAGTACACAATCATAAATGTTCAAATGAAAACGTTTTTAAAAATTTTAAACAAACTTTAATTTTTAAAACAATAAAAAATATAACTCTGCTGTGCTTTTTGCTAAATATCTTCATTGATGTTGTCATTCTGCTGACACCTCTGTTGTGTTTGTGCCACATCAGACTGATAAAAGCGGCAGACTAAAGCTAGAAACAGTGGATGACCTGTTCAACATCCTGCAACTGAAGAAGAGGAGGAGGGAGAGGAAAACTCCAGGTCATAAAAAACTACAGCCGGAGCCTGAGATTGTGGTAAGGCTTCAACTCTCACCGCCTAATGAATGACTGCAGAGTTTAATTAAGTGACGTGTCTGCATGCAAAGTATGAGCCTTTTTCTATTTTATGGATGACATTGATCCTGTTAAATGCTAATTACAAAAAAAAAGGGAAAGTAAACATGGTTCTCCATTCTCTGTCTAGCCTGAGTCTGTGGATGAGCAGCTGTTTCTAGCAGCTTCCATGGAGAACAAAGTGGCTGTGGTGGAGAAGTACCTGTCAGATGGAGGCAATCCAAATGTAGCCGATAATGTAAGAGCATTATTATCAGAAATAATCATTTAAAGAAGAGGTGGGATGTCCATTTTCAGATTTGAGGTCAAATTTCTTATAACCATAAACAAACGTGTTATATTAAACAGAGACTGACACACGGTTAAACTCAAATACTAATAATCTTTTAACCAAATTACATTTTTTAAAATACAATAGAACCACAGTTTGTCTATTGAAATTTGAATGAACATTTAAATAAATTTAGTTGGACACTTTGCTTTCCAGTTCCAGAGAACAGCTCTGCACAAAGCCTCTTTCAAAGGAAACCTGGAAGTAATGACAAAGCTCCTGGAGGCCGGAGCTGCCATCGAGAAAAGAGACAAGGTAAAAGGTTAATGTCCAGCACAGTGTGTGTGCGTGAACAGAGTCCAACGGTCAGTGTTCATGTTGCAGTTGGAGGCCACAGCAATCCACTGGGCCTGCAGGGGTGGCAGCCTACCCGCTTTAGAGCTGCTCCTTGACCGCGGAGGCAAGTTCATGTCCAGAGACAAGGTGGGTCCACACCAAAGTCAACACTTCTTGTCCCAACATTTGTGTGTGTTGCACCATCTTGTGGCAGGAGAAGATGGTAGACAGAATTACTCTTGAGCAAAGAATTTTTTTCCCCTTTTTTTTCAAAAATTTCTTTTTCAAAAACATAATTAAAATGTGAAATTTCTTTCTTTCTGCTCAGCTGAATAGCACTCCTCTTCATGTGGCGGTGAGGACAGGGCATTGTGAGTGTGCCGAACATCTCATTCACTGTGGCGCAGATGTCAATGCCAAAGATAGAGTAAGAGCTCAATCAGAATTAAGTCTAGCTCCACAGCAAGCCTTCCTTTGGGATAAAATGAAAATGTTTAACGTCTGACTGCAGGATGGAGACACGCCAATGCACGATGCAGTGAGAATAAACAGATTCAAGATGATTAAATTGTTGATGATGTACGGGGCCAGCCTTCATACAAAAAACTCTGTAAGTACAGCAACAGTGCACGTATTTTCATAATTAGTTGTCAGAAAAATATGTTCTGTTTTAGTTTTATTTGGGAAGCTCAATTTGTATTTTACATAAAACACGAGATGTGCTTTGATTGGTTAATTGAAACAGCTAGAAGGGGATTATTTTAATATACAGTTAGGGATAGGTTAGATTTTCATGTTTATAGAAAAAATTCAATTTTCTTCCCTTATATACTCTCTTAAAAGGTAAAACCTCATAAAGAACCTTTGGACATTTTCAAAAATGATTTCAGGTACATCTTAGAAAAAATAGAATATCTTAAAAAATTTTAAGACCCACTCTGATGAAAATTGTGGTTTTAACCTTCTCTTGGGCATTTTTCTGATGATGGAGGACAAATATTATGTAAAAATAAGCTTAAAATTGGTTGGTATGAGGGGGTAAATATGGTGGTATGAGGGTCTGTAAGCTAGCTGGGGAACTTGTAAAGAGATGGATGATGGGAAGCGGGGGATTGTTTTGGCTAAAATCAGCATAATCTTAAATAACTCTATAACACTTTCGCTATAAAAAGTTACACCATCACTTTTGCTGGGTAATCGCTATATACCCAATACTTGTCATAAAAATAGATCAAAACATGGCAATACATAAAAAATTAGAGTGGTTTTCTTTTATTTTCTACTTTGGTAGAAATTTATTATTCCAAAAAAAAAAAAAATAATACTAGAAACTTGCCCTTAGGTCCACCCATTCCCGGGACATGTGAGACTTCCCTGGAGAGTCTCACCCTCCTTGACAAGCAGCATATTAAAATTCATGTAAATAGTTTTGCTTGGGTGAAAATCACCCGGCGATAGTGCTCTAGGGTTAAAAGACCACTGGGTTTTACAATAGATCAAAAGATAATTTAAGTGGTCTTTAAACTTGACATAGGTTTTTTTTGGTTTAGGTTTTTAGTTATTTTGATGATTTTGGTAATGCCTCATTTCAATGCCCAGTTCATCCAGCAGTCGGCAGTAATTGGTATACTGATGTAATGTAATGTCTGGAAGCACTAGTATAGGTCGACAGGATGACATTGCTCTAATGGAGCCTGATAGATGATTGTGCACCAAAAGTCACCTCTCAGGGACATGTAGAGGTGACAAAAGCATTAGCAAGAAATAAGTGAAAGTAGTTGATGTGTGTTTTTTAATACTTTAATAGTATAGAAAGATAACACACATTTATCCCCATGTTTTTGCTTTAACTGTACCAAGGTCATCTTATTTTACAGAACCAAAGATCTTAAAGAAAGCAGTTCAGGGATGAAATACATGGAACATGAAGTAACAACGTAAAGAATTTAGGGATATTTAAAAGCTTCGCTTTTATTTGTTTTGTATTTGTGTGTTTCTCCCATTCAGGACGGGAAAACGCCTCTGGAAACCTTGTATTCTTGGCAGAGCGGAGCAAAAAGCCTCTTGTGCAACTTCAGAGAGGAGAAGTCCCCTCAATCAAAATAAACCCCCCTTACTTAGTTTCTTTAGAAATGTGTGTTGAATGTATTACAGAGAAGGATTGCTGGTTTAAAGGATACATCTTTTATCAAGTACATCCTAAATAAGAACCAACAGTCTATTTGTTGTAAACACTCTTGTTGATTCAGGGATTTCAACTGCCAACCTTTCAGGCTGATGCTTTGACCTGGTGCACTTGCATTATTGTGATGTATTGAATCCAGCTCAGCCTTGTGTGGGGTTACGACACTTTAGTTAAGGACGTTTGATCAATAATGTGAAATCAAACCCGGATGCTGATAATTTTCTCTGGTGGAGTCACTGATCGCCTTATATTGCTGGACAATGTCTCGGCAGACACTGTGGGAATGTTTTGTAGTTTCTTTTTTTTTATAAGAAGCTGAGTTCAAGTCAGCAAGAATGCATCGTAAAGATGAGTTATTTATTGATTAATGACATCACTATCAGATTTATGAGGTTGGACTGAAACTTTTAGACATTTTTTTTTATATCAGTCATTTTAGTTAATTTTAATTGAACCTGGAGCGCTTTATGAATCGCTATGACAGAAGAAAAACATTGTAATGATATGATACAGTTTTGTAAATCATTTGAATGAAGTATAAAATGGACTCTAAGGACTTAAGGACAAACCTGGTCTTGTTTCAAGCGGTTTGCATATTGTTGCATTCAATAGTTTGTTGGATTGTGAAATGAGATTGGACAAAGTAAGTTTTGTGTTGTTTTGAGAAGAAGCTCTTCTGTTATATTTTTAAAGAGCAAACTTGTACATTTTAGAATGATCAAATAGGATATTATAAATTAAACTATGCTGGGTGATCATTTATTCTTCTTTTAGGAAGCCATGCTCAGTTCTCCATTTAAAAGGGGGAAAAACATACAACACAAGTAAAGAGAAAAGTTTTTTTATGTATTGATGATGGTTCAGAGGAAGTCTGACAAGCACTTGTTACAAATGTTTTTAAAATATTTATTAACTTTTATTTGTATGTATTGATGACAACAAAAAGTCATGGTCAGAGTTTTGAAATAAAACCTTTTTGCAGTGTTTTGTTTGTTGTATTACAAGCAACGAAGTAAACTTTTTTTGCGGAACAGGCAGTGAATCAAACAGAATCTGAAAAAAAAATCATGGTGGAACATATTGATACATTTGGAGAGAAAAAAATGCAAATTCAATTTTACGATCAATATGAGGTTACTGAAATTCCAATTAAAAGTCCACATTCGTATCAATTTAATGCAAACTACCCACAGCCACAAAATACAGAATTCCTTTAAAATTAAATACCACTTGCTTTACTTTATTCTTGAAGATTTTGGCAACCCCACGAGCAGAAACTGAGATGACAAAGGGGGGAAATGGTTAACATAAGGCTGGACTTTGGAAAATTCAACAGAAAAAAAAGCTATAAAATACAGTATTGATATACAAGGGTTTTATGTATGAGGAATCCAACCTATGCCTCTTGGCTCCACTTTGTGTCGAATATTATGCAGGTTGGTTTACTCACTACCTTCAGGAAAAGTTTAATTCCGACTAGAGAGAGGTGTCTTGAACGCAGCACAGCTAAGACGCAAGCGCAGTTTCTGCTTCAATCCAATTGGCTGGTTTCAAACTAAGACCGCGTCTGCGTTGTTATGCTAAGATCAACGCACATCCGCGCATAAAGGGAAAGGTTTGTGTCGTTTAACCTAATTGACCAATATTTACATTTGATATAAATATTTTCTCGTAGACTACAGTTGAAATAATTGATTTGCATGTATTTAGTGCAACAGTGTAGGCGTGTAAAACCTGTCCCTTTCGTATTTAAAAGGTGGGCTAACCTGCAGCTAGCTTGTTTGTCATTCTGACCTGTTAGTTACAGGTTAAGTGCAGAGACTCGATTCTTTAGTTTATTTATGTCAGTAAAACCGAGGGAGAGTTTGATATTAATTTCCAAATGTTTTGTTTGATTTAAGCGAAGTTTAGTCGTTTTTGGCAAAGTTTTATAAACGGAAAGGACTTGAAATAAAAAAAGGCTGTATATTCAATTGTGGTAAGAAAAAAAATACGTGCAATTATTTATTCGCAGGGCCTAGACGTTACTACACAGTGCTATTTTTACTTTTAAACACATTGTCTTGTGTTCTTCTTCTTGTAGAATATAATTTATTAGTTGTAATTTTTTGTACTCGCCGTAGGAGAATCATGGACTCGAGCCTGAGCAACAAGACTGACCGATTGGAACAAACACAAGTGGAAGATTTGAGAAGTGAATTCACATCGGAATGTAGCTTTCTACCGGACTCGCAGGTAAACCCGGGGGTTCATCTGTGCAGCTTCACTGACTGACTGAGACGTTTGCGGAATTTGAACAATGTTTACCATTCAATTACTCTTTCTACTCAATCCAAAATCCTCCAGCTCTACACATTTAGACCAGGACATTTCAGAAACTCGTCATGCTAAAACAAAGCACGTTAAGTAAATCTCATAATAATAATTATTCAATTTTAAGGCAAGCAAGCGCAGGATTCTTCCTGGTCATATGGGTTTTCACCCTTTCTGTTGTTTTTAATTGTATTTTGACAGTTGAACTGTCACGGCCACCTCATCATCATACATCTCTATTGGTAACTGACCATGAAATAGTTCTTTTTGTTTGATTGTTTGTGTGGTTTAATGGTTTAATTTTTTTGTTCAGTTGTTGTTTTTTTGTAACACATTTTATGAATATTTTACTTTATCATCTCCTGAGTTTGTGGTTTTAGGATAAGTTATTTACTATTTTAAAAAATTTCCCTAACATATTTTTTTCTCTCTGATTTTTCTTAGTATTTTGAGTTATTTTTTGATAATAAAACATATATTTTTTGACTCATAAGTGCATACTCCTGGCTGATGCAAACACATTCACTGAGAACAATGGAGCATTCTGACAGTTGGACATAAGTCACAACACAGCGAGCTTTGTTGTCAGAAAGTCATCCTTATTGCCAGAAGTAAAGCAAAAAGTCAGATGTTTCTGCTTTGATTTTGTTAGAGTTCAAGACAAATGAGGCAAACAGAACTACAGAGGTTGGATTAGCTGTGAATCATTATTACTGACACGTTGGTTTGAAACAGAGTCCCACGAGTTGTGAATTAAATGAATGAGAATTTTTGCAGAAAAGCAAATGGAAACTTTTATTTGGCTACAAATTTAACTCACTTTGTTCAACTTAATGGTTTGTGTGCATGATGCCTTCACGGACATCTCAGTTAGGCTTCTTTCTAACAATAGTTTTCTCTACTATGGCAATTTTCAGCAGCAAATTCATTGCTTCAACATCAGAAATAAACTGCATACATAAAGATGTTCAAAGCTCTAGACAGGCAGTGGTGCTACTGTGTCAGCTGTGTTTTAATGCTAGCAGCTGCATTTTGGCCTTTTTTGTCATCCATTCATAGCAGAAAAAGTTTTAAAAATAGTCAAGTGGACATACTGATTTTTGCATGTGACAAAAGCTATTAAAAAGTAACAAAAAAATAATAATATCAGACTTCTACTGGTTGTTTATGTATTTTGGGTGATCTGGCACTTTTGGCAACTATGCAAAAGCTAATGTGCTGCTAGATTATGGCTGTGCACAAAGTAGGGAAATGATTGCAATTACTTTGTATTAAAAATGTGGCCGCATGATATGAGTAAAACTTGCAATTTGCTATATTAGTGATTAACATGGCGATGACGATATAACTTGCGATACATGAACAAATAGCAAAACAACCAAAAGCATTATTTCCATTTCACTCTAACAGTTTAATATAAAAAAAGAGTCAACATAACTAAACTATACTCCAAATGACCCTCATCTACATAGGAGGCGAGGATCTAACAGAAAAGGGCTCCTTCTGATTGGTCAAATGCATAAAGGGATTTATTTAATTTGTTAGATACTTCAAGCTGCCATAAGATTGTTTAAGCACATTTAAGGTAACCATTTATTGCAATTTTTGCGCCATGCGTATTGCACAGTTTGATTTTGCGATGACGATAAATTTGCGAGTTATTGTGCTGGCCTAGTTAAAAACTACAATCAGAAACACTTTTTTTTTCCGCCCCAGTTCTCACTGGTCTGTTTGGTCTACCCGCTATGATGGTGGAGATGAACTGAATCATTTTTAAAAATGAAAAGGTCAGGAATATATTTGATGTTCAGATAGAAAGATAAGATTCAATAAGAAACTGTAAGGATTCTGCAATAAGTAAAGAATGTATACTTTTTTTCAGAAGCACTTTTTATGCCAAAAATAGAAAAAAAATGTCACAATGATTTTGAATTCTGGAATGCGCATAATTGGACAGGAGCAGATTTTTTTTTTTTAATCACAAAGTGAGTTTACTGATTAAGAATGGTTTTGATTTCTGTCTTTACCAAAATAAAGTGCAGTTTTCTTTGCAGCATTCCTGCTTGGGGGAAAAGCAGCACCTTCAGGTGTACCTCAGAATCCGACCTTTCACCTCAGAGGAGAGCAAGAGGGGAGAATCGCAGGTACAACGAATCTATACTCTAGTCCAGGGGTGTCCAATCCAGACCTCGAGGGTCGGCCTCCTGCTAGTTTTCCTGAAATCCTGTCTTATCTGCTGCTGATTACCTGG
The DNA here is from genome assembly GCA_037389245.1 of Oryzias sinensis. NCBI lineage: Eukaryota > Metazoa > Chordata > Actinopteri > Beloniformes > Adrianichthyidae > Oryzias > Oryzias sinensis. Next base: position 15,660,070 of record CM074500.1, read on the forward strand.
ATCAGGAGTGTTTAGCCAATAAGGAGAATCAGTGGCAGGATGGCTGGAAAACATGCAGGACACCGGCCCTGGAGGCCTGGATTCTGATACCCCATGTCTTGATCGAGTTTATAAAGGGACACATTTTCATAATAACATATTTATTGGAACCGTGAATCCTTAATGGTACATAGCAGACTATTTGAAAGGGAGAAATATGCATCAGTTCTTCTGTTTTTGGGTTTCAGGATTGCTTCACTATCGAGGGTTTAGACACAGTCCTGCTGAGGCCTCCCAGCAGCCCCGCCCTCTCAGCCAGATTCAGCACAGACAGAGCTCTTCCACAGGCTGGACAGCGCTTCCGCTTCTCCAAGGTTGGTGTTTTCTGGTGGAACTGGATGCATCATCACATTTCTGAAGAGGACTTTCTTTCTTTCAGGAGGATTGAAAAGTTTTGTTATTTCTAAAAGACTGTTCTTTTTTGTGTGAATACGTCTTTCTCTTCCCAGGTGTATGGTCCGGAGACGACGCAGAGAGAACTGTTTGACGGCACCGTGAAAGACCTGGTGAAAGATGCCCTTGAAGGGACGAGCACTCTGGTTTTTACATATGGAGTCACAAACGCTGGGAAGACCTTCACCTTCTTAGGTACAGCGTCCTTTCTCACAGACTAGCAATGATGGAACTGTGGCTTTTATTAGATCAGTATTCTTTGGTATTACTGAATCTATTCTTTTATTGATAAAAGTGCACCATCGCAGAATTTTTGGTTCAATTGAAAAACACCTTTTTTTTGTCTAACTAAATCCCTTCCATGTAAAGTATGTAAAACCTCTACATTTGAACAAACTGTTCATTCTGAGGAAATGTTTCCATCAGTTTTGTCCTTTTCAAAGTGAAAACAGTTGAAAGAGACTCACTTGATAAAAGTTAGTTCTAAGTTAAAGCAAACAAAAGGGATTTTGAATAAATTCGCTATAGGGGGAGAAAAAGTGTTTGTGTTGTGTGCCCTCAAATCCCCTTTATGTATCCATTAAGCCTGAAAAAATGAGTATTTCCTCAGGCTCATCAAATTTATTTGACCTTCACTATTATTATTATTATTTCATGTCTGATGTAGAAAATAGTTTCTGCAGAACCTGTAGAAACACGTCTGGCTATGTTCGAATTTCCACCCTAACTATTAAAAAACGAAATAGTGCGGCACTATGTAGTGCCCTGAATTCTAAAAGAAATTCGGAAACCATGCTCACTGCTTTTTTTTGTTTTTAACAGCGGATCTGATGTCATAGATTTCACAAAGTTAAAATCTAAGTGATTTGAGCGTTTTGCGACGATTATTTATGAGTCCACTGTCTTCGGAAGATAAAAACGTTGGTTTTATTATGATGGTTTGTTCAAAAAATGCATTTAAATACATTTTTTGGCAAAAAAATGTATATATCCACTGATCTAGTGAACATGGATGCACACTGGTTTTTTCACGAGACTTCTGGGAAATTTCCAGACAACTTGATTTTGGAATTGTAGATTGGATTGCAATGGCGAACGCACTATTTAGTGAGTAGAAAAGGTATTCAGTCACGCAGGTTGTGTCTGAATTTATATAACCTGCATTAGGGAAGAAGATGAGTTTGAAAATGATTTAAGGTAGATTATACACGAGTTTATTTGTAGTTTCTCTTGTCTTTTTATTTTTTATTTGTTTGCATTATGTTGACTAAAAGGCTTGTTGTTCTAGATGTCTGTTATGTGGTTTCCCTCTCTTTCTGCCACGTCAGGTCCAGATGCTGATGCTGGCATCCTGCCTCGGTCTCTTGATGTCATCTTCAACAGTATGGAGGGACAGGTCTTCTGCGGAATGAGCATTAAGCCTCATCGCTGCAGGGAGTTCACAAGACTCAGCAGGGAGCAGCAGGCAGAGGAAGAGTTGTTCAAGAGAAACCTCTTCAGACAAACTGTTGAGGTAATGTCTTCAATGCAGCCTCAGTTGGCACTTTAAAACAAATCATGGGTTTCTTTGTCCTGGACTCGAGGGAAGTATGTATTATGCTAAAAATAACTGAAATATGCAACAAAAAAGTTGTTTAAATGGTGCACAAAAAAAGCATGCAAAGTTAATATTTTGTGTATTGTCTGGATGAAACACGACAACATATTTATGTTGAAGACCTAGAAATTAAATTTCTAAATTAAACTTTCCAACAGTGACGCTGCAGAGGAGAATTTTGTGCTTTTGAAACAACAACAAAAAAGAAAACTCAGCTTGTAGTAGTATTTTCAACAGGTTCAGATCTTCAACCTGCTTGAAGTTGATGTAGCACTTTTAACATTTAGTTTTTTATGCCTTTGTATTACGTTTTCTCAAGTTGAGTTAACTGTTGGTTTTTATTTTTGTCCCTTTTTAGAACGACAAGAGCAAAAGCAGCTTATCCAATTTGAGCAGCGAAACGGCAGGTAAGACTTACATTTGTCTCCTAAGTTCTCATCTTTATTTTCATTACTTACTTCATTCATATCCTTTTATTCCTTGTTTTCGGCAAATCTATTGTCACACTTTTTCATTAACCTCTATTTGAAATCACCCCGTTGACAGATTTCATTAGAATATTAACAATATTGATCTTGTTCAAATGTAAATGTTCTGTAGACTCCTTCACTGAGAAGACAGCTGCAGCAGCCGAAGACGGGGTCAAGCTGAAGGTTGAAGCCAACACGAAATTCTCCGTTTGGGTTTCTTTCTGTGAAATCTACAATGAGAACATCCACGACCTCCTGGAGGTGACGCCCAGCGGGGCGCCGAGGAGGACAGCGCTGCGCCTGTCGCAGGACATCAAGGGGAACGCCTTCATCAAAGGTTTAGCAGTGAAACCTTTCAGTGTCTTAGTGCCTGAAATTTAAAATGTTTAAATATCTATATAAAGATAGATAGATAAATAGATTGCTTTTTTTTTTTTTACATGGGTCTTGAAACACATTTGCTGTCCCGTCTTTACCAAATATTGAAGTTTAAAGAAGAAAAGAATGTTTTTGTCATTTCTACTCAGATCTCCGTTGGGTTCAGGTGGACACTGCAGAGGAGGCCTACAAAGTAGTAAAGCTGGGAAAGAAGAATCAGAGTTTCTGCTCCACTCGGCTGAATAATCTCTCCAGCAGGAGGTGAGGAGTCCAGTAAACACGGAGGAGGATCAAGTTACTTTCAGTGTTTTTTACGTAAACATTATAGGTGGAAAAGAAACAGATTGAGAAATAAAAACACTTTTTGTTACTATATTTTCAGTCATGTTACCTAATAATCTAAAACTTATCTATTTCACTTTGACATACATGTTTTGAGAGAGCGGTTGCCATATAAGGCCATTTCATATGACTAGATTTTTATTTCTAACAGTAAAAATTTGTGATTTAATGAAGTTCATTTAATTAAGTCATTTAAATAAATGACCTGAAGAAGGAAGCTGGACCATGAAGGGTTCAAATAAATCTGTTTATGGCTCAAAATCATCACTGTAGCACTAATATTAATAAGCCTTTAATGTAACACACCTGCTGAAAAATTCCCATGGAACTTTAATGTTATTATTATATTTGCATAAATACTTTTTATTTGGTTGTTTGATTACTTAAATTAGTTATAATATCATTATAAATTCTCGTTTTCTTTATTTAGCCACAGTATTTTCTCCATTCGAATTTTGAGGATTAAAGATGCTGGAATGCCCCGAGTCAGCACAGTCAGCGAGTGAGTAAAGATCGGCTTTTTATACCTGTAACCGTAGAGCTGTGCAATTGTTACAGCAGGAAAATGTACAATATTGTCTTTTAAAAATAGTTAAATGTTAAATGTACTGTTAACCCTCCACTAGGCTGTGTCTGTGCGACCTCGCCGGCTCTGAGCGCTGTGCGAAGACGCAGAATAAAGGAGAGAGACTGAAGGAAGCTGGAAACATCAACACGTCACTTCTTATCCTGGGGAAATGCATCAATGCTCTGCGCCACAAACAACAGACAAAGTGAGTTTATTCTTCAATCTCTTTTATTGATCTTTTCTTTTTGTGGACTCTTTTGGGTATTACTCAACATTTACAGCAAGTTAACACAATTTAATTTTGTCAACTTCTTTCTATTGGTTTGAGAAAGTTTACGGTTGCATGTCAGAAATTTACAGGTTAAAGAGTTTCAAGATAAAATCTTTTGTAAAAAAATGTCTAAAAAAAGCCTTAAAGGAGGAGGAAGTAACAAAATCCAAAGTCTGTTTTTCCCCATTCCTGCTGCAAGTGTTACAGCTGTGCTTGTGTGTCTTCATTCCCTCAGGCTGTTGCAGCACGTTCCCTTCAGGGAAAGCAAGCTGACGCACTACCTGCAGGGTTTTTTCTGTGGTCGGGGTAAAACCTGCATGATCGTCAACATCAACCAGTGTGCCTCCATGTACGACGAGACTCTCAGTGTCCTCAAATTCTCTGCTGTGGCACAGAAGGTTTACCAGCAGTTTCTTTCTTTATTTTTGACTGAGCACCCCTTTTGCTTTTAATTTATTACTCAAATGTCATCTTATCATAAGCTATGAACAATAAGCTGTTGTGGTCTAACCTATCATCCAGCATTTAAAAAAATGAGCTTAAGTTCTCCAGGTTTATAGTAAAAACCCTTTTTTGCTTTTAGGTTGTAGTTTTGTTTTCAAGACCCCTTGTCGTCATGCCACCGACATCCACTAGTGACGTGGCCTTAAACCAGAGTGCTGAGAGAAAGGCTCTTTACAGCACTGACAGAAGCTCCCTGATTGGATGGGAAAGTAGCCTTGATGATGTGCAGGTGGGATGAATGAAACCTCCGTTTCCTCTACCTCCACCTTCTTCCATACGTCCGTTGACCGAATCTGCTCCTGCGGTCTTTGTTCAGGAAGATGAAAACTATGAAGAAGACGTGAGCGTCATGGACGACACTGCAGATTACTCTGTCGATGACGGTGATGAGAAAATGGTCATCAGTAAAGGAAAGCTGCAGGTGAGTTGTGTTTTTTGATTATAATTTACTTAACACAGATTTATTGCATACAAAAGAAATTCTGTCAGGTTCTTTGAACTCCAAGAGAAGTTTTTCCTCCTCCACTGTTCACGTTGTGTTGTCTTGTTCCTCAGAGGATGACGGCCGAGTTGAAGCAGCTGCAGGTTCAGCTGAAGAAGGAACGAGCAGAGAGCATGCTCCTGGAGGCTCGGATCAGGGAAGAAACCAGTCAAGAGTTCTCCCAGCTCTTCCACGAGATGCAGAATGACTTCACGTGAGACACTTTTTATCGTCCCACGCGCCTTTTTTAGGGAGGTTGTTCTTACTATCATTATGTCTATTTTCTCCTCTCTTTTTCTGAAAATGTACATGAATTCCCATAGGAGCAGAAATGGAAGTTATCTGATCAGAAAACATCAAAACCTTAGCTTAAAGAACACGCTCTGTCCTAGAAAGGAAAACATTTCAAATTTGACAAAATCATATTTAATTCCTGACATTTTGTTTGTTAGTGAACGTCTGGCACGGGAGAAGGACATCTTGGAAGAGCGAGCTGAAAAAAGGATGCAGATTTGCAGGAACCTCATCAACAAAATGTACACTTCTGGCTCTAGTCAAGATGCACAGGACATGGTAACTTGGATCTGTGGATCTGGCGTTGCACAGTTCACTTCTTCAGTCTCATCTTTCATGCGTGGGGACTTGATTTGCTGACGGCATGAGTTTGCTTAGTTTGTAATTTTTCTTGTCTTTCCTTTTGGCAGGACACATCTGTAGAGTCTGCTGAACTGCCAGACAGAGATTCTGCAGACGTATCGCATCTCCGCCGAGGCTCAAGTCAAGCTGGTCCTCAGACACGCAGAACTGACGCTGGAATGAAGCTGGAGTCCAGCGATCAGCAGAAAAACCAGAAGCAACTGGCTGACGAGCCTGATGGTAAAAAAAAAACAGCAACACGGCAGACAAAGAAGTGATTAAAAAACTTAGCTGGTCCTCTTTTTGTTATGGTTCACAGTAGGGCTGCGAGGAAAACTCGCGATATGCGATATTGGTGATTAATATTGCGATAACGATAAAATTTGCGGTATATAAAAAAACAGCAAAACAACCAAAAACATTTCCATTTCACTGCAACAGTTTAAAAATTATACTCCAAAGACCCTCGTCAACAAACATAAAAGGGCTCATCTGATTGATCAACAACGTAAACGGGTCCTTCTGATTGGTTAAATGCATAAAGGGATTTATTTCATTTGTTCAATATTTCAAGCTGCCATGAGATTGTTTTAGCACATTTAAAGGTAACCATTTATTGCGATTTTCGCCGTCTTTAGCAGTATGCATATTGCACAGCTTAATGTTGCAATAACGATAAATTTGCGGTATATTGTGCAGAAAAGTTCACAGGGTTCAGAGGAGAATTCAGTATCTGGAAGCTTGAGTTAAAGGTCTTGTTAAATGTTTGGTCTGAGCACAACTCTGTCCTTAGTCCTTAGTCATGGCTGGTTACTGAGTGGTCTGTGGATCCCCCACAAAAACTGTAATCTGATTTCAAACTAAAACATTCTCACAGACCTGCACTTCCCGCTGTACCCTGAAATGTATTTACCGGTAATTACAATTAACAAACCAAATGTGTATCATTTGCTCTCAGTACTGGGAAGTTATAGTTTAATTTCGGTAAAAGATTTGGACTAATTCAAAATTGGACTAATTAACTATTGAAAAAAAACTGATCTTGTATAGTCCCACTCTGATTATCTTTTGAGCTATTTTCTAATTGTTCCCAGGGATCTTTAATTATTGTGCTGTTTTTAGCTAAAATCAACAAACCTGCATCATTTTTATGGGCATAGTTTCTGCAGAGCGGCAGGAGGTCATTAGAAGTTCGTCGTCGAGTTCAGAAAAATGCTACAAAACATGTTAAAAACACAATTTTCATTTGATTTTTGTCCATGACATACTAATTTGAAATACAGAATGTACAGCTAAGAATTCCATCACAACCCTAAATTCTGTTGTTATTTTTTTGCTTAAATCAGCAGTTGAGGAGAAGAGGCTGCTTGTGCTTCAGCTCCAGGAGAAATCAGCAGAAGTTGCTCAACTAACAGAACGACTTGAAGGCCTGCAGAAATTGCTGGATCAGGCCTCGGCCCCCCCCTCTGAGGAGCCTGAGCAGAGAAGTCCCCAGAAGACAAATCAGCTGGAGGTGAGAATTTGATATGAAATCCAGCTGATGGGGAGAGGAAATGTTTAGAAGAGCAGATAATTGCACTGTCATGAGACTAGAAATCATAGAGGTGCAAGCTGAATTTATGAACTTTCAGTCATTTTTCCAGCTTTAGATGAGCAATTAATCAATAATTGAATCTCACAGGAGGCCTTGGCTGCCCTTGAGAAGGCGAAAACTGAAAAGGAAGATGCCTTTGCTGCTCTGGAGTACCAGACTCTAGGAAAAGAAGAGGCTTTGACTCTCTTAGAGGAGGAGAGGAAAGCAAGGGAGGAGGCCGTTGCCTCTCTCAAGGACCTCAGGAAACTCAAAGAGGAGATGCAGGAATTGCTTGAACAAGAGAAACGAAGCGGAGAAAAGGCCGCGGCTGCTCTTGAAGCCGAGAAGAGAGCAAACCAGGATTTGGTTTTAGCACTTTCACAAGAGAAGCAAAGCAGAGAGGATGCTCACGCTGCTCTTTGTGCAGAGAGGAGGCAGACACAGGAGGTCCAGTCTGCTCTAGAGTCTGAGTGGAAGAAAAATGGTGAGCTGGCTGAAGAGAGAGGAAAGATGCAGCAGAAGATTGATGCTTTGCAGCTTGAACTTCAACAGCTGACTGAGAAGCTGGAGGCGGCAGAGCAACAGGTGGGTCACAGATTGATGTTAATCTTTTTATAACTTTGAATTTTCTTAAAAACATCTTGAGTTGTATGTTTTCTCATAAAACTCAAGATGTTTCGAACACTGAAGCGAGTGTGTATTGATTTATTTATACGTGATTATTGCTGCAGGCGGCCAACAAGACTGAAGTTGCAGAGCAAGCCCTTGCCCAGCTAGGACGTCTTCAAACACAACTGGAAACTGAATCCAGTGAAGTCCAGGAGAAAAACTGTCAGTTAAAAACCTTAACCCAAAAGCTTCAGACACTAAAAGAGGAACTCCAGGCCACTCACCTTCCATCAGAAGGTGATAGAGAAGAGCTTAAGGAGGAACTGTTGGAACTTAAGAGAAAACTGGCCGAGGAGAAGGAGCAAAAGGAGAAGGCTCTAAGTCACATGGAGGAGCTGGAGCGTGAGCTAACACAAGTTAGGGAGCAGTTGGCCCAAAACCAGCTGGTTTCAGAGCAGATTTCAGATCAACTGAATCAGACAGAAGCATCCTCAAAAGAGGAACGAGAACGCATGTTGCACAAACTAACAGATGAGCTCCGAGCTCAGTTTGAATGTCAGCAACAGGTCTCTAAAGAGGAAGTGGATCAGCTCAGAGCTAAACTTCAGGAGCAGACGGAGGCCTCAGAGAATCAAATAAGACATCTGAATGAAAAGCTTCAAGAACAAGACCTGTTATGTAAACAGCAGCTTGAGGACTGGACCCAGAAACTGAGCCAAGAAAGGGAAACCTCCAGCAAACAGCTGAAAGATCTTACAGAAAAGCTCAGCCAGAAGGATCAAGCCCTGGTGCTGCTGGAGGCCAACCTCAAACAGAAAGTGTCGAACCTGAAGACTGAAGAAGATCTGAGGAGATTGAACTCAGACCTCCAGAGCGAAGTTGCATTTCTTAAAGTAAAACTTTCCAACATTGAAGCAAAAGAGTCCTCTGTTGATGTAGAACAAATGCTAAAAGAGAAGGACAAGCAGATGGAGGAGAAGCTGGCAGAGCTGAAGAAAGCATCCGAGGACAGAGAGGCTGAGCTTCTGAAGAAGGTGCTGGAAGCTGAGGCAGAAGTCGCGTCCTTGCAGAAGGGTTTGCAGGCAGCACAGGAAAAGCGGGAGGACGAGGAGTGTCAGGCAGTGCGGGAGGCCAGACGCAAGGAGGTAGAGAGGCGCAAGGAGCTGCTAGCTGTCGCACACGAGGCCATCGCTCAGAAGGATGCAGAGCTGGAGAAGAGAGCTGAGGAGATCAGCAGGTGACTGTGGTGATCCAAAACGGCCTTCTTTCTGACTCTGTTATGTCGCAGATGGGCACACCTGTCTCTGTCTAGAGAATGGACAGAAATGTTCTGTGAATATTTTCATTCTCCCTAGGACTCTTTCCATAGTACATCTTTTGTGTTACATTCAGCTAACAATTTCTTTGTGTAACTCACAGACTGAAGGAAATCGCAAAACAGGACTCCGAGAAACTGAAGAATCTCAGTCTTGATCTTCAGAGGAAAGAAGAGGACTCTTCAGACCTCCAGGAAAAACTGACGGACTACAAGAAGCAAATGCAGCAGGTCCAGAAGGAGGTGAAACACTAGCCCCACACTCGTACTTACAAACTGTAAAGGCAGTTTTTTGGTTTTTGAAAAACTTAAGCAATACATGTAAGAGAAAAAGCGCCCATCTATTAGTAATTTTTATTGTGATCTAGTCATCACAGGCTCCAATTTTTCCAAATTTTAAAAGATATTCTCTATTCGTTTTAGATTGCTGCTATGAGAGAAGAGGAAAAGCTCCTGAGACAGAAGCTGGCTGACATGGAGAAAAGCAAGAAGCAGCTTCAGTGCGACCTCAGTACCAGAGAAAGAACCATCCAACAGCTCAGACTGGTATTGCTTGTTTTTGGATCACAAAAACACATGTTTTTGGTTGTGTGTTGGTTCAAATCCAGCTCCTGTCATTAAGTGTATTTATGTGCCATTGTCATACTCCTACCCTCTCATGTCTTCAGGACCAATCCAACACAAAATGTGATGAAACCCACCAGCTCTACAGTAAGGCTTGTAAAGGTAAAACATTAGATTTTTGTGTTAAATAGAACTGGTTTTCAATAAACCTATAAACTGTGTTCACACCAAACGTCAGTTGCACAGCCATTTCAGTGTGAAGTCAAGGAGGCTCTGTGGCGTTATCTGAGCATCAGCTGCGGCGGCCTGGCAGCAGCACGTTTGGGCTGGCAATGTTTCAAAATTCTAATATCTGAACTTCTGCAAAGAGTTTGTGTCAAACCTCTGCACTCCTCACTGGCCACTTTTAAATCTTCCCTTGAAAGCTTCTCTGAATTTTTGTTACGGAGTTTGAGTTGTTAAACTTTTTTTGTCCTTTTGAACTTTGAAGTTTGTATTTGCCCTTAAAAAAATGCTTCAGTTGTTGCTTTGCTAATCCACATAAAAGAAAGTAGACTGATCTGCATTTATTGAAAACCTCTGTTGGTTATCAGCTCTTGGTCCTTGTATTATTATTTTGCAATTTGGCAAACTAGTATGATACAATCAGTGAACAAAATGTAACTTAAATGTTTTAGAAAAGTTGTACCACTGATTTTCCTCTGCAGCTGAACTTGTTTAAATGGTGAATGGAAAAAGAAAATGCCTCCCTAAGGGACAAACATGTGCCGGTACCTTTTATTGTGGTCTTAATGACTCTTGTTAACCTGTACTCTTGCTTGTTTTGAACAGTTTGGGTTTTGTTTATTTGTAGAGCTGGAGGCAAAGGAGCGTGTGTTGGAGGAAATGCGATCGGCTCTAGTGGAGCAGGACGACACGCAGGAGAAGATGGAAAAAGTCCTAGAGGAGAAGCTTACCCACATCCAGGAACTCTGCAACGGTGAGAGACAACTCATGACGAACAACAACAAAGAACAGAAAATGAGAACATGACAGATGCTGGCACCTGACAAACGATGTTTTTAAAACACTTTTGTGTTTAATGATTAGCTCTGGGGCTCAACTTTAACTATTTAAAGCATCTTTTTTCAAAAGATTCTATTATAAACTAAAAAAAACCCAGTAAGGATTAGATTCTAAGCTGTATCCTGTGTGTTGTCATGAACTTTCTGCAAGGAAAGCAGCTGTTTTTTGTATTTTGATACTAACGTGTGTTTCTGGAACGGACACGCAGAGGTGGACATGTTGAAGAGCGTGCTGCTGCAGCAAAGCAGTGACGGCATCGCACAGAAAGAAGGCAACAAACCATCAGAGGAGCTCAGGCAGGCAAAGGAGGAAACTTCTCAAGTTCAAGAAAGCTTAAAGGTCTGTCTGGACGTTACAAAGTTAATTCAGGTTTTGAAACCAGAACTTACACCTAATCTTATGCTTGTATAGCTTTCAAGTAGAGGACATTAAAGCAGCGTTTCATTTCCATATGTGGTATTTTTCAGACTGATTCATTTTTTTCCTCAATTTCACTCATTTTGTGTGCAGATGATGACAGAAAAACAGCAGACTGAACGAAAGAAGTGGCTGGAAGAAAAACTGTCTCTGATTGGCCAAGCCAAAGAAGCTGAGGACAAGAGGAATCGAGAAATGAGGAAGTTTGTAGAAGACCGAGAACGCTACACTCGGCAGCAAGGCCAGCTGGTAAGAGGAGGTTTATAGACAAAGAATGCTGTCAGCGTGAATCTAAAAGCACAAAGAAGTCAGACATATTAAGTTGTTAACTCACAAATAGTTTCTCTATTTGTATTGTCATTTGTTTTATGTTGAACCTGATGCTCCCCAAGAGCAAAAAGTACTAAGATGTCAACATTTTACCCACAATGCTTTGCCTGTTCATGTCCAGGAGTCCCAGCTTCTGGAAAAGGAGAAGACGATGGAGATCTGGAGGAAGGAGAGGGACACTCTGGTTGCAGCTTTGGAAGTTCAGCTGCAGAAACTTCTTTCCAGCCAAGCAGAAAAAGACAGACTAATTGAGCAGCTTCGCCAGCAAAACACACAGCCACCACAAGAGGTCAGTGTAACACAACATAACCCGCTGCATAAATCGCACAAAAATGGCTGACCACTGATATAATGGCATATTAATCATTTATTATGAGAGAAAATGAACGTTTCACAAAAAATATATATATATATATTATTTCAGAAATGTGTCGATTAAGTACCAGAGTTGGGTTTTTAAAGTATCTCTGAAAACATTTTCTATAACCAAACACCCTAAACCCCTTTTTAATTGTTTACTAACACTGAAAAGAGACAAATATTTTGTTCTGATTATGACCTTTTTAAGGCTTCCAGATTTGTTTATTTTTGCCAGTAGAGGCCGTCAGCTGGAATTAAGTGTGTTCTCACCTGGTGTTCACATGTGCCCACACATGCATCGGATCCTAGTTATCCTTTCTGTATGCAAATAAACATGCAGCCCACGCCTCACAGTCATCTGTCAGCTGAGCAACAAGCAAAACACCTGGAGCTTTTCTGTGCAATCACAAAAAGCATTCATATTTGAGTGACATGAACCAAAGTCTTTATTTAGAAATTAACATATTTTCATCCATCACTTTTGAGCTTTCTTTCATGTTTTTGTGCAAATACTTCAACGGGCTCAGTTCCATCACTGAAGTCTGATGAAGAAGGTTCCCTTGTGGGATCAATAAGTATCTGGGAGATGAATGGAGGATTATGATAAGTGGAGTAGCAGAGCTCAGTGTCGGCACACTTCCGCTAAATCAAGAGCAAGAAAGATTTTACTTTCAACTCGAGTGCATTTCATTTACAGAATCAAATAAAATGGCCTCTTAACTTCTTCTGAAGCAGTAAGGAGGCGCGAGTCTCTCTCGCTGCTTTTGAACTTTAGCTTAGTTATTGTTGAATAAATGCTAAATCTATTTTATGTATTTGATGCAGAAAAGTGACACAGTCAATGTAACTGTGCATTATGTTCCTCTGAAGCGGTGAGTCAATTTCAACAGATACCAAATATTCTGTCATTATGGATTTTTTGGGGAGTTTTTAATACTTCTGGTGTTCTCTCAGACAGACGGGATAATGCGTGGTCCACTTATTCCATAACAGCACTTATCTGAGAGTGACAAATCAGATCCAGATTTTTCCCCGAGTGTACATTTTCATCTGAAACCTTTTGTTGAGAAAAACATGTGACATTTTTTCCCTTTGGAGCTATCCAGACTTTCAATTTCTAGCCAGATGCCAGCTTGGCAGAGGAAGATGGACATGAATCTAGTCGTCTACAAGTGGATGCATCAGAAAGAGGCGGAGCAGGGAGCTTGTGGCCCGCCCACTGCATTTTCTATTTGACTAATACGCTCTCTTTTTTTTTTTTCTTTCAAACAACGGTTTTTCGTCCACTACTGATTCACAATGATTTAGATAAAAAATATATTTTGAAATACAAACTTTAATCATAATATTATTTATAAATGGCTTCCATCATCAGAAAAATGCCACAAGAACACGTTAAAAGCACCAGAAACACTTTTCATTGAAGTGGGTCTTTATAAGATTAGCAATCATCTTTTCTTAAATTGATTTATTATTTATCATTGTAACAAGATCAGCTAAGTCGTTAAATCAAAATATTCTCTGGGTTTATTGACTTAAAACTTTAATCATGGGATCTTACATAAACATCCTGCAATTTGTATGGGAAAGCCACAGAGTGGTGTGAAAACCCCTGAATAATGCAGGTGGCGTGTCAAACCTTCCTCTTCAGGAGAAATCTCCAGGCTGCAGGACAAATTATGTGAAGATATATGAGTGCAGCACTAATCCTTTTTATTTTTTTATTTTTAACGACAAATAAATTCTTGATTTGTTAGTCTTCACCAACTTTATAAATCAAACTGAAAACTTACTGCAAAAGTGCTGCAACCTAAACTAGGATGTAATGCAGTTCATTTTCTATTTGATGCTGATTTTGACACATAGGGCCCCTAAGACTTGTGCAGAGTTGAAAACAATATGTGGTTACCAGTAGAGAATTGTACATGTTTATTTTTATGTTATTTATGCAGATGATTTGAGCTTTTTTTAAACCCATGGTATCATCAGAAATATATTGTGTACTTTAATAATTCAGATTTTTTTCTCCTCCTCACCTAATCAGTTAGATGCTTATAAGAAATATGTTGAAATTCAATTATGCAGATTAATTTTCTGTGCAATCTAAGCAGCTATAAAATCCATCCGTCCATCACTCTGTGTCAGAGTTGCATCTTTTCATGCATCAATCTTTTGCACTCTAAGCGGTTAGAGATGAGATTTGGGCTACAATCAGGTTTATAACACACGAAGCAGATTTTTTATGTGCAAATATTTATAGTCTCTTTAGAAGGTTCATCCGTTTTCCCGTCTAAATACAAGTTTACTTGCATTTGTTTTATGTAGATCTGCTCCCTTAATCAGTATTTAAAATGTGGTTTTTTTTCAGGTTCAAGGTGTTGAAAGCAGCTCCAACACGGCGAATCTGCAAGCATGTGTGACTGAAAAAGAGGCTGAGGTCCTGCAGCTGAGGAGAGAACTGGAGGAGATCAGAGCCACACAGGTCTGTGTTGAGAAAGTCACTTTGTGTGGTCTGAATCAGTCTAAAATACCGTCAGACAATATCTTCACAGAATGGTTTGTACAAGGCTGAAGTAGTTGTCCCATTTGTTTTTTTTTTAATTCTTCGCTTCCATTACCATTTTGGGTAAAGTTTATCATCATCTTCTGTAAAATATCTGCAACTGGTTTAAACTCTATTTGTGCACTAGATCTTGTGTAGTCACCATTAAAATGTTCATTAACCAATAACTGACGAATTGGAAGCGGTCCACATCCCTGGGGTTGGGGCCCACTTGTCTAAAAGGCACAAAAATGTCTTAAAAGAATCTCCTAAAAATATTTTAATGCAGCATGACGCACCTCACTGCTCAATGCTAGCACGCTTCATTTTAAAAGTCATTATTACAACAGAAAAACACTTCTGATGATGAAATCATATTTTGATCATGTCTCAATTAATTATGTGTTTCTTAAACAAATCCACATTGATCAGACAAAGCAACACAGTGCTGGAGACAATGTTTTTGATCGTCTTTGTGACTGGATTTTGTCTTTTTGCCTCTGAATAACGTAGCCGACCTTCATTCATTCACCCTAAAGAAGCGACTCAACCAGAATAACAAGTGCATTCAATTACTGCGGTGACATAGTTAAAAAGTTTAAAAAACGCTACAAAAAGTTTGTATTCTGCTCACAGCATGACACGCTCTCATTTTCTCTGCTGATGTATGTTAGTATAGATGGCATTACATTCAGTTTTGGGATCATAGCCTTTTCTGTTTTTGAAGAAAGCTGGGTCTAGGGGAGCAACGATTATGGATAAAAACAGCACTGCCTAACATCAGTAAATTGCAGCTGTCGAACTGTAATAACTTACTCTTTCCACTGTTATCATTGATGACCGTGGATTTATCCATGTGGAAAAAGAGGCCAGCTTAAGAAGAAAATACTGTTTTTAACCAAGCAGTATTGGAAATGGAACAGGAAAAAAAAAACATCAAATGTTTTCTGTAGTTTGCTCTGCCATCAGAGTTGACGAACAGACTTTTTAAATTAGTGTTATGAAATAATAATGAACAAATCTGTGGCCTTAAAATATACTAAACCATATGTACAGTGTTTGTGTCTTAATGAGATATGGATCTGCTGTTTTTTTTTGTTTTTAATTCCTTGGATATCTTTCCCTCAAACAGTCCAAGAGCAATGAAGGCCCTGCCTCACTGACGAGGGAACCCAAGTGTGAAACCACGATGTCTGGAAAGGAGGATGTCAGAGCTTCAGGCAGCAGTCAGGTTTGTATGTGAGACAAAGTTAATGGTGAAATAAACAAGCTGTGCTAACAGACTATCTACCCAGCTTTAGTAGTTGCTTGGGATTGGACAGGTAAACCTCAAACTACAGGTTTTACACCTTACTCCTGATTGTTTTGTTAACTGAAGTCACTTTTTAAAGACCCGCTCTGACAAAAATCGTGTTTGTGGTGTTTTTAAAAAGTTCTTGAGGACATTTTTTGTTTTTTATGATGGATGGCATATTAAGACAATTAAGTTAAAAATTGCATTTCTGAGTATTTCTTGATTCAAATTGCTGTTAATCAGGAGCAGACGAGAAAACGCAGTATGAAAAAGAGCTTTTTTTGTGATGTAGAAAATACGCTGGACAGTCTACAAGCTCTCTGCTCTGAGCTCTTAGCGACAGGGAGGGGAAGGGGGGCGGGGTTACTCCGCACCAACAGACCTACCCACAACTCAGAGGCAAATGTCTTATGAACTACTGCTGCTCTCCAGAAACTATGTCTTAGAAAACAACACAAGCTGTGTTACCATTGACTATAAAATTGCCCGAATTAGATTTGTGGTAACAAATTTGCCTAAGGGACAACGCACCAATTTTAAAGAAGAAAAAAAATGTTTTTGCACTTGAAAGAGGTGATTTTGGTTATGAGTATCGAAACTGACATATTTCGCAAATCTGCAATGGGAACACTTTTTAAGTTGAATAACTAAGATGGCGATGGCGATGCGCTTCTTGGTAGGACCTGGCTGCCTTGGGCACGGCACAGTGGGCGCCACAAGAGGTCCCACAGCATCTCACAGCTCATCAGAAGTTGGCGTGTTATGCAGAATTGTTAGATCCACAGCCCCTCTGTAAAATCACCAACTACCATTTTCCAAAATGGCTTTATCTGTATCCACTCCCATGTTTAAGGAGCTCGCCCTCCGTAACCTTAAGACGCCAACGTCTCCTTTGATAAATGATCAGCACTAGTGCTGTGGCAGAAATTTAAATATATCTTCTAGAAATCAAAGTATTGCTCACATCCGTCGCCATGGTTTTTGAATGACTTATCGCAAGTTGGTTTGTGTTTATTCACATAAATACGATTTAATAGAAACGGTGTAATTGCAAATTTTTTTTATACATTTCTAGATTATCTATATACAGTAGTTTTGTGCATATGTGGAATGGAAACGCAGCTAAAGCTTTTTTTTTAGGGAAAAAATATTAAAAAGACCAGGATTAAAAGACCACCAGGAGCTTTTAGCATTGCTCAAAGATGACTGAAGTGAGTCTTGTGCTAAAGATGTAGGATTTCTCCTCCATCAGTTCTTTAGTCTTAAAGCAGAACAACTGTAATCATTTGCTGCAGCAACCTGTCATCGTTCCTTTTTTTGCCCTGCTCTTTTATGCGGGTTTAAATGGTAAATTATGTTTAAAGCACCTTTTTTTTTACCTTCTTTAAGCTCCAAAGAGCTTTTCAGTCCCATTCATACACGTTGATACACCGAAAACCCAGGGTGTGTGGTCTCTGCCACTGACACCTTTACCACATCAGGTTTTGACATGTTCGCCCTTAAACCTTCTCAAAGAAAGTACATATATTCGCTGTTTCTTATTTCACATTTGATAATTTTTTTATTTTGATAAAGACTTGAACATTTCCAAGAGATTTTTTCTTTTTCTTTTTTTGAACCACGTTTTTACTTTTGACTTGCTGACCATCACAGAAGCACTGAAAAGCAGATCTTAAGTCTGCTGCTAGTTCCAGACGTGCGTCTGACATTTGGTAGCTTGAACATTTTCAGATATCTTCTTGTTGAGCAGCGTTCTCACAGGTGTGAACAAGGCAGCTGCTTTGGCAATTGAGGCGAATCCTTTTATAGCAACGGACAGGCTAGACCGTAACCTCTGACCCAGACACATTTCTGTGACAGATGGACTGGAAATGACTGACGTGACCCGCTGACCCTTGGTTTCATGTGTGGTCCCACAGGGCTCCACTGGCTTTCCATCAGTCCTGGACTCTTCTGAAATCTCCACAGAAAACGGGAGATCCAGCCGCTTCCCGCGGCCAGAGCTGGAGATCTCCTTCAGCCCCCTGCAGCCAAACCGCATGGCTCTGCGGCGGCAGGGAGAGGAGAGCGCCGTCACTGTCAAAATCACCCGTACAGCACGCAAGAGGAAGAGTGGAGAAATGGAAAAGGTAAGAGCTGTCGCTGAGACTGCAACCTCTCCCCGCTTCTGTCATGTGTGGAAGCAACTCTAAAACTTACATAAGTAAAAAAAAAAAAGAAACAAATACTTGGTGACCTTTAACATGCTTCCCCTGCATCCGAACATCACCTCCATGCCCTGATGAGCAGTGGAGGAGATTCCAAGGGAAGATGGTTCACTCTCTTCTTTATCTTTGAGGCGTTTCCCTCTGCTGACATCATTCAAAAATGAAAGAAATTATCATTAGAATAAATGTATAAGCCTAATATTCAGTTTGATTTCAATGATAATAAATTTTGCTAGGGTGTAAATAAATGAGGAAAAGAAATGGAAAAAATCTAACCTCAGCATCTTTATCTATGTTTTTGTTGATGATAAACTATAAACAGCAGGATGTTATAACCTTGGTTAAAATGTTATGTAAGATGTCGTGTTTTTTTCTAGTATTTTCTTAAAAAGTAACTTTTGTTTTTAAAGTACCGGTATATAAAATTTAAAAATACTGCAGGTTAAACACCATTTGACAAAAATATACACTACAGACCAAACGTTTGGACACACCTTCTCATTCAAATGAATGAGAAGGTGTGTCCAAACATTTGGTCTTCACTGTATAACTATCTAGAGTCAAAACAGATTTGAGCATTTCTTTTATTCCAACTTCTTTTTCATGGCATATTTAGAAGCTCCAAAAATGCAGCCTTTGTTTTATTTTTACAATTAAGCAGGTCATCTAGCAAATCCCACCAAAGACATCTGGAAATGAAGAACATTTGGCCTCAAACGGGCCAGATGTTCTTTGATTCCACTAGAACGTCTCACACTATCTTGGAAATCGAGTCGGGAACAGACTGCAGGGGCTTTTAAGGAACACGCGTGACTTTGAAACGTGCAGAGGAAAGTGACGCGGCACTGGAGGGTGACGAGGGGACAGGATTGTTGTTTTTTTTCAGGTCACCGTCTCACTGGAAGTGATTTAATGCCACTGAGGAGCTGCATTTATGGTAATTTGTTTGCTTGGAAAGGAGGTTAATGCCCTCAGCGCTCTGGGTTCCCAAAAGCATATGACACGTGAGTGCTGCTAGGAGCATATGTGTTAACTACACATACCAAGACCACTGAAACACTCAGGAATCTGTTCGTGTCAGATGTCTATTTCCAGACAGGGAAAATCATGCACTATGCCTCCTATTTTTCATTTGATTACATATCAGCAAAACTTCCAGTTTTAAAATACATCGATTCCTTTACTATGTACTGTTTTCTTTTTTTCATACAAGCTCATACTATCACTTTAACTTACCGGTAAGCTTAAGAAGATTTGCAAATCAAGGGAATTTAGGCATAAAAATGATCCATGTTCCTTTTGTTAAAAGGGATTTTCAAGGATATTTTTCTCATATAAATGAACCTTTATCAGATAAAACAGAAATCCTTGAACAGCTGCAACACAACAGCATTCCTGCTATTATGGAGCATAAATCTCTTTAAAAGCGAAAAAAACAAAAGCTCAAATGTGAAACAGACGAGCTCAAGTGTTTTGAAGAACTGGCATGGATTCTATCTTGTGTGTAATGTTCTTTGCTGTCCTCACCGACAGTCATTTTATCCCATTTCGTATTTTTATATTCTAATCTATTTTGATCATCTATGACATTTACACCCAAAGCATTAGTTTTTTCCAACTTTAACTTCTTTCAAACAAATGAAATGATTGGGCATTTATTTCCATTTATTTCTGTTTTACTTTATTGTGGGATAAATTGTATTTATTTACGACAGAGAGTTGGCAATATTCTAATATTTATTGAATTTTATTTTTAAATGTTTTAGCATGTGGAGATGTATCTTTTTGATCAAACTCTTTAACAAGAATGAATTTACAGCTGTTTGACCGTTGCTTTGAAAGACACAGCGGGCTACTATTGGCCGAACATTGCCTTAAATGATTGCTCCCTGATTGGTTTGATTCTGAATTACTGAGCTGTTGCATTAAAGCTGAAATATTGAGACCTGATGCTGCTAGAAGCTGGTTTTTGCTTCGTCTCAATGTTTTTAATTAAATGAAAAAAAATCCATCTGAATTGCAAATAATCAAAAACACAAGCAAGACCTCCTGATTATGTTTCTGAATACGTGCACATGTTCATACATCATAATCATACATTATGCCCCCATAGAGCACATTAAACAGGCTCTCCAGCATTACACAAGGTCAAAGACTGCTCGCCGGTTATTTTCTGTCATTGTCTGCTAAGGTTATTGCTGGTTTATAGTCTGTTCTTTCAATTTTACCTCCATCTAGTGTTTTTGTTATAAATGTCTGATTGCAGTCTCTTTGCCACTGATTCATTTCTTAATATTGTGACAATAAAAACATAAAACATCTTTGTTATAATCATTAGGATTTATCTTTACTGTTGGACTTTAAATAATGTCTTATTCCAGATTTTACATCATGAAAAACAAAGGTTTCTGTTGCAAAAACAAGAGTAAAGATTGAGCAGAAATATTTATGTAACATATATGTAAAATATATATATCCATGTTTTTCTTAATTTCTTAATTAAGAAAAGCATATGGATATATTTTTTCTACAAAAAGCTTAATAAAACTTTGTAGTATTTGTCATTTATTCAGCATTCATCAGATATTTTTGTTCTGCCAGAGCAAGTGTTCTATTGCATCTTCCAGGATTGATTTATGAAAAATCCATGTGTGAAAATGGGATGTCACACTCACTGAATGACTGCTTTGCACTCCGAGCCAAGTGAATCTCAGAATTTGGAATATGCCCAGGCAATCAGGGGGGGAAAGGCTTTTGATGGGAGCACCTGCTTATTCCTATAGTCAGATGACCTAATGCACAAGACCAGCTAAAAATGGTCATCACTGCTGTGCTTTTAAAACACTAAGAATGATGGTTTAGTTAAAAAGATACGGAGTGATTCAAAAGTGGAGTCACATGTTTTGAAACTTTTGTTGCTCTTGTTACTTACTCTGCTTTTGATGTCACATTTTTCTTTTTGTCAGCAGCAGTGGTGTCCATGTGGGGGGTGGACATTTGAGATGAATTGTCATTTTTGATAATAGTCTGGTTTAAAGTAGGGAGGCAGAAAGCCCATTCAAAAGCTATTTAAATTTCCATATAATTATCTACCGGTACATGTTTGTGTTTGGCATCACTGCCAAAAACACTGAATTTTAATTTACACGCTTGCAAATTGATTAGTGTTGATAATTCTCATCACAAACAATTTTTATTTTGGGAAAAGGGTGGAGTTTTTAAATCTGATTTAAAGTAATATAACTTTAGTGATGTAAACTGAAAAAATAGGAAACTTATTTATAAAATTGCAGTTTCTTACATGAAGTCTGACAAAAAAATCAATATCACTACAGATTTTTATAAACCCAACCCCAGGGTTGGTTACAACTCTGATGCCAATAAATTCCAGTTTACCTTCAAATCAATGTAAACAAAAAAAGGGGGGGATTTGAATCATAAAATAAAAGGGGGGAGTTCATTGTAAAGTAACTTGGTCTGTGTCCTACATTGTGTAATCAACTACCCCAGTTGTATTTGGTGGAGACAGATGGATTGATGGATGCCTTTATTTAAATGCTAGCAAGTAAATAAGAGCATCCCAACTTTGAAGTTAATCTTGAGGCTCAAAAATCATCTTTAAAAATGAACATGCAGAACACTTGTAGAAATGACCAGCAGCAGGTATTGCAGTGATTGAGGTTAGGGTCTGCTGGTGTTGAACTGAAACCGTCTTTGCATGTCTCAAATTCTCAAATGGTACAAATGAGGCATTACCTGAAGTCCATTACCTGAAGTCATTTGAAAAGAATATCAGGTAGAAAACAGTTTGGCGTTACACTGATGTCAGCACCCTTTCATGTACGTACATGTAAATGTGGTACCAGATGGAGCTGGAAGTAGAGCTGAAACTGTGCATTTGATGGGCTAATAGTCTGCTGTTGACAGGATAACGGTGTGTCAGGTGCAAAGAGCAACATTTGTTTAAAAATCAGCTTAGAAATAATCAAAAAGGGAGGAAATAAGGTAAACAAGTTTCAGCCTGAGTGGATGTGTAATGAATTGGCACTTAGGTCTTTGCTCTGCAGGTCTGTCTGTCAGCAGGATCTTGGCCTATCCTTGATCCAGTTGAGAATCAGCCGGAGTGCAGACAAAGCATGTCCTCCACTGATTAATGGGACAAAACCGGGCCCACTCTGAGGTCATGGAGAGAATCAAAGTGAGGGACTAGACAAATGGAAATACTGCAAAGGTCTGCAGACATTTAAATGAGAGCTTTGTGTCTTTTAAAGTAGGTAAATAACTACAATCCATCTTTCTTTGTTCCAGAGCACTTCAACTCTTATTATCCAGTGTAAAACTGTCATTATTAAAGTTTCTCCTCAGAAGAAAGAGTTGCCCATAGAGAGAAAACACTAAAAACATATAGGTGAATACCACTTAGCTTTTAAAGTTACTTGTAAGAGCAATTGTAATGCTCAAGGACCCTTCAGCTTTTGCTCAACATAAAATGAAACTGTAAAATAGTTAAATTACCAGTCTCATGAGGTATTTTGTCACATTTTTTGGCACTATATAATTTTTTAATCAAGTTTATACTGCAAAAAGTCTCAGCCTGTATTTTCATGAAAATCAAAAGAAAAGGAGCCATAGGATGATAGGATATAGTGGCAATATAAACAAAGTCAGCTCTGGAGATGATGATTACCATCAGGGGAATAACAATCGATGAATGGACTTGTATACTTCCAACCAGATTGATTTGGGGCAAATTGGTCATCAGCTTGACCTATACCATTAAAAAAAACTCATTTCAAAATAAAATGTATTATGTCAATATTGAAAAGTACCATTTGGGTTGAGGTATGGTAGGTTTAATAAACTATGATGTAAAATACATATGACAGCAAAAACTGATCAGTCCATCATTCCAGACCAATGTATGGAAACACTTTGAATTTAGCAAAGACGTGACCATACAGTGTGCTAGAATGTTCTAATAATGTGATTTTGATGTGGAACAACAAAAACAGTTGTCTCAACTATAAAATAACAAAATGTGAATGGATTTGCCATTAATTCTTGTTAACTTGTTTTGTACACATTTAATTTACACTTGATTATCTTGAAAGAAACACAAGGAATCTGGAAAACTTCACTGTACTGTTGAGTACCCAGGCATCTATCTCAGAGTCACACTGGTTGATGTTTTGGCTAAAGATGTCCTGGATCGATTTCAGGTCAGAGAATTAGAATTTTTCAAAATGAACCAACATTGACTCTAAATTGGATCAGCAACCACAAGTTATGATAAGAATTAAATTGCTAAAAGAATTTGTTACACCCCAATTATCATTAAAACAAAATTCACAAAAATGTGTCTTTAGTTTTAGGTTATATTTAAGGGCATCCTTCACAGTTGAACTAAAAAAAGCATAGCATTTCCATAGCAACAATCCTGACTTAAATCGGGTTAAAAGGCTGAGGTCTGTTTTGCTTTATCAATAAGTCATACAATGGAATTGATCAGATTACCTTATACTTCTTTGCCTTTAGTTTGGGGCTAACCCTTGGTATTATGTCGTTAAGCAAAGCAGTTCCCCTCAACCAACTTTACTTTTACTTCAGTTTGGTTTTGTCCCATCTTTGACTGCAGTGACAGCTTGCATGTTGTGCAGCAGATGGGGCTTTCTGGTCGTCTTCCTGGGGAAATCATTCCATGTATTTAATTCCATATTTTGGCCCCGTTACTGATTTGTTGTTTCTCTCTACTTTTGTTGCTGAACGCATAGTTGCTCTACTGTGGCAACTATCACAGCAGACAGTTTACAACATCCATTTAACATTATGACACTTGTATATGTAAAAATAGTTTTTTTCTAAATAGACGCTGTTCTTGGAAAACCATATTTGTGTTCCTTTTTCTGTTGTTCCACAGGGGGGTTATGCGTTCAGAACTTACTGCTCAGACATTTGAATACCAATTACATTTCCCTGTGAGTTGTACATTTAAAGCGCTTTCTTGACAACATTTTTCTTGTCAGTCTTATATTTTTAGGAGGAGTAAACGACAAGCAACACGTGAGGTACCTTCTTTTTTCACTAAATAAAACCATCTTTTCATCCGCTCTTATTGGAGCATAGACCCACATTCACCATCAAACTCCTCATATTGCCATAAATCATTAACATAGAACTCATCTAAATGTTTGCATTACTTTTCATTTAGTTCTAAACGACTAATTTCCATTCTTTTGAAGTGGAACACTTAGGGCTTAAGCCCAGCTAAACTGTCTGCATTATAACAAGGTTGTTGTTTTGTCAAAAAAATAGTCAAGGTAAGTTATCAAATCAAATTGTTAAATTTAGGCATATTTCCATATTCTGACTTTGTTTGGATCTGAACCTCCATTCTCATTGATGCCCCCAAAAAGAAGGAGGGCTGCAATCCATTTTAAAGCAATATCATAAACGTATACAAAAGTTTTCTTGTTATAAGTGGCAAAATTGAGAGCAGAAAAATATCTTTGTAATTCTCTACATGTTAAGTGTTTCCTTCCTAGTGGTATCTTTTTGAGGAGCAAAATTTTGCTGCAGATCTCTGCTTTCTACAGACAGGTCAAGTTACAGTTGAGGTTAAGCTTTCACATTCAGGACTGAGCTCTTTTTTTCAAGGACACTTGGACAAATAACTGGGTTGGAGAATAAACCCCTAGTCATGAGGTTGCTTGAATGACTGCAGGTCCACTTTGCTCCCCAGCTGTAGGTGGAAACATTCACTCAAAAAAAACCACCACTTTTTTCAGATCTGCTCTTAAACAGTTACAGGTTGAAATAACTAAATAAACACAACAAAAGGGATGACATCTGTGTTTTGTAGATTATTTCTTTTTTGTATCAAAGCCTAATGGAACTTTATTTTGTCACCTGGGTATTACCGTTGCAAATGGTGCCACGTTTATGAAGAACATTTTCTTGTGAAATGAGCTTTGGTATTTAGTATTTGGGTTGTGGCCTTTAAAAAAACAAGAAAAAAGCCGGCCTATTCTACCATTGATTTTTGTTTTTCTTTTTGTTATGAATAAGATTGAAAGAGGCCTGCGAACCCGTTTCTGACCTGGCCTTCAGTTTGGAGATTGTACCTGAGCTCAAGCCAAGCAAGGTTTCCACCAAACCCCTACTTGACTTTGTGGAAACAGTTTGAAGTTGCGCTATCCTGATCAATTTTTTTTGCTCGACATTTCACAGGATTCTTTGAGCAAACACAGGTGCTGCTAATCAGCTAATTATTGCCTGATTGACAGCACCAGGTGGTACCAGAATAAAAAGTAACAGCTTTTATTGCAGTTTGCCTGAGCTCTGGTTTTTTCATATTGATATGGTACCATTTTTAAAATGGAAATATTGTACACAATTTGTTGCTGTGGACCCCTCTACAAAATGGTGGACAAACTTAGAAGCAGTTTTAGCAGTAGACCCATTCACCCCCGCTGTGCTAAGGAACTGTACAGGAAGTCATTCCTGCCATCAGACTCTACAATTCATCTGGTAGCCATGTGTGTACATGTAAATAAGAGTTTGTTTTCCCTTTCTTCCCTGTATATTTCGTATTTATCCTATTTTATGGTGCTGCTACAACCACTGAATTTCCTTACGGGGATTAATAAAGTTGATCTTAATCTTAAAACAAATAATGAAAACAATCACACAGTTCCTTACGTTTTGTGCCATGTTTTGCTAAAATACATCATTAGTTGATTATGTGCAGTTTTAGGTTCTGTCCCAATTCCCACCCTAACTACTAAAACACTATATAGTGCGGCACTATGTAGTGCTCTGAATTTTAAAAGCAATTCAGACACCATGCTCACTACTTTTTTTTTTTTTTTTTTTACACAAAGGATATGATAACATTGTTTTTAAAAAGTTAAAATCCAATTGATTTGAGCATTTTGCGATAATTATGAGTTCACTGTCTTCTGAAGATAAAACATTGATGGTGTATTTAAAAAATACATTTAGATACATTTTTTGGGGGGCAAACATTGTTCCAAAGCAATGCATTGTGGTCTATATTTGCCAATATAGTGAGAATCAAAGTACACTGATTTTTCGCAGAGACTTCTGGGAAATTTCTAGAGCAATCGATTTTGGAATTGTAGATTTTCACAGTACTACAAAATGGCAACCCCACTATATAGTGCACTGTATATTTGCAATGTTTTCAGTATCTGTTAAAGTGATATCCAAGTTCATATTGTCTCTTAAAATCTCACTTAGTAACCAATGTATTCAGTTTTCTTGGTTTTCACAGTTTGTTTACAGAAAAAACTGAACAACATTGTATACCTGGTTGCTCTGAATTAATTCTGTGGATAAAGTGGATTCTTTGTGTAGTATCTTCATTTTTAATCAAGATCTTATCAGCTAACTGTGAGGTTAGCAGAGCATGATGAAGTGAGAGATAAAATGCTCAATTTCATGCTTTTAATTTTTATTACAGATAATACAGCAGCCTGAAATTTATACATTTGCACAGCATCCCCAAAGACGTGCAAGTGCATCAAACCTGATTCTTTCTTGACCCTTTTCCATTCCATTCCTTCATCACTTGTTTTATTTTTTTATTTTGTCCTATCTAGTGATGTAAAAGTTCCGTCTTTGCCATACATCTCTATAAATGTGTGAATACGCTCTCTGCTTCACCACACAGCTTCTTCACATTTCTATTCCCTGTTTCTTTTACTCATCCTGTTTATTTTTAAAAATGTCCTCTGAGTCACTGATGACTCCGACTTCGCTGCCACGCCCACTCCTCTGTCTTGCCGGCGAGGCTGCCTCTCAGGTCAAACTCTTCGTGAGTCAGAATCTGTTCATTTGCTTAAGTGCCAAAATATGTTCAGGGGTATGTTGCACTGAGACTGGTGCATGGATACACTTAACAAATCACATCAGATTATTGTAGTTTTTATTAGAAAAGCAGAAAATTATTTAGTATGAATCCTGGATGGCTTTTGTGGGCCTAAGCTACAGGAGCATGAGATATTGATGGTTCTGCTGATCTTTTTTCTGCCAGTTTAAGACCTGACCAGAACTTTTTGCTCAGTTATGGACCCCCCCACCCCCTTATACTGACCTAATTTCACTTTGCTGTTTTCAATATCTTTCTCTAAATGGAAAAAATGACTAAAGCGGTTATTAAAGCCATATTCCAATCTGTAGTAACTCCTAAGCATTCTTTAAATGTATTCAAATTTTGCATTATAATTTTAAAACATAGTTCTACTTTTTTTAGATAAATTTTCTTTTGGTTGGAAGAACTTTATTTATTTTAGATTTACGTTTCATACTGTTTGAACTTTCTTTAGAAAAGAAAAACATTTAATCTTCTGTGTTACAAAACACTCTTTCAGAAATTTCAAGAGGCTTTCTTATGCTTTAAAATTTTAGATAATTAAAGAAAATTATTGATTTGGTTTTATTTTTGTATTCGTTGGTTTATTTTAAGAAGACATATGAAACTGCAGTATTTTTACATGAAAGGTTCTTAATCGTTTTAAACAAACGACCTGTGAAGCATTATTGAATGTAGAGGCTAGATTTTAAAAACTGTCATCTTGACAGTTTTTTTTTTTTTTTTATTGAACATGATTTGTCACATGGTCTGCCATATTTTTGTCAACCATGTTTGGGTGCTTTGCCTGTTGTCTCACTTAAAACAATATTTAAGGTTTTAATTTCACCTATGAACAGATTTTGTTAGTGATTTTGTTTTCATTTTTCTCTTGATGAAACACTTATGTGCATTTATCTTTTTGGGTTTAGTATTTTTTTTTAAACAAAATTCTTGTGAATTTCCATCCATCCATTTCCTTAACCCGCTGTATCTCTTTCGGGCTGCCAGCACCTAGCCTGGCTACCGTTGGGTGAAGGCGGGGTTCACCCCAGACAGGTCGCCATCCCGTCGCAGGGCTAAACAATCACACACCCATACACACTCACAGCCAGTGAACTTCAAACATCAATAATCATTTTCTTGTCTTGATTCAATTTTTTTCATCAACAAACAAGATTAAGTCTAAACAGCCCTTTACTGGAAATGATGCTCTTACACTAAAAGGTATAAGCTTTCTGAGTGTTACTTACTGTGTATTCTGGCTGTTTTTTCACCTGAAATCCACACAATGTCATCTCCATCCCATCCCAACACTGACTGTTATGAAACATTTAGTAGATGTTGTCACTGCCTGTTTGTTGGTCCCTCACCAGTCCTCCGGTAGAGATGACTCCGTGTTTGTGAACCCTCATGTCATGTCTGTGTGTTTGTCTTCTTCGGCGGCGTGCTTGTTAACAGGAAGAGGTGGAGGCAGAGAACAGGAGGAATACAAGAAGCAAACTGACGCCAAAGCTGACCCCGCAAAAAGAAGAGGTAACAACCGAAAACACACAGGGGTAACCCTCTCAGAGACGTGCTTAACACAATAACAAAAGATGTATTTTTGGTTTTAGCCAATTTTGACTGATACCCATATTTCATTCAAACTAACCCCAAGTCAAAACAACTTAAAGTCCCACTGTTAATTTTGTTTTACACAGTTCAAGAAGCAACAAAAACACATTTTTCTTTGTTCTGCTTCTTATGTCCATTATTTGAATCCAGTCTGATTTTGGGTAGCTTATGTTTGGCTGGCGTGTAAAACAAACGCCTAAAGACTGACCATACTTCACTGCTCTGTGGTCAGAGCTCCTCCCCAGCAGGTTGCTATGACTCCCAGAGCAGCGTCCGCAGCAGGAAGGAGGGCACGCTGCAGAAGATTGGAGACTTCTTGCAAAGCTCCCCAACGCTGCTGGGCTCTAAAGGTCAGTGTGGAACAATTTACACAGATAAAAGTGATAAATTTGCTCCGTTTGTCAAAAAGAAATTGAACAATAAGAAAAGTAAAGACCGGGTCCTGTAGGTCCTTTACCTCAGAATAGGAACAACTAGTTGACCTATTTTAATCAAATAGCAGTGTCCAGATGTTCCAGGTCTTTGTGGGTTACACCAAAATGATGGGCTGGCAGAAAAGATTCTGGAGCCATAAAAAGCTTTCTCTGAGGATAAAACACGTTTAAAGGATTGTAATCATGAAAAAATACTTTTTTCATAGTCCATCTTTCACATCTCAACAAACATTAGGTTTATTAGAATTTAAATGGTGGTTTTTCAATTCTCAATCTGTCCATTTTTACTACTTTTCTCTTCTTGTGGGCGTAATCCTTATTTTTACTCAAAATGTGTTGTGCTCTTGTAAAGCTGCCTCTCAGCAGCACGAGTCCCAGCTAAATGTCCTTCTTTTATAGTGGATTAGTTGGAAATGAAAGCACATTTAAATGTCTGAATCTGACTCTTGTTTTTGTAGATCAATGAAAAGGCGAAGCTTTTCAAGCTTCATACAAACACATTTACAAACGCTTTGAAGTGTTGTAAATACACTAAAAGCTCACTGCTGCACTCATTTAGCTCTAAGAGGCTAATAGTCCTGATGGGCTTGTGGGATCTTTAAATTTCACAGCAGATGAGCAGCTTGCAGTGACAGAGTTAGAACATACAAGGACAACCCAAAGAGTTCATTTGTTAGGTAAACATAATAACATCATTGGGAAAAGGAAATAAGCGTGGGGCATTTAATGATGTCTGAGAGGAAAGTTAGGACTGCAGATCTACAAGAGTTAAAAAAGTCTGTTTTATCCTTGAAAATATTATTTTGTCAGTGTTCTCAAACATAGATGTTGTTGTCTGGCTGTCTCTTGTTCATTGTTGTGCCCCCCCCCCCATTTTATCTCCTACCTTTACTGCTCCATCCTTTGCAGTGGACATCTGCCCAGATCAGCCTTGTAGAAAATCTGGGCCAGCCCTAAGTCTGACATCATCAACTATTAATTTGATTGATATTATTACCCCAAACTCAAGTGGTCTTTTGAGGAACTGCAAAAAACTAGTAGAGTATTTTGTAAACTAAGGCACACTTAAAAACTATTTTTTTCCTTCCAAACAATGAAGGCGTACCTTATAACTAGAGCACCTTACGATTAATTTAGCTGCAAATATGGCTGGGTGTTATTGTGAATATGCTAGGGTGTAGTTGTGTCAGACTGTTGGTTTTTTTTCTTCTTTTTTTAACTTGTTCTGTGTTTCCGACAAAGTTGGGAGTTACAAGTATTGGGAATACACTAAGCCAGACAACACTTCTAATGTGGCTAAAGTGTAGCGTGTTACAAACAAGTTTAAGGGTTACTGTGAACACAGTTAATAAATTCTAACTTATGGACTTCTCTCTTGCTCTTTGTCTCGCTTAATGAGTCTTAAATTTAGTGTGTCTTATATGTGATACAAGTTGGAAAATATTCCATTCATTCATGGCACACCCTGAAACTACATTACTTGATATTTTGCTTAAACATTGTTTGGGGACAAGTTGGGGGCTTGTCCGGGGTTTCCAGTAAGGGGTGTGGCCTACCTGACTGTTGCAGTTTACCTTGTGTTTCTGTAACAATGACCATTTGTTTCTTTCACTTTATCATACTGCTTAAATTGTATACAAAAATACATTTTCTGCATGACTGCTGCTTTAAATTTTACATTGCATAAGAGTTTTAATGATCATTTCAGTAAATTACTGGCTAAAGAAACTTTTGGTGGGATTCTGCTTTCTTCAGTTGTGACTATACCAAAATATATCAAAAGAGTTCTAAAAGAACCGAAAAGCTCTGCACTTGTGTTTTATGGATCGCTAAAGTGATCTGCAACCCTCCACTGAAGTCCTGCTTTTCTCTGCAGCCAAGAAAATGATGAGCCTGGTGAGCGGTCGAACTGATGCAGACTCAGCAGCCTCCTCTTCCTCACTAGCTCTGAGAGCCAAAAAGAATAGAAAAAAACTCTACAGACCTGAAATCTCCTCTCCCATGGAAATGCCTTCCCACCCTGTAAGTTTCACACACACTTTGTTCTGAAGAAGATTTTCTGTGCTTCTGACAAAACTTTTTTTATTCCATTAGACAAATTACAAAATGTGCAAATGTTTTTGTTTAGATAGTTGGATTTAAAATACAAATATTCAGACTCTAATTCAGACTGAACAGACTAGTCAAAACTCAGCTAGTTTGCTGTATTGTTTTTTTTTCTTTTTAATTGTGATGGCAAATTTTGATTTATCGTTGACAGTCTATCAGGACAGAAAAAGTTCAATTCCAAAACTTTAGAAAAAAATATTCTAATGTCCGGAAAGACGAGCAATATTAAAACAGTCTTCTAGTTCGTCTACGGTGTCTATCCGACGTTTGGCCAAAACCCAAATTATTAATCCTCCACCTCTGTGCTTTACAGTTGACCTGAGGATTGGTGTAGTGAGAAGCCTACTTTATCTTTTTCTATAGATATTTTCGACCTTGCTGATGGCTCTTTATTCAACTCTGTTCAGTCTGTATTACTGCAGCCCAGTTTGATCAAACAACACTTTTCTAATCTGGTGTCATTCCTGTTGTTGAATTTATCTACTCCTATAACCGATCCAACAAGTAGAAATCCTTCAGAAAAACAATTTGAGATGTTTTATTTGTTTAGATTCATGTCTTCTGTTTCAGTCCCATGATGCTCAGTAAGTTTATCAGCTCTTATGGAGTGGCGATATGAGACTTGAGAAGAAAATTGGTTTTGTGTTCAGACTCCACAGAGTCGCTCAGCTCTCTGGAGGAGTGAAAACGCCTCATTCTATATCAGTGGAGATGAATCACAGCAGTTGTCTGTGCAGCAGATTTCTTTTTCAATAAACAATAGATCTAATTACTGTAAAAATATACCATGTTAGTGTATGTTAAAGTTCTGCACAACCACTTTAGTTGTTGCAGAGCTCAAAGCCTCTTCTTCTCCTGTTTTAGATCCTCTGCAGAGAGCCGGAAAGCAAAGAGAGCGACCATCAGATCATCAAGCGCCGCCTTCGCTCCAGAGTGGCTAAATAAGTAAACTCTGCACAAATTTTAATTTCAGTTACTAAAGAAATAAAGTATTAAGAAAGTTATTTACTTAAAACACTAGTTTATCTTAGATTGTAATATTTTGCTGTAAAATCTGATTTAGAGTTAAAAAAGATTACTTTTGTAATATTTGAGTATTATGCTGATTTGTACTGGAAGTGGTGATGGAGAGAATCTTTACGGTTCATAAACACGTAAAAGCCGCCTCCTCCTGCTTAATACAACCTTCATTTGTCATCAGCATACTCACTTAACAGTCTCTTACATTTTATGAAAGTTACTCTCATTTTTCTATTACTGCTACTGCTAAATAATTAAATACTTTATAATGTGATCAACACACTTCTCAGTGACACTTCCTAAACAAGCTGCTTATGGCCTACTGGAAACATTCCCATCGTTAAATGTAAATTCAACAAACCTTTGAGAAACTTGGCAAAGTTCTTTAAAAAATAATTTCCATTCCAGACTGCAAGTCGTAAACACTTCTGTGTGTCTTTCATTCCACCTTTTAACCTGGTGTTTGTGTAAAACTATTTAAAACTTGTTTGTAAAAGACACAAAGACTGAACAGTGCAAACATTCACAGATTCCTTATCACAGATGGTTTTTTCTTGTTTAATAATTGGAGCTTTTATTTATATGTTTGCTAGATTTCTTACATCAGAATCTAAATGTTTCCAGTGACACGGTTGCAACTGATGAAGCTTTGAACATGCATGTCACAACTCCACATGCACTTTATCTCATCCTAAACGCAGATGCGGGATGGGAAACCCGATGTATTTAAAAAAAACAGGAAGCAGAATAGAATTGCCACTAGTTCTGTTCTGTTTCAGTCGTTTGGTTCCTTTTCTTTTTTTTTTTTTGGGCACATGTTGAGCAAACACAGTACTTTTCATGTCATGTTCTGTTCAAAATGAAGGATGGTTCTTTTGAGCCTTTTGTAAGAAAAAAGGTTTATTTCTTGCTCTTTTATGTTTCTCATTGTATTTCTTTGACTTTTTTTGGCACGTTCAATTGCCAAATAAAGATGCACCTTATAGCAAATACTGACACTTGGTGTTTATTTGAAATTTCTTTTTTCAAAATTCTTTGAAGTTGCCGCAGTTCCATCTTTTCCCAATTTTCCCTCGAATTCTTCTATTCAAAGCAAGAACATTTTGTTTCTGTAAGGTCTCCAAACCCTCTGTTCTACTTTCACCTCGCTCTCTGTGTGACAAACGGACAATGTTCATCAATCACACGACCCCAGGCGTGTACGCCTCCACTGCAGGAGGCAGTGAATGCATGAAAACAGGATTTTGATTCTACTCCCAAAACACTTCAGAATAAAAAAAAACTGAACAAAGCCGAGGGAAATGAGCCTGAAAACATTGGAAGAGTGTTTATTGCAGGCAAGGTGATAAAATCTGTTTGCTTTTTTTTCTCCAATGTTTTTTTCTTGTTGAAATAAATGTTTTGAATTTTGATTCAGATTTGCAAATTATGTCGGAAATTGTTTTTTCAAAGAAAGCTTTAATGGTACTTTTATTTGCTCCAGAATCACATTAACATTTTTGAGGATTTTTTACCATTTTATTTTGGAAAAGAAAATCCCCTCTGAACCCTGAGGGTAAAACTGCTTCAACTATCTGTGTTTAGGGTCAATTTTACATTTAGAATTTTAGCGTCCTGACGTTTACTTATTTTGTTGTTGTGATTTTGGGCTATACAAATAAATAAGTACATTGCTTTACATCTTTTCAAAGAAATATTCAGTAGAAAAAAATCACATTTATGTTTTCAACTCGGTTTAAATCTTTTACTTTTATATCCCTTTCATAGATGAACGCTGGACTGTTTGTGTGTTATGTAAGATGTTAAATATTTTGTATGCCAGGTGAAAGGTTCATATTTCTGCACTTGGAAGGAGATCAAAATAAGAGATGAACCATGGAGTGAATTGAAGATCTGCACACACACTCAGCTTGCTGTGAAGGAAGGATGTAAAAGTAGTTTTCCTGTAAAAAATACTAGTTTTTATATCTATTATGCTTTTATTGTTTTCAAATATCAATTTTAATAATTTCTGCAAAAAAATAAAAACTACAACAATAAATACCTTTATTTTTTAAGCAGTTGCTCCATCTCAAGTGTTTTTCACAGCACTTGTGTGTCTGTGTATTAGTCTTTGATAGATAATAACAAAAAGTGATAACAAAAAATATATAGTTGGAGATTTTTTTTTTTGTTTTTTGCATGTACTGACGGAAAATATTCACTACTAAAAAGTTTCTTCTTTGTGGAGTTTCCGTGTTCTTTCTGA
Organism: Oryzias sinensis; assembly: GCA_037389245.1. Taxonomy (NCBI): domain Eukaryota; kingdom Metazoa; phylum Chordata; class Actinopteri; order Beloniformes; family Adrianichthyidae; genus Oryzias; species Oryzias sinensis. The sequence continues at coordinate 15,694,325 of CM074500.1, forward strand.
GGAGGCATGGGTTTCCCCAGACCTGCAGGGTTTTCTCCTACTTTTCAAATGGGCTGGAACAGTTCTGAACTCCTTTGTGAGCGAGAGTATGTTGTTTGGTTTATGTCTGTGTGGTCTTACATGACACCTGGGACATGCTTGCAGCACGCCCACATGACCCTAAACAGGATGAACCAGGCTTGGAGAAAAGCACACTGGAAGACGGGAGTATCTGTGTGTAAAGTTTAACAACTAAAGTGGAATGGTGAGGTTACAGGGGGAAGTAGGTGGAGGACTTTAGTGTCAGACGAGGGAGTGGAAAAGAGGTGAACAGGTTTGTAAAAGCAGGTTGATATGGGTGGAGGAAAGTTTTAGGTGTGGTGTCACAAGAATGTAAAAAAGATGTACAAGACTGGTGAGAGCAGCAGCTCTGAGAAAAAGAAGGGCGGCTGAGCTGAAAAAGCCGAGGTTCTCTTTGGGAGTGACCAGAATGGCTGAATCAGGAATGAAAACATCACAGGAAGAGATCATCAAGAACTAAAATTACTAACAAAGAAACCCCCTTAAAAAAAACAAATAAAAGACAAAAAAGTGATGATCATAAAAAGAAAAATGAAAGATAAATGCAGCCTCAACAGGGCACAAACTAATGTCCTGCTTGTGTCGGTCCCAATTCCGCCAAACGCACGGTGTAGTGTCAGGAAGAGCATTAAAGGTACTGATCTGATCGCATGGTTTTCTTTAGGGCCTTGGAGGGATATGACCTCCAAACACAACCTAAAGCACTATATTCTACCTGCATCCCATAGTGGGGCTGGCTAAAGAAGCCCAGAGAAAGATCACGGAGGAGGGTCATGAATGTAAGAAAGGAAGACATAAGGGTGGGTGGGGTGAGGAGGATGCAGAGGAGAAGGTTAGATGTAGGCAGAAATCTGCTGTGGAGACCCATAGAGAGAGCAGCCAAAAGACGACCACTCTTTTACTTTACTTATCTTAATTGTATTCATTAAATCCTCCTCACTCTGACACTTTGATTAAAGGCAAAGCCCTTTAAAATAAACTGCAACACCACTATGAGCCACAACAAAGCTAACATGTTTTTTTTCTTTCTGTTTTCTGTTACTATTCTGACTTAATGTTTAGACTTCAGGTCCAACTGCCACTGTGACTGACAATATTTTTTTTCCTAAAAAAAAAAGTCTATCTTATTCTGTATTGGGTTATTAATGTCACCATGGAGACTGGAGCTCTCACAACAACTTTAAAGTCCATCTTTCATGAAAATCTTGTTTTTGGTGTTTTTAACATGTTCCTGTAGCATTTTTCCCACGATGAAGGATATTTATAAAGAAAATTATGATTAAAATTGCATTTATGATTATTGCTTTATTCAAATAGTTGTGAATCGGGAGGAGAAGAGTAAATGCCTCTGGAAAAAACTTGCTACATGTATAAGTTACTATGGCAAGCCATAAAGCTCCCTCCAAGCTGATGCATCCACTTGTAGAAGAATATATCTATGTACGTCTTCGTTTTCCTTGTCTGAGCTGGAATCTGGCTCCAAACTGGAGGGTTGGATATCTCCAATTATGCTCGCCGTTTTTGTTGCACCGGTAAGGTTAGGTGGGGGTTGTCAGGGACTGTCTCCTTACCCCTCGCCAACATCCACAACTCAAAGGTGAATTTCTAATGAACTCCTGCCACTCTGCGAAAACGATGTCCTGGAAAACAACAAAAAACGGCATAAGCATAATTCAAAGACTACTAGAAATGCTTCAATTATATATCAAAAGATGATTGGAGGGGAACTTTAAGGTTCCAGATTGTTTTTCAGTCACATTTCAGAATTTTTTTTTTATTCGGAATTGCAGGAAGTTCTATCCAAGTCACTTTTTTTGTCGTTGAAATATCGATTATAAATTATTTTTAAAAGAGCCATTTATTTAGCAGTTCTGTTTAAAATAAAGTACAGGTAGATTTCCAAAATGATATAATGTTGCTTCTTCATCCATTTTGTGGTGAGAATTTTTTTTTTTTTATCACATAATGGAGCTTTAACTTCAATCTGAAAAGCAACATGCAGAAAAAAAGCCCTCGGCACAAACCGAAATAATTAAGAATGTCACTGAGCTTGTTCTGTTATATTCAGGCTTTATTCAGGCTCCAGGTCTTTGTATGGGCTCAGAACATTAGCATCTCCTGTCTGCGTGTGGTGGCTGGGGTCACTTTTGAACACCCCTCGCTGTGCAGCCACTTTCAGAGTCAGCTGTAATTTTCACACAGTTCAAAGAATGAGGGCAGCTTCACAGTTAGCTAATTACATGTATTACTGCTTGAATGATGCTGCCCTTCTCACTCCCACTGAGTGTGTGCAGACTGGACAACCATTCGACTTCGTGCCTGTCAGCTCTGGGAATGATTTAGAGGATCAGCTCTAGATCGACGCCGGCGAAAAGTGATGCCGGAATCAATCATTTGGAGTCGAACTGCTGGAGCGTAGGAACTGAAAAGGCTGAAAGCAACAGGAGGTGCTGCTCTCGCAAACCCCCCCAAAAGTTGGCCGCCTGACGTCAGAGATGTGCAGACCGCTTGTCCAGAAACAGACAGTGATGCAAACTCACACACTTCCAGGCGGCGGTGAGATGGCGAGGAACAGATTATCAGTGGGAAAAGTGGTTGTGTGCTCCCAGACGAGACTTTTTTTTTTTTTTTTTTTTTCAGTTTCACAAACAAGCAGCACAAAATCCATCAACTAGGTCAGGGTCAAAAATTGTGCTTACTCCTGCTCTCTCTTAGGTTTACAATTATCTTCCCTTTTTCTTGCCATTTTTTTCCCCTCTTCCTTAGAGGACAGAGAACAATAGAAATGCTGAGATTTGTGTTTCTGTGAGTTATAAATAAGGAAGAATAAAAAAGTGGCATTAACTTTTAATTTTAATCTAATTTTTTCCTTCAAGCTTCCTTCAACACAAAAAATCTGCAATTCTTCAAAATTCCAAGTCGGAGATCAGAAGTGTGCAGATACAAGCAGAAATGAATGCGTGGACTGTAGAGCAAGCTGCTCTATGCCAACAGTCTCACATTAAAGTACACTCATTCCAAATTTAACTGCTTATCGGAAACTGATAGTTTTGGCACGGCGGCCGCAGACGGCTGATGTCAGGGTCTGACAAGGCAGAGGAGACTTTGATCAGCAGCAGCTGACATCCCGGTTTCTAAATGGAGATGTTCAGTGAAAGTGATGGCAAAGGAGAGGTGAGCTCTGTCAACGGAGGAAGAGGGGCTAAGACTAAACAAAAGACATACTGATCAAAGACAGACCTTTCAAAGGCATCTTCTTCTTCATCCTTACATTTTGATATCTGTAAACTGTTTTTATTTTTTTACCTGTCGAAAACCACTGTTCATTTACTCGCTGTAGTTCATTTAATCTGCTTAGTAACTGGTGAGTCTGCAAAGCTATTCTAATAAGTGCTAATCTGTTCTGGTTTATTGTATTTCCACTGTATGCCTGTTGCGTTCTGTGCCATTCTTTTGAGATATTTAAGGCCAAAGGTCACAACTGCCCTTACGGGTGGATATGGTGGCCCCCAGCAAATATCAAAGCTGTAGACCACTCGGTGAGCTTGTAGAGCGAAAATGTTCATGAACTTAAACAGCAGTGATGAGCTCCCTGCACAGTGCACCAGGTTCAGGGGGGTTAAGGAACATTTACACCTTTTGGGCTGTTAAAATTTCCTCAGATTTACCCATTTTTCAACACCAGACGGCAGCTGCAGGAATATATTACAAACGTTTCATTTTCTTTAACTCCGTCATATCCTTCGCAAGGTGCCCGTTAGTATTGTTCATGTAATAAGTGAGCACTTCTTGCTTCCTCTTTGGATGCACCTGACTATTAGAAATGAGGCAATCAAAGCCTAGTTTGAGTGGGCATCTTAAGGGAATCCTCTACAGGGACGTATGAATTACCTGCACACCTCATGCGTGCAGTATTTGCGCGCGCTCAGTAAAGTGAAAGCACGCACAGCTTATTAACGACTGACACAGCATCACTCGTATGTCATAATCCTTTCAAACACTTCACACTACACCTACCGCGCTAACCATTTTCATGACGTCCTTTAAGGGGGCTGCACCAGCCTTAAGGGACACACCTGCACTCCCTTTAAGATGCAGCCACTCCTCTTTACAACCCAAAAACAGCACCTGCAGCCCCGCATCACCTATACGGGTCAACTCCCACACTGGTGCATGTGACTAAGACTTAAGGGTGTGGTTCAATGATTCCAAGCCTTTGATATGCCAGATAAAGGCACCACAAATGTGTTGGGTTTTTCCAGTCTAAAGAATGACAACTCCAAAACAGAAACAGGAAGAAAAAACACCTGGAGCCTTTGTTGGCTATTTTTTAAACTAAGCAGCAGCACTAACACTGAAGGAACTGCAATGGCAGGTCAGTTGGAGAACAGAAGACACTGGCTCTCAAGGCCTGAAGTTGGACACATGTGCTCCAGACCTACATGACACTCTAATCCTTCCAATGTGGCTCCCAGGCTTTGAAAAAAATTGCAAATAATTAAATAAAAATATATATTTTAAGTTTGTCAATTATTTTAGTTACCATAGTTGGGTTTTTTTCCTGTAAAACATTTTTAAATAGAAATAATCTCATAAAAAAAGGTAATTTGACTTGAGCTAAGGCTTGAAAGACTTTAACTGAAGTCTCCCTGAGTAGAGAGATAGTTTTTAGCACAAACTTGACTTTAATGGTAAAATATTAGATACATTTATTTTCCCCTGAATCCTTAGAATTCTGATTTTAGGATAACGTGATCCACTGATAATGCCAGCGTTTACAAAGATTCTTTAATTCAAGGTGCAGTATACACAAATGCAGTGGAGTTTTCTACGACTGAGATACATTTAGAAATAGAGTGCTTGTGATCAAAAATACTGTTGCACAGAGAAACAAGACTGTGGCAGAACAGACCTTCTCCTCTATCTTCTATTCAATAATAACAATTTGGAATTAAGTACTCGCTTCAAAAAAAACCGGTGCACCTTAACACTTAGCTGGACTTGGCATCAGTCTTTGACAGCACCCTGCATGCGGGATTCTTTTGATATAATCTCTCAGAAAGGTGAACATCTCTTGCTCAGACTGCAGCTGGGAGGCTTTGGTGTGAGGAAACAGGGAAGTTGGGTCCAATATTGATCCTTTAATATCGCTTGTGAGTGCAGCACAGCATCTATTGCACCCCATTACTGATCATCCAAAAGATTTAAAACAATGCCCGTTTGAAGTCAGAGCCACCAAAAGTCTGTAACATCACCAGAAATTGTGCTGGTCACTCAGAGTAATCCTTGATTCCAAACTTTTTCTATCATTATTACATCTTCAGTAAAAATGCACTGATCCAAAGTAAATTCTTTCTTGAAATTAAAATCCAAAGAGACTTTTTTACCTCTAAATTAGCAACTTCTTCTTCATAACGCTCAAAATGTATTTAGTGAGACAAAGAGATGACAAAAGTCACAATCCAAATTTAGAAATCCAGAGACTAAAGTCCCCTCGATAGGATGGAAGCTTGCAGACACTTTAGGCCAGTTTAAGAAACATGTCAAAGGTCAGTAAACAGGTTTAGCTCATCAAAATGGGGAAAGCAAGAGTTAACGTGCAAAAAAAAAGATGATGTGCAAAAAGTGGGAGCAAAGTCTTCATGCAGACAGAAATGAGAAAACGTGAGAGGTTTACAGAAAACTCCGGGAATTTTTCCGTTTGTTTTTAACTTCTATTTAAATTTGTTCATTCCAATTATATTTAAATAAAGGAATTTAAAGAAAAAATACTTGGCAATATTTTACGTTGTAAGATGAGCTTCACCATGAAAGTCTATAAGGTGAGAAATATGACATTCCTTTACAAGAATAACCAAAACTATGAATTAGGATGTAGACGCTTTATTGTTGATCATTATTAGAGAATTGCAGGAAATTTTTCACAAAAAAAAGAAAGATCCAAGTCATTTGCTGATTTTTCTTTTAAAGGGAACATCAATTTTAAGCAGGCAATACAAATGCACACTGACAGATCCACTGATGACGATCACATTGTTGATGTATATTTCACAAGTCCATGAAAGCAAAGTCACCTACCTAAAAATAAACGAGGTCAACAGCTGACAGATGTTCATGATGGATTAGGATAAAAAAGATTGTGGCAACCGATTAGAAGTATAGATGTCCTGTTTATTAGGAGCTGGATAGTTTTCCAGGCACTCCCTGAGTAACCAAACCAAACAAGGTTGCAATAAAGACGATCATAAATCAACTCTATTTCCACTTATGGAGCAAGCTCACACACCTAGAATATCAAATCTGTGCTGCTAAATGAGATTATAAAAGAATCCCGTTTTTAAGGTCCACATGAACACACACGTGCTAACCTAGAACTGCAAACATTCATAAATAATCATGAAACTGTTGTGTTGCATTGGATGATATTCCCCACCCTCTTCCAAAAGTAAAAAAAAAAGTGTTTCTTTTCATGAGCAAAGCTACATTTGATCATCTCCAAAACAGAAGAAAAAACAAAAACACTAAGCAATTTACTTTCTCTTGTTTTATTGTTAATGTACCTGACGCCTGAACTGCGGCGGCGGAGAAGGCATTTAAATATAGCTCTGTGAAGGTCAAACGCAGCCGGAGAACAAATGAGGCCTCATTAAAACCCCAGATAGCTGAGGACAAGACAAGGACCGCTTCCACAGCTCAAAGTACACGTCTTTCCAGGACTTGAAGAATTAAGCTCTTATAGCAACATTGATGTTTGCATGTACTGTTAATGGGTGGCACAAAATGTCATGTATTGAACATTGAGATATTCACAGAGGACCAAAAATCTGTCCGCTGTAGGGCTTTTACTCGTTTGTTTTTTCATGACATCACTTTGGTTTTATGGTAAATAAATCAGCCTAAGGAAATTTTGTGTGGAATTATAACATTCATAATAACATATTCAATTCACATAAAAAATATACAAAAGTCCTGACATTTTCACAATCTTGTATTCAAAAATAATCATTGTTGAAAAAGAAATGAATGATTATTGCTGTTTAAGTTTTAATTTATTTTAAAAGGTTTTCATTTGTAGCTCAGCACAGTTATAACAGAAAAACAATAGACAAAAATAGAATGATAATAACCATTTTTTAAAGCTTTTGTAATGCAACCTACGACTGAAAAGTAATAAAATATTTTTGTACTTGGCTTAAAACATTTAAATATTACCCCATTTGACACCTAAACAGTCCAAATGACTGGGAGAACATAAAGGTAGAACATAAAGTTGCAAACAAAATAGCTTCACCTTAAAGAAAACAAGGTTTCACTTCATGATTGATTAGAGGTTACTTTTTAACAGGTTTGGTTATTTTGCAGATTTTACTTGTTTCATTGTATTAGTTTCAGGTCAAAATATGCGTACATATGGAGGGTTACTGTGAGTCAAATCTCGGATGGATGGATGGATGGATGGATGGATGGATGGATGGATGGATGGATGGATGGATGGATGAAGAGTGATATGTACAGATATAAACATGTCAGAAGTGCAAAAACAGCATGGTGGTGGGGAGTGTTGACAAGTTTACACGGGATAAATACTACTAGGCAGATATACATATGCATAGATACATATAGACATATAGAAACATTTCTTTGGCATGTGGTAGATTTTATCTAAGCATTTTTGAGTTGAACATAGTTATTGCCTTGGGAAAGAAGCTATTTTTGAGTCTGTTTTAATTCTGATGCCTCTGTAGTGCCTCCGAGGAGGCAACAGGTCGAACGAGTCTGAGCCAGGGTGTGAGCTTGTTTGGTTATGTTAGCCTGACAATAAACTTTGTCTCTGAGGACCCCAAACACTGACAACTTCCCAACAAAATCAAATTTAGGTCATCAGAGTTCATTTGTTTTCAGACACATGTCATCAAAATTTGAACAAATCTGTCAGAAAACGCATTTTACTTTGTAAAGAGCTACAAAGAAAATCTATGATACAACATGAAGTTCAGATTATTTTATAAAGGGTAGTGACAGACAACAAATGTTTGAAATGGTTAATCATGCACATGAAAACACAGATTTTTTTTAGATGGCTTTTCTCCAACAGACGATCATCATGTCCTGAAATGTGCGAACATCAGTTTTGGTATGTAAAAATGAGCTTTTCAGCAGATCTTAGGTGTGTTGCAATAAGATAACAACAAAAAGCTAAGTGTTGGAAGTGAAGGAAGTCCCTCAGAGTGAATCCCTAAAACCCCTTCTGTTCATTTTATTTCTAATCATAAAATGATCAGGTAAAAAAAAACGGATTTATTTTTATCACGATATATGATGGATTCTCTAGAACGCCTGGTAATGTCCCCCGTCAAATAAACAACAAATATAAACATAAACAAATCCTCAGGATCAAGTCTTTCAGGGCTAAATAGGCTATCTTACCTTTTCTTCTTTTTTTTTTAATCATGAACTTAGTTTTTAAAAATTTACAAAAAAATGTATCTTTAAGAATAGTTTTAAAAAAACAGAAGATGATAAAATAAGCATGGCAGGTATGCTACACTCAGGCCATTGCAGCTTATATAGAAATCTCATTTTTAAACATTAACATTCATAAATGGGCACATCAACCTCTGTGTTGAAAGTAGAGTTTTAGTTGTCTGCAGTTAGATTTAAGCAAATATGCAATTAACACAACCACAACTAAGCACAACAATGTATTAAAAAATTAACATGAGAAAAATTACAAGTGAGCCAATTAAAAACCAACAATAAACAACAGCAGGTCAGTCTTATGGGTCAAAGGCTTGAGTATAAAAATGGGTTTTATTTTGTACGTTTATTATTTTTAATGGAGAGGGAATATGGAGGGGAAGTGCTCCACAGCTTTGGTGCATAAATCAATGAACCATACTCTCCCTTGAGCTTCAAAAGATTTGGACTTCATAAGCTGGCGACAAAAACACATACTGATAAAAATCTGTGCCAACACACTAAAAGGGCTTTCTTACTTTAAAAAAAAAATCAGAAAATGTATGTTGGCATGGAAAAAGCCACATTTGTGGAAATCTTTTATTTATTATTTTGAACAAATAGACAGCTTCACAACCCTTTCAGTGCTTCTTCTGTTACAGGGGTGCCAAACACCTGCTCCAGGAGGCATGGCTAAGAGCGATTACAAGCATTGGCGAGAGTGAAGGCTATTCAACTCTGCTCACAGCTTTGACTTTTCCTGTTCGTCACAGTCACAAGGTATCCCTGCTGTCAGCCCACGCTTGGTCTGCACGTAGAGACAACACTAGCTTTTCTCCGCTGCCTCACCTTGTGTGACCTTGTATTGCCTTAATGTTTGGGCATCAGGGCAGAGGTTGATTTGAGCCGGCAGCCACAGGGCGGAACGCTGTGGCCGGATCCCTCTGCAGCTCATGAGCGCACGCTGATACAGTGATGATGCATTTTTGTTGTGATTGTGTGAACTCTGAAAGGCGGTGACATTTTGTAAAATAACTAACTCAGATTTACTACAAAATGCCAGAGGGAGGGAAAATTCTCCTATAGGTGGGGGCAGCCTTGACCACCCACTTCTCCCAAAGCTGTCCATGTCAGAGAGAAATCAGCTCATATGAACAATGGTTAAAAAAAAAGGAGGCAGTAGGGTGGATAAATGTGATGACAGATAGCTTACAGAGCTATCTGTTGTCACATTTACACATTTAAAGCATGTGACCAAGGGTGGCATCAAAGGTGAGAACCCAGATAAGGACACATTCTTTTGCAACTGCACTTTTTTTGTTCGGTGATGGAAGTCTTTCAGGGAGACGAGAGGAAAGAGGAGCAGTCATGTGTTCTGTGAATGATGGAAATGCTGCCATGATGCAATTTTAGCAGTCTCTTCCCACACAGCTGGTCCTTTTGTGCTGTCTGAGCAGCTCTGCCTTCCTGCTCACGCTGTGTGTGCATACAAATACGAGGAAGTGGCTTTCAACGTTATTTTATTCCATAAAAATGCGAGCATTGCAGTCTACTTTATTTCATAGTACAACTTGAGTCTTTGCTTTCAATAAGTTCTGTCCTTTTTCAAAGTTAGCAGGGGATGTTTACTCTTAATAATATAAAAATGTACATTTGAGGTTTGGGTTAAATCCTTTTTTACAGTATTGCATGAATATCAACATTTCCTGGTATTTAGCCCCAACCTACCATATCATTTGCAGATTTTAAGGCGCATAAATGGTCTATTTTTGAAGTTATAAGGCGCACTAAACTACAAGGCGCATTTAGTGTGACAAAAGAGTCAGAGATAAGTCTGTCAGTCAGTCAGACTTTATTAATTGAATTGTTTTTAACATGTTACACTGCCTTAGCATATTTACAATACTTGTAACTCCCAACCTTGATGGCAACACGATAAAACTGATAACACTAAAATGAATATTACTGTGACTACACTAACTCCCAACCTTGTTAGTAATGCGTAAAAAAAACACAGACTGACATCGCTACATGTTAGTCGTGTTAGAGGATTCACGATAACATCAAGCCAAACATTTTGACAGAGTGTTGTTTACCTCTCAAAACAGTTCGACAAGTAAAAATAGAAATGCTCTGGATGATAAGGTGCACTGTGGTATTTAAAAAAAAAAAGGTTTTTGAGTGTGCCTTATGTCAAAGTTTAATTTGTCACCTTAAAACATCACTATAATGTTGAATATTTATATTTTTTATTTAAATAAATAGTTCCAATGTTCCACATTTACCACAGATTTTTCAATTTCTTTAAGATACATTTTATAGTGTGTCATAAAGAGCCCAAGATGCAAAAAAGATGCCACAAAAAAACCAGACAGCAGCCAAATATGGAAGAAGAGTCAGAATTTTCTGTGCCCTATATTGTTCTTTCTCCGTGGCCCTAATCGTCTTCCATAGCAACACTGACTTCCATTGTTTTCTCCCAGTTTTGCATATTATTAGATTTTATTTAGTTTTTATTTTATTACTATGATAATTGTGTTTTGATGTTTTTAACTTGTTCTTGAGGCATTTTTCTGATGATGGGGAAGATATATGTAGAATATTAAGTTTAGAATTTAATTTCTGAGTATTTCTTTATTCAAATTGTAGTGAATCAGAAGCAGACGCAAAAAAAAAGCCTTTTAAAAAAGAGCTTATTTGTGATGTAGAGCCACAAGCTCCCTGCTCCAAGCTCTCAGCAACAGGGAGGGGAACAGGATTGGGGGTGGAGTTGGTCCACCCCAAAGATCCAGCACATAATTCAGAGGTGAATTTCTAATGAACTACTGCCGCCCTATAGAAACTATGTCCTAGAAAACAACACAGACTTTTTGATTTTGGCTAAAACTGGCCTAATCATAATAAAAGGACCACTGGGAATGCTTTTACAATAGATCAAAACATGATCAGAGTGGAACTTTAAAATATACTGTAGTAATTACAGCGAACTGTAAAAGAAAAAACGGAGGCAGTTTTAGTTGCTTAAACTGACTTACTGCTTCAGTTACTTCAGTCAAACACAATTTATTTCTTTTTCACTTTGAACATTGTGGATGCTTGTGAGTTTATATGAGTTTGATAGCACGATTAGTTGCAATGACAGCAGAAATCACAGACATACAGTCATTTTTTCTGTCCCCACCAAAGTGGAATATCTTCAGTGTAATCAAAAGCCGTTTTGGAACTGCCAGATCAAAGTGTTTAGTGGTGATGGTGATTGATGGTTTTGCTTTGCCTTAGGGGGAGGTGCATTTCATTGCTTCAGAACAGTAGGCAAGTTGTGGCAGAGCTCGGACTCTGTGACAGTAATAAGACTGTTCGTCTTCATATACAGCCGTTTGGTGAGGCCCAGAATCCTTTGGGCAGCTTGAATTGTGATGGGGAAGAGCTGTTCCTCCAGTCAGCTGGCGCATTTGCTCTTTAAAGTCCCACTCCAATCCTCTTTTGATCCATTTTAAAATTGTTCCCAGTTGTCTTCTAATAATGATAATGCAGGTTTTAAACAAAATCAAAAGGCCTGTGTTGTTTTCTAGAACATAGTTTTTGCAGAGCGGCAGTAGTTCATCAGAAATTCACCTCTGAGGAGGACTGTTGGGGTGGTGCAACCCCCCTTTCCTGAGACCCTCGAGGAGGGAGCTTGTGGCCCACCCAGCATAAAGCTGTCCTCCTTTTTTCGTTTCCATAATTCCCTTGTTTACACTTTCATCTGCTATTTAGACCCCCTGACAACTCCAATCTAGCATTGCTGGTGCAACAATAATGGCAAGCAATATTGGTAGTCCAACTCTACAGTTTTTAACCAGATGCCAGCTCAGACAAGGAAAATGAAGATGGATGGATGGATATATTTTTTTACTAGTGGATGCATCAGAATGATGCGGAGCAGCTAAGAAGCTTGTGGTCTGATGACTATCTGGTGACTGCATGAAACTGCATTTTTTCGTGAGCTCCTGATTCACAAATTGAATAAAGAAACACCCAGAAATGCAGTTTCAATACAAATTTTCTTCATATATGTCCTCCTTAACGAGAAAAATGCTACAAAAACATATTAAAAAACATGAAAAACATTTTTTTTTTGGGAGTTGGTCTTTAAGAGAGGATATGAAAGCACCTTCATTTGCCCTTCTGTGGTTTGGAGCAAAATAAAAGATACATTGAAGTAAGTGCACTTCTCAGAAGATGCAAAATTTGTTGATTTGTAAGTAGTGGAGACCTGCAAAAATATGTTCAAAACACCAACTCCTTAAAGCACCTCCGATTTATCAGTTGTCCCTTGCGTGTTTTCTCATGTATTTGGTGCTCAGGTATGTTTGTAGGCTGTCATGACTAATGGACGTCGTGGTAAAGAGTCGTGGCGTGGCTGGAGGCTCTGGCGTAGTTTGGATTCTTGGCATGGCTGGAGATCTTGACGAGTTCAGGATTTGTGGCGTGACTGGAGTTCAGGTGTTTTCAGGATGCATGGCGTGGCTGGAGATCTTGACGTGGATTTAGTTTTCTCAAGAGTTTCAGGAACATAGCGGGTGCTCATGGGAACATCTGACTTAGGTAACACTCGTGGCTTGAAGTCCTGAGGCAGGAGAACAAAATTATTGAGGAACCAAAACATAGGAACCAGACATGAGTCCATAAACCAGACTAGGCACCATCAGGGGCAACGAACTGGCAATGAATGCTGGAGCTTGGTCTCCTTATGAAGAGCTGAGGCTTGATGAGGTGAGTAGTCACAGCTAGTAGAGTCAGGAGCAGAGCAGAGAGGGGAGGGGGAGGAGAACTGACAGAGGCACCATGACATACGCAGCTGCTCCTCTTCTCAATTCACATCATCCCCATAAAGATTGAACTAACACATTTCTCAAAGATGTATCATGAAGTATTTTGATGAAAGCTTTCCACAGAAACCAGATACTTAACTTCATTCAATATACATCTGATGTAAAATTAACTCCAGTGATTCCTGCTTTATTAAACATGAGGAATGGCAGAGATGCTGCTCCTTCCGCCTCTGCACTTTGTAGATGCTCCCTGTGCAGTCATCCAACAGCTGGCTGCACGCGAGTTTGTCCTCTACAGAGGACATCTGACTTTGATAAAATGGAAATCTGATTGTACAGATACATTTTTTTTATTCTAAAATTTTTGGAATTTGTCTCAAAGGAAAACATTTGCAGTTGACTCTGTGTTAAAAGTTTAGGTAAAACAATATATTTGTATTTGTAATGCTGTGATCTGAATGTCTGGCTCATCATCATCCAAGCAACCTGCGTCTTATCTGGTTCCTGCAAATGCGGACACCACAGACATCTGACTCCAGAAGTTTAGCATTTTCATTTTGACCTTGTCAAGAAGGTAACTTTTGTCTGAACCAAAGAACCAAACCAAGGGAATCGGAATCTTAATGATGCTCCTCCTGCAGCTACTTTCATGTTACATAGACTACACAAACAGCAGACAAAACTTTGTTAAAAACAAAGCTTTTGAAGAGCTGCGAGTCTACGTTTCTCTAATAGATTGTTCAGAAGAACTCCTGCAAAACAGAAATAGGCTTTCTTACGAAGAACAATGTTTTTGTTATTAGTTCACAAGAGTCGTAGTTCAGATGACTTCTCATAAAAACTCTTTCCATTCATATATCAGATCTGCTTGGCATTTGAATGGAAATGCAGTGACTCCCTCTGACCTCTGAGGTTGAAAAAAGTCAAGAATAGTTTTGACTACACTGTTGCTTTACAACATTACTTCCATATTAATTGGCTTCAGTTCCAATCTTTATACCCATGGCACTGGGAGAAACAGTACTGGGTAATGACAAACACAATGCATCCATCTATACATTTGTGGTTCGAAATGCTTTTTCTCACCTGTTTCCAGTCCTCTCATTAGTCCCGCCAAAGAGAGTGCAAATGAGGTGACGTTCAGGCTCATTTGCTAGTATGGATCTTTTGAAACAAGTGTGACGGAACTTTGTTTCAGTTTCTGCTTCAGCAGTCCAAAGATCCTCTTATTTTGAGGCTTTAAATTAGGTTTGACTCAATACTTGTACAACTATTTAAGACCATCTTCAATAAAAAATGGTGTTTTTGGTGTTTTTAACATGCTCATGTAGTATTTTTCTCATGATGGAGGACATTTAGATTGAAACTGCATTTCAGAGTAGTTCTTTATTCAAATTAGGAGGATTAAGGAGCAGATGAAAACATGGAGTTTGAAAAACCTCTCAATTGTGACGCAGCAAATGAAAAGGCTGCTCCACTCCATTATGACGCATCCACTTGCAGACAAACAGATCCATCTATGTCTCAATTTTCCTCATCTGAGCCAGCATCTGACTTAAAACTGTACTGCTGGACTGCTCAGATTTTGTTCACCATTTTTATTGTGCAGCTAATGCTAGCTTGGGGTTGTAAGAGGCTGTAAGCCAGTGGGAAAGAGTGTACACAAAGGCATGATGGGATATCAGTGGAGTCTTACATCCGTGCCAACAGTCGGCCACAAGTCAGAGGAAAATTTCTGATGAACTCCTGCAGCTCTGCACAAACCGTGTTCCAGAAAACAACAGTTTTTTAAAATTTGCCTAAAACAACATTTTCATGATTAAAAGACCACTGAGAATGGCTTTGAAATAGATCAAAATATGATTGGAGTGGAACTTTAACTTTTTACTGTTAGTAAGGCATCTTTCTGAATTTTCTCTTAATTCTTTGAAGTAGTGGGGTTGTGGTGTACCGCAATTATTTAGACATTGTTCTCTATAACACCCAGAGGCAACATTCATAATGAATTGATGCTTTCAAAGTAAACTGAAATTTAATTGCATACAAAAACATAATAGCCTATAGTTCTCATCTTTGTGAAGTCAAATGAGTTAGACCTGCACACTGTTGAAAATGCTTGAAAAATGAGCTTTTATCATGAAACAGCTGCTCAAAATGTGAAGCTTCACTTTCTCTCACATAAGGAAAGCATTTTCTTTAAGGTTCTGTAAAATCCAGCTTTCAGCAGATCACCAGTGACTCGTACAATAAATTAAAAAAAATGAAAACAGAAAGAGGCGTTTTTGTTTTCCTTAGTTCAGACATTCAGTCTCATAGTTATGAAGCAGATACATTTAGGTGTTTGACAAAAACACATTGTTTTGATAGAACAACAGTAGTTCATTAGAAATTTGTCTCCAAGTTGTGGGCGGGACCGCAGGTGCAGGCGCAGGCGCAGGGCAAAACCCCCTTGTTGCTGAAAGAGAGGCCCGCCCAGAGTGTTGTCTTCATCACAGCTTTTTTTCAAACTCCATTTTTTTGTATACTCCTGATTCCCAACGATTAAAATAGAGAAACACTCAGAAATGCAATTTTGAGTTTAATTTTCTTTATATTTGTCCATCATCCGAAAAATGCAACATTAACACCTTAAAAACACCAAAAACGCTGTTTTAATCAGAGTGGGCCTTTAATTATACACAAATTTGTGTATAATTTGTTGCATTATCTGTCATGATATTCAAGGCTTTGAGACATACCCAGATGCTGGAACCCGGAAGGAACACAGAAGAGTTTTAAGGTAAGTAATTTGATTTATTTTGTTCTTGTAGGTGATCTCCCAGAGGTGATGTCTTCGGCTCAAGACTGCAGGTAGGAGGCAGGAAGGCGAGGCGTGGCTGGAGGGCTTCTGCGGAGGCTGAGAGGGCATGAACGGCAGGTGAGGAGAGCGTGGATAGAACAGGTGGTTCCGGATGAAATCCCAGGTAGCACTTGTGATGATTGAGTCCTGGAAGCGAGGGGTAGACAAATTTCTAAACAGGATTAAATTTCTTGGCATAAACATAAGAGACTAGGCAAGCACCATGCAACGGCAAGCACCTTACAACGAACGAGCAACGAACTGGCAACGAATACTGGCTGTGGCTCTCCTTAAGAAGGCAGCAGGGCTAATGAGGTGAGTGGCAGCAGCTGGGAATCCTCCAGAGCAGAGCAGAGAGGGATGGGGCTGACAGAGGCACCATGACATTATCTGTGTAAAGAACTATTTGTTCTTTAAACTATTTTATAAGTAAATCAGTTATACCGGATTGGTTTATTAAATATTGTCTTGAGAACCAGCACACTGTCAGTCTGCTTAGCTCAGAAGCAAACACAAATACAATTTGTCCTGTTTTTAAAACTCAGAAATTTTAAATCCTAGTCTTTTATTTTGATAAAATAATGTGACTTTAAGCCTCAAAGATCTATATCAGAGCGGTCTGACAAAACTGTCAGATCCTGCCAGTGGGGTTTTGTTTTTTTTAGGTTTTTGACACCTGAAATACATGAAGCAAAAAATACACACGTCAGCATAGATGGATGGAGGATGGATTTGGGCGGCCAGAAACTTTCATGTGGCCCAAACAGCCTCAAAGCCTCAACATCTTGCAAAAATATTTCATCTTCAGACAGGGGAAGTGAAGCCTATGGGGGGAGCTCAGACTCCTAAAGCAGCGACTGGATACTGAAAGTCAAAAAAAGTAACAAAATGGAAAGACTTATACTTTAGGAAGCTTTTCTCTCCATTGTGGCTCTTGCAACTCCCCATTCTTCTCATTTGTAGCATCACGTCGAGTCATTTGCAGACTAAAGCTTGCATTCCTGCATAATTTATCTGCCGTTTGTCCATTTCATTGGTTCACTTTAAATTTAGGATGCACGTCTTTGTTGCGATGAGCTCAAACTGGGTTGAGCCTTCTGCCACAATCCCAATGCCAAAATAGATGAATCCAAGAAATGCTGCATGCCAGGAATTTTAATGACCTGGAATGTTTTTTTCACTTCATTATAGTGACCGACACCTCCTTCTCTTTATCCAGTGTGATGGCTGGACTCTTAGACAATCAACAGTGACAAATGTTCCCACCCCCTAATCACCATGTCATGCTGAAGAAATGAATATAATTCAAAATTCAAAGCTTTGCTGTGAAAACAGAACAAGCAGTTTGCATGCAATAAACTGACATTTTCTGTCCCAAATTTTATTGCAAACATAACAAATGAATCAGTCAAAGCTGTTGGTGAAAGATCTAGACGGATGAGGTGCCAACATTCAAAGACAAGGCAGGAGTGACGTTCAGTTCATGAAATTATAATGAATAAATTCAAAGTTTAGGTTCTGGTTTTGACAGAAGACTGACGACTGAGCTCAAATGAAGTGAATCAGAACCTAGGATGAACTGAAATATAACCCACTTGTATCCTGATGGCAGCTGCATTAAGATGCATTCCTTCACTACCCAGAAAAAAGGATGGATTAACCCTATAAAACCATTAGTATTATATTTTATTCACACAATTCTGAGAGCCCTATCTTATTATCATGATCCAAACTTTCCTTAAAATGCTATTTTTTTTAACTAGGTCCACGTTTTCTTCTCTGCAGTGGATTTTTATTCCACTAGAGGCAGTAGGACTTTTTCTGCTGATTTCAAAATCACTTTTTTTTAAGACTTTATAGTGAGAAAGACCGATCTCTCTCCATCTCCCTCTCTCTCTCTATATATAGGCTACTTGCCATACTAATAGGGAATGCAACATCTGTAGACAATTGATTTTATATAACACAGTTACACCGCGTTAAAAATGTTTGGATCACATTTGAGGCAATAGTTAAATAAAGTGCTTTTTTTTAATAAACACTCCTGTCAAAATCTTTGCTTCTTAAATTAACATTAGTGTAAACAAACCACTCAATCCATCATAACTGATCATCTATGTCTTTTTGAAATTTGGATATTGCAAGATTATTTTAGTGGATTTTGAAAAAAAAATTAAAATTTAAAAAAATTAAAATTTTCGAAAAAGATTTAAAAAAAAGTCTGAAGTTCAAATTATTTTCAATTTTTTGATGTGGTGGGCTTTACAGCATTTAAAATGGACAGCAATGATTTAGACGTCCCTGTTGTTCTCTAAAATGACCTAACACCACATTTATAATGAATTGAGGCTTTCAATGTAAACTGAAATTTGATTGCATACAAAAATATAACAGCCTTTAGTTCTCATCTTTGTTAAGTCAAATGAGTTAGACCTGCACACTAGCTGCGGTTCATGGACAGAAGTAATCAGGATAAATGCCTGATCAGACTACAAATGCATCATGTAAACACAGCGTTTGGAATACAATGCCCGATCAGGCTCATTCGGATCAAAATTTGCTTCCGATCGAGATAGGTGGTAATGCCGGTTGTTGATCTGATGGTAGGGCATGTAAATGATTTCTGCTGATTATGGGTCATTACTGCATGTCATGCGTAGGCCGTGTGGCGCTCCAGAAAAATGGTCCACAGTTACTTAATTAAGGATGGTTATGCTTAGTTGGAGAATATGAAGTCTCTTTTGGTCCTCTGTTCACACTCTTGACAACAAGTAAAGGCTAAAGAATGATGCTGCCCTTGAAGCCGAAGATTTTCTGAGTTGGTGCTTCAAGGCACCAAAGTCCACTTTGCTCATTCCTGAAAGGCACCTGGAGCTCTGACAGAGCAGCACTTGAAACGCTCAGACGGATGACGTGTCACCCCAAAAACACACTCTTAGCCTCTTTGTGACAGATTAAACATGATTCCGCTTTAAGGGATCACAGACTTTGGGCTTTCACCTTGTCCGACAACAGACAGTCTTTTGTGTTGCAATACTCTGTTGATAATTGTCGCTGACATTCCTCCGCTCTGAACTGTGCTCCTGCAGCTTCACCACTTCTGCTTGCAATGCAAGTCTCAAAGCTCAGCTTATGGATGGGTCAGGGGGTAAGGATGCAGCCCGTCTCTCCAGTAATCAAATCATGAGAGGAAACCACGTTGTCTGACAAGGTTACCACCTGGAAAGACAAATCTGAACTTTGATCTAAACGTCCTCAAACCAATTGGAATGGCTGGCATTGACCTAAAAACAAATGTGATCCTTTCTAATGTGTATTAATCCGAGAGGAGACAGAGGACGATGGGGGGTCAAACCAGACTGATACAGTTTCTAAATGAATTTGAGGAAGCTTTTACAGCTTGTTACCCAATTATATCCATCTTGATTTTTAGAGTTTGAGCTGACTAGATCACATCATAACGCCAGTGCGCACCATCCGGGTGTATATGTGCCGCGATTGCAAACAAGCAGCCTCCTGTTTGTGTGCATTTACATGCAGGGACAGGTGCTTGAAAATCAGACCATAATCCAATCTGTTTTGACATTTAAAAAAAGATTGCCAGTGGTTTGTTTTTTCTGGATTGAGTGCACTATCAGCTGTCATTTAAGTAGAAGAGACAACAACCTGGACCTCTCAACACCGAAAAACAAATTGTGCTATCAATCACGCATGCTGGACAACAAAGGGAAGAGGCAACAAAAGACAAAATCCTACCTAAAGCATCCTCTTCTCCTTTGATACATAAAGGTATATTTGCACAAGCAAGCAGTGTTTTATCTGTTAGTCTACTTAGTCAGAATTGTAATATTTAAAAACAAAACAAAAGAAGAAGCCCTTCCTGCTGCTCCATGCTTGTCCACTGTGAACCCCACCAGCTGAATGTGCGTTCATGAACACGCAACGGTGGGCCGATGTAAATGTAGCTTAATGCTCCATTCAAGCTGCACTCGGAAACACGTCTTTAACCAACCACAAGCAATGAAAAGTCTATGTAAACATGCACAAACATGAATGCATCACTATGCATGTTTTTAAGTCCATTTATGGCACTTAAAATTGGCACACCCAATATAGCGGAAGTGGACAAGTGTTGAAAGTTCAAGTGTGACCAATCAGGGATTTGGATTTGGTAGTGACTTATGGGAGGCATCCTTTTTAATTCACCGGAGTTATAACCGTTTATAAACAGATCATGGAGGAGAAATTAATAATTGTGCTTTGTGCCTGGCCAGTATTATACAACATTAAGACTTTCGTATATCTGAATAGAGCTGTGGAAGAAAAAGCCTGGAGCATGATTAGCGAGATTTGCAGCACTTCAACATTTTGCACCAAGCCTCTTGAGTACATGCACTAGTAGCAACAGTCCAAGAACCCGTGTTCTTGTGTTCTTGAACGTGCCTCAAATACCTGGTTTGTATGTTGCAATAAACTCAATCTGCATTTACACAAAAACTAAGCAGCCTTTCACTTTCTCCATGACTTAAACATATATTAGGCTACGTTCACATTGCAGGCTGAAACGACCCATTTCCGATTTTTCTGCCCCTATGCGACCCAATTCCGATCTTTTCATGACAGTCTGAATGACACAGATCCGATCTTTTCAAATGCGACCCAGGCCACTTGGGTTTGCGGTCCTGAATCCGAAACGTATCCGATCTTTTCAATTGCGACCGCAGTCTGACCGGCCAGGCCACCTAAATCCGAATCGTACGTCATCGATACGCAACAAACGTCATCATTCTGCATTGAAATAGGCGGGAACGAGAACGTAAACAGCAACCATGGCGGACGAGGCTGTAGAGCAGTGGTCCCCAACCTTTTTGTCACCGCGGACCGGTACAACGCAAGACACGTTTACCGGGACCGGTGTGTGTGTGTGTGTGGGGGGGGGGTTTGAGGTGCAACGTTTACCGCACGTTTACCGCTGCCTATTAAAGGCAGATTTCCCTTTTTTAGCAGGTGCAGGTTCCTCTTCTGTCCCTTCATTGGCCCGTTTCCCCTTGTCAAAACAACTTTCAAAAAAAGTTTGTTTTTTGCTCATTTTGGTTGTTTGGGTTTAATTTTAGCGGGGTGTATCACGTGATGTTTGGTGTCGCGACTTTGACATGCATTAAGTGTGACGGATGTAACAGAGAGAATCCGGTCACTTTTCAAAATAAAACGTTTTTTTTTTTCGAAAAAAACAATAAAATGGAAATTATTTTTTCCTTCTATGCCTCCCGGTGCCAAAATTTCCCGCGGACCGGTGGTTGGGGACCACTGCTGTAGAGACCCGTCAGTGGAAGGGAAGCGAGGTGCCCGATGGGATTAATATTTGGGTGACAGCTCTATTCAGGCCAAACTCCAGGGCTCTTATCGCAAGCGGGTGGATTTGAAAAAAATTAACAGCTAAATGGCCGAGTGTGGTGTCGAACATTTCCCGCGATTACTTTTTATTCTTTCTCCCCTTTCCGACCGTGGTCAGAAGCGCGGGGGACCCAAGGCGGATCCTCCTCCTCCTCCTTAAATTCTCCATGATTCTCCAGAATGGGTTAATAAAGTCTCAATAGCATTTATTCTGGGGGAAACCTTCTTTTATTACCGTTGTCCTTCCTCCGTAACACACAACATGAATGCGCGCCCACAATCCCCCCCCCCCATTCTCTCCCGCTGCACACGCTCTTCTCCTGTCCCTTACACAAACGCGCGAGCGCCTGGGCCCAACACATACACATTCCCATTCTACAACAGTGGGTACAGAAGATCCCGGCTCCAATGCCTTCTTAAAAATGGGAAGATTGTAATCGTGTGCTCCTTTGTGAAAATAAATGTATTAATGAAAAAAGAGCTCCGCTGTTGACAACACTGTTGTTGACATCCATGTTAACCTTAGCTACTTCCGCAAACAACGAGTGACGTCGTTCGACGTTGAGTATTCTTCTGCGCATGTGGGTCAACTCTGGGTCGTTTCACGGTCACACTGTAGATCACAAAAATTCGGATTTTGGAACTGTAAACGGTCTTGCAAACAATTCGGGTTTTTTCAAAAAATCGGAATTGATCATTAAGCCCTGCAGTGTGAACGTAGCCTTAATGAAGAAAGGCTGTGTTGTTAAAAATGATCATTTTAAAGATTTTTGAAACTATGCTTAGCAATCTTTTAATCAAATAAATCAAGCTTGATTCCTTTGGAGCTGTTGAAAAATAATGCATTACAAAAGTGTAAAATTAGTCAGTAGAACACATCTCAAAATTTAGAAAAATGGACACAACATCTATTCATACTGGAAGAAATGATGCAAAATATTCATTTTTTCTAAATAATTTCCTGAAAACTTCACATGGGATCCAAGGAATTTGGTTGTACCTATTTAGACAGCATATAGTATCCTGTTTAAATAGCAGGAGCTGACACGGAACCTCTGTTGTTTGTCTGAGAGTCCACAACTTCTAAAAATGCTGATCAATGCCAGCTGATAGGCTGCAGACCCACTAATGAGCAATGTAGTATTGATGAACCAACAGCACAAATGGTACATTTTTAATACTTCTGTAATAACTTTTAATTAGGTTTTGCAAAACCTTAGAACATTTCTGTTATTCATCCATTCACACACATTCATTTAGAGCTCATTAGATATGGTCCACAGTTGTTAGAAAGGAAGACAACCTCTATACAGGCCTCTGGTTTTCACATA
The DNA here is from genome assembly GCA_037389245.1 of Oryzias sinensis. NCBI lineage: Eukaryota > Metazoa > Chordata > Actinopteri > Beloniformes > Adrianichthyidae > Oryzias > Oryzias sinensis. The sequence goes on from CM074500.1 coordinate 15,717,220, forward strand.
AGATAAATAAATCAAGCGATTTTAAGGGGGATTTTAAACGAAACAAGTAAAGATGGCAAAGATTATTTTTTATTTAAAAAGAATCAAGGATAGCCATGTGCAGAAACACTCAGTTCATTAACCTGCTAAATCGTCTTCAGCTGCAACACCTGGAAATATTGACATGTCTGTGTTGTATATCCCTGTCCTGATTTACTTACGAGGTTGAAGGCTTTGGGAATCCAAGTTTCTCTACGGAAAAAGCTTGCATGTTAATTTCACAGTTGCAAAAGGAAAACAAACAACACTTTTTTTTTATAGCCAGAATACATGAAGGACACCCAGCCAGGGTACAATGGAGCATAAAAGCATTTTTCTTTAATTTGACCTCAAATTACAAATTGAAAGAAGTGCTGAAATAAGGAGATTAAAAGAGTTATATTTAAAGTCCCACTCCAAGCACCTTTGATCTATTTTTAAAGTTTTCTCAGTGGTCTTCTAAGTATGATTATGGACTTTTACCTAAAATATAAATAAAAAATAACTATCGTTTTCAAGGACATCGTTTCTGCAAAGTGGCAGGAGTAAGTTTTATCTTACAGCCCCTCACAACCCCAACCTAACATTACCGGTGCAACAAAAGTGGAGAGCAACATAGAAGCTATTTTGAGCCAGATACCAGCTCAGACGAAGAAAACAAAGACGAAAGAAGACCTGACAAAACCATGCTATCCTATTTCTTTTTAATTTTTTTTTTTCAGTAGTCAGCATTCAATGCTGTAACACGAGCCAGGCCCCCATATTCAATCACATTGGATCACACACATTTTGGAATTGCTTTTTGTATTTATGAATGTAATTTGTATCCAGTGTGTGTATGTCACATACAAGCCCCCAGAAAATAATTTTATAATGTAAAGATGTAATTGCAAAGTCAGAAAAACAAATGGCTGCTATAGGAATTGTGCTGATTGAAAGCCCATGGTTTCCATGTTGAATGAGAAAACGGAGCAAAAACAATAATGTTTGATTATAGCTTTCTTGCCTAAAAATAACTTTCCTTGTGAGAAATTATGCACAGTATCACATTAAACACAATCAGTGGCCATTAGGGTGGTCCTTCCAGATGGCTAAATTTTTTAATTAATATTTTTTCAGTTCCAACCCCTGAAATTTGTTGGAATAGCTGAAAAAAACTCTCCTTGTACATTTTTTTTCCCAATTCCAACAACATTTACCCCTCCCGTCATGAGACTGGTATGGTGCCTCAGCAAAAGACTAGGAGAACTAAGGTGGCTGCCAATAGAGGTTTATTTGGAAAGTTTTCAACAGACAGGCTCTACCAAACCTGGTCCTGAAGAAATACCACCCTGCCTCATGGTTTCCTGCTCTTCCTGCTCTGATTGTCTGGGTCAGGTGTTTTCAGTCAAAAAGATGTAGAAATGGCTGCTCTATTTGTTTAAAGCTAAAAGTAGTCTGTGTATCACACAGCCATCTGTGTGGAAGTTTTAAGGAAAGATGTCAGTGGAATGTCTGACTGATCTGCTTAAAAAGACCTTGGAGAGTCAGATGAATCATCTGGAATGAAGGAAAAGTTTCCTGGTGCCTGTTTGTAAGAACAACAAAAATAGAGCTCATGAGTCCAACAATGAAATTATGGGAATTAATTTTGGAAGCTAGGCTGAAATCAGAAGTGAGGCTTTGCTGAGTTCCTTCTTGTTTGCTGTGGTGATGGACCAATGAGATTAGCTAGGAATCTCAGTGGGCCATATTTACAGATAACATATAAAGAGACGTATGGGATCTTTAGTGAGAGCAGCCATGTTGTTGATTTAGAGACAGTGCTCAGTGAGAGAGACAGGAGGCAGAGCTGGGGGTAACAGAGCTGAAGATGTTGAGGTTCTCTTTGGGAATGACGAGGATGGATAGGATCAGGAATGAGTCCATTAGAGGAACAGATCAATATCAGATGTTTTGGAGAGAATGCAGAGAAGCCAGATTAATATGGTTTGGACACTTTGAGAGGATGCACAGTGATTATTTTGGTAAAGGGATGGTTGGAGCTATCAACAAGGAGGCCCAGAGGAAGACCAGAGTAGGTTCAGGATGTAGGAAGCGTGCGCCTTTTCATTGAAAGCGGTTGCTTGAATGTGCCCTGCCAAGACCAGTGTGACTGCAGCATTAGATAGAGAACTTGCTGATCTGAAACACGTACGTCTCTTTAGCACTTATTGTTGCAAAATAAAGTATGATCAATACAAAGGTGTAAAAAATGTCTTCTAATTAGCATTACAGTGTCTATTTCCTCCTTTTTTAATTGAGCTAATGAACACATTTTCCTCTTATTTTTTTTACAAGTCATTCATTAACAAACTTCACATGCTGATCAACACAGCACCCTATAGAAAGTCGAAATGAATGATCTGCAGTCGTGCAAGTTCAGGATGTCCCCGAATTGTAAAAGCTCAGATCCACCCTGATATGTTTTACTGCATATGAGTGTTTCTGTTGCCAAGACACATCTGCACTGCAAAAGTGTGCTGAAACAGGGATGATTAATGCCACTTCATGAGCAGTTTCACAACATGTGTTTTAGGGAGTGTTTTTAGTAGCATAGTCTGAAAGGAAACCAAAGTAGCACTTTCACACGCAGATTCTTTTGTTTTTTTTACTGCTATGTCAAATAAAAGTACAAAGCCAACTGCATTAATGAGGGAGAAGCAATGCTAGCCAGTAAAATACAACGATTTTTCTTTTTATGTTAGAAAGTGTTGGTTTCTAGTTTATAAGAGAAGATGAGGGCAACAGAGTGCGAAACTAGTAACGTCTTTGGAGCAATAATAATCTGCATGCAGAATAGCGAACATGCATGAAAGACACAAACTCATCTCTTTTCTCTCTAACCTAAACACCTTTTAGTGAAATATTAGGATGTGAGCTTTAGACTAAGCAAATTCAGAGGTTTGAATTGATACAAGGTATCCATTGCGCAAATCCCGATCCTGTAAATAATTATCTAAGGGAAGTGAAGCTTCAGTAGCTGCAGCAGCTGTTCTGTTCTTATGACAGCCAGTGAACTCCTCTACCCTCATTCTTTCAAGCTGACTTCTGAAAGGTAGAGTAATTATAATACTAAAAACCGAAAAGACCTTGAGTTAGAATTAGAAATCCACACTACAAACAAAGAGAAAAAAAAGAGTCCAAGAAAAAGTTCTAAGAGAAAAACACTTCTAAGCAAAAAAGAATATTGTATGTCAGACATTTGACAAAAAAAAACATCTGGAAAAATCCCCCAAACCATTGGACTGATGAGACAGAGTTCATTTTTCCGGAAGGTGTATTTATGATAAAAATAACAGAATTTCATAAAAAAAAATGAATATCAAGCAGCCCTCATACACGGTGGTAGTAGTACAATGGTGGGACCTTGCTAAGCGGTTTTATGGACATTGTCAAATTTCATTAAAATAGTAAGATTTCTCCTCGAAGAAATTGTGAGCATTTCTTTTTCCTGTGAATGTGCAGTCAGACTGTGACTGTGAGACATGAAACCTATGGAACTCATTTCATCACAGTGTAAACATTTTTTTTTTCATTATGGGTTTTTGCCATTCATCCATTTTCAGGTTCTGCTTTTATCCTGTGCAGCGTCCCTGGGGTTGCTGTAGCCTATCCAAGCTACTGAAGGGTAAAGATATGGTACTCTCTAAGCAGGTCGCCAGAATGAAAAGGGACTTTTTTCTGAAATATTTATAGTAAAACCTGTCATCCACAATAACAAAGACTAGACTGTAGAACTTCCTGTATGGCACAGCTGTTCTTGAAGAAATCCTGAAGAAAGACTTTTTAATAGTAGGCCTTGGTCTAACAAAAAATTTATTCAAAAATAATTTTCAGCTGCATGATTTTTTATGTAAACAATACTCCTTTTGCAATTCAACTTTGGAGAACTACAATTATGAACTTGTCTGACTTAGGCACAAATCTGTCAGAGATAAGCAGCTGAAACTGGGTTAAATAAATTCCTTCTGAGACGTTGACATTGATTTAAGTTAGAAGTGTTTGAATTTATCTCAACTAAATCTGCTACCGCTCTACTGGAATGAAGTCGGTAAGAAAACCTCTGTTGCCTCAGAAATTTCCCCCAGGTCTCATCCATCTCTCCCTCTGGATCAAAGCTCTGTAAACAGGCTCTCATCATGCCATCCAATATTCCCCTGAAGTGCTCCACTGGTGGGTGGAAGTTGTGTGAGTGTGTAGAGGGTGTGTTCCAGCTGGTGAGGTTTGGCAGATTGTCATGTAATGATGTGAGTCCCAGTAGATTCAAAGTGAAACCTATGGTTGGACACATTTGCCTGACTGAATAATAAAAAGGTACTTTATGTCTGGAAAATGACTCATGCAGGTGTATCTGCAGGAACATGCAGGGGGGCAAGAGGGTGACAACCAGTTTTCTACCTTTTTTTGAGAAAGTAAATTTTAAATCCTAAAGAAATGTTATAATTCATGTTCATTTGGAACGTTTTCAACATCCATGCTCTACAAACCCTGGTCTTCCAGAAATGCTCTCCCTACTCTGCTTGCTACTGATTACCTGGGTCAGGTGTGTTCAGTCAATCAAAATGTAGAAATGGCTGTTCTGTTGGTCTGAATCAAAAAACCAGAGTGATGGAATCTGGGTATAACACAGCAGCTTCTTTGATCCCAGGTTACGGTTTACTCTCCTGATTTCTGTTAAGTTGACAGACACGATTATATGTTTTTGGATAATCATAAAAATAAAAACGGGCGGCCACGGTACAGCGGTAGGGCGGTTGACCCATGATCATAATATTGCAGGTTCAATTCCCGCCTTGCATACCCATGTGTCAAATTGTCCTTGGGCAAGACACTGAACCCCAACTTGCTTCTGGTGGGAGGTTGGCGCCAGTGTTTGGCAGCGGGGCCACCATCAGTGTGTGAATGTGTGTGCATGGGTGAATGGGACCGTGACTGTAAAGTGCTTTGGGCCTTTGAAAGAAGGGTAGAAAGCGCTATATAAGTATACACCATTTACCAAAAAGAAAAAAGGTCAGCTTCTAAGTGTTTACACTTATATAACTGATTCATTTATTCTGTGTGGACCATTATGTTTGCAGATGACACTGTGATCTATAGTGAATGTATGGAGCAGAAGGAGGAACATCTAGAGAGGTGGAGGTTTGTTTTGGAAAGGAGAGGAATGAAGGTCAACTGCAGCAAGGTGGGATTTATTTGTGTAATTTAGAGGGATCAAGTAGAATTGTGAGGTTAAAGGGAGCAGACGTGAAGAAGGTGGAGGACCTCAAGGACTTACACTCTAAAGTCAGCATAGCATGTGGGAAAGAGGTAAAAAAAGGTTGAGGACTTAATGTCAATGGTTTGGGATTGGGGAAGGAAAGTTTCATGTTTGATGTGTGACAAAAGAGTGTCAGCAAGAATGAGAGAAAAAGTGTTGAAGACTGTTTTGAGAGCATGTTGTTGGTTTGGAGACGGTGAATCTGAGGAAGAAACGGGAGGCAGAGTTGAAGATGTTGAGGTTCTCTTTGGGAGTGATGAGGATAGCGGTGCTGACCCATCAGCTACAGATGATGCCAGATGTTATGGAAATAATTGCAGGGAAGCAGATGTAAATTGATTGGACACTTTGAGAGGAGGAACAGTGATGATGTTGGTAAAAGGATGCTGAGGTTGAAGCTAACAACCAAAAGGATGGATGTGGATGAGTTGCTGTAGAATCCCCCAAAGAAATTAGCCAACAGGCAAAGAAGTGTGAAATTATTCAATTCTGCTGATGGATTTTCCATCAAATTGGTGTCAAGGTAATCTCCTATATCTGCTCTTTGTACATTTGGCAGAATACAACAGTGAAGCCAGGTGAGAATTTCAGAAGAACTGATTAAAAGTAAAATACAAATACATCAAATACAGAGATACAAAATCTCCTTTTAATGTATATTAAAAAAAATGCTTTTGTTCTTTTATTTGATGCACTTTTCATTTATGTCAGGACTGTGGCACTAGCACATTTATAGTGAGGCAGGTGAGTATCAGGTTTTGGCACAGGTCTCAGTTTCCATCTAGGCACTCTATGGGTCTGCAGAACATGTAATCATTTGTTGAACATGATTATGGCATGCTGAATGGTCACATTTTCCACATTCTGCTTGATTTTATATGATCCAATGTGGCGTGAACAATCTGTAAGCATAATTTCTCCAAACAAGGTCAAGGCTCATCTCCGGGGCTCTTGCTTCATTCACCCATCAAAAAGCCAAAAATGACTCGATGTAGCACATATTCTACTTTTTTGTTATATGTACTTTGGGCTCTAAGTAGCTCCATCAAAGTAATTAAGGGTTCTGAAGACGATCAACAAAAACCCCTTGCTTGGAGAGCTAAATGTTAATGTAATTCAGAACGCTCAATCACTGCAATTTCATTTGATCTCTGGTCCTGATTCGTTTTTATCTTTTCTCTCTCTGTGACCATGAAAAGTGCAGGCTGCTCTTGTGAATTAATGGCTGTCAAATGCAGCGTTGAGCATATTAGCAGGGAAGAAAGGGCCTCCTCACCATTAGAGTACTTCTAACAAGTGTGAGCTCCATCTGGAATAAATCTACGTTACTTTCTTACCCATAGAGCACAGTCAGCTCTTCAATGGAGCAATGCACACATATGGTCCAAGTTTGGCCTTCACCATCAGGAATAAAGACAATCATATGGAGCAAACAACACTTGATTTTAGAGCTGAGTTGCCAGATTTCCTGCAAAAAAAGAAGTATCTGGGGAAAAACCTGTCTTTTTTTCTGTTGTTTCCGGGAGCTTTTGGTAACTTCCACTTGTAGCATGCTATGTTCTTACTTTTCTTGAAAAGCAGCAAGAGTGCCACAGACTCCTGCAACCACAGCATAAACTGTGGAGGCTTAACAAAAATCTTCATCACAGTTTGATGTCCAGAGAACTTTATTATTTTGCCCAGATTTACACGAATTGCACAAACACAAAACCTTGCTTTCTAATTCTCTTTATCCATAAATCTACATCTATCTATCCATCTTTCTGTCCCTGCAATTTACAATTTAACTACGCATATTTGTCAACGATTTTAGTTGCATGAACAAAATGCCTTTATTTCAATAAACTTAATGGTCTGGAAAGAGGACTTGGGCATCTGCCATAAATAAAATTAATGTTTAAATGTGTGATTGAAAGGTGTTTTGCTTCTACATTCTTTTGGTGTTTTTCCTCTGTTGCACAGCTTCTGTTACATCTATTTTGGTGGGGATCTGATTAGATTAATCACCTGGACACATTTAAGTGATCAAAGCGAGTTCTTTTCTTCAGTGGGCTGGCAGGTTTTCGGGTGTTTTGTTTTGGTGCAGTGGGACGGGCTTCCTCTGTAGTGGTAATCTGAGTATTTTATGTATTTTGAGGAAGCTTGCCAGCTGGCAGATGGAGGCATAATTTTTTTTTTTTTTGTAGGAACAAATTCCCAGTGACCCAAAGGCCAGCTCATTCCTGAAGTGAGCAGCTGCAGAAAGTTCTTTTTATGTTTTGAGTCTGTGATGTGTTTCAGTTATGTTTGTACGAAAGTGTTTTTATTTTAGAGTTACCTTTCATTGGGTGTTTTAAATGTGTGTGGTCATCCACAGGGAGTCTACACAAACTCTAAGTTGCATGTTTGGAAATATTTAAGTACATGCAAATTACTTTATTATTTACTAATATTTACTTTCCCCATATATACCAATTACACCTGCAGTACATGAATAAAGCAAAGGACATTTTAAAGACGTGGAGACGACAGTATGTCATTCTGTTTGCTACCATGGAAGATTCTGTTCAAAGGGTAAGCAGTGAACTTAAGAAAACAAAATAATTATAAATCTATGCATACATATATCCAACTTTGGATAATTAATCATGAGTTGATAGGAAAAATAAGTTATTAAAAGTAGAATAAGATATGTCTCCATAAACACATGTAAATGATGCCAACATTTCTTATACTTGTACATGCAATTCATGAAACATTGAATCCATTAAATGGGAAGTTTGTCAAAAAGAGTTTACTTAATTTCTTGCATTGGTTTAATAATGTAAAATAACAAAGATCTGATTGGAAACTTTTTTTATATACTCAGAGCAAGAAGTAATGTAAATATGTATTTTTTTTACGTTTGACCTTATATTCATCTGACAGTTTCTTTGCATATTCTAATTTTCAAATATAAAATCCTCTTTAAACTAAATAATAAAACATTTATTCTTTTGATTGCAGACTGTTCACAACAGTTTTGAAATTTGACACTAATTAATAAATTCTTTCTGAAAAATGAAATGTTATTTTTTCCCCCAAACTTATTTTCTTATTTCCTCTAAATGGAAAATATGTAAAGAAATAAGGTTGTGTGAGTTTATTGAGTGATCACACTGGAGACATAAGTCTAAGTTAAACACCTGATGACATTACTGACTGCTATTGATGAACAAGTTGGTTTTCATTACCACTTTGCTGCTCTTCACAGGTTTTTCTGACTGGACAAAAATAATTTAAACACCACATTTCCAGCAAAGGAGGTCTTTACTACATCCCTTTCGACTAGCAAAGGTGGAGTAGGCTACATCTGTCTTTTACCGAAGGAAAAGCAAAAGGCAGTAGATAAAGGAAATAAAACACTGACTGAACTGAGGAAAGCTGGGCACTGCATTACATAATTAACATAAAATAATAGTTAATTTAAGGAGACAAATCAGAACTTTCTTGAGCCCTGGAATTCATTGTATTGTTATTAAAGCAAATATTTCTTCGGTGAATTTTGACAAACTGTAATGTATTTTTTTCAACTTGTTCTTATTTTTGGAGAAGGATTATTGAAAAACTATCTGAAGTCTATGGGTAAAAATCTAGATCTAGCATGCATTTGCTCTGGTCCATTTCAGCTCAATGAGCTGAAAGCTGTAATATTAAACTTTTTAAACTACAGAGGTTACAATCCTTTTAAGTAAAATACTTAAAGTTTTTTTTTTTTACTTTACGACTACAGGAAGATTCCTTTGACATTATTTTGGAGTTGTTTTTTTTTTTCTTATATGATTTTTTGTATACAATATTGGAAGACCTTTCTTAACCTGAATGGAGTTCCACTGCCCTGTGTTTTTTACATTTGGTGTCATATTGAAACCAAAATGCTTGCAGTTTAATAGAATCCAAAACTATTTGCAAAAATATTGTCAAAATCAGCAGTCAAATTCTAAGGATATATCTTGATTTGGTTTTTGTTTCTTCCAAAAAGACAGATTAAAGTCACATTTGCCAGTTTTAGGTTTCTAAATCATTTTTTTTAACATGGCACATTATTAAATATCAATGACATTAACCCCCAAATTTTGACATTCTTTTAACAACATTAAGTCTTCAACCATGTACGAAACTTATGTCATTCTATTGGATTCTGTTGCAGAGAAAAGCATCTCTGCCCTGTTCTTCAACACTTTACAATAGTCATGTGATGCATATTGGTGCAAAGATGTTTATTTTTTCAATTTAGAATCAGCTGATTCATGCTGATTGCATAAACATTCTAAGAGTTGCGGTACGTCAAAGAATGTGTGTTATTTTGGAGTCACCTTACAATTGTGGTGTTAAACAGATACAATTTTTAAGCAATAATAATCGAAATATCTTTAAGGTGATTTTCTTATTCTCTCAGGTGGGCATTTTAATAACCATATTTTCTTACATGGGTCTTCGGTGCTCATGTTTTGGTCCTTCATTCTTCCATGGTTCTGATATTTTCTCATTTTCCCTTTTATTTTCTGCTCCATCTGGTGAAAAATATCCCTCTCGACTATTTTAACCTACATGTGATTCACAGATGGACATCAACCCACTCTCACCAGCTTAAACAATATTTAATATTTTTCTCCCACGTCTCCTTCCACGTCTGCCCACTTTTCCCTCCAGGAACCTCTAATCTTCTATTGATAGTTTCCAGTAGCTTCATCTTGTATAATCCTAATTAACTTCTCTGAGCTAACTCCACTCTCTTACACAGATTTCAGTCTCCCAGGCACCCGGGTTTTACAGATGGAATGTGTATTTGTGGGGGCATCCTTATCTCCCCTCTCTTTGTATGAATCATTTGTACTCTGTGCCCTTGAAGAAGAAGAAAAAAAAGGGCAATTTTCAATAGGACTAATACAAATGACAAATCGAGATCTCTATCAATCCTTATTAACGGCATCCCCAGTAAGGGTCATTTGTGGGCAACTTGTACTAAAAATGATAAGTAGTTGAGCAGGTCTGTCGCTTGGAAAGACCTTCACAGGTTCAGTCACAGCTGGTCTGCATCATCACCTGTGTGTCAAGCAAAAAACTCTGCCCCAGAAATGATTGGGTATCAGGAAAAAAAAAGTACAGAACCTCTCAGGTCACATTGCAGGGATCTGTCTTCTCCTGCTGTTGGATTTACAGCATGAAACAATGGCGAAAAATAATCGAGTCACAAAGCTAAAAATAGAATCCAGTTAGAGCTTCCTATTCTCCTATATATCTGTTTTAAAGGTCACTTTGAAATATAGAAAAGAACAAGAATCATAATTTAAAAGTTTCACTTTCTTCTGAAGCAAGCTCAGTTAACTTTTCGCAAAAGTGCTTTAAATTGGGAAATCATATATTCCTTTTTAGCAGTCTTCAACCTTTTAGCGGATGTGGATGTGGAACTCTGGCAATTCCTGTGATCAAAAAGACCACTTTTTTTTGGTTCAGCCAATCTTTGAAAGTGCTTATAAACAGTGGAAGAAAACAGGACTGCAAAAGCCTCGGGCTAAGCAGCACATGATCCGCAAAACATTATCGTAGTCTTTCCAACGAGAGGAGCAGAGCAATTAATTTGTTGAATTCAGGAAGAAATGCAGTTACACCTTGATAAACTACCCATCTGTGATCACAGCACAAAGTTCAAACTGGAGTTCCACTAAAGTAGGTTTTATTTTGTGACTTACCCCTTAGCAAAACGTGGTCATACAGGCATACTAAAGTCAAATTCGAATTCTTCCCCTACACCTACCCCTACAGCTTCTCTCTACCCCTCCAATTGTAGGGGGCGTTTGAGGGGTAGGGTTGTCTGTAATGTTTTTTTAAGGGCTGACTTGCTGTGCCGTGGAGGAGAAATGCATTTGTTCGAGTGGATGTGCTCTGAACCACAGAAGTTTATATTTAAATTTAAGTAATGAATTTTTGTTTTAGCGTGACTTTTTAAATTTACAAAACTAATGTTATGATGTATTCTGAGTGCTAGCAGTTCTCCCCTAATGTAGATTAGCAGGGACTATTGATGATGCCCTGGAGTGGGAGTAACGTCCAAATTCAAATACACTATTTTTCCATAACTCTCCATTTGGAGGGCTAAATGTAGGGGGTAGTGAGAAGCCTGAGGGATAGGGGAAGAATTCAGATTCGGCCGAAGTCTATAAAAGTCAAGTAGTATGCTTGAAGTTTTATTGTAAACTTAAAATGTTCCAAATTAGTCTGAAGACATATTCAGTTAGTACTTCCTACACTACGGACACATGGTCTATTGTAAACCTGCTATATTCATAATCAAGTATACCTTATGTAATCAACTTCATTGACAACCATGTTCCAGTCACATCGGACAAATTAATTTCACCCTCCACAAAAATGGCCAAAACAATGATGGACAACAGGAGCTTTCAAGACTGAGTAGGTAGGTAGGTCGGTCGGTCGGTCGGCCGGTAGGTAGGTGACTTTATTAATCCCACAATGGGGAAATTTCATATATCTGTGGTAGCAAAAACGACATTCAGAAATAATCTATATAACATCAAAAAAGTACATAAAAATGACATTCATCTTAAATTATTAAGAATATTAAATTATTAAAAATTACAATTATTATTGAAATTATTATCAAAAATGAGATTCATAATAAATAAATAAATAAATAAATAAATATTAAATACTACTACTAATAATAATAACAATAATAATAATCACAATAGTAAAAATAAAATATATACAAAAAATATGTGGTCAACTGCAAATGCTCGATTCCTTATGCAACCCGCCGTTGTCAATTTTTTTTTTTTTTATTGTCAATCGTACAAATTGTAAACACAGTAACAACTGCAACAAAAGTAAATGAATCAATCAGTAAAAAGAACAACACCCCTGGGACCGTGGAGTGTAACTTTGACACAGTTTTGTACAGTCTGATGGCTGTGGGGAGGAATAACCTGCGGTAGCGCTCCTTCTTACACTGTGGGTGCAACAGTCTTGTGCTGGCTTAGAACAATGTGCAGAGTAAATGAGAGTTTAGCAAACTGAGCTTGAATTTATCTGTTTCTTATGCACTTTTTCTACTGCAAGGCATGGTCTGTTAATAGCTGAAATGTTGGATTTTTATTGAATTACATTATTTTTGTTATTGTCAATGTTGGCTTTGAAAAATATTTACAATAAAAGGAACATTTATTTATTTATTTATTTATTTATTTATTTATTTATTTATTTATTTATTTATTTATTTATTTATTTATTTATTTATTTATTTATTTATTTATTCATTTATTGCAATAAGAAAAGAATAAGAATACCACTAATGTGTCTTTTATTTCAAATTTAATTTCTTATGTGTTTGTAATATCAAGCTTTGGTTGTTCCAGATTCTGTGTTTAAGCACAAATAAAATTTGTTTCTATATTGGAAGGTTAAACATCATAGGTTGCGTTGCAGTTAATTTTTCAATATATATTGAGTTTGGGCCGTGACTTTACTTCACTGCTTTCACTGAATTTGAGTTTGACACCCCTGCACCAGGGTGTAGTGTAGCCAAATATAGACCAACTCCCTCTCTCTATGCATGCATTTTGACTTTGTTTTTAAATAATGTTTGCATTTGAATAAAAATCCCTTGTTATTGCCTCCTGAAGTCATAAAAGCAAAAGTGTTATTTTTTTATAGGAAGATACAATAAAAAAATTAAACATGTATCCACAAGGATTTTTGAGTTTGCATTTTAGTGCATCTTCTTTAAACAAAACTGAAAAAAACATGTAAACAAACTGTTACAATGCATAATCTAATCTTTTCTCATCTTTTTAGGGTGCTTTCACAAGGTTCTGGTGCTCCCACAGGTCAATTTAATTAGCATTACACACATGGCTGCAGGTGGTATTAGGATGTTTTCCTATAAAGATTTATTTTATGAGGTCACACCAATTTGCCAAATGCTAATAAAATGGACAAATCAACCAGATCTTTATTATTTGACAAGAGCACAGCTTCAAAATCAATTCATGAAGGTATTCGCTTCATGAAAATGTTTCAGGCAACAATTACATTAGCATAATCTTGGAAAATGTGCTGCAAAATAAATCTGACTCCTCTTAACCCTTGTGCTATCCTAGGTACTTTAACATTGGGAGTTGGGTCATTTAGACCCACTAGACATTGCGTTAAACCTTTTTTCTTCCATGATTTGTGATCTTCACTGGTGTCCATGGATTACATGAAATCTTTCCACCTTTTTCCACCTTTATCATGGTAGGAATAACACGTCAGTGTAAGGGTGGGGTCATCTAAGATAGCACAAGGTTAAGGATATTCATCTGTAAAATATAAATCTGACCTTTTACACCACAATTAGGGTTGGGTTAAGTTGTTTTCTCTTACCCTCACACACAAATTCAGGGAGACTTTTCCCAACTAAAGATTATTGTAAAAATTGGACAGTAAATTGGACAGTAGTACTTTTCCAGTTCAGCAGCTAAGCAAACATACAGAAGCTGAGAACCTCTTGTGAATAAGAAAGATTTTAGTTTTCTGCAAAATGCTATGTATTTTTTGAGTAAACCAGGCTTTCCTTTTGAATTGAAAGTCCTTTTGTATTTGAAAAAAAAACTTGATATATTTTTTTTACATTATATTGACAATTATGATTGTAGTTAATTTATTTATTACTGTATTTTGTGGACCAAACAAAAAACAAAGTTTGGAAGGAGCAATCAAGAAAACAAGGGTAGGAGAAAAGGGAAACATTAAAGTGGCGAAATAGTGGCGAGATTTGAGTATAGAAAATTATTATTAGGATAAAAATGAAAGCAATGGACATCAGAAGTGAAAACATCTAAATTCTTCTTCTTCTTACTGCCTTTTACGCCTTGAGACGCTTAGGGCAGCAACGAAATCTTTTCACTTCTGACGGTCGCGGGCCAGGGTGATGATGGTTCCCCAGGTGTGTCCAAATTCCTTCAGCTCGGTTTCTACTGTTCGGCGCCAGGTGATCTTCGGCCGTCCTTTTTTCCTTTTTCCATCTGGTGTCCAATGTAGTGCTGTCTTTATTATTGTGTGGTCTTCACTCCTGAGTACATGTAATCCATGTCCAGCGTCTTTTGAGGATAATTGATGACATGTCTTCTTGATTACTGCGGAGGAATAGATCTTCATTGGAGATCTTTTGGGGCCAGAAAATTCTTAATATCCTCCTTAAATTTTTGGTGTGGAAGGTCGAAAGTTTGGTCAATTCCTGCTGTGTCATTCTCCAGCACTCTGCTCCATACAGTAATACTGACAGAACACAGCTGCTGTACAGCTTCAGTTTTGTCTTAGTGCTGTACTGTGATGTTTTCCAAATATTGTTCATGCTTATGAATGCAACCCTTGCTTTATTAATCCTGTTCTATATGTCCTTATTACTTCCACCTTCTGATATGATGATGCTACCCAAGTAAGTAAAGCTTTCAGTAAATGGTAAATTCTGATCATTGACCTTGATGGGGGGCTTTGACGTAGTATTCAAGGTTAAAATCACTGACTTGCTTTGGTTGATTTTGAGACCAACCTGGGATCCAAATCGGCTTAACCGGTCAGTCTTGTCTTGCATGTGTCGGTGAATATGAGAGATCAGTGCCAGATCGTCAGCAAAGTCGAGATCCTCGAGGGTGGAGAAGAGTGTCTATCTGATGCCAGTTGGTCCTGCTTCAGTTCTGCTTCAGCCTCATCACCCAGTCTATCACTATGTTGAAGAGGAGAGCTGACATCACACATCCTTGACGGACTCCAGTTTTCACTTCAAACCAGATGTCACTTCCTCCCACACAGCATCTATAGTTGTTATAGAAAATATCTAAATAGACAACAACTAAAGTTCCAGGGCAATTAGGGCACACATTTTATGCAGTCTAAAACTTAAAAAAACAAAAAATAAAAAAAAACAGAAAGTCAATTGTTTTATCATTACACATTGAACTGCTCAAGCTTTTTTAACAAACAAACTGCAAAGGCAGAATAACTGCTTTGATTCTGCAAGCTCAATTTTTATAATTTACACCAACCTACAGTGCAAAGAAAGAGGAAGAGAAATGTTGTCTAAAAAAAAATGTCTAAATTTTTAGAGCTTTAAAAGACGACGCTGTAAGACATAGTGTCACATAACATACAGGTAGTCCCAGAACGCCTTGGGATAGGAGGAAGTTGAAGTCCATTGGATTGTGCAGAGAATGAACAGGAAGGAATCTGACGATCCCATAAGAGCAAAGTGCTGCTGTGACTTCTAATCAAAACAGTCTGATGGCTTTTTGTGAGGAAGTCCAACATAAAATTGTAAGTAACAGACAGCGTCGTTCGTCGATAAATTTTATGAGATTCAGCCAACGAATCACGCTGAGCGGCATTCAGATTCAGGGGCGGTTATGTTCAAGGTTTGTATTTAAGTCTGAAGCAAGTCATGACTGGACTTTGAAGAGGATTTTTTGTACAAGGACAATGACGGCCATATCGTAGAAGGTTAAAACACTCTCCTGTGGCAATAAATGTAATAGAGATGTCAGCAAAAATCTGCCAAGTAAAGCACATTTTGGTTCCTCAATGATAAAACCCAGGTACATTTTTTTTCCCCTCTTGACCTCAGGACAAACTGCAATTCTTCTTTTATCTTTTAATAATTGTAGACACTTTTTATTTGTAATATTTAGAGCCATGTCTTTTAGCAAAGAATTAATGACTGTGCCTGGTTTAACATTTAATGGCTCTAAAAATACATTGCAGCATCTGATTAGTCAGCTTACATGGTGGAAAGGATGCACAATGAACATCTTTCATCTGATTTACTGAAGTAAAAAACGCTGATTTCCGCTTTTGCTGCACCTGATATATGATGCTCATGAAAGCAGATTGTTTTGGAGTTTGTCAGCATTCGGCCGCTTCATTCATTCCTTTAGACATGACCAGGAGATAGGTTTAATTGATGATTTACTTTGATTTATGGTCAACAAACCTGTGAGAATTGCAGAGCTGCTTCCGTGTCCTCAGCGCAATGACCAGACTTGTGTCTATGTTACCACCTCAGCCCGTTTTTAGACCACAGCTGGCCTCTGGCAGCATTTCTGTCAAAATCTCCCCCATACTATTCAGAGCAGATGGAACAGAATCTGGTTTTGCCACCTGCTGCACTGTTTACAACTAAAATGCTCTATTTCACCTTTATTGCACACTTTAATTAAACGTTTACATCACTTTTTTTGCTGAACCCATAAAATAACTTTCAATACAATCTGAAACAAATAAGAAGTTGCCAACCTCTATTTCTTCATTTCCTATATGATTAAAAAAAACCTTTAACATAGTTTTTATAAGTTTAATAAATTGCTGTAAACAGCTATAGTTTTGTGAATGAAACCCAAGAAAGTAAAATTGACATGGAGTGCTGGTTTTTACAAGAAAAGAAAGAGGTGATCTTTAACCTATCAACATGCAGGGCAGGACTAACACTTCCAATAGTGTCTTTAAATTTCCTTTCTGGAGAGCAGACTTTTAACCAACATGGGAGCAGAGAATCAATGAAAGTCTTTGAAAAAACAAAAAGTAGGATTGGCCAAAATTACTGATTTTTACAAGTAAAGGTAACATTTTGTACAACTCTACAATCATTGCATTTTAACAATCAACGCACGTTAACTTTGTCAGAAAAGTAACTCACCTATAGAAGTGTCAAGGCAATGGAAGGCCTCCCAATCTTTGCGTGAAGAAGCTCCAATAACTGACTCACTTTAGTTCTCTTTCCAATCTTCCAAAACAAATGCAATTTTAAGACAAAACAACGCTTTTTCTTGTTGCTTTTCAGATATATATATATATATATATATATATATATATATATATATATATATATATATATATGTATGTATGTATGTATGTATATATATATATATATGTNATCACCTCATTTTTTACATACTAGATTCTCAAACTTTCACAAGTCAGCCAAGATTATTGGACCAACACCTAAGAGTACCGGATACACCAGTGACTTAACACCAGTGGTAAATGTTGAAAATCTGCAGGATGTTTGTAATTTCACAATAAAGCAGCTGGTCTGAGAACAGAGGAACTTTCAGTGCCTAAAAGCAGAGATTAGCAGGTTGTTTACTTTATGTACATTTATTTGATTTGATTTGATTTGAAATGGTTTATTTCAAGCAATCAAATAGGAGTAATACACACAAAAGCAATATAATCATCAGTTATACATTCATACAGTAACTAATCAAACTTAGGATAATTAGACATAATTAATAAAAATTGCTTGAAAGGGAGTGGAAAGAAGCGAACTTATATAATCCCACCCCGTTATACTATAACCATTTTATTACATGTTTTATCAATATCCGGTTCCTAGGTTTTATCAGACAGAATTAAGAATCATAAGGTATCGATAAAGCACATGACAAAGATGAAATTACTTAATTATTATGTAAAAAATAACTTTAGAAATCAACATGGCAAATGCAGCATCTGAAATATATGCAAATTATGTTACTTTTAAAAGTCATTCATATGCTTTAAAACATAATACTATATCAGTAAAATAGACACAACACTGTTTCAGGAGTTTTCATAGCAAAATTTCATCAAGTATCAAAAGTTAAAAACATGTGCAAAATTATGCTACATTAGGAAAGATTTTTGAATCATTTTATCAATTTTAGGAGCTAGTGAAGTAATATCATCAAAAGTCAATCAATTCAACAATTTTCAATAAGTGATTAATCATTTGTTTTACTTTTTTAATTTTTTTTTTTTTTTTTTTTTTTTTTTTTAATAATAAGGTAATGCTGTAAGGGAAAAATAAAAAGGGTCCATAATCTGTCGATTGTCCAAGGTTGGTATTTCTTCTTTTACTGATAACAGCCGTTATTCTGGGTTCAAAACAGTTAACAGTTCTCTTCCATGTTATGTCTGCAGACATTAGATTCAGGTCCATATCCTTCTTCAGCTGATATCAGCTGCGGTGAAAGTTGAGGTCAAGTTGTCTGCAGGTCAAAACTCTCTGCTGTTATTCAGGTGACGTCAGACTTATGGAGAAAGTGAAGATTCCAGGTGTCATATTTCTTGAAATTATTTGGCTCTTTGATTTATTACTCCACGTTGATTCAGACGACCGTGATCAAGCACTTCTCAAAGTCCTTCATGGTGTTCACGACCAGAACCTTGGTGCGGTCCTCTGGACCGAGCGGTTTGACATAAATCCTGCAGCCTTTAACCCAAGTGTTCTCAATCTGCTTACGCTTCCTGAGAAGCCGTGCATGTTTTGAGATTTCAGCATTCCTTCTGGTCAGATGGTCGTTCAGATAAGCAGCCGAACCCTTCAGGTTTTTCCTTTGGTTCATCAGAGCTAGCTTGTGTTTGTGATTCACAAACCTGATGAGGATCGCTGGTTTATCCGTCTCCTTTCTCCTGGGGAGCAGGTGGCAGGTCTCGATGGTATTGAGATCCAGGGAAATCCCTTTAGATGTGAGATATGAATGTATTTGCTGCTCCAGCGATGCATCATTCTCCGCATTAGCACTGCTAGCTACGCTAGCGCTAGCATTAGCAGCGCTAGCTCCAGCTGAATTCAGCTTCGCTCGAGGCTTGATTGGTACTCCAGTGAGAATGACATTATTCATCCTTACTTGCTGTTCCACATCGTCCAGTCTTTTCTCCAGAATCTCGACCCGGTTTTCTCCCTGCTCGTTTTGAGCCCGAAATCTTCGGAACTCTTCCATCATATCCCAAAGTGGCGTTAGCTTAGCCGACACTTGATCCATAAAACTTTTCAGCGTTTCTTGAATAATGTCAAGAGATTTTTTGAGCTCTTCATATTCCTGGGGTTTCTTCGGGGGCATGGTCAGCTCTCTTTTTGGAGAAAATCAACTTCTTAAGTAATTTGAAGATAGTATCCGCAGAGAGCCGCGACCACGCGTCCTGCCTTAACCCCGGAACCGGAAGCTTCGACAACTGTTGAAGGCAGAGTTCAGATGGTTAATGGTAAGATGCCGATCAGGAATCTTGGCTCTGATGCGAGGCGTGGCTGGAGGGTACGGCAGTGGCCGATCTGGAGGGCTTGACTTGAACTGGATCAGAGGGGAAGACGAGGAGCTTGGAATGATGACATAGGGATGGCCCGTTTGAACAGTGTTTCGGTAGAGTGTTTCGGAGCGTGTGTCAACTAGCGCAGATCACGTGGTGGATGACATATGACGTGCCAAATGCTTTGTTTGGTCGAACCACGCTTCAGATGTCACTTGTGTTTTGAACAGTTGGCCGCGCTATTCTCTAGAAATGCGAAATGAATCCTGAAAGTTTCCCGACCAGTTCCATTGTTTCCCCTGTATTGGAATCAGAGTCATTGCACTTTACCATAGCTCCTATTAAAAACGTTCTGTGGCTCAGGATCATTTCAACTCGGTTTTTCCTAATAAAACAATACATCATGAACATTGTGTATCAAAAAACAAAAAAACAAAACACTACAATCAATCTATGATGGCACGCCATTTTGTTGTGATTAGAGATAGCTCAGTGGAATAGTCAATGGCATAATCATCCATAGGTTCTAAGTTCGAGTCTAGTGCTATACATATTCTTTTTGCATGTATTTTTTTCTTCATGTGATATGTATTTTGCTGTGTCAAGCACTTCTCACAAAAAGCGTCACATGTTGTGTTTTAAATTTTTTTTATCGTCATTAACAAATTTTTCTGTCTTACGCTTTTTCATCATTATTTCCACATTGAAGTGTTACAAGGAGCTTTGTTGAAACATGTCGAAATACATCCAGTCCGGATGCCGCTGTTCTGTGTGGTTTCGAAGCCCTGAATGGGTGGTTCATTTTCCCGGCACAATTACATGAACCCCAATGAGGCTTCATGGGGCTTCTATTCCTATCCCTATGATGACGGTAACCAGGTGAGCACTCGTGAGGTATCTTTTCCTGTAGGTGAGGCGTAAGGACAAGATTAGCGAGAGGAAGACAGGCATGACCAAGATGCATGAGGCGGCCAGACTACGCACCTTAGAGGAACAATGAACTGGCAATGAATACTGGACTGGATCTCCTTAAGAAGGCTGCAGTCTGATGAGGTGAGTGGTCACAGCTGGTCACGTCAGGAACAGAGCAGAGAGGGGAGGGGGGGGGAGTTGCCAGAGGCACCATGACAGTTTAACTTTTTTCCCCGTCATCCACCCAAATCTGGGAGCCGGTTTAGCTCGTGCTGGTTTGCGGCGCCTTCCGTCCATGAAACCAGGGTTTGAATCCGGGCTGCTCCCTGTTCCCTTCTCTACCTCTGTGCCGGTCCCAAGCCCGGTTGCTTTGAGAAGGTTGCGTCAGGAAGGGCATCCGGCGTAAAACATTGCCAAGTTTACCATGCGACTTGTTCGCTGTGGTGGCCCCTGATAGGAGAAGCCGAAAGAGGAAGAAAGATCCACCCAAATATTTCATGTTTTTCATTAAACAGCTTGTACACATCAAATGAAGTGAGGGGCTTTTTTATTTTATTTTTTATAATATTAACTCACCCTGGGAGCCATTTTTCCTCCCTTCATAATCTCGAAATGAATAATTGCAGATGGCTTATTGGACTAGTTTTAGTGATTAATAGTTAGCAGATAAAAAAAATGAATTGTTATTCTCTCTGGGAAATACCATTGCTTTTAGGTAAGGATGACATTTATTACTGCACAGCGGGAAAAAGTAAATACATAGAAAAAAATGTTTTGTGCAGGAAGCAGTCTATGTGAAAAAGAATGACAGGAGAGGCAAAACAATTCTTTTCCCCCCTGAAAACTAAAAAAGTTTTTTGTTTTTTTTTTAAAGTGAGGAGAGGACATTTTGGAGCTTGAACTGATCCTGAAGAACTGTTCTCTGTAGCAGGGTCAATCAATCATGTGCCTGATTGGCAGCACCTGGTGGTACCAGAAGCTCAAACTGTGGTCAATACCATAATTTTTCATCATTGTTACCAACATATTCAGCTCTGCTTCCCATTTAGAAGATGGATGTTTATAGCCTCCATTGCAGGGGTAAGAAATAAACTTTCATTAATATGAAGTTTTGTTGCTATAGGGACCATTATTTAAGCACAAAAACAATCTAACCATCACAAAATTCCTTACTTTTTGTGTTAAGTTTTATTATTGTAATAATAATTCCACCTAACATACTATTTATGAATTCAGTAGTCTTGTACAAAACTATGCAAGAGATTTTTAACAGAAAGTAATAATCTTAATTTAATATGTCTAAATTCTAGAAATCCAATGAAATATGGAATAAAAACATGGGGGGGTGGCAGGGACATTTTTTTTTTTATGGCCAAATAATATGAATTCTCCAGTGAATTCTTTGGCGACTTATTGATGGAGATTTGCGAATGTCTTTGTTTCACCACAATGCACTTGAAAATGCCTCATCTTTTAATTTAAACCAACAAAAAGGGTCCACAGTTTGGCATCCTTCACTGGGGATATTTGACCTCAGACCATCACAGTGAGTACTGGTATTCAGAACTCGGATGTTGGAAACCAGTGATCAGGTGGGTTAAGTGAAATAAATGTGAAGTATGGGGGAGAAAAAAACACAACATAAGACTCTGCACAGGCATCTCAGGAAAAACATGCAAGGAACTATAACCAACTTGGAGACCATTACAAAATCAGAGACGGAGAGCAAAAAATTAAATGAAAATCTGTTGAACTACTGAACAACTATATGCTTCTTGTTTATTACCTTCTTTCACTTTCATCTACTTGTCTGCAGCCTATCTTGTAGGTAAAGTTTCTGTCTTTTGTTTAGCTTGTTTAAAACTTAAAACCTTCACTTTTGTATTTTCTCATTTCTCCTGTTGTGCTTTCAACCTTTTTCTGAAGGTATATTTCTTATAAATCATCTGAATCTGACTCTTTACCAGTTGACCCTGTAGTTATTATTTTGCAGAGCTGGTGCTCTCAGACTTTCTTCATGTCTTTGCTGCAGCGACACAGAGCAAATCTGTGCCCACTCAAAACCTGCAAAACTTTTTCCTTTTATCTATTCTCTTTTTGCCACTGTATTTGAAATGATTATTTGTAAAAGTTTTTCTTTTCAAGAAATAAGAAAAGAAAAATAATTTAGATCACTTGGAAATCCTCACGTTCGGTTTGACATTTTTAATCTAACCATAATTTATTAAAATATGAAATATATCAATACTATTTTTGCCCTATGAAGTTTCTTAACAGGAGTTCTACTTTACAGTTATTGAACATTAAATGGCATCTTTTTATTTTATGCACGAGAAAGGTCAAATTCAAACATTCAACTAAAGTTTTTTTTTTCCTTTATACATTTTCTACAATATTTCTCTCTTCATATCACACCAGATATGATTTAATTTATTCTTTTGTTTTAATTTTTCTTCAAAAGTCAACAACAGTTGAACACTTTTTAGCCTGATTTAGGATTTTTCTGAAACTCAACAATAACCAACAAAACTGATCAGAAACTCTCTGTTTATGAGCCACTGGAAGTTCTACCCTAAGGAGAATATTTTTTTAAAACTTGTTTAAGTTTGAGCAGATTTGTACCACATTTTAGAAAGATTACAGACATGGGAAAACTTGCAAAACACCACAGATATGTGTTTGACTTGAATTATCAAGAGGAGCAACTGACAGGTTAATTGGTTGACATCTGAGCTCTGAAGCAGCTCATCATTTACATAATTTGATCATCACAGAATGCAGCAAGTAAAACCGCACTTCTACCAGATGCTGAAGCAGCATAAATGCCAATAGAAGCAGATTGAAAACGTTGCCATAAATGGAAGACATTATTACCAGTTAGAGCTGTTCCACTTGACATAATTTGGAGTTCGTTTAACCAAAAAGCTGTGGCCGAGCTATTTCACTTTACACAGAATCTAATGTAAAAATACAAATCTAAAACATGAATTTTTCTTATAAATTCATTTCAATGTTTAAACTCTATGGTGCCATGAACAATGTCTGTAACTGACAGCTTGTTAAAGCATGTCATAAATATGTTTCTTCTAAGATACAATGATAAAACATAAACAAGCATTGTTACCCACCAATTGTCAAATAACAATAAATATTGATTTTAAAGAAATCCAGTCAGGTTTTTATTCTTGAGTTTCTGTAAAAAGTTGATCAAACCGAGCTGAATGCTGCTGTAGCTTTGAAGATTTTCTCAGAGCCAAGCATGATGGAGCAAAGGTTTTATCCAGCTGACAAAGATATCTCCTTTTATCATAATAAATCACAGTTCACTGACAGAATGTAAAATTAAAAAGCCACTACAACCAGGAAAGCAGGATTCTTTCCATCACCGAGCTTGCATGATATAATTAAATAAGTATTTCTCTTACACTTTTTTAAAGTTGCAACTTTTTATAGAATATCTCAGTGAAAGCAATTTCTGAGAAGAACTTTATTCTTTGTGTAATTTTAGACACTCTATTTTACATATGTGGTTTTTGTGGGTTGTTTTGTTTTGGAAAATTAAAAAGCAACAAATTAATGATTATATTCAGCAAACAAGAAAATTTGAGCAAATAAGTTTAGCCTGCAAAAAATGTCTCATAAAAAAAGTAGTAAAGATTCATCTTATTATAGTTCCTTATATCCAGTTTACTCCTTATCTTGGAAATATCTGAGCAGACACGGCAAGTGTTCCTTTTTTTATGGGGGTTTTCTAGAAGCAGTAAAACTACACTCTTTCAGCCACAGTAATGGATTTATCCATAATTCAGGGGTGAATATTTCCTGCAAGTGTGTATTTATATCCCTTTCCTTTTATATAGTGAGTCCTCTGTTCTCCTCAGCTGCAGCTGAGATGTAATTCAGTGGCCCTGCGTGGTAAAGCCGTTGAGGGTTTCTCTGTCTGCGCCTGCTTTTTTCTCCTTTTCCATCCTTAAAACCAAATAAAGACCTTTTTTGCTGAGTCATGCATCAGTTTGTAAGGTTATATATTGGTTTACGCCTTTGGGGAACGCTTGAGTGTGTAGTTTAAAAATAATAATGTATAGTGATTATAAATGTTTAAAAAACACATTAATCTATTATCTTCTGAAAAAAGCACACATTGTGTTAGTTTATTTTGACAGTTCTCGACGAGTCAATGGTGGTACACAGCTAAGGCATCTGTATTTTCAGTTTATCTCTGCAGGTGTATTACTGTTGCCGAGTATTGTTATGCTATACCTATATTGCAATGTTTTTTCTATAGTTCAAAGAATGCATCACAAAATGCTAAAGCTTTAAGTTTTGCAATGAGTTTTAAAAAATGTAACTTCCTTTGAAAAATAATCTAATTTAACCCTGCTTTGAGTTGACTTGGAGAATTTAATGGTGAGTTGTGGAAGTTTCAATGGTTTGGTTCCTGGTATAACTGTCCAGATCTTTTATAAAGCTAGAACATGAGATTTGATGTCAGGACTTTGACTATACGGTTTTCACAAGAAGGACAATTTACCATTAACCAGGTGTATAGAGGACAGATGCTGATCTATATTCTGGATCAGACGAACACTTCCTGTACTTCCAACAATGCAGGTTTTAAAGATTTGTGTTGTGAATAAACCAGATGCAGTTATATTACAGTTGGTCATTTAAGCAAGGCACTTGTTTAACATGTTCATTAGGAATTTGCAAGGGTTTGTTACTTGCTTTAGAGTCCATGCAGCCATCATAATAAAAAATATTGTCCCACACTACCAAGCTAAACAGATGAGTTGCTCATCAAGTCAGGTATAATGATATGGTTGATGGAGCAAATAGAGGGAAAACAACCCAAAAAAAAACAAACTATTTTATGTATCCATAAAGTTTATATTTTGTTTCTATAAAAATAAAGATTTGGCAGCCAAATTGTTACAAATAAATTAAACAAATATTTTTT
Source organism: Oryzias sinensis (assembly GCA_037389245.1). Lineage (NCBI taxonomy): Eukaryota > Metazoa > Chordata > Actinopteri > Beloniformes > Adrianichthyidae > Oryzias > Oryzias sinensis. The sequence goes on from CM074500.1 coordinate 15,742,464, forward strand.
TTTTTACGTGAAGTTGTAAGGAACAACTGGCATTGTAATTTAATGAAGTCCTAATACTTAAAGTTCGAAAAATGTATAGAAAACGTTGATCTAAAACACTCTGAAGATTCTGTTTTGTTTGCATGCAAGCAAATTTGGGTCAGAGGGGAAGGTTCTTATACGGTGGCCGAGACGTGCAGGACACGCTTACATTTAAGATACAGCAACAGCAAATCCCAGTACAAATGGACAAATCACGAACCACAACAGCAAATCATACAACACAACAGCAAATCACGAAACAAAACAGCAAATCACGAAACAAAACAGCAAATCACGAAACAAAACAGCAAATACTGAAACACATCAGCAAATACGGAAACACAACAGCAAATCATGAAACACAACAGCAAATACTAAAAAACAACAGCAAATCATGAAACAAAACAGCAATTTGTTGTGTTGTGTTTCAGTATTTGCTGTTGTGTTTCATGATTTGCCGTTGTGTTTCAGTATTTGCTGTTGTGTTTCATGATTTGCTGTTGTGTTTCAGTATTTGCTGTTGTTGTTCGTGATTTGTTCATTTGTACTGGGATTTGGTGTTGCTGTATCTTAAATGTAAGCGTGTCTTGCACCTCTCAGCCAACGTATTCTTAGGATCCATAGTGTTCAGACTGTGTTACCAATTGAAAACAAAAAATATACTTATTACCATCATCAAGTAATTAATGCTAATTAATATTATAAGGAACATTTATCCACTAAAATAACATACTATATATCTTAACCCTGTCAATATTTAAAAACTCATCTGATGCCCATGTTCCCATCCAGCATAAAGCATCAGTGCACAGCAAACGGCTACTCAGCTGAGCTCATGTAGACGACAACAGTAAAAGACTGCCTTTAGACCACTCATTCATGGAAGACGCATGGCAGCATCTGTGCTCAACGTTGGAGGGTCACTCAAGGTTAAAACACAATTTCCAGGAAGTCATCCAAAGCTTTGGACTTGTTTAGTGCAGACCCAATGCTGGGAAGCGTAAAAGACAAAGGTCAAATGAGCCATGAGTCAAGCCAACTGCAAAATCTTTTAGTCCCTATTGCCACAAACTGAGCAGTAAACAAAACAAACAGATGTTTGCTGATAACCTCAGGCACTCATGTTTTATGTCTCTTAGACTAAATTCCTCTTCATGACATAATTGTGAGTCTAAACCTTTGGTCAGCCACTCTACCTACCTTTTTGGAGACTTTCAACTTTACACACTTATGTTGATTTGATTCCTGTGTGTTTACATCTTCTCAAATTTGTGCTGAAAATTACTTTAAACGTGATTTTTTTTTTTTAATGCCAAATATTAAGATACTCATGATAAATTAAAAAAATACAGTACTATAATACTGGAAAAGAAACACAATTTAAAAATGTTTCATTGCAAATGATTTGTAATAAGAATTAATTGAAATTATTATTTTACTCACACAAATAAAGTTGTACTTTTCACTTTAACAAATTTCACTGAGTTGTTTATGTTTTTCCTGTCACTACATGAAAGATGATTCATTTCTTTATTTAACTTTGCTAAAGGTGTGCTGCTCCTCATGTAGTTTATTGACATGGCGTTCAATAATTAGTCAGATTAATATGTTTATTATTTTTGTCTAGGAGATATGCATCCCTTCAGAACATGAGCAACCCAACTAAAAGTTTTGACTCAGGACTTGGTTGGATATATTATGTTGTCTACTACTCCTGTAAACAGACTTGTTTTTTTTTCCGCCTAAATCCAATTGTGAGATAAAATTCCTTATTATAATGGTTTTTACTTGCTATCTTGTCATATAGTTCTTTTGAGTTGCACTCATCTTCTCCATGTGCTGGTTGCCCGTCAATTAGGGATCTGGAGTGGCTTCATTTCACTTTTAATAATCATTAATTTATTTCTGCCCTGACATGGAAATAAATTACCACTGTCATCTTCTGTTATTAGCTGCAACAGACTAAAAATCCTATTCGGTGTTTAATGACACTGTTGAAAAGAGACTGACGGGTTTTGAAAATTGAGTCTCTTCTGACATATTGAGTCATCTGCAATTTCAGAAAGTAATTTTTTGAAATTCTGAGAGTTTTTAACCATAAAGTCCCAATCACACTGAAGAGAGTGGAACTGCAGCAGAATGGATTGGAAATGAGAGTTTCACTGGCTGAACAGGGACTAAAATCCTAGTGGTTTCATCATCCTGCAAGCGGTGATCCAAAGGTTTTTATTCACACATGAGCTGCACAGACAAACATGAAGTTGGGCCTGTTTTCTCTTCAGCATTTCCAATGAATTCAAATTTTGATTGTATTTGAAGGATCCAAGGTTTTCAAACCATTCCATGATAATTATTACAAATTTTTACCGGTACTCACTCAATGATTGAGAAAAGATTCAGTCAAACATTATAGGGTACATATGTTATTGTGGCATTTCACTTTGTTTTTGGTTAAGGCTAAGGATCCAGAGTGTTCCAAGATTTCAAACGCATTTCAAATACTTCTGTACTTATTCCATTTTCACTGGGGATGGAGTTTTAAATTCAAGCTGGAAGGTAATGTTTACAATTTTGATCATTTATAGTTATTTAAAGCTCACAGGAACCGAGTCGGATATCTCTGTTTCAAATATTGCACATCTGGCTCACATCTCCACACTGAGGAAACATGACAAGACAGTTTGTTTGGTATGGCAAAAAGCCAGTGAACAAAAAGTTTTTGTCCCTCTTGGGTTAAAAATTGAATACTCATTATATCAGACCTACAATGAACCCATATGGAAGTGTGTAATTACAAAGGCATTGGATGTTATTCTCCCTGTATTCCTCACATTGTCTCATCATCCCTCTTCTTTTCCACTGCTGAATCAACCCCTGAATAGCATAAACACCATGTGAGTCATTTAGACAAATATGAATGAGTGCAACAGTGCAGAAAGGGTTTGAACAGGAACTGAGCATGCATGTGATTCGGAGATGGGGTTAGACCCAGAACAAGATTTCCTTTCATCACCATCCGGAACATGTTTTATCTGATATGAGCTTATTGTAGGGCCTGCACCAAACACGGGCAGGCGCTGATCAGCCGCAGTGCTTCACTGATCCATTAAACCCAGTCTGTGCTGAAATATAAAGTCAAAACAATATTTCTTTTTTATAGTTTGACTAATGATAACTTGCCCAAAATACATATCTGAATATGTACAAAGAAAAAAAGTGATCACCCACAAAACATTATGGGAGTACTTCTCTTCTTTGATTCTCTCACCTTGTTTCAGATCATCCACTGTCTCAGACTCCAAGTTCCTCTCAGCAGTAGAGATTTATCAAAGTGTTCTGCTGGTCCCCTGAGGAACCATTGAAGTTACCCCCTTCTGTTCAACTGTCGTGTTCAAAAATTCATTTATTCACATACTGTTTGGGGTGAATTCCACTGCTCACTCCTCAGAACAAATGAGATGCTGTCATCCAGCTAACTTAAACCAATTTCTCTGTGGTGGGGCTTGCAGTGTGAGAAAAGCTATGTCTTTATTTCATGAAGAGTTCTTCTTGAAAAATGTAATGGTTCTTTTAACTCCGGTCCAGTGTAAAACAATTGAGAACCATGCCTCATTTCAATGGTTGGACAGCTTCAACAGTACAAGCTCTTGTGTGTCACTATCTGATAAAATTTATTTTTTCTTGTTTTTTAGAAATCATTTGTTTCGACCTGAAAAAGTTGATTTTTAACAAAGTGGTTTTAGGGAGGCATGCATAATGATATAAAATATATTTCACATTAACAAAGAGGATATATAAAAATCTAATTTGAGTGGTTTCAGAAAACAAACACATTCACAAAGCTGTACGCTGCTGAGACTTTAAACTGCAGGTAAACGTGAACATTTAGTTTTTTTTTTTTTCTTGTGATCTTTCCCAGAACCCATAATACAACCAGATTTTGATCAAGGAGCTTGTATAACAGAAACTTGGACTTGTATTCATCACAGGGGCTGACAGGTGGATGTAATGTTGAGTTAAACCCTCTATGAAAAGTCTACAATGGAAAATGATGTTATTCACCTTGAGTTTGGTCCCTAAGGGCCTTCACTCACAGTACTTCCTTCCGAAGAGAACAAGTGGGGAAAGTGAGAGGAAGTGACACTTTAAAGTAGTTTCACTTGAACCAAGTTTGAGTTTACATCCAATGACATTAAGAAAAAACAGAGCTGATATTGGACTAGACTTCACATCCCAGATGAAAAAAAAGTGCCTTTGTATCTTTAGTAGATTTTAAAAATGATTAAATAGATATGTTCATTTAGCCAATATATTTTTAATTGGCCAGAATATGACTAACCCATCTGAACTATGCATATATACACTCACCTATGCTAGTACCAGGTTGGATGCCCCTTTTGCCTTCAGAACTGCTTTAATCCTCGGAGGCATAGATTCAACAAGGTACTGGAATCATTCCTCAGTTTGGTTCATATTGTCATGACAGCATCACACAGTTGCTGCAGATTTGTCGGCTGCACATCCATGATGCCAATCTCCTGTTCCACCACATCCCAAAGGGGCTCTATTGGGTTTTTCCAGTCTTCTGTTGTGCAATCTTGGTGAGCCTGTGTGAAATGTAGTTTTCTGTGCATTGCAAACAGGAGTGATACCCGGTGTGGTCTTCTGCTGCTGTAGCTCATCTGCCTGAAGGTTGGACATGTTGTGCAGTCAGAGATGCTCTCCTGCAGACCTCTGTTGTAATCAGCGGATATTTGAGTTTCTGTTGCCTTTCTATAAGCTGGAACCAGTCTGGCCATTCTACTCTGACCTCTGTGACCCTAAAGAGCACAAAACCAGTGATTGTGACAAACGGATATATGGTTACTTCTGACCCTGAAACATTTATGTTATTGAAGCTCAAGTTCAAGTGACATCAAAGAGTAAGTTTACTGACAGCTTAAAACACTGACATGTAAAACTTAACAATGATGTTTTTCAGGACAGGTTCTCTGTTTGAGTTTGATGTCGCACTACTATAGCTGCTTTGTTTTTTAGCTTTGCTCGCTCTCATTTCCTCTGGCTATACTTGAGAATGAAAAAAAAACACCTTTTATTTATGCATGTATAATGTCAAACTTCATAAAGTTAGACCAAGATTTCAAGTGGAGCATAGTTGTTAAGAGAGCAGACACGGTTTTCTGCCTGACCTGTGACAGAGATGAAGTGGGGACATTTTCAGGAAGGAACAGGCTGTCAGCTGGGATTGGCTTCAGCTGCTTCTGACATCGAGGTGGCATAAGTGGGTACTAAGAACGAATGAGAAGACGGACAATTGAGACAAAGCAGCAATCTGAAATAATGAGACATATGAGTTATTTCAGAGTTCAAGGATGTCTATTTGTCTTCTTGAATTAATCTGATGCTGGAGTTGAGGAGGGACTGTATGAATCTGAGTGAGCATCTCATTACTGATCCAAGAACTTTGACTCATTGCTTTAGTAAACGCAGATTTTTATTTAATCAAAGGTTAGATATTTTAAAATATTCTCTGTCCAGACAGTTTTTTCTTGTGGTTAAGTGTCCGCCTGGTGCAGATCCTCTCATAGAAATCCCATATCGACTGGGGCAGGATCAAAGGCTGATCATCTGCTGTAATTTACTTGTGACCAATGATACCATGTCATACTCACTTTTTAAGGCACTGCATAAGTAGTAGGTGTGTGACTGTTGAGAGTATCTGTCGCTCTATTCTTTAACAAACAAATTTGAAAAAGTGATTTCTTCTCAGATGGGTGGGACAATCGCAGTTGTGGACGATTGGTTTATGGTACCCAACACTTATTTAATTGGCAAGATGATTCATTCAGAGATATCTCGTATAAAAAAAATCCACAAAGCATGTTGATTGACATGTTTGTGTGTAGATTTCATTTGATGAAAGATGATTTAGTTTTGAAGGAGTTCTTTTAAAGTACTTTTGAACATGTTTAGTCACCAAGAAACTATCCAACTTTACAGTCTTCCTTGTCTGTGTATCTGCTGATACGTGTGCCTGACACTTAAAGTATCAACTTGTTCACATGTTGATTAATGAGTTGCTTGTTCAATGAAATGATACACGGCTCAGATACAGTGAGATGGGCTTCTGGCTACACTGTTAAAACAAGTGGTTCTTAAAAGAATACATTTACAAATTATGGAACAACTTGATCCTCCAAGATCACAATGCTCATTCCCAAAATGTTCTGATCCTGTCCTCCCGCCTGAGACACCTTTTTGGTCCTATGGTTCCTGCAGAAGACCTTGTCCTCTGTCCCTAACCCAGTTCAAACCTCCAGTTTTGCTTATTCTGCCAATCCATGTAATAGGGCTTGGCATGCATGGTTTAAGACCTTGGATTTTCTGCTGTGGTTTCTGATTGCCTGATCTTCCATGTCCAACTGTTGTTATGGAAAATTGACAAAAGATCAAAGGAAATATCAAGCTCAGAAAGAATTAAAATAAATAATTAAATGAATATCCTGACGTTTTTTTAGCCCTTGTACTTACTGCCTAAATCACTTTCTTATTGCATGTAAAACTTTGTTAATGGAGCTATTTGTTTATTTTATTGAGATTGTCTATTTTTAATCACCTGCACGCCATTTTCAATACCATAGGAATGCCACACTCCAACATTGTCTGAAATGCCATGCTACACAATTACATCATGATCACTTTTGGAGGAATTCCACCAGTCTTCTTCCTTCCATTTGTTTGTTTTTCTTTGTTTAGCTAAAAGTAAAATAAGGACTCACCTCTCTTTCATGCAAGCTCTTGATCTCGATTATAAGCTTTTTAATTTGAAGTCACTTCTTCACTCTAGAGGCCAGAGCTTTGTTACTGCAGAATTAAATGCAAGTTTCAATTTAAGGAGGTGAAAACGTTTTTTTTTTTAAATTTCCCTTCTGTGCATTTTGGAAATTAATTTGAATCTTCCCGTGTATTTTAGTTAAACAAGATTTGGAAAAAGAGATTTGGACTTTCCCTGTGCTGTCATTCAAGAATCTCCATGGCATCAAAAAATTGTATTTTTATCTAAAAAAATATCTTTGTTGCATAAATTAAGTTAGAAAATTGAAAGTGTGCTCATGCTCATCAACCCATTTTTGTCTGTGGCATCCTCATCTTCTATTAATCAGCAGGACCATGGAGAATCAGTTAATTTCGATGTGCAACCTGGGCTGCAATTGGAAACAGGACATCTGTATTGTTTGGGCTAATTTCTCAGGAGAGTAGATTTTAGTTTCAGAAGTTGCTCATCTGACCTCTCCCAAAACTTTGACGAGATCACAAAATTTTAAATAGATTTTTTGAGTCTCACAAGTCTGTGGCATATCAGACATGAATGGCTAAGATCAGCAACACAAGGAATTGAAGGGTTTTAGGAAATTGAGCTATAATCCTAAATGATAAAGGATTTGGCAAACAGGCTTTGCTTGTGTTCAGAGATTTGTTTTGGCCGATTGTATCTTTAAGTGCTTACTTCTGATATGCTTTTATGTTACTCGTATAACTGTGTCATGTTTTTTCTACCATTTTGTAATTCATTCAGCCCCAAAATACTATCAGAGGATCTGACCTTTATATCCGGTTGAAAGGCAGAAACGTCAGTAGGTGTTTTCTTTGGCAGTGACAAACATCACTGTTTGATGGCCCAATTCATGCCCTCAGACGCTAAGCTTTGTTTACGAGATATTTAAACATTTTCCTAAAGGTCAGTTTGATAAAGCAGCTCAGATTAAGACATCAGTTTGCTTCAGGATTTATTCCTCTTTAATAAGATGAATTCTGATTAAATAGGAGTTTTAGGGACACAACTGCAAATTGTCTTGGTGTCTGCTAGACGTCTTCACTAAATTAAGCAAGAATGTAGACATCGTGATGGTAAATGGGCATGAAATCCTGAATTTACATAGTTTTCAACTCTCCACCCATAAAGAATCTTTATGGAGGGATGAACACACTTGATAACAAAAGGCCACCAATACTCATGACAAGTTTGTCTAATTTACAGCCATCAGCAATGAACTTAAAGCGGGTTAAAAGAAGAAAAGAACCCACAGTTTTTAGTGAACATTCATGTGCACGTTGATGGTAAAAGCAAGTAAAAAAGGCTCAAGGCTTAAATTTAATGCTGGCTTCATTCTCCAACACTTAAGTTTTTATTATTGTTGAGCAAGGGCCATTTAAGGACACCTTACAATTGCAGTTTTGTAACAGGAAAATTGGCAATGAAGTCCAGGGACTTTGGATAGGTCACTTTTACCAAACCAACTCATTTATAAAAATTGTATCTACGTTTCAGTTCACGGTGTTCAGAGAAGGTGAGCAACAACAAGGAAAAAAGCCCATTTCAAGGCCTAAAACTATATGAATGTCTGATCGGAAGAAAAATGCGTCATGTAAACATGCCGTTCAGAATACTCTGCCCTGATCAGACTCGTTCGGGTCAAAATTTCTTTCCGATCGAGATAGGTGGGTTATGCCGATTGTTGATTCGATTGTTGTGCATGTAAACGGTTCCTTCTGATCGTGGGTCACTACTGCTATGGTTTTACATCATGCATAGAAGGTGTTTCGCTCCATAGAAGGCTTTGGAGCGCAAACAGGACCGACCGTCTGCTCCGCGGACATGTGACGACCTGACGCCTCTGCAGTCCGCCCTCACCCCGCGGGCTCCTTGCCTCTCCCTTCCCTCCTTCTCTAAAGAGGAAGGAAAGGAGAGGGTGCTCCTCTCCAAGGACTTCGTCCCACCTGACGTCTGGACCCTGCGCGGTCCAGGCTCGGCTGCTGGTGGACCGAGCCAACCGTGTCTATGAGAAGAGCAGTCGCACTTATAGCTTTGTGTTTGAGGGGAAGGGAGGATGCTTTGTTACGTGTGCGCTTTATGTGTGGTAGACTTCAGACTGCTATCCGTCCCACAGCTCTAGGTGAACGAGCTGCCGAACTCAGGAAAACCGTGTCACCTGGTAGAACTGTGTCTCCCATCAGAGCTCGGACCGCCAGCTCACACACCGGCTTTGGGACGGTATGTGAGCTTTTCAAAGCAGAAATGCTGCTCAGTCCTTAGAAACTGTTCAAACAATCACCTGGTGTTTCCAGCCGTGTCCTGACAAAATAAAGGCTGATTTTTTTTCTCTCCCCCATTTACGTGCAGCCAAGAAGCAAATTGCGGCTTTTCCCCTATGGATTTTGTGTTCATCCAAGGCTAATGTTGTTAGCACGTGTTAGCCTTCGCCTAACCCTGGCTTCTTCCGGCTCCGTTCCGCCACAAAAAAAAGCACTGACTACATGGATTAAAAATACAATGATGAGCGAACAGGCGCTTTTAAAATAACTATAACAATAAAAAAAGCATGTTTAGAAGATCATCTTGTATATATTATATAGAGCTGCCACATATATTTATGTGGGAGCTCGACTTGTTTACAGCTGGACTCATTTCCTCTTCCTGTATATTAGATATAAGTGTGGCCCATGTAGACATTTGTTATAATCGGAAAAAGTTTTTCTGGGCCCATGAACACGGTTGAATTCTAATCCGATCATTAATCCGATCAAAACATTTTGAACAAGTAACCGCGGCTAGTGTTCCCCTGCTTATTTGCATTTTAATATTCACCGTTTCACGCATATGCTGCTAAACACAGGGTTTTATTGCTGAGAGTAGTTTCAAACGTTCCTCAGTATGAGTGCCCTGATTACAGCGTAAGAAGCTCGATAGCTGCGTATTGGCCCAAATCATAAGCCGGATCACATGCTGTTTACCCCCATTAGTTGTCCTCCACATTCGCGGATTCTGTGTATTTACGGATGTCTCTGGTCCCTAACCCCCGTCAATACAAGGGGAATACTGTACTTGTTTTCTTAAGGTAATTTTCCATGTTTACAGTGTTATTAATAAATCACTGTCTGGAGTTTTACAATCTAAAATTGATTGATAATGAAGATCATGTATGTATGAGGCTTCTTGCCACTATCTGAAAAAAAATCGAAATTAAAAAACATGGGTCATTGTGTTCATTTTTATATTAACTCTTGCTACTTCAGGTAAAACAGGGGGTTAGCTGACATCATGTAACCACTTATTATTCAGATTGTAATTAACTGGACAATGTGAACAAATTACTGTCTGCTCCATTCAAGCAAGTTTATGTGAACCAGAGAAAGCATTAATTAATGCAGAGCTCTGCTTTCATTGTGGCTCATTTGAAGTCATGACAGCCATAAATAATTAACATTTATCTAACATGACATGCATTTTAGTCTCATTTTTTTATTTGCACGGTCTGTATGTATGTTGGCATCTAAGTGAGTATTTTTTTCTTTATTTTGTTTACTAGATAATAAGCATAGGTAAAGTAATCTTTTTTAGCTTTTTGTCTGGAGTCTATGTGTGATTCGTGTTTTGTCTACCTTGAAAACTGTAAAGTGTGACTGAAAGTCTGAAAGTTGCTCATTTAACTTGATTTTTTTATCCAAACCTCCTACAATAGCATTTAAACACCTTACAAAACATTTGTAGAAGTCGGCTGAATGCATTTGTGTGACCGGAAAGAATTAATGCCTAACAGTCCAGCTGTCTGCATGCAAGCCAGCCTCCCCTCAGCAGAATGTCAGTCTCATTTATATGGAGTGCAAAGAGCAAATCATTTACATTTTAAAATCGGCAAACTTGGAAAAGTGACCAGAATCATTTCATGTTCAGTCCAATGGTATCTTATTGCCTGGGGATCAAAAAACCAAAATCATTTGACACTGTGCTGTCAGACTGTAATCTCAGTGGAAATGAAACATTCATCAACAGTTTTGACTAAAAGGGCCCACTTAAAAAGTCTTAGTGCTTATGCCAAACACTGCCTGACATTTTTGCTGCAGAGTAATCAATCTTCATTTACAACTTTTTTGGCAAATACTCAGAGCTTTATGTTATACTTAACTTTATACCGTGTTTTATTTTACAAGCAGGCATTTTAAAAGAGGGATTTTGAACCTTTATTGGTTACTGTCAAAAACATGATGTTGATGTGATAAATCAAGTCACTCTTTACCTGTGAGTGAAATGTCAAATGAAACTTGCTTAAAAGATCTCGACTGTGACGTGCAACGCTCAGCACAGATCAAGTGATCTTCTTATGTCTTGCATTGGAAAATCAGAAGCAGTGAACGGCTGAACAGCAAGGCTTGTTCTGAAGGCAAACAGATGCCAAATCAGAGTGCCAGTCTTAAGCAGAGATGGACTCACCATCTGGCAGATGTAAAAGTGAAAAAGAAGAAAAAAACAATCTGTTCTCACAGTTTGTAGAAACAGGAATGATGAGGTTTTCACAACTTTTGTTATTTTATGCAACCTTTTATATAAAGAATTATTAATGATTCAATTAAGCATAAATGCTCGTAAAATTCTTGTTCTTACATTTAAAATGTTATTTATTTCTAACTTTATGACGAACATGCTGATGAAATTATCAAAATAATTACTTCATAAAATTAGGATATGGTGTAAAGATTCAGTACTGGTGACCTATGAAACCAGACTTTAAGGTAATTATTTCAAATGATCTGAAAAGACTTTTTCAGCCGTTAAGTGGTCTGTCCCTCTTAAACAGTAGGTCAACCAATCAAGCTGGAAACTGCAGATGTAAAAGAAGATATCAGAAGATATTGACCCCATGAAAAAAGAGCTCAAAAGGTTGTCATTAAAGAAGCTGGGTTTTCAAAAGGGGTTTATTATAGCATATTCATGTAAATAAAAATGATTTTTTTTTTCGTTTTTGAAAAAGGAGCAAAGTCATTGAAATATAACTAAAGGGGACTTTTTAAACCAGTTCAAGAACTGAAGGAAGATTACTTAGAGGAGTCGACTGGGCAAAAATATGGGGGTCACAAGAAATCAACAATGCAGAAAAGCTTAATGTTATTGGAATTACTTGGACCATGTGCGCAAAAAATATTTACTGTAGCAGTTCCTTCAAGAATTTGCAGGCTTTTTTTAAATGAGTGTTGCACAAAAATACGTAAAGTTATTACTATTATTTCATTTTAACTTCCATTTCTCTCTGAAGTGTTTGAAGTTTGAAATTGAACAAGTCATTCAATTAAAATATTATTTGAAAAACACCTGTTTCAGCCAGAAAGCTTGCTCACTTACATCTCTGTCTGGTAATATAACTGTTTTTAATAGAATACAATTGTATACATTTATACATTTATTGCTTATTATCACATCACTTTACCAAAAGGTTTTAGGTCTTCCAAGTTGACAAACTGTAACATGAGAAAAAAAGCGCTCGGAGTAGAACCGCTCCTCCTTTACATCCAATGGAGCCAGTTGAGGTGGCTCGGGCATCGAGTCCGGATGCCTCCTGGACGTCTCCCTGGGGAGGTGTTCCGGGCATGTCCCACTCGGCGGAGGCCCCGGGGAAGACCCAGGACATGCTGGAGAGACTACGTCTCTCGGCTGGCCTGGGAACCCCTCGGGGTCCCCCCAGAGGAGCTGGAGGAAGTGGGTGGGGTGAGGGAAGTCTGGGCACCTCTGCTTAGACTGCTGCCCCCGCGACCCGGTCCTGGATAAGCAGAGGAAGATGGATGGATGGATGGATGGATGGATGGATGGATGGATGGATGGATGGATAGCTTGATTCTTCTTCTTTCTCTTTCGGCTTTTCCCATCAGGGGTCGCCACAGTGAACAAGTCACATGGTAAACTTGGCAATGTTTTACGCCGGATGCCCTTCCTGACGCAACCTTCTCAAAGCAACCGGGCTTGGGACCGGCACAGAAGTAGAGAAGGGAACAGGGAGCAGCCCAGATTCGAACCCTGGTTTCACGGACGGAAGGCGCCGCAAACCAGCACGAGCTAAACCGGCTCCCTGATGGATAGCTTGATTGGGGACTCAAAATTAGGTCTGAGTGCATTTTCCATCTATTCATCACATTTTATACTTCACCTTATCTTTCTTCTTGTGTTTTCTTTTCACTTCTGTGAACACTTGACCCCATTAAAGTGACATCAATGGGGCTTCAGAGACATTTTTATTGGTCAAAACCCCCCAAAATTAGCTCATCCACCAGTTTTAATTGCAGTTCTCATTTAAGTTGCAAGATTTTTGATCCTTAAAATACTTGATCCCTGAGTATCTTCTCTCTTAGTGATGATAGTGTTTAAGGCAAAGATTGAGATGTTTTCTAATTGTGTAAATGACTTCTTTTAATGAATGCAGTTGGGGTAAATTTTCATCGACGGTCCAATAACTGAATAGGAAAATCAAGTTGAATGGATCTAATGGATTTGTTTGGATTTGTTTTCACATGCACTATGCAAGTCATTAATGTGTAAACAGTATGCAGAGGCAGTGATGAGATGCCAGGATGTATGCTGGGAGCCTCTCACTGGAGGTGGTGATGGGGGTGGTGGTGGTGGTGGTGGGGGGGGGGGTTACATTCACTGTAGAACAATCGACAGATTTAAATGGTTGTTTGGAGAACTCATTCAAGCAACATGAAGCCATCATGGAGTCATTACAATATCATCAGATTCCCCCCAAAAAATGAACGTTTTCTCACCCCATCAATATTACTCTGAGCCCTACACCAAAACCAGGATTGCATAGCTATCTTTCTCTAGAAGGGAGAAGTTTAAGTGTCTCAAACAGAAAACATGTTGAAATTGAATACCTCTTTTATAGGTTGTGTTGCGTTGTCGTATGGCCTTCGCAGGTTCGGATGGTTCAGGACACCAAAAATGTACAGTGGGAAAAGAAATGAATCGCACGATAGACTGTATGAAAGTTTAAACCTTTGCAAACGGGAGAAATGCACAGACACTACCAGGCAAAAGCTCCACTGTCTTCTGTTCTCTCTCTGCTACCAAAGATGACAGTTTTTTTTTTATTATCCAGCAGAGCAACATGTAAACATGTAAAATTTGTCATTAGATAGATTCTGTGTCAAGCTAGCTGATATTTCCGCGCCAATTAAGGACAATCACTTCTGCAAGTTTAGTCTGTAATCCACAGGTGTCTCTGTTCCTCAAACACTCAACACAGAAAAGAAAACATGACCCCAGCACTTCCTATCTGGTGATATCTGGTTTCACTGTTTACTTTGCAGCAAGCAAGCACAGGTGTTGTTGCAAGACACAAATATAAAGAATCAAGTAAATGTATAATTAAAAGCCACAAAAATATAATGGAATCTCTGATCATCTCCACGCTTGTAGGTAAATAACAAAACAAATAGAGGAATTAAACAGCCCTGTGGAAATAAACAAAGCTGGTAAATAATTAATGAAATTATTTTCCTTTTGAAAAACTTAGCAGTTACACATCAGACATAATTAAAGAAACCCCAAATCATTTTATTAGACATGCTATAAATAAAGAACAGAAAGAAGGCAGAGTGCAGACACTGATGAATTAAATCAATAGTGCTAAGATGTGAGTTAAGATAGTATGAAGTAGTCAGTAGTCAAGGCGAAAGCCAAATCCAGGCTGAAGATGACAAAGGCAAGTTAGCCTGTTAATGTTCATCATACAACGGTCACATTTCATGCCCTGGTGTATCGGCCCGTAGAGGAGGGAGCTGCAGTGGTCACATAAGGGGGGGCTTGAGTAGGCGCAGTGCGTAGCGCTCTTGCCTCACATCAAAAAGACCCCTGGTTCAAGTCCTGGCTGGGAAACAGAACCTCAATGGGGGACCTTTCTGTGTGGACTTTGCATGTTCTCCCCGTGCATGCGTGGGTTCTCTCCGGCTAATAAATAGTTTAAGTTGTCCATAGGTGTGAGTGTGACTGGGTGTGTGATAGTGGCCCTGCAGATTGGCAAACTGTCCAGGGTGTTCCCTGCCTTCGCCTGCAAGTGTGTTTTCTTTTCCAGGCACTCCAGTTTCCTCCTACACTCCAAAAACAAGCTTCACAGATTAATTGGTGACTTTAAATGGCTCTTAGGTTTGTGTGTGAGTTTGTGGCCTTGCAACAGACTGGCGACCTCTTTAGGTGTACTCGGTCTTCGCCAAAACAGTAGCTGTTGTTTTACGCAGCTCAGCGACCCTGAAGCCTGCTCTTAAATATATGGATGGATTTTGATATAGTAGATATGATCTATTCTAGGTACTTTAAATAGATAAAAAGGAAACATGTAAAAATTATTAGTTATTAGTAGTATGCATACAAATGCATGTATTCATTTGTATTTCTGTGTACAGCAAATACATTTTGAAAACTCTGTAAAGCCAAAAGAAATACAGGTTTCTTTGCTCGCATTGAAAGGTGAATGCTGTATAATAGTATAGTTCCACCTAAATAAGGATTTTGTTTGTTTTTGCCCCCCCCTTTATTTTTTGTTTTATTTGTGCAAAGCTCTGACTGCCTACTGGCCAAAAAGCAAATTCCAAAAATAACTCAACACATAAACTTAGCAAGGTTCTGAGGCTTATTGCTAAAATATAGGTGTCAGGGCATGGCGTCAGAGGGCACTAATGGCTGGCCAAGCTTTGAATGTGCAAGTCCGAGTGATGCAGTGCCTCTGCTTCCTGGAGAAAATAGAACATGATGTGGTGGATGGGAGTCGGGGAGTAAGCTGGAGCTTGAAAGTGAGTATGTGTAAACATACTGCAAGCAGGCATAGCTGTATTTCAGTTAATGGTGCAATGAGATAAGCATTTGGTTGGCTGGCTCACTGTTCATCAAAGATAAGGGGCAATCATAGAACAAAAGAAGTGCAGAAGTGAATATAGCTCTGTAAAAATGTTGGCTATCACAGTGAATACACAGAAAAGACAGGATGATAAGTACAAATTTGAAGAGAATTGCAAATCAGGTAGCTATAATTTAAGTTTTTTTTGGCCCAGCAAGTCTTGGGTTTTAAGATAAACGATTATACACTGATTGATTTGTTTAGCATTTCATATACGGTGTTCAGGTTTTTGTTATTTTTTTTATAGTGGCTAAGTTTTACTTTTGCTTTGTTTCTCCACACCATACTAGCATGCTTGTCTTTTCACACAAACACAATTTGGAATGTAGACACATATTCAGGGTGCATTGTGATTTTGGTCACAAAAACAGAGCTGACCACTACAAAAAGCACAGAGTCTGTTGCTATGTGAATGTGGTAACAGTTCGGGATTGATACTTGCTACTGTCCAACAGAAATTAATATATTAATTCAGTCCTGCAACTTTATAGTTGTGAATTAGAGGCTTAAAAGTATCAAAGGATGCAGTTTTACAAATGACTACAGGAAACTGGTCTCCCTTTTCCAACTGTAACCTTGCATCAAAAAAATAAGTGTGTTCTGGGTGACTTTTTTTGATGTGTGTTGTAATTTTTTCTGTTTGTGACAAGTATGACAAATTGAATTTCATTTCAAACCTGCTGTTTTTTAGAGCTGAAATTACAGCATTACCTGTTTTTGGTTTGCTTTTCGTTTTAAGTCCAGATACAACTTAAAAGCATTACATTTTTTGGCAGCCACTGTTAAAACTAGTAGGCTATTACCCATTGCACTTTTACCATCAACCTATGTTTTTTTGGACATAGTTTTATAGATTATTATTATGTCTGTCTGCTGCCATGGCAACAAAGAAGCAATATAAATGTTGGACTCACCTCATCAACTGAAGTGTTCACATTTTCATAAAAACCTACTGAATATTGAATAATGGAAGTCACTGCTGCTTAACACTAGAACGTCCGTAGGGCAGCCATTTGGCTTTTCTACCTACAATGTCCAAGGGACAGCCAAGTGGCTGGATTAGTTAAAATTTACATGCCCAAAGAGTAGCCTTCAACATAGTTTGCACATGAACAGCACAGCCATTAGGCTGTTCTTTTGGCATGCAAAAAGGACAAGCCAAGTGGCTGCGCAAGTTTTCACTATTTCCCCTCACTTCTAGTAAGAGGTCACCACAGTTTGTTTTTTCTTTTTTGGCTGAGATTTATCGTTCATGCACAAGGGACAATTCTTTACCGACATAATACTGAAATGTTCAAGCAAAGAAATCATGTGGTCAAAGTCATATCTTCAACCCACTACTTGTCTGCGCATACTTGGTACTGCCCCAAAATCTCCTTTCTGCATTTGCCACATGGTATACTTGTAGCAATCAACAAAGCGCACTCTGGCATTATTGTTCGTGTACTGACTATTCACCTGGCATATTACCCGTTTCCCTTTGCCAGGTATGGGAGGTTGTCACCAAACACGGTATTCCTTTTTCGCCTTCACAGCTCCCGCATGTACCTGTGCAAGGTTTTTTACTGATTCTGGAAGCTCCCAGTGAATTTTGCCTGGGTTGAAAGTTTGATGCAGTTGGCAACAACAAACCCACAAACATTGGAGATTGCAGGAATCCTGTCAGTCCCAACTTGTTCCATGCGCGTGCCCTTGACATCAAAGTGTAAATGCTGCATGATATCTTTGAAGTGGTTTCTGACCATAGTTTTTTTGAGACCAGTGGATTTCCCATTTTCGCCAACCATCTTGCATCTTGCGTTTTGCATGGATGGAAGTTTTATCCCCCCCTCACAAGGAGGATGGCAATGAACCCCAATAGTTCAGGGAGGGCCATCAACCAGCTGTCATCTTCTGTCTGACGTTCATGCTGAACAACACAGTCCCGAATAGTCTAAAGCATGTTCAGAGTGAGGAAACACAGGGAAATCTGTAAGCGAGTCGACACCGTACTTCTGACCAAAGCAGTTGGCTCTTCCTCAGCAGTGTAACATTCAATTGTGCTGTGATGGAGAGGCCTCCCAACCTTTTCTGAATGCCACATCGTGCCATCTTTTGCTTTTTCTGTTGGCACAGTGTGTCTCCTCTCTGTCGTCCTCTCTTTTCTGATGGTAATGAAATCTCCTCATCTGTGATCTGATTTCTGAGATCTGAGCAATGAAAACCTTCAGCAATGTAAAGATATATGTTGTTTCACTTGTTTATTTTAATTTTTTTTGTTTTTTGTTGAATTCTAGTTGAAACTATAAATTCCAAAACATGTCAAATAGGCCTCCTTTGCCTCCCCAGTCCAAGAAACATATGGTTAAATAAAATGACTAAATTTCTCATAGGTGTGTATGTGAGTGTGCCTGGTTATTTATCTATATGGCCCTGCAATGGACTGGTGACCCATCCAGGGTGTACCCCTCCCCAGTTGCTTGTGACTAGCTGGGATGTGCTCCAGCAGACCCCTGTGATCCTGACCATGATGAGCAGGCACAGAAAATAAATGGATAGACAACTGCTAGAATCAGCAAATGAGAACAAGATGTTCATGAAATCTTATCAAAAGAAATATCAGTCTGAGTCCAGCTAAAAGACTGTCTCTTCTCCCTCAGAGTCAAATGGGTTGACTTGCTCCAGGATAATTTTCAATGTCTGCTCAGGGTAGTAAAATTAAAGCATCTTGGTTTTTCAGTTGACAAACTGGGAGTCAAAGCTTGTCAGAGCTTGGAGGCTCTTTTGAAGCAGAAAAACATCCCCCACCCTGATCTGAGTAAAGAATGTGGTTAGCTAGGGCATGTCTTCATCCAGATGATCAGGTAGTTGGTGCTGCATTTACAAATGAAAGGTGGCTAATTGAAGGCTGTTGAATTAGTCATTTCGAGCCACCCAGCCATTTGGCTGTGCTCTGGACGCTGCAGGGGGAGTGAAAAATCCTGGGCGTTCTAGTGTTAATCTGGAACACAAACACATGCCAGTGAATCACACTAATCAGATGGTAAATGATTGAATAGTCCGTTAACCTGTTAAAGCATGCTCAAGTCTTGTAAATACTGTCTTAAACGCCTAACATCTGATGCTTGAATGCAGTGCAAGAGCTGTGTTAGGATACGTGATTGTTTAAGGAGAGATGCCATGCTTTTATTACGATGCAGCATATACATAAATGTGCACAGGACCATTCTAAACCAGACCAGACTGGTTCAGACTGTACCGCTCAGTGCAAACTAGGCTTAGGTGTCACATCCTCTGTTCTTTCCCTTTTGTATTGGGTCAAGTGTTTAAATTATTAATATTATTATCTTATTTTTTCAAAGAGGGTTAAATGTAACTAAACACACACATATATTTTATAATATTTCTTCATATTGAGTCAATCCAAATTCAATGTTGAATGTTATTAATGTTGAACTACTGTTGATGAGGTTGGAACATTATTGTTACATCATAATATTATAGATTGAATTCTATAATCTGATAGGTCAATCAGACTTTTGAAGGGGCCTATGCAAAATACATTGTTTGAGCTTTTAAGTAATGCTTATTTCGAACAAAAAGAAACCTCATAGCGGTATTTTGATCCATTCTTGCATTTCTGAGTATTCCTCTAAAAACCTGCGCTCTGAGCATCAACCTCTCCCAACCCACGAAGAGTAGGTCCTTACGAGCTGACGTAGACCAGGAAGATTCTGTTCTGCCAGCACCGCCCCCAGGCTAACACACACACACACCCACTTTCTCCACTGAGCTGGCGGTGATCGACAAACACTTTTTTTTTTCTTTCACTATATGAACATCCATCTTTGCAAAAGTCTGGATGTTGTTTGTTTTCGTAAGCGAAACGCAGACACACTGCCGAGGCCGACTCTAGGTTGACGTCATGAAATGGGTGACACCCACAAGGAGCGAAAGCTGATGTCTCAGAGATCGAGTCATCCTACTTCCTGGTAGGAAATTGGTTTGTGAAAATAACTCATATTTCGTATAAAAAAAGGCGTTTTTTGTGTGCCAAAGGTAATACATTATCATATACATGAATATTGTTTACTATAAAAGGTTTAGGAATAGCATGGTACAGGCCCTTGAACTCTTATATGTGTTGTGTTACACATTCGCAGAGTTTGGGCTAACTATTTTAACTGCCAGATAAGAAGGAAAATATATATATATATATATATTATAATATATATATATATATTTATATTCTTTCAGCAGTCTAATTAAACTGAATTTCGTGAAATCAATAGCTCATATATCGTCTGCTTGTTAAACAAGTAACACCAGCACCAATTTTATTTTTTATCTTTTGTGTCCCAAGTGTTTGTTGATCAATATTTCTGCTTTGTCTCTGTGATGTAAAGCTAATTTCAACAGTTTTATGCAGGACTTACAATAATTACATTTTGCATCCTGACCTCAATAAGGCTGTGGCCATTTAAAACCTAGTAACTCACACGTGACACTGTAATGATTAAATACATTTTCAAGTACATTGCCCTATTCCTTTGAAAGCCTTTACCCAGCCCTCTCTGTAGCAATTGAATAATAAAATGTTTCAAAGCCTGAATATAGGTTACGGGTATATCAGCCACCAAATCTCAAATGAACTGTAATTACATTTTGCATGAATTTTCTGTCAGTTCCCTGGCAGATTTCTTTTTACTTTCTTACAGTTTCTTGTCCTTTTTTTATTAGAATACTGACACACAAACTGATTATGATTTAAACTGGTTTAGGTTTTCATGGTTTTAAAAGAAGGCGGTTCCTAATGATGTCAGAAATGGAAATGCTTTAATGAGAGTGCTATACAGGTCTGGAGGAGAGCCAAAGAAAACGGCAGCTTCTGTGTGAGTCTGCAGAATGACCCCCCATAATTCAAGTGTCATTGGACAGATATGTTGCTTTCTTTCTGTGTGGACCTTCTATAAATGTCAGGACTTTCTGGTCATTGTAAAGAATGATTTAATGAAGATGACTGCATTTGATCATGGCACAGAAAATGGACGATTTTGGAGTAGATCGGAACGTTCAGTTTGATAGGGTAACAATTATATATCCTACACATGTTCTGCATATAGGGAATGTTTGTTTTTCCACCCATTTAAAAATGGTTTAATCTTTTTACTCCCCTGATTGAGTCAGACATGGACAGCTAATAGCAAGTTTCAGACAAAATATTCCAATAAGGACACAACGTACAGCACCAGTTTGGAACAACATTCTTCTGAGAGTGAAAGCATGTAAGAGGCAAATATTATTAACACTGTCACAAATACAGAATTGCAATGTTGGTGCTTTTGGATGAGTTACAGGCTGATATAGAAACACTCCCAGTAATAAAGCTTACATCAATCACAAATTGAGATTTTTTCTATTTTTCTCCAACATCACACTTTAGATTGGTCTTCTGCTTTGTGCAGACCATGTATTCAGTAGATTTTAGACAAGACTCTTCAAACATATTCTTAATATTTGTTGAATAGGAATACTTTCTCTTTGTTCCCACACCAATTCTGAAGGAATTTTATTACAGTACAGTATTACGAAAGCAAAATTATAAGAAACTTAAGCAACTTGTAATAAAACATAATTAGAGTAGAAGACATCTGCCCCAAGTAATTATTTTTTTATTATTTGCCAGCTCTCACTGCATTAGTTCTTTTATTTTTGGACCCTTGAATTAGCTGTTTGATGCTAGAAAAACAAAAAAAGGAACAGACAGCTGGCAACCAAAGCAGAAGAAAAGAGACAGAGCCTAAATGTTCTTGCATTGGCAGTAACACAGGTAGCTGTTGTTTCCAAAGAAGTGTAATTAATCTCTTTGCTGTCTAGTTTGCTTTGAATAGATACACGAACCATGTATTGGCACAACTGGGTTCTTCCGCCTGACTCTTATTGTGCTTTGCTGTCTGTCTGTAATCAGCGCACTGATAAGAGTGGTCTCACTAAATTACAGTGAGATGACATTCAGATTGAGTGCCACTCACATCCCAGGGGCTCTAATCAAAACACAAACTAACATGATTTGTTGGAAAAGGCAATGTCTTGATCAAACTGCATTTGATTCTAAGGTAAAGGTTAGCTACACCAGCCTTGAACCCGCCGTTTGCACTGCTTCTAGGTTTGCTTTAGACAAAATTGCTGCAGATATGTGTCTGAACTGTACAATTATTAAAGTAGACTGAAGGGGCCTAATATTCAGGAGGAAAGATAAAGACAGAAGTCAAACGACTGAGCTGTGCAGCAGTTTTAGTGTTGCTGACACAAAAGAAAGAAATAAGCCAACCTTTAATATAATCTAAGTTAAAAGGTTTATTGTAGTTTTTATTTAAAATGATGTGAAAAAATTCAATTCAAACAAGAGCTTGTTATATTCACTTTATATGCAATTTATTAATGATAATATTTTAACTTTAATGAATATATGTTAAACTATTTCTAAAAGAAACAAAGTGTTTTGTGCAAATGTTTCCCTTTTCCAAAAGTCATTCACTGGCCTTTTGCTTAGCTTATCTATGAATGTTTTGTTGCAGCAGAATTCTAATTTCGTCCTGCAAGCTGCCCACCAATTTGAACTTATTTGTCATGGTTTTCAATCAATTGTTGAACTATTTTGCAGCGTGGCAGGGTGCATTATCCAGCTAAAAGGGGCCACTGCCATCAGGAAGTGCTGCTGCCAGGAAGGTGGGGGGTGAGTGTGATCTGTCATAGTGGTTAGATAGGTGTGTCAGAGCATATTATGGCCAGAGCATCACATTGTCTCTGCTGACTCGGTTTCCCCCTGATGCATCTTGTCCCTGGAAAAAACATTTGGATGGAAAATACTCTTTGTTGTGTACTATATCTTTAATTTTTAGGTTTGTTGTCGTCTGTAAAATACAAAAAAAGCACAAGTCAGTAAGATTAGTTCTGCTCATCATATTCTCCAGTGCACTATGAAACTACAGAAACAAAATCACAAGCTATAGCTGCGTTTTTGCAGTATAAATACCCGTCTGTATCTTTTCTGCAGTTATTCTTCACAATTAACCTTGATAGTATTGGTTCCTTTTTAAAAAGAAAATCAAAGTTATCATCTAAATTGACCCCAAAGAAGCATTGTTTGATTTTACAGTCCTACTTTATCTATCTACATGGAAGAATGTTTGTTTTTGTTTTTTTTTTTTAAAGAGCTCACATGTGAGGATGAAGAAAGCTGAAATAAAGGCCATAACCTTCCATTGAAAGAAAAATAGAAAGTGCAGCTTTGAACAGGTGTCTTAGCTATTTGACCAGTCTGTATCTGCACACCTTTATGTCCGAAATTAGTACTCTGGCAATTCTAGCATACCCTATATGAAAGTCTGCCACAATTTGTACTTCAGTGGTTCTAATGTGGCTTCAGAGCGGAATAGTCAGCTCTCACAGCTCACACACCATTGGACATTATTCAATTACAACCCTGTTGCCAGTTTCATGGCTGTTCTTCTATGAATTGCTTATACATGCTAGGATACTTTCCAAAAAGGTGATTGCTCCAGGGGCACTGTGAAAGAGCATCTCTTAAAACCTGGCCATGTCAAAGTCAGTCAAATACTCTCACATGACAGACTGAAGAACTTACAGTTCATTTGCTGTTACCTTCAATGATGTAATGCTTCCAGATTTAATTTCAGTGAGGAAATTTAAAGGAAACGTATTTGGTGCTTTTGAAATGATGAGCTTAATTTTCCATCTCAGCTGTGTTGGTCCTAAACTTCTGATATACTGACATTTTCAAATTGTAAAAATAGTGGGCAAGTCTTCTTTTTTAAAGTGTTTTGTTATTTTAAACCAAGAGAGACTGTGCAACTAGTTTCACTTTACTTTAAGGTGTGTGTTCAGGCTGGACAAATTTTGTTAGCTTAAATTGTAACAGAGTTTGTTTTCCCCCCTAATCTGGAACAAAGTTTCAGTCTGAATACCCAGAACCACTCTGGTAATCAATTTTTGGGGGAATACTTAAAATCAAAATGAGTACAACAATGATCATGAGGATATATTTAAATGAAATTAAATTCCTTTATGATCAATCAAAAAACATTTTTTATATCAGTGTTGATTCAAATCTTTAGTATTTTGCAATTCTACATTTTAAAATACTTTTAAAACAAGAAATTGCATTGCATGTATTTATTTAAACAATAAATATTGCAATTTGCAACATTGTGATGCATTTCTTAAGAGAACTGCTGCATCAGCATTTTGATTGTTTAGACTGCCACATGCATCAAGATTTGACAACTAGCCTGGAAAGCAGTGTGTCACGGTATGAGCAATAATCTAATGGTAAATATAGAAACTCCTTTTTTGTGATCCTATTCCTTTCTGCTTGAGGCTTCAACGTGTCTTGCAAAAAGTATATGGAGAAAGTAAACAGTTTAGCAAATTCAAAAGCAAAACAAATTTGAAATGCACTGGGATAAAAAATATTGATATAAAAAAGTAATCACCCTTTGAAATGGAAAATAAATACAATTACTGTATTATTTAAACTTGAAATACTTTCTTATAACAACCTTTGCAAGTGTTTTAAATCAGAAAATTAAAATAATAATCAAATAATTATGGAATCCCTATTTGTAGAAGTGCAAAACAATTTAAAGCGTTATTTTTTTTGTTATATTAATATTTAGTTAGAAACTTGATTCAGTCATTTTTACATTTCTTTCACTATTTGTTACAAATCTTCTAAAATTATTTTACAATTTCATGCCTCTTTTGGTTCTCCTCACACATTTTTTTGAGATGTTTGTGTATATTCAGACAAGCTATTTATTAAATACCCATGTATGTATTACTATTTATGATGTCAAAATAACAAATCCTCAAGTTGGTTGAATATTAAAATGTAATTTAGAAAATGTTCTCACAAGAAATTTTTTTGTGTGCATTAACTTTGAATGCAACAAAAATAAATAATAAATTTAAGGCGTATGTTTTTTTAAAGTGATTTTGTTGCTAATAAAAAGCCCAAACTGATTTGGGGAGTATTCAGACTGTGCATATTCGGTCCGCTTAAAGTGAACCAGACTTCGTTTCACCCGATAATCCAGAACAATTTTCAGTCTGAATGCAACCAAGTAAACCCTGGTCCAGGGTCCCATTTTTCGAGTCTGTTAGTTTCCAATCAGACTGAGCTTCAGTTAGCTCTGAGATTGCTTGTCTGCATACAATCCGTCCTTAGAGCAGAACAGCTGGACCAAAACGGCCACCGTAGCAAGTTGTCATGTGATGTAAACAGATAAGGAATAAAGGAACTGATGAGCTTCAGAAAAATTTAAAGCAACAATTGTCTGTTTATCAGACAAAAAAAAGACTTCAACTTTTTTATTTTAACACAGCAACTCATTAAAATGTTTTTGGATTAATGAAAACAACTTTTAACGTGATGCACATTGCTTCTCACTGTTTTCCCAGCAATCTATACGTCATAAATACTCAGCGTACCTTCATACCCGACGTCTCCTCAGCACTGCAGCTGCTAGCATCATTTGAATTAAAGCACATACGGCACGTCTCCTTGCCAGTAACCAATGTACCAAAGTAACAAGTAAGAAGTGTTGTTCCTGAAGTTCAAAACTGGTAATCCACACATATAATTTTAATAAGTTAAAAGTCCCAATAAAAATTGTACAGCGCAGCACGGCCATCTTTCTCTTGTTGTTTTGACCCGCTTATATTTCATGACCAATGACCGAAGAGATTTTTAGACACATGGTTTTGTTTACAAGCTTTGGTCTGGAGCATGTTAATCTGCTTGACTAAACTCAACAACAAGTAAAAAACCTAGAAATATTATGGAGCAAGCTTCTATGGCTCTTTATGTGAGTGTATAAACTGACAAAGAGGAGGGAAAACACACAAGGTGACAGAATCACTTATATTGGAATAAACTGCTTTGCAAAAATAAATAGCATAAGTAAATATGTGAAATGAGCACAGAAACCTTTTCACTAACACTCTGTCTCTTTCCTCACTGTGATTTACTAATCTCATCCCTCCCACAATATTCACCTTGAGGAACGCCACCCATTATTCCCTGTTCGACTGTCTCTTGAGTTGCTGGGATTATTTTTGGATGGCCGGGGGCTGAATGGAATGTCTGAATTTAAGCCCAGCTGAGTAAAAGAAGAGAACCACATGCAAGAGGATGCTGTGAACAAGGGCTAAAAATGAAAGAAGTGTTATGAGAAGAGGAAGCAGGAGCCCTGATGTGATGATCAGCGATCTAAAAGAACAAAAGGAAGAACTAATGATGAGAAATGCTGTTAATTCAATTTTGATGGTGAGGGAGGGGATAAACATCTGTCATGTCAATATGCTGTTTTCTTCTTTTGTTACATCTCCCATAGCACCTAAGTCCATTTATAAATTGTTGTGAATTTACACACAAAAACATTCAAACCTTACCAGATGCAAAAATAAGCAGACAAACATCTGAAAAGAAACATTTTATGAAACCATTTTTTTTTCGTGTGCTTGGTCACGCTGTGTTTCTAGAGACACTTGGCTTCTCACTGGTGATCTCATTCCAGGTGGGGGGTCGAAACAGCCACCGAAGCTGGTCGTCACATCATTAGGAATGAAGGAACCTGTGAGCCGATGACAAATGTGAAGCAATGATTGTCGTTTTATCAGGCAGAAAAAAAGCTCCAGCTGTTTACTTGTTAAAACGTTTATTTTAACACAGCTAAAAATGTTTTTTTCATACTTTTCTGTGTCTCGTTATGCGAAACGTGCCCCATGCTGCTGTGATGTCACCCTAAAAGCTACATTTTTGGTCCCTAACAGAAATATCCTAAAATGCCATAACACCACAAGGATAGGACACAGCAACTTATTAAAATGTGATTGAATAAATGCAGGCTCATTTGAAACACGTTTAACGTGATATACATTGCCTCTCACTGGTTTCCCTACAATCTATAAGTCACAGACACTTATCAGCGTGCCTTCGTAGCCAGGCTAACCATTCCAAGGTTTGCTCCATCAGTCAAACAGCCCAAAAGCAACAACTTACCTTGCATTTCCAACCTCAGTGTTGTTATACCGACCTTCAGAGCCTAGTACTTAAAGGATGCTTTTCGTTCCATGCCAGATTACATTAGAACCCAAACTAGGGTTTGCTTGATTACTTTGGTTTCTCTGGTTCTTTTCTCTGAAATGGAAATCTGTCTCTGGATGCTTGCTTCTACTGTTTAGGACAGCACAGTTTGTAAGTGTGAAACAATGTTAATTGTGCAACAACACTTAGCAACTGATGACCCACCCCATACCTGTGACATATAAACCCATTAAAATTCTACCAAAATACTTCCAAGGGTGATGACATGATAGATCTCGCAGTGTAGTGAACACATCCACCTAGTTTTGTAGACTATGCAGTGAATGAGTGTATGAATGGTAAAGAAGTATTGTTGTGCAGACAGGGAAAGCATCCCCCCCCCCCTTACATGTTCTTTAATTATTACTATTTTATGTATGTGTGTGAGAGGGAAGACTCTAAGACACACCTGTAAATCTCTGAGTTGAACATAATTTTAACCCATGGTTATAATTTTTTTCTAGTTTTTATGTAGTTCTGCCTATTAACATATGGTTCAGGGAGATTCAGCATGAACATAAGTCAGCCCCTTAAGTCTGATGTAATTAGCATATATGTTTGGTGTATTTTGTGGCAAATGGACCTTGAGTCTGTAATAAAGTTTATTATTATCATTCTTCTGTTAGAAAAAAAGACCGTTGTTCTTGTTTAGTCTCAAAACTGTTGGGTGTAGATCATTTTTCTTTCTCCAGTGGAAGAAGCAACTGTTATTTAGGCGTTTAAATGCTTTCTGTCCATGTGTTTTTAAACACATCTTTTCAGGAAAATACCTGAGGGCAGGTCAAGAACTCGCTGGAGACATATTCTTCAGCTGACTGGTTAACAAGCTAGTGTAGCACGTTTGTCACCGGAAGCTACTAATTGATATGAATAAGCAACTAAATGGCTAATGGGCTAGGGATCAGAAGTCTAGTTTTCGTCTCAAGGAGGGAGGGGCAGGAGACTGGAATTGTTCATGGATTAGCACCTTTAATGACTTGTGCAGATGATTTACAGTGATAAATAGGTGATAAATAGTGAAACACAGAGTGGCCATTCGCACATATATATACAAAAGCACTTCAAGAAGTAAACACATCAACATTACTTTACTCTTTTTTTAGAGGAGAAGAGTCCAGTTTCTTTTTAACTGCACCACAGGAAAAAAATGTTCAAACAAGACTCGCCCACCGTTCAGAGGCTGTCCATAGTGGCTCAAGGAAGCCGTTGTGGTGGAGAGAGTCAAATGAAGGTCTGTCGGACCATTCAGGGGAACAACAGAAAACTGCGTTTTGAGTATGAGGGGAAGACTAGAAGAAAACAAAAACCCTCTACCGGCCCGGAGGGAGGACGCAGCTCTTCTTAGTGTCAGATTCCAAGGTCGCCCCCTGCTGGCATATGCTATAACACATAGCTGCCCGTTTTGCTCCTGATAGAGTGCAGCTCCAAGGCCTATGGTTCTGGCTTCGGTGTGCAGGACGTAGGTTTTCTTGGGATTGGCAAATCCAAGCACCGGTGCTGTTGTAAGTCGGTCAATCAGTGTTTCGAAGGCGTGTTGGCACTCAGGTGTCCAACGTGCATTGAATGGTTGTTTAGCTTGACTAGGCGAAGGAGCTGATTCCTTAGGCTGACTGTGCTTCAAGCTATGGCCCCTAGTCAAGTCGTTTAGGGGTTTAGCAATAGCAGCATAGCCCTGGATGAATCTCAGATAATAACCAGCAAACCCTAGAACCGATCTTAATTCATTTAATGTTAGCGGAATTGGCCAGGATTTGAGAGCATTTATCTTCTCTGGATCAGTCTCCACACCCCGCTCTGAAACAATATGACCGAGAGAGCGCACAGAGGTTTGGAAGAGCTTGCACTCCTCAAGGGATAACTTCAGGCCATAATCTTTCAGGCGGTGAAGTACCCTCATGAGACGGTCTTCATGTTCTTCAAGGGTTTCGGAGAAGATGATAAGATCGTCCAGGAAAACAAGGACTTCTTTCAGGTGAAGGTCTCCCATACACCTCTCCATAAGCCGTTGGAATGTGCTGTGCGCATTTGTGACACCCTGCGGCATCCGGTTGAATTCCCAGAAGCCAAGTGGAGTCACGAAAGCTGTCTTTGGTTTATCTTCCTCCGCCATTTCGATCTGATAGTATCCTGACTTGAAGTCAAAGACACTGAACCAGCGGGAACCTGTGAGTGCTGAGAATGACTCTACCAAATTTGGGAGTGCGTAAGCGTCTTTAGTAGTGTGGAGGTTCAGCTTACGGTAATCAATACACAGCCTCACATCTCCGTTCTTCTTTCGGACTACCACGATGGGTGACGAAAAGGGGGATTCCGATTCTCTTATCACTCCTGCCTCCAACAGGTCACGCAGATGGTTGCGGACAGCCTCGATGTCCCGAGGATGAATCGGTCTAGCCCGATGTTTAAATGGAGTCTCGTCGTGAAGGCGGATATGATGTTTGACTTTATCCGTTCGACTGAAGTCAAGGTCATGATGCGAGAATACCTCAGGAATCTGCTTCAGCTTAGCCATGACTCGGTCTTTCCACTCAGATGGTATTGGAGAATCTCCAAAATCAAATTTCAGCTCATCAGGTTCCTGGTATATATTGATGAAAGCACGCTGAGACAGGACCGTTTGAGATACAGTGAACTCTGCAAGGGTAGACAGTGGCATGAGTGTAATTGCTTTCTCTGATTCATTAGAGATTATAGTTGGAAGCTTGTAAGGTGAGTGAGTTGATAATGTCACCAAACAGCTCTTCACACAAAGTCCTCCAGGTAGTGGTGTGGCTGGTTGCTACAATAAAACGCTCTTACCAATGGGTGGAGGATAAGCACGAATAAGACCTTCCACAACCATGGTGTGGCCAGCTGGAATTTGGACGGGCGTCTTACCGGCCAATCTCACCACATTGTCGCTGGCCCCTTGAGTTCTCTGGCTCTGGAGCTGTAGTAAATCAAGCAGTGCTTTATAGCCACTCTGAGATGTTGTGTAGCCGGAGTACTCACTCTTCAGATGCTGCTCGTAAAGCGGCTCCAAGGTGTTCATCCCCATCAGGATCTGGGAGTGGCCCCCTGGTCCGACATCGGGAACGATCAAGGCAAGGGTGTGTACGCCAACATCTACACCAACAAAGTATTTTGGAAAAACAACTGTTATCTCAATATATCCTAAATATGGTACCTCTTGTCCAGCAGCTCCCTCAACCTGTCGCAGTTCATGTAGTGGTTTCACCGGCTGGGCTGAGAAATGCTGGTTATAGCATGAGACAGGGATGGTCGTGACTTGGGATCCAGTGTCCAGTAAACACTGGACACAGTAAGCAGATTGGTTTTGGCTGGCTCGCTCGGCTGTAAGAGTCCGTAGCTGCTTCTGTATGTCAGCTAGTTGCTGGGCAAGCTGTTGCGTGATGTTGGTTAGTGCGTCAACCTTTTATTCTTCTGGAGTGTGGGTGTAGGCGTATTGAGCAAGCGCCCCGGCCCTGGATTTTGAACCGAGGTGCTGCTTCATACGCTGAGCTTTGGAAGCTTCTCTGTCTTCTTCAATTCGGAGCAACAACAAGAAGTCAGAAAAAGATGGTGGGTTAACGAGATGTAAATTCAGACCGATACCGTACTGCTCATATAGCTTCCCCGCCGCGTCTTAAACCATTGATTCCCTGCATCCTAATAAGCGTACGCGATTGGTCGTGCTGTGTCACGTGATGTCCTGATGACGCGAGAAGCATGGCCGTGATTGGCCAACTAGCTCACTTGATAGAGTGACGTCGAAGGGAAACAGAAGGTGACCAGAAATGCGCACAAAGGAAACTAACAGACGGTTAAGGCAAAACAAAGTAGGTAAAACCACCTGGGCTACACCAGTGTCCTCTTAAACTTGCAGGAGAAATGGGTGAATAAAAAGAGGTGTCTAGATCTCTGCATACACTGTTTTCCACATCATCCAGACTCGATGGCTTGCTTAAATTGAATTAAAAAGGCAGTTAAGCTTTTGGTGTCACGGCTGGAGGGACGGAAACCCAAGTGCAGATGGAAATCAGGCTGAGACTCAGGAATGCGCTTAGGAGGCAATTTAATGCTAACAGAAAGCGCCACAATGTGGGATCACAAAAAACACGAAAAGCTCCTCAAGAGAGGGAAAACTGCAAAAGGCAAAAAAAGGGAACAACTAAGCTCAGAAAAAGGCTAAGGGACAAAACAGACCTCAGTGTCGGCTGAGTAGGAAAACCACTGACTTAACAGGGACGCACCGACACTGAGGACTGAGTAGCATCAACTTAAATAAGCATGATTGCAAAGTACAGGCAGCTGTGCACTCCTCCACAGAGAAGACCAGGCAGGAAAGGGAGGGGCCATCCAGGAGGAGCGACAGCCGACCTGCAAATCACAGAGACAGTCAGGAAACAGAACAGAAGAAACACCACACTGTGTCATTTGGACTGACACTTCTGTCATCGGAAATATGTACAAAGCAAACAATGAGCCAGTTTGAGTGTTCATTTGTGAAGACCATGTGGCCAAACCGCAGGTGAGCCAGAGCATCTACTCCTGTGCAACGGTCATTGAAGCACACACTACGATACCACTGCACAAACAGAGTTTTACAATAAAAAGAGGAATTTTGCTTTATGTCCTGTAATAAAAGGAGTCAGTGAGTGTTATTTTAAAGTTTTTGAAGTGAGGTGTGGCTTTTTCACACACCTTCAGTGATTTTACAGGTGAGACTTCGTGTTAGGTTAACAAAAAGATAAAGTTTAAGCTAAAGTGGTCATTAATTATTGTTAATCTATAGTTTGGAGTGTATTTTTAACTTTCTAACAAATATTATTTGGCTCTGAAAAGTGTTAAAACAAGTTTATCTTTATTTGGTGACATGGCGTTTTTGCATTTTGACATATAAAATAAGATATGTCTTGCAACAGACTGGCAACCTGTAAGGCTGGACCCCACCTTTCTTCTGACATTAACTCCAGCACCCATGTGACCCTGAAATAGATACAGAAGGTTCTGAAAATGGATGGCAAATATAATTACTTAATTTTTCTCAGTTGCTGTTTGAAAAAAACTGTTTTTATCCAAAACCATTTAAATCTTTCTTTGTAGTGCAGTGGCTCAAACCCAATGGCTAATCTGGTTTAAAGTTTGTAATTGGCGTGTGCAAATAAAAGGTGGACAAAGAAAGGGGGGAAAAAGATATGAATATATTGGACTTGTAATGTACCACAATACAAAATAACTAGGAAATGTGAATACAAACAAATGTGAATCTAAACTACTAGTAAATACTTTTTCTCTCATTAGTATTTTTGTTTTATTTATAAACATAATTAAACAAGCATATTAATCTTTTATGTAATTTATTTAAGCTTTTGGTTTTCTCTGACCCATTGCTCTCTCTTATTAGATTTTTTTTAAACAAAGTTTAGTTAAAAATACAAGCTCAATCAAACTTAAAAAATAAGTTCACCAGCAAGTTTCTATAAGACGACAGAGTTTTAGAGCCAGTTTACAAAAAAAATTAAAATTACAACTTTTATCTCGTAAATACGAGATAAAAGTCATAGATTAAAGAGGAAACAACAAAGTTTTCCATTCATGATCTGAGCCTAGCTAGAAGATGAAATATGTGGAGCCTTTTCGAAGCTTTATTTCCGGATAGGTTTAAAAAACAGAGATTCTGAACCTTTTGGCGACTCAAAATCAGATTATTTTCAGTGGAGCCGGCTTTTCGGGGTTTGGTGTCGGTAAAGGTATGTAAAATAAGGAGCTCAGAGACACGTTTGGGTGTAGAGGACCGCTGCAGCCTTTATTTTCCTTTTCATTCACATTTTTTTTTAAACTTTTTTGTTCAAAACAAATAGTACAAATATGTATGACAAGAACAATAATCATAACGGGTATCAGTAGCTTACCATCAACAAGTATGAATGATGACTGAATGAATAATGGACACATTGTAAGCTCTCTGAGCGTCTGGAAAAGCACAGATAAATCTAATCCAATTATTATTATTACTTAAATAAATATATATTAAAAGGTGACATGTCTAAGCAAAGCAAAACAAAGCAGAATGCATGGAAAGGTCCAGAATGTCTGGAGTGGGTTAAGTCTTGTGCCCGTGGACAATATCTGAACTGTATGCATATGCGTGTTTTACCATCCTTCCAAATAAACAAAAGACTGAAAACTTTTATTTTGCTGTTTGACACCACAATTCATTATATGCTTTGTAACAGCTAATACCTCTGTGATTCTACCCCCACCCCCTGGACTATAGAGCTGTGAAGTTAATAAATACAGCAATCACCTCCTATTCTGTGAGGACATATTGATTCTAATTAGTCTTTTTATTGCTTATTGAATTATTTATGATTATGATAAACTATACCACGACTAATGTCAAGGCTGTTGGTTTCTTTTTCTCCAGAGAGGTGATGAATGTTCATTTCAATATGAGCGTCTAATGTTCATTACTTAATAGTCAGGGTTGCACCTGTGAATTGATATAAACAGCAACTTTTAACCACTGGAAGTAAACATTATTCTTATCTTGTAATTAAAGGCCTTTAATGGGTTTCAAAAACCTCTGGCATTTCTGAGCTTCCAAACTAACCACAACTTCCTAACACAACTGCTCAAAAAAGGAAGGCTTCATGTACATCAAAAACGTTTTTCATAAATCACATTTATCTTTTGTCATATAATACCATCAGGCCGTCCTGCTCCAGTAAGGTCACCTTTTGCTGCTTCTATTCCTGTTAACTCCACCCACCTGGTCTTGTTTATTAGTCACACTTGTACCTTGTTTGATGTATAAAATTAACCCTACAACACTAAAGATGTCGCTCCCGCTCTTTGACATGCCCGAACTCTTCAACTGATCACACAATCAGCGTGGGTCAGAGGATTCAGGTTGCATAATGCTACGTGCCTTGTTATCTGCGTTCAAAAAAACGCAATAAACATGCTCCAGGGTTTTTCTTTTACAACTCTATTCTGATATATAAAAGACTTGGTGTCATAATTCTAGCCAGGCACAAACCATAATTATCAATTTCTCCTTCATGATCTGTTTACAAATGGTTGGCACTTCCATGAATTGAAAAGGACGGTACCAAAACGCCACTACCAAATCAGAGTCCCTGATTGGCCAAAGTCCAACTGGTTTGACTTTCAACGTGCGTTCAGTGGTTACATAGAGACCCAAAGCGGACTTAAAAGCTTGCGTTGTGACTCATTAACTTGATATTTTTGAACATGAAAGCCTGAAATTTGCATATACATGCGCTTACATAGATTTTTTATTAGACACGGTTGCTTGAACTTAGATTTCTGACCCTGGTGTGAAGATCGCATAATGATGGAAGTCTCTTCCTCAGAATTCGCTGGAATTTCAGTAATTGAGTAAACCATTGAAGAATTACAGTAGTACAAATAATTTCAACACTGGAGCTAAAACTCTGCTGTTAAAGGGGTAATTTCAACTGCATGCATTTGAAATTTTCTTTTGAAATGCTCTTTATAGAGAAGCTTCCTCGGTCCATTAACTGTGACCACCACCAAAAGCTTTATGCATCCTGAACAAAGGCTTGAACAAAGGCTGTAAACTTCTGGAATTGAATTCAGTAGAACTGGTAACAAAATAATCAGTGGAATGAATATGTTTTTTGTTGCCCAGACTTTTTAACACTCTCATACATCTGTAGGAAACATACATGTCTTTAGCAAAGGGAAGTCATTATATTAAGCAGGCTCTAATTAAACACTCAGACACGATCATAAAAATATGCAAGTAGGTCTACTCACTGCCTTGGATGTTGCTTTTTTTCCCACAAATGCAAGACTTATTTAGGTTATCCAGGATGGAAGCTGACAGACTAATGCTATAACATGCCAGAAGAATACATATAAAGCAGCACATTAATTAAATGGAACATACATTGGTAATTACAGTCAGAGATATTCATGCCTCACTAATAGAGAAGGGATGATAAACCTATTAACACACACATTCAAGGAGCTTTCCCCCCTGCCTAGGCTGCATAAACTGCCCTTTATTTAGCCTACTGTTTGAGTTAACATTCTTCACATGTGTCTGGGATTATAGATACTATTCTAAATCCATGTTTATACATATGATGCTATGAGGGTAATCTGGGCCAAGAAACCCAATGATATTCAGTGGTTGCCTTGAATTAGGTCACACTCAATTTGTCAAGTTTGCATAACCTGTACCAGGGCTATCTTTTTATTCAAACTAGTTAACTGGATGGTGAAAGTGCACAAGACTTATTTGTGTTGTTTGTGTCATGTTCCTTGAACTCAAATGTAAAATGTGATATCATCTTTTTTATCTTCAATGCAACTGTTCACTTGTTTTTTCCTGTTGTATGTGTGAAAAAAGCCTCCCCTTGACCACTGGTGGTCCCAAATACCTTCCTTTAAAAAAAATTAAAAAAAAGAAAAAGATGGGGAAAAGGGGATTTTTCAATCCAGCCATGCAGACTTGGTCTTCTCCTTGATTGCTCAAAATTAAGAAAAAAAAGTAGTTAGTTTTGTCATCCTACTGGCTGGTTTGATGCAGCTGGACCGTAAAAATATTAAGACGGGGACATATAGGAGTTTTGCAGATTTTGGGGTTCCTCAAATGAGCACCAGCTGGGTTTAAAAACGGAGTAAAATTCCATTGACTACTCTATGATAAAGCCACATTCCAAAAAATCGGTTTACTTGTTTTTTCTCTATATATGTCAACTTTGACTGGGAGGAAAAGCTTTTAATGTGTTTACTGAAGAGTTGACAAAATCAAAGGATCTGATAGTGAAAATGAAAAACTATTAACCTAAAAACTCACTGAGGGGTTTCATGGATAACACAGAAAGAGCCCTAGTGTGACAAAAGAAGAACAGAAACAAATCTACAAGGAATAACACTGACTAAATACAAAAAGAGGGCACACGTTCTCACAAAATTTATTTCATCTGTGTTTCATGGTTACTGCACAGCTCTCCATCCTCAAATTGGCTTTTTGGACAACATCTGATTTACACTTGGACACACGTCTTGTTGCCCAACTTGTTGGATGAGTTGGTTCAATTCTCATTCTAAAAAGGGCAAGTTTAGATTAATTAGAGTTAGTTTAATTAGAGTTAACCAGCCCTGGACCTTCAAACTTGTGCTTTAACCTGGTTTCAAGGTTACCGTTCATCCACAAGCTCAGAAATGCTCACTTTAAAAGAAAAGGACCCCATTCGCCGAAAGTAAGAGATTCATCAACTACTCGACATGCTGTGTCCTCTGAAAACTTAAAATCATGATTTTTTTTTATTTTAAAACATCCAATGCTTAACAATATGCAATGAATAGCTCAAGAACTACTGCAACAAGGAACCATGGAACCAAATCCTTACTCCACTTTTTATAACTGCTATAAGGCAGATATAAAATAAATTCATAACAAAACTTTCAAGAGCATTTGAATTTGATTTTAATTCAGCTCCACAGAAAGTTTTTCAACTCCACTAATCCAGAACAGAAATAGAATACAGCTGCAGTTTGAGGCTCACGTGTCACTATAAGGTGTTTGTCTGCTCGCTGTTGTGTGACAGATGAGCCTTCACTCACCCTTATCTTCAGGGAATGAGCACATCTGTGCCTCTGGGCAGAAGTCAACAGACCTGAGTGCTTGCTTCCTGCAAAGAGGTGATCTGGCAGTGCCAGTGACATCCTGCCGGGATCCTCTGGGTTTCATTCAGGCCTCAAGGACTTGATTCTGTCACCTGTTAGCAAA
Organism: Oryzias sinensis; assembly: GCA_037389245.1. Lineage (NCBI taxonomy): Eukaryota > Metazoa > Chordata > Actinopteri > Beloniformes > Adrianichthyidae > Oryzias > Oryzias sinensis. The sequence continues at coordinate 15,779,125 of CM074500.1, forward strand.
GCCTCCCATCAGCTGATGTGTTGGACATGCAACAGTGGCCAAATCCTGTCCTAGTAAGTTTTAGTGCTAAACTAAAGCGCTTCCTTGACTTCTAACTAGTAGTTTGAGGAGGTCGTTGGCTCATTTAACATGAAGAAAAACTTTCATTTTTCAAGTTTAGTATTGAATTTATAGAAAATAAATCCCTCAAAATCTCTTAAACTGATTTATGCACTGTTCAGAGGCAGTGCAAGCCCTGACTTTTAGTTTGCATTTGTGAATTAAAGTTTCAGGAGTTGCCTTTGAAACTACACTTGGCTTATTTCTGACCCATTCATTCTTGAATAATAACCAAAGTCTGAATGCTTCTGCACTTAATTCAAACTTCCTTCTCAAGTCCTTTCAGAAGGATATGAAAGGGCTGTTTATTAATTCTTATGAATCCTTTCCGTATCTCACCTGTTATTTCAGAGTAAAGCAGAACGTGTGATCTGGGTGACGCAGATAGCGTAGCAAATGTAATGAATATCACCTATCTTTCTCCGTCAGAAAGTCCACACTCATATAAGCTGCTGCTGAAAACCAGCTGTTATGTAGTTCCATAGATCACATCTGCCTGTTTTTATTGCATTTTCAACTTCTTGTTTGCTTTCTCTGTCCACTAAAAATCAATTGTGATTAAAATTTGACTTTTATTGCTGTTGTCATTCCTAAGACAAACATTTCTGGTAACACTCAATAATAAATTTGACTATCTAGATTACTGATGTATTTTAATTGTTAATAAGATGCTTATAAAGACATTTATTGTAATTTGTAAATGTCCTATAGCCTGAGTTAACATTCCTTTGTCGCTGCACTCAAGGTCGGTGACAGCACCGCCAACTAAGCAGCGTGTTATCATGGGCCGCACCACGTAACAATTAGTCCGCTTTTGTGAAATAAGTGATCAAAACCGAAAAATTAACTAGAATAAAGTACTAAAAACTGATTGAATATTTATTTATTTTGTAAGGGACCATGGTATGAGTGGGTTAATGGCCTTCAAAATGTGAAAAATGAACGCACTTCGCAGAAGCAACCGTCCTCCGCTTTGCATCAGATGGTTCAGGCTTCCATGGCGTGCGTTAAAAAGTGATAATTCCCACTTCGTCGGCCATTAACTCTTACTTAAATAATGATACTATTTAAACAATGATAAAACACTCAAACTTTTAACTATCATTATCAACTGCTAACAATGTATTTATAAATAAGCCTTGAAAAGATGGTCATGCTCCAGATTGGGGGGCTGAAAATTTACCAATACACTATTATGAAAGACACAGTTGTTGTATTAATTTACACATAAAAGGCATTTTTAAGACATCAACAAATGCTAATGACTGTCCTATAAATGTCCTATAAAGGATGATAAACACATTACTAATGCTTGGTATTGTCTTATAACTAGAATATTAAGAAATCCTATTATGAAGCGCTACCAAATTTCCTTTTAATCAAATCTGATTTAAAAAAAAACATGCCCCCCAGTTACTTCTGGAAGTGTAAACAGAGTAGGTATCAATTATGAGTCAAGCTATATATCACCATAAAACATAAACCAAAAACACAAAAGTGGTTAGCACTCTTGCCTCACAGCAAGAAGGCCTCCGGTTCAAGTCCCGGCTGGGGGACATGAAAAACAACATCAACGGGGGACCTTTCTGTGTGGAGTTTGCATGTCCTCCCTGTGTATCCGGGGTCTCCGGCTTCCTCCCACCGTCCAAAACATGCTTCATAGGTTAATTGGTCACTCTAAATTGTCCATAGGTATGACTGTGAGAGTGAATGGGTATGTGATTGTGGACATTCTACCCTGCGACAGAATGGCGACCTGTCCAGGGTGTCCCCTGCCTTCGCCCACAAGTGGCCGGGATAGGCTCCGGCAGCCCCGTGACCCTGAAAGGGAAAAAACGGTTAAGAAAATGAATAAAAGTTTGGGTCTTGCTATGTTTTCGTTAGTTCAGTAAAATAATATATATTTGAGCTGTGTGACCTGATGTATCAAACATGATGCAAATTGAAACTCATATATTAAAAATCATATTTCAATATTTTCTTTGTTTATTTGTACAGATTAGCCAATAAAGGCTCAGAGTTCAAAGAATTGGAATTACTTAATGGTTCAGGCTTTACAGGGTTAAAAGGACCACCTTTCTCCTTAATTAGCTCTCCAACCTTGTGAGTTATTCTGGAATATGATAAAAGTTGTAATGTATTTTTTATGCAGGGTGCACTGAAGGGTGTGTTTGAGCATTTTTTTGAATGGCAAACATGTTCTCATGATTTTTTTTTCCAATTTCCAGCTTTAAACTTTGTATGCAGCACTACCTCAACCCTACTTTACCAGCTGAAGCTCCTAAACCGTTTGTTTTTGTCTACCCTCTGAAACTGTAGTTCTAGCAGCTTTTTCAACTACAAGAAGGTGCAGTGAGGATTTCTAGATGATATTAAGCCACAAAAAATCAATTGGAAAACATATATATATGTTTAAAAACTTTCAAGATGATAATTAAAAAGCTTTATTAGCATTTTAAAAAGCAATGTTAGAAATTATTCTGACCTCTGGCAAAATTTAAGCATTTCCCTTTTTATTCAATGTTAATCAAAGCAAAGAATTTTTTAAAAAACATTGTCTCTTGCACAACATCTTATTACCAACTGGGTCGGTCATAATATGTTTATTCATTTCTGGTAAACCACAACCAAAATATTGAACGTTTAGAAAATCTTGCTACATCACAGATGTTTGATGTCTTTGGAAGCATTTTTTCTTAAGATTTCTGAAAAGTGAGCATCTAATAGTTATCATTCTTCAGAAAACGTTTCATGTCATATGTTTAACGTCATCATATGTTTAATGCAGTCTAGTTTCATTTTAGAGACAATCTTGTTTGGTAGCGGTGGGCGATGCTAGGAATTTGGGTATCAATCCTATACAAATACAGGGCTAGTATAGCCAATATGAATACTAATTCTTTTCCTTCAAATGTTGTGATTATAGAATCATTTTGGAAAAACACCACTTTTGGTGATTTAAATGTATGATTAAAACACTGGACAGAGACTTTCGGCAAATAAAATATTACAACAATCTGAGCTGAACATACATCAATTATAGGATTTGTATAATAACAATGGCGTAACACAATAATAATAATACAAAAAAAAGAGTACCTAGTGCAAAATAAAAAAATAAAAAAAGCAATTCTCCCACCCTTATTGTTTGGTTTTGTTTTCTTCAGGTTACAATCTGACTGTCACACTTCTATTTCCACTGAGTAAATGCAAAAAGCTTCTTGGTTTTGTTTCTCAGCTCATTTATTTTTCTTCTTTTTATTCGGCTTTTTTATTTGATAGTTCTCTAGCTTTCCCTCTTCACCATTTATCCTTCTGCCTTTGTTTTTGCTGTAAGGTTGCAGCCTTGCTTCATACTTTTTACATGACTGGCCTAATAAAACCCCTTTTTGAAATTATTTTGTTTTCATATTTAGCCTGCATACTGTTGCTTCCTTCCATCATTCATACGAGTAGCCGTAAAAAAAGTTCAGCACAAGTTCAAGTTCTGCATTAACACAAGCTGAGATGAATCTCATCGCTGCTGAACTACCTTCAACTCCCTTAGTGTTGTTGGTAAAACAACTATCATCCGAGAGGAGCAAATGTAGAAATGCGTGAGTTTTTTTGGTAGTAAAACTTGGACACCCAACAAAAATTCTGAAAAATAACAAGATTTGCTGCAAACACTCAGAGAATTCCCAATGTACACTAAACTAAGGAGCAATAGCTAATCGGATTTGTTTTTTCTTTTTATCTTTGACAGAAAGCTTTTTTGGGAAAGATTATATTATCGAGTCAATCCACTTCATTTTAAACAATATTTCCTTTGCACCTTTTGGAAGTTAAGTAAATGTATCAAAATCTAGGGGACATTTATTTAATATTCTGATTATAATAAACCAAAGCCATAAACAGCTTAAGCCTAAGGATTGGTTCTTTTTCTGTCTTTTTTTTTCATTAAATGGTAACAATGAAAGTCGTCTAGCAATCTCAAACCTACAGCTATCTGCTTTGCTTTTATTATTCCAATGTTCAATCATCCTTATTAAAGAATTGTGTCCCACAAGAGGCCAGATCAGACCCTGATGTGTAAACAGTTATACAACATAATTTTTGACTGTGTAACAGACAAAACCATAAAACTTTAATTTAAATTAATAAACAAGATTGCTGAATAATAAAAAAAAAAAAAAACAAGCAAAAAAGAAAAACATGAGAATCACATAAACTTTAGTTTAGACATATGGAGTTATTTTGAAAAGCCCAAGCTGAGAGAAAGGTGTGGCCTGTACTCTGGCACTGGAGCGGCCATGGTGCAGCGGTAGGGCGGTCGACCCATGATCGTAAGATTGCAGGTTCGATTCCCGCCTTGCACGCCCATGTGTTGAAGTGTCCTTGGGCAAGACACTGAACCCCACCTTGCCTCTGGTGGGAGGTTGGCGCCAGTGTTTGGCAGCGGAGCCGCCGCCAGTGTGTGAATGTGAGTGTGAATGTGTGTGTGCATGGGTGAATGGGACTGTGACTGTAAAGCGCTTTGGGCCTTCGTAAGAAGGTAGAAAGCGCTATATAAGTATACGCCATTTTACATATTCATTACTAAATATTTTAGGATAATAATAGTCTCAGCAATTTTTATAATCTGTGAGACTCCATGTCACATTGATCATCATAGTGGCCTTGGTTTTCCTGTAAATGCATTGAAAATATATTACACTAGTGAGGCTCTTGCACATGAGATCATGTGCTACTCTGTGGGTACAATTCAGAGCTGATACACAGATCGGAGTCACAGAATTGTTTGGCCAAAGAAAAGGACACAACACTGAGAAGGGGAAAAAGCTCATAATGAAAAAGCTCATGAATCCTAACTGGATTTTACAGTCGGAAGGGGATATTCACGGCAGCAACATGAGCCTAAGGGTGATTTGTTTGCTTGCTGTGTTATTTAGTAGATTCCATTTAAATATCAGAAGTTAATATTAAATATTTTTGAGTGGTATTTACTTAGATACATTTACTTTTTAAAGCACTCCCATAAACAGTCTTACAATAATTTTTACACAGCCACATTTAAACGTGAGCTTGTGGTACAGTGTCCTCCCCGTGACCGAAAGGTCGTGAGTTCAAATCCAGGCCGAGTCATACCAAAGAATCTAAAAATGGGCCACAATGCTTGACACCCAGCATTAAGAGGTTGGAGTGGGGGTTTAAACCACCGAATGGTTCCCGAGCGCGGCTGTGTGTGCAGCTCACCGCTCCCCCAGAGGATGGGTCAAATGCGGAGAACAAATTTCACACACCTGACGGCTAATAAGACTTCAACTTTTTTACTTACATGGAAAAAATAAAATTACAATTGAAAATGTAATCGGTCGTTATTTGAATTCAATCAAATCATCATTTGAAAAACATCTGAACTTTTCTATGAAACATTAATCAATTCTGTATTTTGGCAATTACCCTAAAGATGGACCGCAATAACTTCAATTTTTACTGTAGTCTTAATTTTTACGCATATTTTCAACCAGAAAATTGTGTAAACAAATACATATTTTTTCCAACATAAATAGGTTCATGACACATCCCTTTTGGTTTGTCCTATTTTAGATGTTCCAATAGTCAGACATCACATTGAAAATACTAATCATTTTTTTTTGACATTCTCTTTACTTTTGTTTAAAAAGTTACTTCAATGACAACTTTTTACTCCTAATTGAATAATATTTTTTCAAGTTACACTCCTAACACCTAAATATATTTTGGCGGATCTATTCACTTCTGTTAAAAATACATGGGCAAAAGTAATCAGTAATACTGGAGTTTTTACCAGCAGCCCCTGTCTACGGAAGAGCAGAGAATAACTGTTGTCACTTGATCTTTTATGAGATGAAAAGTAAATATTCTCTAAGATTTAATTAGCACATAGAGTGATGGTATATGCATGCACATGTTATGGATTTTAGACATGATATTATAGCCATGTTTCTACTGAGCGGTTTTAAAGGGTCTTTTTGAAATGGAAACGTCAGTAGAAACTAGGCTTAAATATCATACCATTTTAAGGCTCCTGTTAGATGTAGGTCCATAGAAAATTGAAAAATGTAACGGACCGTTTAGGCCGGAGCTACTGTTGAAACCCGTTGATTGGCCGAAGGTCATTATGACAAAAGAAGGCACCAAGAAAGCGTCAGTAATCCTCTCTCAAACAGCATTAAATGACTTCTCGATACATAGTACCAAAAGGAAAAATGAGCTGCTAGATGACCTCCATTGTTGTTGATGTTGTTGGCTTCGTTATGGCGCATGCGGGATGCATCCGATTCCACTTTGAGTTGAAACACTCACTTGAATTGCCTAGACAATTTTAAACCAGACTGGACCGTGCCACTCAGTGAAAATGTGGCTTATGAGTACTGATATGTTTTTTCAAAATAGCTTTCTTGAAACAACTCAGGCAAAAAGTGTATTATGCGATTTTGGGGATTGAAACTTCTGAATTGGTTAGATTCTGTTGGAAATTATTATTAATCCAAGCTTATGGTCTTCTGATGAATGAAACAATGATTTCTGTGGTATTTCTGTAGAGTGTATTTTTTCAGGAGACCCACAACATTGCCTGTTAAACTACAGTGTTGTCTTTTACTGGTTCTTATCCTGTGTGTTTTCAGGACAGTCTGTTGTGAGGAGCAGCACTTTTGAATATTTATCCTGTATTTTTTTTGTGAGATACTGTGAGTATTTGGAAGACAAGAGTTTTTTTTTAATTCATCATCTATTGTTCTATCATCTCTTAATGCCATGTTTAGACCATCATAGAATAAATTCCAAGCCAACATGTGAGCCTTTCCCTTACCTCATCTAGATAAGTGCTTCATTGCTCTTCAAATGTTGATTTAGCCAGTGAAAGTTCAAAAAAGCAGGCACATGACTGCCTCTGTTTGGGGTATTTAATTATGCTCTCTTATTGGTGTTTGCAATGGGCCAGCGACTTTCTAAAGACTCTTTGAGTTACTTAAAGACTGAAAGTCACGGTGAGCCAATGCCTCTTCCTGCAGTCTAGTCTGTTTTCAAAGTCATCAAATCAGAACAGATCTGCATTGGTAATAGGGACAGACAAAAGGAAAAAAACTTGTCTGTACCCCTTTACTTGGATATGTGAATTTCTCCCCCCCTTTAGTGGCAGAAACGGATGCTAGTGATCTTGGGCTGGGGGTAGTCTTCTAGCAGGTTCAAGGGAATAGAAAATATGCTATAGTACATGTCAGCAGGAAATTTCACAAATACCACCACCTACAAAAAAAAAAGAAAACTGTTGGCCTGAGTTTTGCCAAAACATTCACCATGAGTGTACCCTCATCCCCTGAAAAATGGTTGAGCAGAATACACTTGTCCTCACAGCTGACTTATTTATTTAACGCATTGGCCACAAGGCAGTAACACCTTGTCACTTTGGTTCAGTGTAGTATGCGTATTATGGAGCCAGTTCAGGGAAGTCCCACAAGGCCAATCTCCTGCGGACCTGCACACCAGAATTTAAAGAGTTCTGGTCCTATAGTCTCTCATTTTCAGCTATGTATCATTTTCCTTCTGTGGATATAAGAGTCTCTAGACCCTTAAAAAAGGGTTCAGCAATAGAGGAAACCATGTATTTTCAGTACAGGGAACAGAAAGGAAATTTTCTGTGGTTTTCGAAAATTTTGGCGAGTGAGGGTTCTGTATTCTTTAGAGAAAAGAGTAAATGAGATGGAACGTTGCATTAAATATAAACATACAGACTTTTGAGCAGCTGCTTGTAGTTGTTGTTTTTCAACCCACATCCGTACAGAAAGTACACAGGTGTTGACGCATGTGCCAGTGGCCCCCATCTGGGAAAACAGAAACAGATATGTATCACAAAATGTATTCTCCACTATTGCTTGTATATTCAGAATACTCTTTTAAACTTTTCTTTTCTTTTTTTTTTTTTGCTTGACCTCATCTTAAACGTCTGTGTTTGATTTTAATTTAATAAAGTAGTTCTCTAAGTTTTAGGTCTTTCAGGTCACTGAACTTTTAATTGTTGTTGTAATTCATTCTGTAGCTTAGGGATATGCTATTGGGACTAAATCTTTAACAGAATCTCTCAGAAACTTGAGATCCATTTGCATAAAATGTTTTATAAGGAATGTTGCTCAAATGCAGGAAAAGTGAAATTGATGGTGACCCACATTAGTCTTTGGGAGGTTTGTTGTTGTTTCTGATACTGTTTTTCTTCTCTCAATTTCCCCTTCAGGATTATAACAATATTTCTGTCACTGCTACATGAACAATTGAGCACGAAGTGTGCTAATATAAACAATCTCCCCCAAAAGCCAATAACTCAACTGAATTATAAAAATGTAGGACCGAGTTTTGAAAAGACATTACACAGACCGCAGGAAGAGAGATGGAGATGTGAGCTGAGAAAATTAAATGAGGCTGTAGAATCCTCTCTAGTGCCACTTTCAATTTGACAGAAGAAAAATAGTATTTATTATCACACGTTAGAGTAACAGCCACTGTCACAAAACAACAAATTTTATATTTACCACAATTTACAAATCAAAAAATTTGAGAAGCGTGTGACAACTTTACAATGGCTTTAGGATCAATACAAAAAGAAGTGTAAAATCAAAGTGGATGCTTTTTACCTCATCCTCATGTGGTTTCTGGTGGGTGGCTTGTTAGACAGGACAGTGCCCATTGACTCCAATAAAAAAAAACAAAAAAACAGCAATATTTTACCATGGAAAATAAAAACATTAACAATCTGGTGCCATTTACACATGCTAATTAATGTACTTATAAGTAGCTTAATAAAATATTAATGCTAATGTCTTATAAATAGTTTGTTAAGCACTCTTTTTATAAAGCGTTACCGAATATTTTTATGTCTTAATTATGAAATTTATGTATTGAAGTACGTGATCAAGCTTGAAAACTTCAACCCTTTCCACCAGGTCTTTATCTCCATGTGTTGACATTCTTTTGACAGTAGCTCCTTAACCTTAAATTAACGTATTTCCAGTGAATTCTAAAGCAGATAAGTGTTGCATAACGTTAAATGTTGCATAAGCCACAAAACCGATATAGAATGCTGCTTTTCTGTCTGTCAAATTTTAATGTCAAGTTTACAAATAATAATGAGCTGTGAGATGTAATGAATATGCAATAACAACAAAAAAGATGATATAAAGGGAATAATTTACCCGGAAATTCTTTGCTGAAGTTAATTTGGGTATCACACCATGGATTTTACTGAAGATGCATTGCAAGTTTGTGCAAATATCACTCATTAGTTTGTAGACAAAATGTCTATAGGCCTGACTTAATTTCTTAACACTGCTGGCAACGCCTAAATAACACTCTCACTTTGACGCACCATAACTCCTCTATTATTCAAAATCAACATGGGTCATCTGAATCTGACATGGAAAGATCTGTCACTATAACGAGTTCTCTGGTGTTGGTGTGCTTGCATTAAATGTGTTTCATTGAACATGCACATAAACTACAGAGCTGGAGTTAGGAGTCTGGCTATTTCTGAGGGTTGAAAGATTGGCTAAATTTCTCAGTTTCAGATCCTTTTTTAGTGAGCTCTGCTTGCCTTGACAACCCATTTATTTGAGTTAGTTTGACTATTTTCCGTCAAACTGTCCTCATTACTTCTTCTACATAGATCTGATATTGAATTCCACAGTGGCAAAATGTTTTAATTTGGCATCACTTAATTTGTCACTGAAATTTGCCATGGTTTAATTTAACTTGTTTCTCTCTGTCTTTGCTGGGGTTTGTTCCAGCTCAATTCCTGTTCTGCCAGTTTCTGGCTGTGTTTGAGGTTTTCTCTTAGCATTTTTGAATTTATCGCTGAGTATGCCAGTTTATTAAAAGCTTACTTTCTCTTGCACCTGAGTCCTGGCTGCTGAGTCCTCCCAACACTAACTACAACTATGTCTAAAGTGGGTAGAATGAATACCATGTAGTTACACAACATTAAAATTGCTTCCCAAGCAGATTTTGGGAACAAGAAAAATGTTTGAGTTTAGGAATACACATAAGAAATCTGACAACCTGCTATCCAAGGCTGTAAAAAAAAAAAAAGATTAAGAAATGTTCTAATTAATCAACACTTTTAATGACTGAATGTGACTACTATTTTGTCTTCTTGTACATATATTTTAGGACTGTTATCTCCTTCTCTTTTGGCTTGTTTTCTTTTTAGAACAAATTATGTTTTGTGGAAGTTTATCAAGCGTAAGTTGTCAGAAAGCTCGTGACATAAGTGGACAGTCTTTTTTAATGAACATTTCTTACCAAGCTTAAAAACTCACATTTTCTCACTAAACTCATAAGTAAAACGTTGGTTTTTTATGTGTGCTTTTCGTAAGTTTCATTGGACTTTTGTTTGGCGTCTTGTGTTTATGTTATTCATTCCACTTCATTTTAGTTTTATATAATTTTGTTTCATTGCTCAGTGGAAAATTTCATTGCCCATGGCTTGGTTAAGCAGAGATCAATACAGAAAAAAACAGTCACTTTATTGAATTGAAAAATGTGTGGCATTTTTTCAAGTAAACAAAATATACCACATTTTATTTTTCTTAAAAAAGAGAAGAAAGACTGAAAAATATGTAATGCTGTAGAGTTTGATATCTAAAAAAAGTTAATCCACTAGGGCTTTCTGTTGTTAATTTACCCTTAGACACACCCAGACAAGGCACATGAAAAACATGTTCAGATGAGGAAAATTCTTTTCAAGTTCATGAATAAATGCACTCACTGAGTCCTTTCCCACAATCTCGAAGACTACATTGCTTCCACAGAGATGAAATACTTTATGTTCCAGGGAAAATGAGTCTGAAAATGGGACCGGAGTGAAAAATTGTTGATGACCATCAAGGAAATTTTAGAAATTGCTTTTTACGATGTAGAGCTGTCATTGGCTGCCGATGGGGTGATATAAAAAGCAATTCATTTTCCATTATGCATGTACTGTTAGGAAAAAAAATATTTGTATTTGGTATTATTCGGTGAAAACCTATGAAAACTCCTGGGTTTTGCTTTTAGTTGGAGGACATGAACTTACTGCAGAGGAAAAGGAATGATAAAATTGTACTTTCTGAAGAGACTGGCATCCATTTAAAAGAAAAAAAGGTAACATCTTGGTTTCAGAGTGACTTTAAGAACTCCCTGTTTTATTTGTTATTTTGAAGTTAGTCTACTCCTGTAATTTTTTTCTTATCAAGCTGATCCCAAACTTGAAGTGGGACAAAAAAGTATTTAGTCAGCCACCAATTGTGCAAGTTCTCCTACTTAAAAAGATGAGAGAGGCCTGTGATAATCATCATAGGTGAATCTCAACTATGAGAGACAATATGAGAAAAAAAATCTAGAAAATCTCATTGTCTGATTTTTAAAGAACTTATTTTTAACTTATGGTGGAAAATAAAGGTTACCCACAAACAATTGAGATTTCTGTCTCTCACAGACCTCTAACTTTTTTTGTAAGGTGATCCTCTGTCCTCCACTCGTTACCAGTATTAATGGAACCTGTTTGAACTCATTATCTACATAACCAGTTTATGTCCACAACCTCAAACAGTCACACTTCAAACTCCACTATGGCAAAGACCAAAGAGCTGTCTAAGAACACCAGAAACCAAATTGTGATACGTTTAGTCCCTGCTGCTCAGCTGTACTCCCTCTGGAGGTCGCTTTTCCTTCTCTGTCCGCCTTTTTTCCCACAGCTGTTTCTTATGATGCTTTGATTTGGATCCATTTTAAGGTTTCTGTTGCTGTCTGTGTTTGTCGCAGCGATAATTTTGGATGATCTTTGTTTCGCTTTCGCACTTGGCATTAAATAGCCTTCCTAGTCCTTCAGCCTCCTTGTCTTTCCTGCATCTGGGTTACCTCCCTTGGTTTCACGTAACAAATTGTTGACCTGCACCAGGCTGGGAAGACTGAATCTGCAATAGGTAAGCAGCTTGGTGTGAAGAAATCAACTGTAGGAGCAATTATTACGAAATGGAAGACATTCAAGACCACTGATAATCTCCCTCCATCTGGGCCTCCCCGCATGATCCCACCACGTGGGGTCAAAATGATCACAAGAACGATGAGCAAAATTCCCAGAGCCACACAGACAACACAAAGGCTACCATCAGTAACACACTACGCTGCCAGGGACTTTTATCCTGCAGTTTCAGACGTGTCCCTCTGCTAAAGTCAGTACATGTGCAGGCCCGTCCAAAGTTTGATAGATAGCATTTGATGATCTAGAAGAGGATTGGGCAAATGTCCTATGGTCAGACGAAACAAAAATAGAATGTTTTGGAAAGAATTCTATTTGTCACGTTTAGAGGAGAAAGAATGTTGAGTTGCATCCAAAGAACACCATACCTACTGTCAAGCATGGTGGTGTAAACATCATGCTTTAGGGCTGTTTATCAGCAAAGGGACCAGGACGACTGATCCATGTAAAGGATAGAATGAATGGGGCCATGCATCATCAGATTTTGAGTGAAAACTTCCTTTCATCAGCAAGGGCATTGAAGATGAAACACAGCTGGGTCTTAGTAATTTAGTTTAGTCTGTTTAAAGTTTAGTATTCTCCTATTGAATTCTATGCATCTATGATCCTTGTGATTGTATGTTCACTTTACAATTACCGGTACGAAGCCCAGTGAGACGACTGTAGTTGTGAATTTGGGCTACACAAATAAAATTGAATTGAACTGAATTGAATTACCCGGGTAATAAAGACGTGGCCTGGTAAGCAGCATTTCAAGGTCCTGGAGGGGCCTAACCAGTCTCCAGGTCTCAACCCTATAAGAAATATTTGGAGCTCCAATATTGCTCCAATATTGCTTCCCATTATTGTTGCACCGCTAATGTTATGTTGAGGTTGTGAGGGGCTGTAAATCAGCAGGAGAGCATGTCAAAAGATGAATGTCAGGAAATGGGAGTGAATTTAGTCTGCGCCAACAGTCCGACCCACAACTCGGAGGCAAATTTGTAATGAACTGCATAATCATAACTAAACGACCACTAGGAATAGTTTTGCAATAGATAAAAAGAAGAGTAGAAAGGGAAAATCAATCAGCTGTGGTCTTAGACAGAACTTGGTCTTTATTTCCCTCCTCCTCTCTCTTTTTCTTTTCTCTGGTCTTTTTCTTATCCCTGGATGACTTTTAGGGGTTTAATGACTCATTTTAACAGCGATTTGACTTGTATCATAATTTGTGGTTGCTAATATGACTCATAGTCGATATTTGTTCCATTTGAACGATCAAATTTGATCCGATTTATTGGCCAAAAATCCAAAAATTTAACCTGTTTGACTCAGAGATAAATACCTGGGTACTGAACAGTGCAGGTGAGGTTTTCCAGAATTCTTGTATTTCTTGCAAGATAATGAAGTGTAAATTAAAATGTGTACAAACAAACAAGTAAACAAGAATTGGTGGCAAATCCATTCACATTTTAGCTTCAAGAAGTTAACCGCACTGTTCAAATAAAAATAATACAAACAGAACATTATTTAATCCAAAACTGTAGTAGCCTAAAGGTAACAAAGATAGAAAGAAGTAGACGGCTCTGAAGGTTTGATCTCGATCAGTGGAAGAAGCAGAGCCGAAAATGTGCCTTGGCTGTGGTCAGGTGCAGAAATGAGGTCAGCAACTAAAGAACAGGCAGGAGGAAGAATGGAATTTATGTACAGAGCACCACTACAATCTGGCACTGGTGCAGAGAACCAGGGAGCAAGGAATTCCTGAGTAAGCAGGTAAGGAGTACAAGCTTGTTTGCAGTGATTTGTGTGTGTAGAGGGGGGCAGAACACACGAGGGAAAAAACAGAGTAAAATTAAATAGCAATACATTGACGTGGTCCAGGTTCAAGTCCTGGCTGAGTGGGACCTGTGACAGAACACCAATGGGGGACCTTTCTGCTGGGAGTTTGTTTTTGGTTGTTTTTTTTCTTCCTCCCACCATCCAAAAACATGCTTAGGTTAATTGGTCACTTTAAATTTACCCTAGGTGTGAATGTGAGAGTGCATGGGTATGACCCTGTGACAGACTAGCGACCTGTCCAGGGTGTCCCCTGCCTTCGCCCCCTCAAGTGGCCGGGATAGGCTCCAGCAGCCCTGTGACCCCGAACGGGAATAAAAGGAATAGAAGATGAATGAATGACGTGGTCTGTTGGGAACTAAGCTGTTGTTGTTACAGTTAAAACTGTATTTTTGGATCTGGACTGACTTAGATTATGGAGATGTTTAATTGTTCGGAATCACTAAAATCAGTATTTTTTTTATTTTTTTTTATTTAAAGATACACATTTTATTTGAATCCCTACTATCCCAGACTTGTTTCCGCCATGTGTCTCGTGTTGCCCACGTCTTCCACTTCTGTGTCCGTGTAAGCCTGTGTCAGTCATCCTGCTGGCTGCAAATGATCACCCACTCCTACACGCTACATCTCATCACGTCAGCAGTAAAGCTACTTTCTCATCCAGTTATCTTCTGATCATTGTATTGCACCTCTACTGACCTCCCCTTTAAAGTGTTTTTCCCCCTATCCATCACTTTCTTTTCCGTTTGGACTAATTTCTCTATTGTCTGCTTCACACTTCCTGCCCCACTTAGTCTGTCCTGTTTCTTTTTTATTGTTATTTTTTTCAGTTGTCTTGTGAAACTGTGTTTTAACAGGTCGCTTGTCTCAGGGCAATTTTGTGCACTGTGACATAACAATTGCTTTTTTTTTTTACCTTTTATGACTAACTGTTTTCCAATTTAATCTCTGTGACGATGGCTGCCTGAACAAATTAGAAACAAATGAAACTATATACAATTTATTAAAGTTTATGTTTTAGCTGCATTTTAGCTGCATTTGTGCAGTAATTATTCCTATTTTGTGCACAAGCTTTCATATAAATGTAGGCAAACACACAAGTGTATACAAATGTCATATGACAAAAACCATTTAATCGAGCTGTTTTGTTAAAAATTCAAGATTCTTGGATTGATGTTAGATTATTAAAGACAAAACATTATTTTAAATACAATACTTTTTTCTGTAAAATATGGTATTGATTGTTTTTTTTTCATTTGCCTTTAATTGGTAAAAAAACAATCATAACATTTTTTTCCAATAAAAGTAGGTACTTTTGTTTCATTTACGTAATATGACAATGGTTTTTAATCAAATCTTACACCTATTATTTGTGTAAATAAAAAATTAAGCTTAAACGTTTTTAAAGCAGTTCACCTTAGGAAACTTTTAGGCTTGTTTTGTCAAATGTTGGTTTTGATTTTTTATTTTTTAATGACATATTTGGTTGATTTAATGCAGTATTGATTATCTAAATATCCTAAACCTTGACATTTTAAATCTCAAATACATTAAGAAACATACAACTAATATAACTTTTACATTGACTGTTAAAATTAAAATTCTGTTGTTTTTTTCAATGAAGACAAAATCATCTTTTTCAAAGCATTCTCCGTGTTCCTACTTGGAGTGGAGTGTCCCTACTTGCTTGTAGGGATATTCCACTATAAAACAAAGGGGTGCTGTGCTAAATGTGGAACCTCCTTTCTTAACTTTGCCCAAATGTTCTCTTTCTGTAGTTTAAAGAGCTTTAGTTTGTTGCCGCAGGTTCTGAAATTATGCAAAAACACCGCATCTGGACCTTCTGCCCACCAGAACAACGTGTTCTTTATCAGCTAAAGCTTTAAACTAACCTGGATTTGCTGTCCAACATCCTGGAGGACCTGACCTACATAATTATTACCACTAAAGTCCAAAACACAATGTGCCTGACAGTACCCTTTACAGTCTTTTTCAGGTTGACGTTAAGAAGCAACCCTGTAGGGGAAGTTATAAATGTATATAGGGAGATTTAAAGAAAACATAATAAAAGGGTGGATTAAAAGAAAACCTGATTGAAAATGGAAGGAGCAGTGTGTCGGGGTGTTTGTGTTCGTAAGAAGCTAAGCCGATGGTGTGTTGACGGCTTAGACAGGTGAGCTCTCTCAGCAGTCAAGAAAGACATACATTTACCGCCAACAGAGACACAATTTGACACCAACATGTCCAGCATAGCCCCATCTGTTGTTAACAAGCCCCTGCAGTTCTTCCTCCTTTACTCATGTGGTTTGGTGTGCAGTCGCGCTGTCCAAAATCAGTACAAAAAAATAAACAATCAAGAATTTCCATAAAACAAAACATAACAACATTCTATATCCCTATATACTCTGCATACTTTCTTTGAGGTATACTCTGACAAAATCAAAGTGATTTCATATTGCCATGCTGGCAAACCTTGACCTGTCGAAACCTTGACCTCACAGATTTGCCTGAAATGTTTTTTTTTTTTACATATCTGAATTCCTCTTTTCATCTTACACCATCAATTTTATAAATAATCTCTTGAAAATCTATTAAACTTCATGTCTTTGAGTTTTTCTTTTAATTTAGTTCTCTTTATTCACCTTCACCCAGTATGGGAAGTTGTTTGTAAGATCCTTTCTGCAAACAGAATCTTTCAGTCTGTCATGCCAGGAGAATGTAGAGCTATGTGTACCAGAGCACCTATTTTTATGTAGCTGTCAATATCTACCTAAAAAAGCCCTGAACTGTCACCTGAAAGCTGAGGACTTTGATCTGTTCTGCTGTGCTAACAACTGCTGTGCTAAGCAATGATCTTGACTCTCTGCAGGATTTCACTTTCTTGCTTCAGCAGGGAGTCTGCTCCACAGCCTACAGTCTCTTTTTTAGCCTTCACTCTTCTTCTATCCTTTTCTTTTCTTTTTTTGAGGTTAATTCAGCACTTCACTCCTCAGCTGTGCTGAAGCTCGGATTTTCACTCACTATCTTTTAATGAGGATAAAAGTGAAGCTGTTCAGTACAAATAAATAATATTAATATAAACTGGTAAACTCTATTCTGTAAAACATTTTTTAGTGGTGAGTGGTAACCAGAAGAATGTGTGTATGTGTGTGAGAGTGCATGGGTGGGGACAGGCCTGGGGGCGTTGTGATCTTTGGGCTGCTTGGGTCGGGCGCCGGGGCTGACCTGCAGAGACGAGGCTCCGGCTGGGTGGTGGGGGCTCCTGGGTCCTCTGGGTCCTGGCTTCGCCCTTGGCACGTGTCTCGGTGTCCAGCGCCCGGTGGCCCCAATGGCTGCCGCCCGTAATGGTGGAGAACGCCTGTCCTGTGGCCTGGGGGTCCTGACGTCGGGGTCAGCTATGCCTCCCGGTGCCGGTGGTGCGCCTGCAGGGGGGCCTCCTCTGCACCAGGTTGGGTGGATGGGCGGTCCCCCCCCCCCCGCTCGGGCTGCGTGGGACCTGTCGCTGGGGACTTCTGGTCCGGGGGTCTCCCCCTCTCTCCTGGTCTGGCTGGTCGGGCTGGGGAGGATCTGGTTCCCCTTAAGACCCTTAAGAACCTTTTATGACTTACACCTCTGATTGTAATATTCTGTTTGCAATATTGTTAGAGGTTAGCTGCATTTGTTTTTTATCTTAAAAATAAAAACAATTGTTACAACAAGGGTAATATGTGGAAAAAAATAAATTGTGTGATTGATATTTCAGCCTTCCATA
Source organism: Oryzias sinensis (assembly GCA_037389245.1). NCBI lineage: Eukaryota > Metazoa > Chordata > Actinopteri > Beloniformes > Adrianichthyidae > Oryzias > Oryzias sinensis. The sequence continues at coordinate 15,796,821 of CM074500.1, forward strand.
TGTAGTGTGACATCTGATAAAACAAAATGTTTAGATCAGTCACACAAGTACTGTAAATTGTACTTTTTAGTCCCATTAGAGAGAAAGAAACTGGCATCAAACATAAGTATCTCAATGGCAATTTTTTTTGTTGCATATATTTTAAAATAACCTTTGATTAACCAAAGTGATGTACACTAAAACAAAAATAGTCAATGTATAGAATAAAAAAGATATTGTACAACAGAAAACCTACAACAACATTTAAAGTAAAGAAATAATTGCAACAGTGAAATAACATAAAATACAACTACAGGTATACCAAATTAGGACTTGAGTCAAATTTGTGCCAAAATTTATGGTGGAAAATAAGTATTTGGTCACCTACAAACAAGATTTCTGGCTCTTACAGAACTGTAACTGTCCACAACATCAAACAGTAACACTACAAACTCAACTAGACCAAAGAGCTGTCTGGGGACACCAGAAACCAAATTGTTGACCTGCACAGGGCTAGGAGGATTGAATCTGCAATACGTAAGTTGGTAGTGCGAATAATTCAACTGTGTGAGCAATTATTAGGAAATGGAATTCATACAAAACCACTGATAATCTTCCACCATCTGTGGACTCCCAGAAAATCCCACTCAGTGGGGTCAAAATTATTACAAGAACGGTCAGCGAAAATCCCAGAACCACACGGGGGACCTAGTGAATGACTTGCAGACCTGGGACCGAAGTAACAAAGGCTACTATCAGTAACACACTAGACCGCCAGGGACTCAAATCCTGCAGTGCAAGACGTGTCCCCCTGCTAAAGCCAGTACATGTGAAGGCCCGTCTAAAGTTTGCTAGATAGCATTTGGATGATCCAGAAGAGGATTAGGAGAATGTCCTATGGTCAGATAAAACCAAAATAATTTTTGGTAAGAACTCCTTTGGAGTTGCATCCAAAGAGCCAAAGCATGTAAAGTGCTGGGGTGGAAACATCATACTTTGGGGCTGTTTTTCAAAAAAGGACCCGGATGACTGATCCATGTAAAGAAAACAATGAATAGGGTCATGTATTGTCGTATTTTAAGTGAAAACCTTCTTTCACCAGCAAGGGCATTGAAGATGAAACGTGACAGTAATTGCGTATGAATCGGCAATAAAAATTGGCGAACCCTAGAAACTGTTGCAATTTTTTGCGTGATTCAGGGATATTCCACTTGGAGACAGCTTGGAGTTTGGATGGATCAGGTTTGATTTTACCGGCCTCGAGAATGTACCCCACAAAGGAAACTGAGTTCACGTGAAATTCGCACTTTTCGGCTTTTACAAAGAGCTAGTTTTCCGATAACCACTCGAGAACGAGCCTGACGTGGTGGCGATGTTCCGTGGGGTTGTTGGAATAAACAAAAATGTCATCTAAATAGATGAACACAAAACGGTTAAGATAGTCGCGAAGGACGTCATTTACTAGACGTTGAAAAATGGCGGGGGCGTTGGTGAGACCGAAAGGCATGACTAGATACTTGAAGTGTCCGAGTGGAGTATTAAAGGCCGTTTTCCATTCGTCCCCCTCCACGACCCTAACGAGATGGTAAGCATTACGAAGATCTAATTTGGAGTAAATGTTAGCTCCCTGAACGGATATGAAAACAGATTTAAGGAGAGGTAAAGAGTATTTATCTTTAACAGTTATTTGATTGAGCTCGCGTGTGACGGGATCCCGCCGAAAAAAGGATGCAGAGTAGCCAAGGTGGGGAGGTTCTGTCTTTATTCAGGACACAATAGCTCTACGCAGGGCCACACAGCACGCGACACCTCTGTCTCACTCCCCCTTTCACTACCTGTGGTGCTCCCTTTTGAACGCTAAGCCACGCCTGTTGGGCGTTGCTCTCAATTATTGTCCAGGTGGCACCACAGGTAGTAATTTTAAAACATAAAACACATAAATATACAAACAATAAAACATGGTGTATGTCCCCCTCGTCATCTGATGGTGCCACACCCTCACACCATCCCCCTCCTCTGAGGGATTGACGATGTGAGGCAATCCCCTCAATCTCCGCCGCCGCGCTTTCCCTACGCCGATCCGCCAGAGACACGTCCTTGCGTCTCGTTGGATGGATGCACGGGCTGCAGATGCTCCACGAGGGCGACCCCTCCGATCCACTCCTCGGTGCGCCGCTCCAGTCGTTCCCAGCCCCAGCAAAGGCCCTTCCATTGGCCACACGCCCCCACTGGTCTCCTCCCGGATGGCACCTTAGTCGATCGGAGCTGCCGACAGCAAGTTCCTGGCGAGATGTTACGCCTCTCCCGGAGCACTCCGCTGACGGCCTGGTAGACGTCGGTCCGCTCCCTGTCCATCACCGCGCAGTCCTCCAATGCCTGCGTAGGCGGCAGTGGAACCGGGCGGTATGCCCGTCCCGCCTCCAGCCGTCTCTGTACTCTGGCGGTCCGCCCTTGCTGTCAGCGAGGTCCGCCGCTCGTCATGGGCGCTGAGCTGGACGCCGCAGTTCTCTCCGGGCCCCTGGCCAGGCCTGAACCACCGCCAAGGCCACCCGGATCCACCCCCTCTTCCTCAGAGGATGGAGTCCCTGGAACGGAGCTTTGTTTGCTGATCTTCCTCACCGCCTCTGCGTCATAACCTTTTTGTGGCCCCTCTGCAATCCCACTTCTGACACCATATGTGACGGGGTCCTGCCAAAAAAAGGATGCAGAGGAGCCAAGGTGGGGAGGTTCTGTCTTTATTCAGGACACAATAGCTCTACACAGGGCCACACAGCACGCGACACCTCCGTCTCACTCCTCCTTTCACTACCTGTGGTGCTCCCTTGTGAACGCTAAGCCACGCCTGTTGGGCGTTGCTCTCAATTATTGTCCAGGTGGCACCACAGGTAGTAATTTTAAAACATAAAACACATAAATACAGAAACAATAAAACACGGTGTGTGTCCCCCTCGTCATCTGATGGTGCCACACCGTCACATAATCTATGCAGGGCCTGAGGGTCTTACATTTCTTCTCCACGAAAAAGAACCCAGCTCCAACAGGAGAGGAGGAAGGACGGATGTGTCCGAGGGATAGAGCTTCCTGAATGTAACTCTCCATAGAGAGTTTTTTCAGGACCGGATAGATTAAATAATTTCCCCTTAGGGAGTGAGGCACCGCTGAGAAGTTCTATGGCCCAATAGTAGGGTCTGTGAGGGGGTAGAGCAAACGCCTTAGACTTACTGAACACGGATTTAAGATCGTGGTAGCAAGACGGCACCTTCGACAGATCGATATCCTCTTTTTTGGGAGAATTAACTATGGTTGTAGTGGGAAGAGCAGAATGTAAGCAGTTAGCCATACAGTAAGTGCTCCAATTTGCAATCCGGGAACTAGACCAGTCAATTTGAGAGTTATGTAAGCGTAACCAGGAAAATCCCAGGATAACGGGAGTTTGGGGAGCGTTGGTGACAAAAAACTGGTGATATTCGCGATGGTTACCGGAAGGGATAAGCTGGATGGGTTCGGTACATAGTGTTATTTTGGAAAGTAATTTTCCTCCTAACCCAGCTGATTTTACAGGGGTATCAAGAGACTCGACAGGTAAACCGAGTTGGCGAACAAGACTAGAATCGATAAGGCTGTGTTTAGCTCCAGAATCTATGAGGGCACAAAATTCATGAACATGGTTAATGCTAAGAAACTTGACAGGCATTAAAAGGAAAGGCTTAGATTTTCTTTCAGACAGATCCCCCGCGACCTGTCACTTAGCGAGGGGTTCTGGAGTTTAAACGATTCGGGCACTGTGAGACAATATGACCAGCATCTCCACAATAAAAACACAACCCCTCATTACGGCGCTTAAGTCTTTCTTCGGGTGAAAGCTTCGAATGCCCAATTTGCATTGGCTCTTCGGTAAAGACGTTGGGGTTTTCGGCGCCGGCAGGCGGTTGTGGGTGTAACATAGGAGGGTGGTAGAATGCCTCTGAGGAAGGACGTCTGGTTACAAAACTCCTTTCAGCCTGGCGTTCACGAATCCGTAGGTCGGAACGAAGTGCGGCGGTAAAAAGTTCTTTGAAGGTATCAGCTTCCGGTTGTGTACACAGGTGGTCTTTAATCCTTTTGTCCAAAGATTGATAGAAGACCCCCTTGAGAGCGATATCTGGCCAGCCGGCTTTGACCGCTAAAATGCGGAAGTCAATGATGTGGTCACTCACCGGACGGTTACGCTGCTTGAGGCCTGGTAGCTACGTTGCTGATCGAATACAGGCCGGAATTCTCCGATGAAACGTTCGAAGGGGAGATGAGAGACAGGATTAGCGGCCAAAAAAGCTTGAGCCCACTGCAGCGCCTTGCTGCAGAGCGAGTTTACAACCAGAGATATTCTACGTTGATCAAATTGATAGTACCTGGGTGATTGTTGAAATATTAGTCGACATTGTAGTAGAAATCCACACAGGCTTCCACGTCACCATGAAATGGTTCAGGCTGTGACCGGATGTTTTCCTCCGGAGAAGCGGACATGACGGTGGTGAGGTCACCAGAAGCCGGGGATGTAGCGGTAGTGGAGCTAGTGGTTTGGCTAGTAACTCCGGCCAGAGTTTGCGTGAGGCTATCCAACCGGCGAAATAACTCCTGTTGGGTAGCGGACATTTGCGTGAGAGCATCAGCTTGTTGAGAGAGCAGCATACCTTGCTGGGATATGGCCAGGCGGAGTCCATCCGGGTCAGCTGGGTCGGGGTTCTGGCTAGTTCGTTCTGTCATGGCTAGCGGACTGAGGCAGATCCAGATGCTGGAACCCGGAAGGATACTCGGCAGGCGATGGGTAAGTATAAGGAGTTTTAATGTGGTAGAACAGGATTTTCAGGGCAGAATGCGTTGAAGATGGCTGGAGGTTCTTGAGAGCGAACACCATGATCCAGAGAGGAGCCAGAGGGACTTCGAGACAGGAATCAACGAGAGGTGAGTTCAGGCCAAGTGTTCCAGACGAGAACGGGATCCTGAGCAACAGACAAAACAAGGTATTAGACGGGAAGCATAAACTAGAGCGAGACAATACATGAGTCGGCCAGAAGAAGCACCGTGGAGTACAACAGACTAGCGTCGAGTACAGGTCCTGGTTCTCCGTAAGAGTCCAGCCGCTGATGAGGATGACGAGGCACAGCTGGTGTCAGCAGGTGGACCTGACGATGGGGAGGAGCCAGCTGGGGGTACCGTGACAACTGGGTTATTTAGCATGACAATGATCCCAAAACACACTGCCCAGGTAACAAAGGAGTGGTTTCATAAGAAGTACCGTGACCTAGCCAGTCTCCAGATCTCAACCCCATAGGAAATGTTTGGAGGGAGTTGAAAGTCAGTGTAGCCCAGTGACAGCCCTCAAAACATCCCTTCTCTGGAGGAGATCTGCATGGAGGAATGGGTCAAAATACCAGTAAAACTTTGTGAAAACCTTGTGAAGGCTTAAAGGAAATGTTTGAGTGCAGTCATTGCTAACAAAGGATAGATAATAAAGTATTGAGTTGAACTTTTGTTATTGACCAAATACTTATTTTCCACCATGATTTACAGAAAAAAAATCTACAAAAATCACACAATGTGATTTTCTGGATTTTTTTCTTGTTTTTTGTCTTTCATAGTTCTGATAAAAATTACAGGCCTCTCTCAACTTTTTAAGTGGGAGACCTTGCACAAATGTTGGCTGAGTAAAAACATTTTTTGGGGTACAGTATTTTTCAATGGGGCGGCCTTGGTGCAGCGGCATGGCGGTCGATCCATGATCATAAGATTTCAGGTTCAATTCCCGCCTTGCACGCCCATGTGTCAAAGTGTCCTTGGGCAAGACACTGAACCCCACCTTGCCACTGGTGGGAGGTTGGCACCAGTGTTCGGGAGCGGAGCCGCCACCACTGTGTGAATGTGGGTGTGACTGGGTGAATAGGTTTGTATGTATGGGTCTGCACACTGTAAAGTGCTTTGGGCCTTGTAGGTAGAAAAGTGCCATATAAGTATATGCCATTTACCATTTACCATCCTTTATGGATGGTAACCCACACAAAAAAGTATTTATTTCACTTGCTTGTTTGGTCTTCCACTTAAAAATAACAGTCCTATTTTCTGAAACGTCTTAGTCACACTTTGTTTTTGCCTGAGATCTCTTTTACTTGTCAAAAACAGGTCGATAACAGATTTAATCTTGTCTTATTTTCCCCCCACATGGGGCTCAGCTGGTATAGTTCGGTAAAAACTCACTTTCACAGTTTGAACTTTCTTCAGTTCTTCAGAAAATTAAGCTTTTAGTCAGAGTGTGTACTTAGCACTTTCTGCTGAAACCCCTCTTTGAACTGCCACTCTTAGAATAAGTGCTAAGCATCCATCAAAGTTTAATTTTACTTTGGTGCAGCTTTGAAGTGTAATTGTACAGACCCCTCTTCACTGCCCATCAATGCATTGCCCCATAAACGCATGCTGCAATGGTCGCGCACTAAAGCGCAGAGCAGCATTCTTTTAGAGCCCTCAAATCTTTATTAAACCTGTATGACTTAAATCCTTAGCTGTTTTTGGTAGATTGAAGAGGGGTAGAGCAGGTACTGGTGCAAATTTAAACTTAATTTAACAAACAAATCGTCTTAGAGCCAGCGTGATATTGCAGCAGGCACACAATAAAAGTGACACATGCACCACTTCTGGATGCAAATATCTAAACGTGGAGGAGTCAACGAAATGAAATCCTGTTCTGTCTTTCTATCCTGCTGTGCTGCTCCAGCTGTTAATCTGTCTCACACACTGCGACGCACAAGTGGGAATGAGATGCTCCCAAATGGAAATGAATTGGCGTCTCCTGGGGAGAAAATGAAATGTAAGCAAAGATGTGGAGCAAAAGAAATCATGTGGAATGTGAAAGTCACAGAGCTGCCTTAGTGTACCCAGAAGCTCAGCATCGAGGTAGGCATAATAAAAACAAGACAATTTATGGGATTAACAGATTAATAACTTAAAACCCAAGCAGGAATTTAGGTGACTCATATTGATTATAAGAACAAGCTTGACTAAAATAACTTTAAAAAGGTTCTTTCTTACAATTTTTTTAAAAATACAATTAAAAATACAATTTAAATACACAAGAATAATATAGTAAAAATCATTTTAATCTTCACTTTAATAGTGGCACAAATTAAACACAAAATAGCATCTAATTGACTTTTTTTAATATTAGTGCAGCAAGAAATTAAATAGTATTGTACCTGTTTAGAAAAAAAAAAGATCAGCAAAATGGCAATTGCTCTCTAGAGGCATGTCAGTAGATTTAAAAGGGCAGAGACTGATGGGAGAAAGAGAACAGGCAAGAAAAGAAGAGAAAATAAAACAAGGGACCAAGACAAACGTCATGTGTATGTCAGTAAAATTGAGAGATGAGAGAGTCCAATTCTGGAAGCTATTTAAAAATTAATACAATGCATGATGAACACAAATTCATCAAGTGGTCAGAGAACTCCCTGTGCTCAGGCAACTGAAAGAGAACATTGTGAAGATGCAAATGTGACCCATTTACTGAGGTGTAAGAACTAAGATTGAAATTTTTTGTATGAGTGTGTGTTTGGAGTGCATGTGTGCAGAAAATCAGAGACCATTTTGTAGAGATGTATACTTCACTGATGAGACATAAAAACACTTGCTTTTCCTCTATGCTTGTGGGGACTGCATTACTTTTTTCATTTCTACAGGTCAAAAAGACCTTTTTTAATTTAAAGAGGTTGCGGAACACACTATTTTAAATGTTTTTTAATTTTGTTTTAGTTTCTGGAATTTTGTTTTGATTTCTAAAATGTAATGTTTTTTTTTTTGTTTGTTTTTTTTATATATACTTTTGCGAATGATTTGATTTGTTGGTGTTGCATCAATTACAATTTAATTTAAATGAGAAGGATTTAGTCTAGTGGTCTTGTTTGTTTAATAATTACACATATGTAGCGTGAAAAGACCTTCTCCCGGTCTGAATGTTCTTATAAAATACATTCTCAGCAGTTCGTTTGTTTTTTTGTAGTAACATTGTTCTTTGATTTCCTGTTTGCTGATACCCTTTAAAATGATTTGGCTTACAGTCTAGATCTACTGTACCTTGAATCATTCGTTTAATGTATTTATATCGTGTCAACAGTCTAACAACAGTCAGACTTACAAATCTTCTGTCAGTAATAATCTTTTTGATCAAATAGGATTTTACAGTTTTTTTAATATGGTCTTTCAATAAATGACAATAAATCAGTTTTTACAAGCACTTAATCTCCCGAAAGAAAAATGTCAGTAGGAAAAACTGCAGTAACATGCACAAATTAATGTGCCACACATTTCAATGAATCAACTCCAATTACAGCTTCTGCTACCAAAGTTAATAGAAACGTTTTTGATTTTCTTTTATTGTTCCTTTTTTTTTGTCTTGAGGGTGATTCATCACTCAACAAGCATAAATCAACTAACATAAACACAATACGGGGCTAAAAGAATAAAGAGAAACAAAATATGTAATTCAGTCTGATTATGTGAAGGTTTGAAACTCAAATTGGTCCTCCTGAAGACAGCAACGCAAGCGCAATGCCATACACAAGCAGATGCTGCTCTGAATAGATTCCCCCTTCCTGCATTCCAATTCTTCAGACGTCTACTATTAGCACTCTAAAACCTACTCAAAACCATCCAGACATTGCAGTGTCTTGATCATATGGAGATGCTGTGGGGAACAAAGCATTTCCCCTCAGGAAATCTTTTTCTCAAAGCATGCCTCAATATATTTTCACAGTGTGCACCTTTTCCCAGGCGGCCGCTCAGTTTCACTGAATCCTCGGGGGGCTGTCTAAATAAACTTTTATTAAAGCATTTTTAGTCGAATAATGACGTTTTAGCTTGACTTCAAAGTGGGGGAAGAAGACCAGAAAACAAAACAACTCCCCCTTGTCGCTTAGCATTGTGTTACTGTCTTTGTATTCTCTGATTGCTAGGCAACAGAGAAATTATGGGATTCAGAAATGCCAGCTTATTTTGCTGCGATAATTATTTTAGCTTTACTGAGTCACAGTGACAGCCAAATGCCTATTTTAATAATAATTAGGTTAAGAAGGTACTTCGACTGCTGAAGTTCACTACTCTGACCTCTCAAAACAAAAGCTTCTAATTTGCAGAAAACCTCCCAAAAACCAATTAGAATTCTATGCATGTTTTCTATTTAGGTAATATTGTATTTTTGCCAAATAAAATAATGATCTTTTGACATTTCTGGGTTCAAATAAACTGAATGTGTCAGTTGTATGCACTGGGTTCGTCTTGACTCCGTTTTTTTATTTATTTTTTTCGGTAATAGTACAACTACTAAGAAACATGTTCATTCAATTTTGACTATTTTGTCCTTTTTTTCAGGGTTTTGAGATCATTGTTTATGTTTTTGAACATTCCTTTCTTTGTCTGAAGGCAATAAAATAATATTTTATTTTTTGACACATTGCTTCTTTTGTTTTTCTAAGGCTTTAAAAACTTTAAAAGTCTAGTGTGAACATCATTGTTTTGGGTTTGATTCTTTTGTCCTTTCAACTTGACCCCATGCCACATTTTGATGCAAATATGCATTAAACCACTTCTGCTCCAAATTTACATTAATTATGCATCTACTTAAAAGCAAGAACGCAAGTGATTTTATCACTGGAAAATGATGCAGGCATCACTGGGTTAATAATAGATTTTTTATTTTATTTATTTCGATTTAATCAGTTTTTGAATGAAACATTCATATGATCACAGTCCTTTTTTATTTAATGTTCTTGCTTTGTACAGCTAATCTACAGCTTAGCTCATGACCTTGTTTTTATCCTCAACCATGCATTATTTCAAAAGCAGAGGTCCCACCACCAGCAGAGTACATGTCCGTAACCATGTATTGTTGTGTTACTGACTTATTTGGTGGCTTCATTGACAAACTTTATTTTGGCTTTGCTCCATGATTTATTTGGTGTTTATGTAGAGTGCTTCAAAACTTCCACAAAATCAAATGGTTTTCTACGGCAGCTTCATCAAGATGGTGGTTTAAGAAATGAAAATGTATGAGATGAAGACAAGAATAAAAAAAACATCATGCTAGGCAACATCACAATGTTAATGTAGACGAGGCAAATATAAATACAAGTTGTTGTGAACAATTGTCCAAATCAGTTTAAAGTATGAAATGCTTTAGAATCACTGCACTGCATTTAGTGGACATGCTATTAAATCGAGCAACAAACATGTTTTGTTGTGTTCATATAATCTTATAAGACTGGAATTTGAATTAAACCTGTGATGATGAGAGTGGCTCTTACTGTTGCTGGGATAGAGTCTGCAGCATGAGACAATAATTTTAAAGAGTGAAGAACTTGATTGTTTGATACAGTTTGCACCTTTGCAGCCACAGAATTTGGTCAAACGCGATCATAAATAATAAAGACATTCTATAATTTGGAATGCAATAGAATTACATTAACTAAATAAATAATGTTTTAAATAAAATTGCCTAAACAAAGAAGTTGTGTGATTAACACTCATTAAAAAGGGAAAGTGAGCAGTTTTTCAGCACCATGGACAGCTCCATGCAGCTGAGGTCTTTTTGAATGCCAAATGGAAGGAAAGTTAACTGCTTTACTTTGTATTTTCAGTCATACATTTAGTATAACTCTCTGTTCTTAACTGTCATCCCATTTTCCTACAACAAATCGACAAAAACAATGCAATTTGATGGGAAATGTACAGAGATCCAAATTAGCACTCTGACAGCCGACTGTTCTGCAGCAGACTGCAGCTGTCATCCAAAGTCAAGCTGCTGTGTCACTCTGATTGATTGTGAAGGGGTTATTAACTTTTGAAAGAAACCACCAGAGGAGAGTATTGATAATGGCTTCAGTCTTGAGATGAAACTGGCAACTTTAAACTTGACATTTAAACTGAACGTTCACATCGATTGATGCTTTTTGCCACTTACAGTGTATTTATTTTATCCTGTTATGCAATATGCATGATAGATATTCCTAAATAGGTGCTATGATGAAATGTTTTAAAAAGAATATTTAAGTGTCTGTATCTTTTTGGGGGGGCAGTTTTGACATGTCTCTATCGGAAATAAAAAGCAGGAAGCTTCTCTTCACATCTAACTGCAAACAGGTCTTACATTTGAAAGCCCTGCTCTTCAAGATTTCGATATACTTTGAAACTTGTGCTTAAGGAGCTCCTGTGTTTTGTTTGGTTAATGTCACTGCTATGACAAGAAATGAAAACCAGTACAAGCGGATACAAATTTAATTTGGGCAGAAATGTAAATGTAGGGCGGTATAATGATACTTATTGAATAGAGGAGAAAAAAAGCATTTCACGCCTGCAGATGTGTTTTTCAAGAGGTTTTATTTCAAAGAAAAAACAGATTCACCTGGCAGGTATTTAAAATTTGCCATCTGTCTATCTGAGCTTCATTGTTGCTTTTACTTGTAAATTCAAGTCATGCTTGTCTTCTTTATCCAGTGATCAATTTTCATCATGCCGAGTCGTGATTGGCTCAGCTGCTTAAAAGGTGTGAATTGAGAACTGTGACCTGTAGAGATGTAATGATTTACAACAGCTCCATTGGGTTTTCAAGCAGATCAGCATTTATCTGCAGAATCGTACAAGTTTTGCAGCACACAAAGTTGTTATCTGCTTTGGAACATTTGCAGATTCCTGTTTTGCAAAATGTCCCAGCAATCAAGATTCCGTTTTTCTGAACACCTTTTGTTTCTGGTATTCAACAAAACTTGGGGAATTGGGAATCATTCAAAAACACTGAGAACAGCTAAGTACTTGTTCATAAACTAAACAACTAAAGAAGAAACAAACAAACAAACAAACAAAAAACCCAATATAATAATCCTGGTTTTGGCCAGCAGAGTTATTTGATTGCTAAACTTTCTACAATTTTAGGTAACATACATAAAAAACTTGGTCATTTGCTTGGATGGATACGGAACCCATGTCCTGACATTAAGATATTAAAATATATCTTGTTCCCACAGATTAATATCTTGTTCCCACAGATTATTATCTCGTTCGCATGAAATACTATTCCGTTCCCACAAGATACTATTCCGTTCTCACAAGATACTATTCCGTTCCAACAAGATACTATTGTGTTCCCTCAAAATACTATTCCGTTCCCTCGAAATGATCAACTCGTGCGAACGCACGGCATACATCAGAGAGCTATGCGGCGGAGCTAGTAGTAGCCTAGCAGGAGCTATCATATGACAAAGCAGCCTAGTTATCATAAATCTTTTGATATTTTTCTTAAATTCATTGAGACAGTAATAAAGTGATCATTTTTGTTTTTCATGTTCCTTTTTTGAACGAATGTGGGTCACAGAGACACGGAAGTTACCGCTGAAAGCGGCTTTTGCCGGTGTACATAGAGCATATCCGCGTGAATGACTTATGACGTGAATAATTATTGCGATCGAACGGATTAAATATTGCGTTCGAACGAAATAATGATTGCGTTCGCACGAGTTAATCATTTCGAGGGAACGGAATAGTATTTTGAGGGAACGCAATAGTATCTTGTTGGAACGGAATAGTATCTTGTGTGGAACGGAATAGTATTTCATGCGAACGAGATAATAATCTGTGGGAACAAGATATTAATCTGTGGGAACAAGATATATTTTAATATCTTAATGTCAGGACATACTGTCACGGTGCCTGGCGGTCTCCTCCCCCCTCCAGCTCTGCCCTGATGTTCCTGATTGCCACCAGCTGCCAGCACTCTCCTCATCATCTTCTGTGGATTCAAAAGGAGATCAACGCCACTACTCGACGCCAGTTTGTTACCCCTTATGGTGACTGCTCTGGTTCTAGCCTCGTTACAGCTTTGTTCCAAGTCTCTGACTCTGACTAATTCTTTGTTCCCTGTCTCAGGATCCTACCGCTCACGAGTGACGGCAGCACGGACCTTCCATTCTACGCCTCAGGAGAACGGAAACCCTCGGCAACCGCTAACCGCTCCAAGACCCTCCAGCCACGCCACAGCCACGTCTAATCTGGACACTCCTCAAACCAGCCATCTTCACATCTGGAGAAAACAATAAATCCATTCTCATCATCCACTTACCTGTCTTCCTTCTGGGTTGCAGCATCTGGGTTCCTCATCCTTGTGAAATCATGACACATGGGCTCCGTATCCATCCAAGCAAATGACAAAGCTTTTTATGTATGTTACCTAAAATTGTAGAAAGTTTAGCAATCAAATAACTCTGCTGGCCAAAACCAGGATTATTGTTCTGTTTTCTAAAAAGGTAAAAAAGTCAATCTGAGTTAACATTTAAACAGACATTTAAATAAAGAGATTTAAACAATGATAATAATAAAACAATTTCCCTAATAGAAATTTAAGAAAAAGCTTTGATTGAATCTATTTCTACCACAGTGCAACCGCTCAGTGTCCCTCCAGCCTAAAAACTCAAGAAACACAAAGGATAGGTGACGGAAAGTTTTCTTTTTCTATTCAAAATGTCCTGTTGTAAGCAGTGAATTAATGAATCATAGCACTGCTGTGAAACTAAGAAAAACAGAACAAAAGCGTCTCAATTAGGGGCAAAAATGTGTAAACATTAAAGGTGCCTAATTGCAAAATGTAATAGCTCTTGTTTTGGTTATTAGTGACTAAAACTCAGTGAAAAAAAGTTCAGCTGTTTCTTTAGACTTTATGGTTAAAGTTAAAATCATGAGAGATTCATAAAAGCCAAAACTCTCCAATTGTGAATTTGAAGTTATTACATGTAGTAACTTTCACACTCAGCCATTAAAAGAGAAGATTGTTGGTAAAAATGGAGTGCAGGTAGTACATTCAAAAAAGCTTTTATTTTGATGACAAAAAAATGTTACATTCCAACTGTTTTATTTTAACACTAACTTTAAAGGTTTTACCTCACCAACTGTTATCTTGTATGTAAATCAAATTGACCCTGTGATGACTTTAAATAACAAAAAATATGGTTTTATTATAGTTAAGAAAAACTAATTGTACAAGCCCTGACTCCAAGGTGCTCATTTCCAATGTAATGTTCTAGCGATAATTTCACACTTGATCCTGATGAAATTGCTGATTGTGTGAGTGACACCATGAACATTTACCACAGTTGGATTTTTTTCAATCCTCTACATAGGAAAATAATAAGCAGTAAAATTCACTCTCGTACATATTTTCATCCATTTTAAGTTTAATTGTTTTATTTATTTTTTTGCCAAAGTCTTTCATTCAAAGAGTAAATGGCTGCATTTGACCAAATATATTGTGAAAATCTTATTTAATAATGTCATCATCATTCGATTACAAGCTGCTTTTCTGTTACGGAAGCAAGACAAGATGCAACGAATTTATGGATGCACAATAACGGCACAAATGAAAATGCTTAGTTTAAAGAAATGTGCAGACAAAGCCTATTTACAACAAATCATTAAACAGTGACGTAATGGGAGCAGAAGACACGGAAAGGACATTGACCTGCAGGTCAGCCAGTTCCTTTTGAATCAAAACATGTACATTTTTTGTCTTGACTTAGAAGAACTGGCTGACCTGCAGGTTTCACCTTTTTTTCATTTTTTTTATTTTCTAGCTCTTGGAAAAGAGACATAATCCAGATGATCTGAGGGGTCTGAGTGGTTCATAGCTTATAACCACTGAATTACCAGTTACATAATTCTGCCCTGTGCAATTCCGTGCTCCATAGACCAGCCAAAAGTCTGTACTGTACCATTCAAACCCTAAAAGGATTTAAACCAGTTCAATCTGTTACCAAGAAGTCCAGCCCAGTTTTCTGGCTTTTAAAGCATTATTTTGTGGTTTGAGTCGTGGCAACTTACCTCCAATTTAAAAACATGATTTTTTCCATTATCCCTATTGTTTGCTAATACCCGGCCTATTTTGATATGTTGTCCTATAAGGTTTGTGTTCTCTGAGATGCTAAGAATTTTAAATTGAAATCAAATCTTGTATCACTTATTATTGTAAATGACTATAGTTAAAGGCAAATCTAAGCAAATGTGATTGACTGAAGCTGTTCTTTTCTATAGCAGGTTACCTTAAGAATGTTTTTGCTGGGAGAAGATAACTTACTGTGAGACAAAAATCATTTTACTTTTATATAATAACATATTTTTTTGGCTTTCCATAACAGTTTAACCACTTGACACATATTGATCCACATATGCATCAAACTACTTCGGCTCTAAAACTACCTAAATTTAGCATCTACTTGTTAGCAAAAACGTGTGTTTTTTTTTATTAATGTATTTATTTTTTGTAGGTGTCAAGGGGTTAGTAATATACTTAAATTGAATTTTTTTCCATCTCCATTTTAAAATTTTCTTTAAAGTACATATAAAACCTGATAAATCAAACAATAATCTAAAGATAACAGTTTAATAAATGGGGCTCTTCTACATGACATAATGATGATAAATGATTAAAAAAATGTCCTTTTGATGATTGATCACTTTAATAACACAAATTACTTGCTAAAAATAGTTCCACCACAGTTTTAAAGATAGTGGATCTTTGTAAAAAAAAAAAGAAAAGTGGATTTTAGGTCGTGTATTTCTCCATATTGTACGTACATAAAAACAAATCATATTGTTCTGGTTCTTGTAGACACTTCCTTGGCTCCTCTGTGTTTGCTCGTCTCCTCTTTCTATCACGTCTGGGAGCATCCCAGCGTTTGGCTGCTAAAACATTCATGTGATGCTGAGTGAACCAGCCCGGGACACGGCTGCGGTCATGTCACAGACATGTAGGTCCTCCGTTCAACTAACTGTCAGCTTGTGTTACATCTCCCCGTCTCTTTGTTCGCGCTCTGTGTGCCGCAGGCTCACACACAGACAATCATCACAGCACTTCAGAGTTCATTATTTTGACTCACATTTATTTCCTGGAGACGTTGCCAAACTTAAAATAAGTTCTCACCCTGAATTCCAATGTTTTCCTTTGGGAGGGCTTTTGCTAAGAACATCTGAAAAACACAGGCAAACAAGTGTACAGACATATAAATAGCACAGTCTTTGTCTGTTAATAATTATAGACCCTGAAGGTAAATTTCAATAATTACATAATTGACACAGGACCTGTTTTTCCCCTTCCTCTCACTCGATCACAAACAGCACATATTCTGATTTATCTTCTATTTTGGACCAGACATCATTCATCAAGGTTGATGTGGTTAATGTCTCTCAGAGGTTGCCCCTGGCCAGATGACGTAAATGGGTGCAAAGCCACTTGACAGCTGGTCACTCTGCAGGCGATGTTTGTACATTTTTTTGCTGCCAGGCCTTAAAAAAAAAAAAGTCACCACACGGATTACAGTAAACAGATGGCTGGAGCTGCCCAGAATAAATGGCCAGGTACTTTCATCAGTGATGATAAGGTGGCAGCGAATTATTTTGAAAATTATCTTAAAAATTACAATTTTTTTTTTTTTAATTTCTACGAATCCTGTAGTTTGCAAGCTCTATTCTAAGTTTGACGAATTATCAATAGTAAACCTTTTTTTTTAAATATAGAATTAACAAAATGAGATTTAAAAAAGTTTTATGTCGTTAAATGTATATCAAAAATGTCGTTGGTGGTTTTCAATATTAATGCTAAGTTTTATCATTTTATTTAGAAACATTGTGTCACTGCATACAGAATGTTTAGTAATTTGGACTCTGATTCAGCAGTTTGACACCTTTTCAATATTTGTTGAAATTGTACCTGTATGACTTTTGAAAAAATGATAAGGTCCTGGATAAAAGTTCAATTAGCAATACTACTATGAATTCTCTCATGGAAATGTAATACATGAAAGAGTTCAGAAATGACAAATGTGTAATACATTTTAAGACAGTTATTTGAAGACTATAATAGAAAAACTGAATGAAAAATATACAATTGCTTTGCCTGTTTTTGCTTTCTTTGAAAGTTATTGTTAATTACTGTCAAATATTCTATCAATCTGCAGCAAATCAGAATTAAAGCTTCTTTATAGGCAACATAGGAACCTTTTGATTTTTTTAAGTTAATTAGTGACCACAGTGCTTTGTCATCAGTTGATAGTTGTGGGCTTCATAATTAGTTTGAAAAGAAGTGAAAGCTTTCATTTTCTACCACTGTGTCTGCCTCACAAACAAGTTGTTTGGAAAATCAATTTTCAGTCCTCAGTACCTGAGGGCACATGGATCACTGAAGACTTGGTTTAACTTCAGCCGCTTTGACTGCTGAAGCCTCAAACAGAGTCTCCCAGCCTTGTCCCCAAAGGCCCCATTGCTGTGTTTATTTTTCATCTTACACTGCTTAAACACACATGATTCTGCTCTTTACAGAGCTCAGCAAGAACCTGATAGTGAGAGTCCTTAAGGTCAGGCCTCTTTGTGCAAAACATAAAAAAATATTGTTGAGCCTTGAGGGCAGAGCCTAACAGAAGGGCAAATTATACTGTGTTGGGAGCTAAACAAGAAATAATTGACCATGCATCTAACATTACTAGAGCCTGACTTCACCCTTCACCCTCTTTACATTTTGTTCCTAAATTAAAAGCAAACCATGAAAAAAAAGAAAAGAAAAAGTCTTAGTGTCTCAAATAACCACTGGAGGCTTGTTTCAAAATTATTCCCACATTACAAAGAAGTTGATCTCTGGAGCTGGTTTAGCTCGTACTGGTTTGCGGCGCCTTTCGTCCGTGGAACCAGGGGTAAGGATCTGGGCTGCTCCCTGTTCCCTTCTCTACTTCTGTGCCGGTCCCGAGCCTAGTTAATGTGAGAGGATTGTGTCAGGAAGGGCATCCGACGTAAAACGTTACCAAGTTTACCATGGTAACGTTACCATATCAATGGCGAGCAATTAACATCACCCAGTGAGGGTCCTTAAGCAAGACCCTTAATGCTACCGCCTCCCGAGCGCGGTTTCGGCTGCAGCTCACCGCTCCCCAAGGGTATGGGTCAAATGCGGAGAAAGAATTTCCCTTCATGGGATAAACACAGTGTATAAAATAAAAAAATAAAATAAAATAAAAAATGTGAATCTTCCGCAGTGATGTGGATGATTCGCTGTGGTGACCCCTGATGGGACGAGCCGAAAGTGAAAGAAGAAGACAAAGAAGTTGATCCGTGAGCCAAAAGGTTGACTAATTAAACTATCACTTTGTCCATCCTTTTTTTTATTTTATTTTGTTACAAAATTGAGTTCATTAATCTCAGTTTACAATCTTGGTGAAGTGATGCTGGAGGTCATCAAATTGGTGAAAAACTATCTGTGTTTTTTACACATGAATGAAGTGAGGCTTTATGTGTCTGTTGTCTATAAAGGTTAATTAATGATATATCTATCAAGCAGTCAGCTATCATGAAAACTTCAGATGTACAGAAAAAAAAATTTAACTATTATGACTTAACATCTATTTGGGATTAAACAAAACAAAAAGTGTTATAATACCAGGAGTTCTGAAGTCGTTTTTAGATGTCGCGTTGGTCATTGGATTGTTTCTACTACAGGAGTCCTCTTTAATTAGTTTTTCTTAACTATGCAGTAACTACTAAAATGTGACTGCATTCTAAATGTTTTTTTTGAAAATACAGTTTTAAGTCCAAAGATTCATACTATAATAATCAAGCAAAAATTCAAGTTTTGTGTTTGAGTAAAGTATTAAGCCAATCACAGACCAGTGCATCTGAATGATACCATTAGCAGGTTTTGAATACTCAAATCCTTCTTTGAAATTGTAAATCATATGCATTCCAGAGTTTTTTAGGCAGCCCAAGGATAAAATGTCTAACTGGCATGCATGAACATCATGAATATATATGCGTATATGCTGAGTGGAAAAAGATTAATGGCAAACAGATGCTGCAATAAACCAAGAACAGGTGTGGACCTGGACAGGATATAAATCGCAAACGACTAACAATATATATTTAATCATGTACCAATAAAACTACACAACACGAATTGCGGTTGAAGTTTAAGCACGCTAAAGTACCTTTGCAAAAAAAGACCACAATTAAGAAAGATTGTATAAGTGTTAGCAAAAAAATGTATTATTAGAAAAATGTTTTATGCATATGCATGTTTATGTACTTCGCATGGATTTTTAAAACCTTCCATTCTGAAAAACAACAATGGAAACCTCTTTGTAACAGCAATTTCCAAAAGGTATAGAAAAATGTCCCTCTCACCCTCCACGGGTGGTTTCTCAACCAAGGTTGGGTCCTACACCATTCATTTTTCTTGCCGACTTTGAAAAGTTGAGCTTTGTGTAAACAAACAAACACAAAAAATCCCCTCCGTCCACCAGACAGTGGTTTGTTAAGAAAAATCTATAAAATTTATTTAGCCCTAATCTCACCTCAATAATCTGTACTGTTATTTTAAATTCTGAATGCGATCTGAATGTACAAATTCTTCTGCTAATTCTATCATGTTTATTCTTTAAAGCACGTCTGCTTAAATTGAGGTATCAGCAGGATGCCTTCATTTATACAGGCCTTTATCTTCTTTGGGATAATTGTAGGACTCCCACTGTATTAATGCACCATAGTCATTTTTCCACCGCCCTCAACATAAACTAAAGACATTGTATGGAGAAGTGCCCATTTAAGCTGATTCTTTCCATCTTGAGAAAAAAGAAATAATGAAACAACTGAGAGGCGCTAACAACGGCAGGAATGCCCAGTTTAGCTTACCGGCAATCTGCTTAGTTTACGGTAGTGTAACAATTACCTATTGAAAAATTTTATGACTGATTTCCTGTTCTCACACAATTACCGGTTTGAAGCCCATTGGGTAAACTATTGTAATATTGTATGGCGTTTCAATGCTGCCATAAAGTGAAAGAGCATAAAGACAACTGAGCGGGTGTATTCAGGAACTGAGTGAGCGAACCTCACAACCACGCAGGCGCAATTCTGACAGAGCAACCCTGCATTTAACAACTGCACACTTGTAATCCTAACTGAGCGGTGATCCTGCGCGCTCACTTCACTCCTGCACGCTCGCTGGGTTTGCGCGCTGTGTTAAATGCCAAGAAGATCTTGTCTCATTTTCATTTTTGTCTTCTCAATCTGTAATTTAACAGTCATTTGTTTGCTATGTTTAGTTGTACCTGTTTCCAAACAGGTACATAATTTTTCAATATCATTAGTTATACTTTTTTTAAGATATAACATTTCTCAACCCCTAGTCTCAGGAACCACCATCCTGCACGCTTGCAATGTTTCTTTGAAGGCAGATGTCCTTTAGCAAATTAGCATGGAGAAACATTAAGGTTGGTAGGTCCTAAGAAGTTGACTTGATAGACACTGGTTTAGGGTCTGTAACAACTCATAACTCCACCACTGTGATGAAATGAAAGTGCCTGCAAAGAGAAAGATCATAATACCCCCGTGCTTTTCCTGCAGGACGTCAACCACTGCTAAATCCATGGCACGATTGTGAACTCCTCTCTAACTCCTGTTATGTCAGCCTGGCGGTCTTTAATCTCACAGGACCTCTGAAATAAGAAACTCATTCTACCATCAGTCATGGAATTCTTATATCATGCAGAGAAAGACCCGCTGACTAATTTTATGGTCCATTGAACTAATGTACTGCTAATGCACATCCCACTGTGTTGCACACAAGCTGAAATTGCATATTAATGTATATATTTATGTTGAAGTATAAAACAGATCCTGTTGAAGTTTAGTCTCAGGCTTTACATTAAGTGCATACTATTTTATAAAGGCATTTAGTTTGGACACCCGATATTCCTTCGACTCTATTTGTCCTCATTGAGAGGATTTGTACTTTTTATTACTCTGGTTTGTCGGGTTTGCATTAAATGTTGTTTCCACTTAGTTACAGCTCTCTAAGTTTGAGAAGCTGACAGAAAAAGATCTCAGATTTCATTCCAGAGGGAAAATGTTTCCCAGAATACAGCTGCCTTTAACTTGCACAGCAACTTCTGCAAGGCATGTCTTTGCATCACTTGTTGGTGACCCAGAGAAAGAAGACATTTTTTTCAATCTAAATCCATACTTCTATCTTTCTTTCATATTTTAAAAATATGTAACAACCCATCTTTCTGTCAATTCTCAATTCAAAAACGGAATTTCTTGTAATAACACCATCAGAATATCAATTAAAAAAAACTTATCTTGAAAGTTAGACTGTAAAAAAGTAGTTTTTACGGTAAAACCCCGGCAGCTGTGGTTGCCGGAAAAGTACCGGAAAAAATTACCGCAAACATTTTTTCATTTTTACGGTAAGAACGTATTTTTGTTGTTGATTTCAGGATTAAATACCATTGTATAGTCAATATTTCACTTCAGAAAAAAAAGTTTTTTCTTCAGTGTGTAAATCAGTGTATCACCCTAAAATGAACCAAAAAATAGCATTTATTAAAGTAATTAAGTTTTTCACATTGTTAAAAAACTATTTAAAAGTCTCATTTTCTTCAAATTGTAGGGTTGCCTGCAACCATAGAGAGCTATGTGAGTTCTCCATCAGTATCAGACTCAGTGTGCAAAAAAGCAGGTGACAGTTAATTACCTCACACTTGATTCCAGCACTTCCAACCTTAGTTCAGAACGTTGACTTAATAATGTAACAACATGATCGTCACTTCTATTCACAGCTCCCTAACTCATGGTGTGGGAATCAACACTTCCCATGAGTCTTAGTGGCCATGGGCGGGGCTAAGTCCCGGGACCCCACAACATTATTTACAAAATGGCTGAAGCCCTGTTTAAACTGCAGCTATCAGCTACATGGATTGATGGATGTTTAGATGCTTTTTTGTGACTGAAAAAATCAAAAAACAAACTCAGATTTGCTCCTGCTGCATTTTTTAAACACACACTGAGTGTTTGTGTGTGTGCTTAAGCCGTCTCTTTGCTAGCGCGTGTGTAGGAAGGAGGAAGCCAGAGCTACAGCTCCAGTGCTCTCTAAGGATAAGGACGGGGGTCAGGGGCTGAGGGAAAGTGAGTCTGTGGTCATGCATTTAGTTTTTGCTACCCAGTTAAGGAGAACAGTAAAAAAAAAAAAAAAAAAAAAAAAGGTTCCTCTAAAATAACAGTGACTGGTTATTTTATTAACCCACTCTGGAGGCCCAAAGGGTCCAAACGGGGCGTTACCGTGCCCCTGCCTTAACAACCCGGTGCACCTTTTGTATGTGTCAAACACTACTAAATCCCCTGTAACTAAGACCAGGTCCTACAACCTGGTGCGCCCCTATGGTCGTCAAACTACGGTAGTTCATTTAACCCCACTCTCAAATTCCTGCAAAAAACACAGCATATAACTACACATTAACATTTCACCATAAAAACCTGTTTTTTTTTCAATAGAAAGTTGTAAAAATAACAGTGATTGACTGTTATAAGCATTATAGAAAATATCCGTTAAAATAACAATGCCCAAGTCCTTTACAGTAGGATTATGTATTTTTTCCAAAGAAATAATGTACTAATTACAATGTTTACCAGTAACCTGATTAACAAGAACTTTAAGTCAAAATAACAATTTTAAACAGTTTTACAGTTTACTAGGTCTTCCTGTAGTGGTTTTACGGGTTTTTACTGTTAAATATACCAATTCTTTTTTACAGTGTAGCTTGTTTTTGTGTTTTTTGAATGGACCACGAAGGAGGTGAGCAACCTTTGAATTAGTGGATGCTTTGCTCTTGCTTTCCTCTCGTTGCTAGTCATCAGGTGTAATTCATTTTGTTTACTGGTTCCTGGGGGGGGGGGGGGTCTCTGAAGTTCCTATAATGTTTGCATGTCCATGAGGGGAGTGTTCACTAATATCTTTATCTCTTTCCTGGTTTCTGAGGGAGATTCTCTTATGTCTGCCTGAGGGAGGAGGGACTATTTAAGAGTCATTTAAATAAATATTAACATCATCTTAACATCATAACCAAAGCCCAAAAAGTATTACTGGTAGTTAATTTCCGTAGCCTTTGATTGACTGAATAGTTTGATTGTGAGGTAAAGTAACTTTAACCATTGTTTTTATTATATTTCTGAAATCACAAAACATAAAGGAAAATTGCATTAATGGCTTTAATAGACAAACAACAGCTTTTCAAAGATGATTGCTGCTTCTTAGAATTAAGGTACCTGAATGTTTCACACCAAATAAGCAACATTCTTTCTTTTTAAAAGATTTTATCACAGAGGGAGGCCTTAGCACTCACATCATATATTTCTGTATTTTCTGCTCACTTAATATAGAAGTTGAAGCTTCTAAAATGGTAATTTATGTCACCTGTTTTGTCCAAAACAGGTTAGATCCCACAATTCCAGTGTTAACCAATAAGCAAACAAACACACTATGAATTAGTGCAAAATGAGAAAATTACTTGTATAGAGGACAATAATGAAAACTATTGTGTCTACAAATGTCAATTGCAGCAGATTGTTTTGTCACAACCTTGGCTTTTGAAAAGGTCTGTGAACAAAACAGGGAAAGCATCAATCAGAGTCATAATTCTCATTCAACAGAATTCTTATCACACACATTCACACTACTATTCACAGCTACTGACCCAGTGTTTAGTGCGGCAGCTGATGTACGATGCTGGGTTAAGGATGATCTGTCTTTTCAGATGATATGATTGTCTTAGTTTGTGGTTCTGTAAGAGGGTATTTTGTATTTAACCACTTTATGCTGCTAACATAACAAAATTACGGTGGCCCTGAAGTGGAAACCATTCAACAAATCACTCGATACAAAAACATTTTTAAGATCACAACAACAATTTAAAAAGCAGTATCACATTTTAGAAAACAAAACAAAATTTCAGAAAACAAAACTTTAAAAACAAAAATGAAAATAAATAAATAAAATTTTCAGAAAAAGAAATTAAGTTTCAGGAAACAAAATGAAATATTAAAAAATGAAAACATTTCAGAAAACAAAATGAAATATTGAAAAATGAAAAACATTTCAGAAGACAGAATTAATTTCCAGAAAACAAAATGAAATCTTCAAAACTGAAAAACATTTCCAAACCGGAAGAGGCAGGTACTATGGGCCAACGCTGATTGGATGATGATGTTTGACAATCATTTGAACTGAAAAGTATTTTAAATGAAGTGATGCCAGATTTTATCGTCCAAACAACAATGTACCATATTAATCCATGTAATTCCCATTTACATATTGATTCAAAAATGCAGCCAACGGATAATGAAGGTTCAAATTCTTTTTTTAATATTTCGTCTGAAGCAGAACGTTTTTTTTACGTTTTTTTAGAACATTTTTTAATATTTCATTTTGTTTTCTGGAAATTCATTTTGTTTTCTGAAATGTTTTCATTTTTTAATATTTCTTTTTTTCTGGAAATGAATTTCCTTTTCTGAAAAGTTTTTTTTTTTGTTTGTTTTTTAAGTTTTGGTTTCTGAAATTTTGTTTTGTTTTCTAAAATGTAATACTGCTTTTTAAATTGTTGTTGTGATCTTAAAAATGTTTTTGAATTGAGTGATTTGTTGAATGGTTTGCACTTCAGGGCCAGCGTACAAAATAGATGTCTGCTTTTATACCGTTATTCCTGTCAAATAGAAAATTAATATTTTAACTCAATAATTGAAATAAAAGCAGTTGTATGAGCATGTAAATAGCTAAAGACTGGAGAGGAAATTGCATCACAAACTCCTTTTAGCCCTTGTGCTATCTTAAATGACCCCACCCTTACATTGACGTGTTTTTCCTACCATGATAAAGGTGGAAATATTTCAAGTAATCCATGGACACCAGTGAAGATCACAAATCATTGAAGAAAAAAAGTTCAGAGCACTGTCTAGTGGGTCTAGATGACCCAACTCCCAATGTTAAAGTGCCTAGGATAGCACAAGGGTTAGCCCTTAAACACCGGAGGTTTAGCTTTAGCATTCTTTCAACTACCCTAACTCTTCAACTGTTTATGCAATTAACACAATTCCTGTGGATTATTTAGGGCACTGATGAACATTACAGATCTCATTTTTTTCAATAGGACAACTTGCAGAATCAGGGATTATGAAATGTTTCATATCTGTTTTATATTTAAAGGGGGAAAAAACTAAAGCAAATATTTTTTTCGAGAAACTCTGACAGTCAGCAGTCACCAAGGAGGTGGGAGTGCTAATGTGCATCTTTGTCATTTCTTTATGAATGAGCAACCCAGATAATTAAAAAGAGATTCAAAAATCAACAAAGTACCAAAATCAGAAGATTATAGAAGTGCTGCAGATCCTATTATCTCGTCTGTGCTAATAAACAAGAGGAAAATCTACCCATCCATCCGTTTCCTGTACTCGCTTCATCTGGTTTTCGGTCGAGGCAAACATTGCTTTCTGTCCGTGCCAGTTTTGGAGAAGTTGGAATGACGCTTTGGAGCGACTGACAAGCGATCTACTGCATCATTCATCATGCTGTCCAGTAAAAGACCTTTTTCATAAAAAAGAGATGAACATGAGAGCTTTCGGAGCATGCAGCTCTAACCTTTCTTTTTCGGGAAAATTGATTTTTTTCTTGTGAGTAATTGTTTTTCTCAAGGACGACATGATAATAAATATGTCAAAGTGCCTGGAATTTGCTCTGTTAGTGTGGATCTGTCAGCTGCTTTTAGAAAGTATGTCACATAATCTGACTTTGTTGGCAAGAAAGGCAAAAAAAAAAGCTCTGCGACAATGAGTAAAAACAGCATCCTGATCATCTATTGCGTTCATACGCTTCCATCTTGTAAGCCTGTCACAATCAGCAATTACTGTGTGTAATCATCATTTGAGATCATTCTGATCTTATTTGCATAATAACCATCATTTTCTTTTATGGAAAATATCTCAAATGCTGTATTTTCATTTTTATGTTTTGTTTTTTTGGGGTGATGACAAAGTGACAGATTAGCATCTGTTTTGTGCTGCTTAGTTTTCTGCTGCGTATCACACATCTCCTTCAAGAGTTTGGAATTTGTTTAGCTTCTTCTTTGAAGAAACTTAAAAAAGTGAAGCATGCTAGTAGTAGCTTTAAAAAAAAAGCTACAAGAATATAAGCAATCTTTAAATGCAGGTTCTCAAGTCAATGCTATATCATGTTATGAAGCTTATACTGTAGTTACAGTGCCATAAAAATTAAAGCTGCCAAAATCATTAAACACAAGTATTTTCGTGACAAATCATTATTTGTCACATTTTTAGTTTCAGGCTCAGTGAGTCACTTTCTTTGTCAGATCATCTTAAATCTATTACAGTAATTGCAGGCTTAAACACTAACAATAAAACCAGCAGTTCAGACATAAAGATACTGCTGAACATGGAGAAATGAAGGACCACAGCTATAAAGTAAAAACCTGCTGACCAGATACTATCCAACAGGGGATGGATTTCATTCATATGCTGATGTAAATGTTCTTTCTTTTTCTTTTTTGCCAATAATAATGTATGATTTCCTCTACATCTAAAATCAAATATAGACGTTTTGAGACATTTTAAGTGAGCAAAATCCTAAAATGTATAATGACGATAAGCTAACACATCTCAAAATTTTATATAGAAAAAAAAGTAAGATGATACATACAAATTAATGTCTAGATTTGATGAGGAAGCCGAGATGGCAGACAAAATGGAGGGATAGTTAGAATAGGGGAACAAAATCTTTTAGTTCTAGTAGAAAACACTTTTATTTGAGCTTTTGTATTCTGGAAATGGTAACATGTTCAAGGCCAAGGTAAGTTCAGTGGAAAATATTTAGAGAAAAAAAAATCCATAGCCTTCAGTCAAGAATCAATATGAAAACCAGTTAAGATGTTAAAAGACTTTTTTTTTTTTAAATGTCAGATCTATTCAAACTGTATGTGTTTTGTTGATTTCAGTATAGCTTTGAAAAAAGGCTGTCAAACATTGTTGGCTTATGTTTTAGAGTCTCTATTTTTACTCCTTTGTAACCTGTGGTTGACCTTAACCTCTTAAGATTGGAGCTAATATTTGAGATAACCTATAAACATGGAGTAACATGGCCCAACTTAAGCAGAATTAACTTCTGTATCAACAGAACCACAAATGTGATGTTCACACACTACATCCCAAGAGGTTAAATAGGCAGCATCACGTATTCAGGAACAACAGTGTGGTTTCCGTCCTGGTCGTGGAACAGTGGACCAGCTCTACACCCTATCAAGGGTACTGGAGGGATTGTGGGAGTTCGCTCATCCAGTCCAGTGTTTTGTGGATTTGGAAAAGGCGTTCGACCGTGTCCCCCGTGGTGTCCTGTGGGGGGTGCTCTGGGAGTGTGGGGTCCGGGGAGCCTTACTGAGGGCTGTCCAGTCTCTGTATGACCGGAGTAGGAGCTTGGTTTGCATAGCCAGCAGTAAGTCAGACCTGTTCCCGGTCCACGTTGGACTCCGGCAGGGCTACCCTTTATCACCGGTTCTGTTCATAGTTTTTATGGACAGAATTTCTAAGCGCAGCCAGGGGCCGGAGGGGGATCTGGTTTGGGGACCACAGGATTTCCTTTCTGCTTTTTGCAGATGATGTTTTCCTTGTTGGCTTCATCGAGCTGGGACCTCCAGCGTACATTGGGGCGGTTTGCAGCCGAGTGTAAAGCGGCTGGGATGAGTGTCAGCGCCACAAAATCTAGGCCATGGTTCTGGACCGGAGAAAGGTAGTTTGCCATCTCTCGTGGGTGGAGTGTCCCTGCCCCAGGTGGAGGAGTTTAAATATCTGGGGGTGTTGTTCACGAGTGAGGGAAGACCGGAGAGTGAGATTGACAGGCGGATTGGGGCAGCGTCCGTTGTTATGCGGTCGCTGTACCGGTCCGTTGTGGTGAAGAGAGAGCTGAGCCGTAAAGCAAAGCTCTCAATTTACCGGTCGATCTTCGTTCCAATACTCACCTATGGTCATGAGCTATGGGTCATGAACGAGGTCCTGAATACAAGTCGCTGAAATGAGCTTCCTCCGTAGGGTGGCTGGGCACTCCCTTAGAGATAGGGTGAGAAGCTCGGTCACCCGTGGAGAGCTCGGACGCCTCCCTGGAAAGGTGTTCCGGGCATGTCCCACTGGGCGGAGGCCCCTGGGAAGACCTAGGACACGCTGGAGAGATTACATCTCTCGGTTGGCCCGGGAACGCCTTGGGGTCCCCCAAGAGGAGCTGGAGGAAGTGGCTGGGGTGAGGGAAGTCTGGGCATCTCTGCTCAGTCTCTGCCCCCGCGACCCGGTTCCGGATAAGCGGACCAAGATGGATGGATGGAGATGGATGGATGTAGTTCACTCAGCAGAGTGAGGCATTTCATTTTGCAGATGATGTGTTACTGTTTGCTTCATTAAGCAAGGACCCTCAACATTTACTGAATATTCTGTGAACCAAAAATGAACAGGTTTGGTGAAATTGTTTAAGAGCAAACAATCAAAAAGGGTTTCATTGAAACAAAATTGATTTGGATGTCAAAGTGTGTATATGTAGATCAGAAAAGGCTCACAAAAGAGTCATAGTGACATTAAAAATATGTTTGGTTTAAACATGAACATCTAAGAAAGCAATCTACATTTGACAAAACTGTCTCAGGCTGTTAAAAGAATGCATTGGTGAGTCAGAATGCCGTTTGGACCCCATCCAGTGCAGGTGGTTTGGAAGTGTTTCACCAGTCGGTGGTGTTGGACTGATGACACGCTGGAAGGAATAATTGGCAATAAAACATTGCAAAAAGAACTGAATGAGGACTAGGAATGAGGCAAAAATGTTTATTGCTGTTTAATCTCAAATAACTGGAGGTAAATGTACATTTTATAAATTAAAGATTTTTTTCAATTTTTCAAAAAAACTAGAAAAGAGGAATTGGTTAATAAAAGAGGACTTTTCATAAGTTTGTAGCTTTGGTCTTTACTTTGGTTTAACTCTGAAATTTTACAGTGATGATTTTATTATTCTAATTTACATCCAAAGGCTCATAAAGTTTTACACAAGTGATATAAAGTAATGCTTAAAAACTTGAATCCATCTTATAGCTTCTTAAAGTCTGATCTTGAAGAAATGCAGTATACAAGACTTTCAAACCAAAGCCAAAACTGTTTTTCTTCCTAATTATCTTGCTGGATGCTACTTAGTGCATACAAGCCTCAGATCCCTGGAGACATCCAGTATTTTGCTGCAATTGTAATGGTTGACGGATCTCATCAAAACCTGTGGTACTACATGCTCAAATCTCTAGGGGAAGTACTATTCATAATTTGAATATAGTCACTAATCAGCATCAAATGGTAAACATTATATGATGGTCATTAAAGACTCTTTTATAAATTTCTCTGCGGGGGCCCCCAGGCACCAGCATAGCAGGCAATCACGCATGAATTGTTTGAAAGAATTTATGTTTCTGTTCATATGTAAATTTCTGAAAAAGAAAATTTTTCATGTAGTGTTCAAGTTCAGAATGTTGTGTGTGTGTTTTTCTGAAAATATAAGGTTAGTTGAAGATGTTTTTTTTATTTTTTAGGTAAAGATGATTGAGAAAGACGTCTCGTAATTTTTTTACTCTCTCTGAGGAGAATAACTTTTTTTTTTAGGTCTTACAATGAAAATGAGGACATAAAACTACAGAAAGTCAAATCAACATTATTGAAACCATTTTAAATTGAATAAAAGGAGTCTCAAACACTGAACAGAATATTCCTTTGGAAAAACGCCTCATAACCAAATGGACCCTTCATTTTTATTCTTTAGCACACCATCTGCCAGTGACCAGTCAGTTGTCAACATTCCCAGTTCAGCCACATGACACTTATGTTTATCATTTCTGGTCTTTTGCTCAGGACTTTAAGTGTGTGCATGTGGGTGTGTTTGTGCGTAAGAGAGCAACTGTGGGAGACCTTCTGAGAAGAAAATGTTTTGTTTTTTATGTCCTTTTTGATGCAACAGATTATCTTTTTGAGTGTAACGCCTGAATGAAAGTCCTTTATCTGAGCAACTGAACGTTTTAGGGTCTTTTTGCTTTCCTTTTTTTTATTCACAATAAACTAACCGACACTTTTCTGTCCCAAAAATAAATACATGTAACCCAATAAAAGCTAAAGGGAAAGTTTTCAAGAATGCTGAAGAAGTAAGCAGATGAAGACGTTTCACATTAACTGGCTAATGTTCAAGCGCAGGTAACAACGTGCCATTTAGCCAGTTAATCAAATCTCCACCTCCAGGGTTTCAATAAAGCTTTGAAACCAATTTATCTCACAAGTCCTGAAAATGATTCTGCTTGACTCATGCACGGAACAAAGAGGGCAGGTGACAGCACAAAAATCTTTTCTGAGAACTGAACAATTGTAGTCCAAATCCAAACAGAGATTAGAGAAAGGTCAGGGCACACCAAAGGTTGGCAGGCTCAGACAGGGTCATGTTCAGAACACCTCAGCTGGTACACACCCAGGCAGGCAAGTGAGAACAATGACAGTCAGCATGAATGTACAGAAAGCAAATTACTTTATGGTAACAAGGTCAAACTTTTGTTTTAATGCTGAGCCTTGTAGGTGAGGTTCTTGAAGAGAGTAAGTTCATAAAATCTAAGTGATTGATCTGGTTGAATTAAGACCATAACACCTTAAGCATACAACTCAATTAAAAATGATAAGCTTGTTTGAGACACACGTTAGGGTGCTGTCTTTGTTACAAGAATTAACCTACCTGGAGTCCAATTGGTTTTGATTGGCTGATCCAATCAGAGGTCGTTGCCTGCAAAGGTCAATTACAATATAATCAGGGGCAGATCGAAAAAATGAATAGACAAAAAAAAGAGATTTTCTTATTTACTTATTTATTTTACCTCTTGTGAACCTTTAAAAAACTCAAGCTCTCAATTATGTTCCAAAAATGATTTCTTTTTTTTTTTTTTTTTTGGCAGAAGTTATTTAATTGATTTACTTCTCTGCAGTACACTCTTTTTAATGACTATAATACACAAGCAGTCACAGAGTGTTATGACAGAAAGTGAGAAATTAATTCATGCATATAGTAAAACAGAACCTGACTTGAGAAAGGCAACCAATGCACTTCATTAACACCAAAGTGTTAAGTTTTTTCTTGAAACAAAAGAATGTCTACTTCCAAAAGCATAGCCAGGAGCTGGTAGGAAGAAAAAAAAACTCTGCCATCCATTCAGCTTTTGAAGCATTCATTGGCATGAAGCCCATTGAGATGACTATTGTTGTAAATATTGGACTATATAAATAAAATTGAATTAAATTGGTAAGGAATGAGGAGTGAAAAACCTGACCAGACCATCTTCTGCATCTACTGCCTTTCTTTAAAAATGTCAAAAATCCGCACTTTTTGTAATCCCTCAGCAATTTCCTTCTAAGTGCCAGACAGAGCACATTTAAATTTTGCAAATATCTCTTCTTGACTCGTTGCCTCACGGCTCATTATCAGACCAAACAGGCCAGCACAGAGCAGCTTTTTCAGGTTCACATCAATCTGTAGAACAGTGCAAGGAGTGGATAGAAGAAAGAAAAATGTGAAAATGACTCTCAAGTTTTTTTTTTAGTGTTACTGCTTTCTCGGCAGTTCTTGAGTGTGTTACTCCTCCAGGCTAACACAGGTACCTGTTCATTCAGAAATCGACTAAATGACAAACTAATATTTCTTCAAGCTTCAGCTCTTTCTTGCAAACACTGGATGATTTATTTTCTTTTATTTGACATACAGTAGTTTGGCCTTATGGACTTTTGGTAGGGAAACTGCTGACATTGCAACAATAATTTACTGAGGTGAGGATTAGTGTAGCAAGCAGCTCATCGCAATGTGGATAAAGTTCAGACTGCTGAAAAAAAGAAGAGGGGAAAGGGTAAAGAGAATTTGTAAAAAAAACAAAAAAAACATTAAAAAGAAGAAACACTGTTTATTTGAGCTTACATGGTGGTGCAGAAGTAAACTGAAAACTACTGCGTGAACTACGGTATATACGGTAGGAGAGGAGATGATTTTTGGAAGAAAATGAATTGATTAGAATAAAACAAGAAGCAATGATACCTAAAAACAAAAGAAGACACGACAAAAAAAGAGCAGATCTACGCAGAGACAATGAATGTGAATGGAAATGTCTGGGCATTGACAGTAAGTCAGAGAATAAAACTGGGACAAAGACAAAATGAAAACAGCAACAAAAAGAAATATAAATAAAACAAGAAATATCACAAAAGTGAGCTAACAATCAATGGAAAAAGATCTGAATGATGGAGAATGATATAGTCAGGTGCATTAGAAAGGAAGGAAGACAAAACTGACATCAGTACGTTAAAGTGCATGCAATCGTTTGGAAATTAGAAAGTATTATAGCAAACTCAAAAAAACAAACGGATGTTGACTTGTTTCATAACATTTCTTACCTAAAGGCAAGTACAAACGGACCAATTTGTGGTAAAGTTTGAACAAATAATTGTAATGGTTACAAGAAAAACGTGAATGATATTACATTTTCCACCACCCTATGCCAATCATGTATTAATCTGTGCGTAAGTGTGTTTGTGCTTTGAAGAGGGGGAAGATGTAATGATTCAGTAAATGACTCTTGAAACATAAAGCCACAGAAATTATGAAAGGAGTCATAAGGAAACTTGTGAAACAACATTTTGTGATGCATTTGGCTGAAAAATGAAGAGGAGGCAAGCTGCACTTTTTTATTTTCTCTTCTTTGGGGTTGAAAAGAGCAAATGGAAAGTCTGCTGACATTTTTCAACTATGTCAAACAGAAAAGCTATTTGTTTGGGTGGCTTTTTTCAAGCATTGCTATTTTTACAGAACTTTATAACATATAGAGGAGTTGAGGGATTAGATGCAGCAGTGGAAGTGTGATCAAGTGACATGGAGAAAACAAAGATCTTTAGAATAAACCAACTCAGTGTCAAGCACAATACCTAACGTGATCAAGTTTAGGCCTTGAATAAAAGACATTTCTACATTTTTACTGGAATCACAGAGCGCAGAGTGTTGGTAAACCCTAAAACACTATAACAATTGCTATGAGTAAAGAGAGACACGTTAATGTGTACAATGACATTTTCATTCAATGGTAAGAAAAGTGAGCAAACAGAGAAAATGTGTACAAGAAGATGAGGAAAAATGCGTAACTAAAGGTATGGTTCAGGACCAGCCATAACATCCTCAACTATAGGTTATTCAACCCTTGTGCTATCCTAGGCACTCTAACATTGGGAGGCGGGTCATCTAGACCCACTAAACAGTGCTCTGAACCTTTTTTCTTCAATGATTTGTGAACCTCACTGGTGTCCATGGATTACATGAAATCTTTCCCACCTTTATCAGTAGTAGGGAGAACACGTCAATGTAAGGGTGAGGGGATAGCACAAGGGTTAAATAACAAAGGTTTTAGTTTTAAAAAAAACCTCCATTAAAAATATAATTTTGTGTTTTTAACATGTTCTTGTGGCATTTTCCTGATGAGGGAGGGCATACACTGTATATTACTTTAAGAAAATTGAGCTTAGATTGTATTCCTTTATTCAAATCATTATGATTCAAGAGCAGATGCAAAACATGTGTCGGGCCCCGCCTTTGCCAAATAGGGGGGTCCGGTTAAATTGTTACACCCAAAAGATTCAGGACCAGGGGAAGAGCGCCACACAGAAAACCCAAGGAACAATTGTCTTCAACTGCAATAATTTAATCCAATAAAAACATGCAGCCACAACACGACAAAGCCCAAACGGTTAAAACCTAAATAACTAAGACCAAATGTTTAAAAAGGTAGTAAAAACAGTAAAAAACTTTAAAGAGGGACCTCATAAAAACATTGTTAAAATAGTTAAAAGAAATAGTCCATGAAGCAACAAGGAGACAGGTCCTGCAGTCAGCCACAGTCTTGTCGTTGTCCACCCTCGCAGGCGTGGTGGGGTGCTCCTCCCAACATCTACCTGCAGAGTGAAGATAGATCCTGCGAGTATCTCAGCTGTGAGGGGTAAACTTGCCTGGCTATATGCCGAGTGAGAGTGCCACTGGAAGGGTAGAGGATACTCACACGCCGGCAGGGCTCCTCACCCTGCCTATGAGTGTATGTCGCGCTGTGGCACTCCTGTCCTGGAGAAGACTCCTACACTGACTGCAGCTCCAGCCACACAGTTTGCTCCAGTGCTGTGTCCTTCAACAGCTACTCTCTCTGCTTTCTCCTGCTGCCAGTGCAGCTTTATGGGTGGGGCCATCAGCTTACTGATTGGACACCCAGGTGTGTCCAATCTGGGACTCAGTCTTCATGGGGGTGAAACACAAAACACAAAAACCAACTCCACCATAAAAGCATGCAAACAAAAATCAGAGAAGACTTCCTCCATCAAAACAAACTTCAACACAAAAGCATGCAAAAAATGACAGGAAAAGGTTTCACCACACAACACATGCAGTTTGAAAAAGAGTTTATTTGTGACAGAGAAAATGCACTGGGTGGGCTGCAAGCTCCCTGCTCTGCTCCATTCTGGTGCATCCTCTTGTAGACAACTAGATACATGTACGTCTTTGTTTTCCTTGTCTGAGCTGGCATCTGGCTCATAATTGTACACCTGGATAGGTCCAATATTGCTCTCCATTTTTGTTGCACCACTAATGTTAGGTTGGTGGTGTGAGGGGCTGTAAGCTAGAGGGAGAGCGTGTAAATGTACTGTAGAGCTCTCAGCAACAGGGAGCGGAAAGGCAGTCCCACTTACAACTCAAAGGCAAATTTTAAAGGACTCCTGCCGCTCTGCAGAAACCATGTCCTAGAAAATGACAGATTTTTTGGATTGTGGCTAAAAATGCCATAATCATAATTAAAAGACCTCACATGATGATGGGAGTGGGTCTGTAAACACA
Source organism: Oryzias sinensis (assembly GCA_037389245.1). NCBI lineage: Eukaryota > Metazoa > Chordata > Actinopteri > Beloniformes > Adrianichthyidae > Oryzias > Oryzias sinensis. The sequence goes on from CM074500.1 coordinate 15,831,640, forward strand.
GAGATGGTCTTCTTACCAAATTAAATAGGGAGTTGGTTTCACAGAAGATGACCCTGCTCAACTCTCTATTCTAGTTTTGGAAATTCTTGAGACGATGAATAATCCTGCAGACTAAGAACAGTGCTCTACAGTTGCAGGATTTTTTATGTGATCCAAAAAAAGGAGGATTACTTGGTGTTTCTTCTTTGACTCCAAACAAAAGTATTTTCTCCTTGCAACCCCTGACTTCAGAACACAGTCAAAATTGTGGCAAAAAATCCCTTCTATTTTGCTGCCATCTTCTAATACACTGACTCATCAATTTTTTTGACTAACCATATTAACATTGCTAGTTGGCTCACAACATAATAATTAACACTAAAAGCCAATGATTCAGTCTAAGATAAAAAGGGATGTGCCGTTCTCCAACTGCTGCTCTTCCTTAGTCAGTCCTTAATTCACTTGCTGCTCTAATCATCCTAATTGCACTTTTCATCCTATTTTATCTTCTTTTGTTGGCCAGCATGCCACCACCTCCTACTCCATAGCTCTTCCTGCAACTCCCACTCCTTTTTTCAACTCTTCGTCACTTTCAATTCTCATGTTTCTGTGCCCTCCCTCTTCCTTCACTCTTTCTCACTCCTCGTTTATCTCTCACCAGGCACACACTCCACTCACTTTCTGACTTCTCACTTTCTAGCCCACATCAAACATCGCAAACTGAAAACAAGACTCTACTAAGTGTTTTTTTCTTCCAATAAAATGGCAGAAAACTCAGTTGGAGCTATCTGAGGGATGCAGCATCTCCCCTGAAGTCCACTACTGCTCCACATACAGCAAAATTCAATCTGTATTATGTTCTATTTTTGAGCATGAATCTATGAAGCCTGAATTGATAGCATGAAATGCCCCGAGAAACAAACAATACAGGTCAAACACCAAGCTACTTCATCATAGATATATATCACAGCTCTCTCTGATCAATAAAACAAAGACATGCATGTAGCTCTCAATCACATGAAAACACTAAACTGCACCAAGAAGTCACAGTGTAAATGTTAACTGCAGCCATTTATTACAGTTTACGTTGTTTTAGTTGAAGTGTCCATCTTTATCCATCAAGACATTCTGGAGCCAGGATCCTCAGGAAAAAACATACAAATGTAAACATGAGATTTTTGGTGATGTTTGTTAAAACTATTTTCATGGCACAACTGTCACAATAAATCCATATTTGGAATATTGCTGGTTTTTATTTGTTGAAATCCTTTTTTTTTTTTGCCTTTGAAGTCAAAGGCTCTTGTTTTCTTTCCTCACAGGCTCTTTTCTGCCAAAAAAAACTTTGCATACATTTGATTTTGTTAGACAAAATTCAATTCAGCTGTCAGTGCAGCTGCTTTAGGAAAGTAGATTGGAGTTTTCTTATTTAAGTAGAAATGAAAAAAAAAGATGTCATCATTCTTTGATCTAACTAATGGCAAAAATCATGTATTTGCCAAAGCAACATTATTAAATTGTGTGTTTGTGCTGATTAAAGCTTTCTTCCAATGGACATCAATCCCCACATTACTGTAAAAATGCTCAAAAGAGTTCATTTTCAAGCCTCTGAGTCAGTCTGACTTGCAGAGCTGCTTATGTGCCCTCCTTACATTTCAAGTGATCTCAGTTGGGGGTGGTCATGGACAAGAAATCAGCACAATATTGCTGCCAGGCACCACAAGCAATTGTCAACTCTTGAAGTTCCTCTAGGTTCAAGCAGTTGAGGCAACAATAGTGCCAAAGGAGCACCCCCCTATCAATTTCTTTCAGTCCTTGTTAATGTGCTGCTACAAATTAAAGTTGATTAACCTTCACTTCTTTACAGTTGCAACGTTTGTGTGGCAGTGGCAGAGTGAGTTGAGCACCTTTGGCTTATCCTAAATTGGTACTGGTGCTGAAAGCATCCAGTGCAGAAAGTATTTGTTCAGTTAAATGAGATTCAGCTCCCTCAAATTGCATAAGGATATTAGGAAGGTCCTCTGTTGAGCGTCATGTCGAGCACTATGGATGCCACAGCTTTATTATTTAAATGTATCCAGTTTTACATTTAGATATTTTTGATTAGTTAACAATTTACAATTTAATTTCCAGTAAGTTTGTCTTAAATTAAAGTGGATTTTCCCAGTTCTCTGTCACATCTGAATTGCATTTTTAGTCAGCACATCTGTCTTTCATTTGTCATCATAGCATTGTGTAATAATAAATGTTGACATGTACTTTAAACTGGGGATACACCAAACAACTTTTACATTCTCATAGATTTTTGAAAGACTGCAATACACATGAACAAATTGCTTACCAGATTTTTGTATGATGAATCGCAAAACACTTTTATCAAATGGACCTTATGAAGAATCATAGACTATCTGATCTGTCATACCACGGAAGCTAGCCGAACACGGTCAAAGGGGCAGGCGTGGTGCTGCGGTAGGGGGGTTGTCCTCTGATCGGAAGATTTCAGAATTGTCGAAGTGTCCTTGGGCAAACCCACATTGCGTCTGGTAGTTATAGGTTGGTGGCAGCGATTTGCAGCAGAACCACCATGTGTGAATGTGTGAATGGGACAGTGACTGTAAAGTAGTTTGGTCCTTCAATGAACGTAGAAAAGCGCCATACAAGAATGTGCCATTTACATTTGACCATTTATTTAATCACTTTATCCACCATTTTATGAAATAACTTACATATGACCTCATTTTCCTTTATATTACCCAGCAGATTTTAAGAGTTTTCCGTCATAATTATAAAAAACTTAACCAGTATATCAATACATACAAAATAGAAAAGATTTAGATATTTGTTTTGTACTTTATCCTTAAAACCCACTCCCAAGACAATTGTGCTTTTGGTGTATTTAGCATGTCATTGCCACATTTTCCTTATGATGTAGGACAAATGTAAAGAACATTAAGCTTAAAATTGCATTTCTGAGTATTCCTTTATTCAAATTGTTGTGAACCGGAAGCAGACAAAAAAATGCTGTATGAAAAAGAGCTTATGTTCTACAGAAATACACTGGACGGGCCATATGCTCCCTGTTCTGCTCTGTGGCGGGAAGGGAGGGCGAGGTTGATCCACACCAATGGTCCCACCCACAACTCAGAGGGAAATTTCTAATAACTACTGCCGCTCTGTAGAAACTATCCCCCAGAAAATGACAAACGGCATAATCATAATTTAAATAAACACTGGGAGGCCTTTTAAAACAGATCAAAAGATGATCAGAGTGGGTCTTAAAGTTGTCTGCCTCTGACTACATTTATCTGTGATAAACCGCTATAATTGAACTGTTCTCTGTGTATCTCTGTGTATAAGTGCACCCAACACCGACAAAGTTCAGTTAGGTGCAATTACACACAGTTCCTTCTAACTGGCACAGAACATACAGTCACATTTGAGTCTCAATCTTGAATGCAGCCTGAATGACACTACAGTGCACTTTTTTTTTTTTTACAGTTGAACACCTTTCTCTCGCAGTTCACTGACTTAACACTAACAAATTATTTTCTGAAATGTAGATTTGTTTGCATGATCAACTTTTTCCTGAATTCAACTTCTTTGTTTATTATTCTTTATTTATTTATTTATCTTGTAAAATATCTTCTCAGTCACTGTACTTCCAGCTGTGCTTGCATTTCTTTCAGACTTGTCCCCCTTTAAACTTGTTCAACTCTCTTGGTTGGTGAGTGTGCTCCTGCTCACATCCACTGGCAACAATTTGCCATATTGTCTATGACAGGACGTGGAAACCGGCCATTATGGCACCAATCCCAGAGCAAGGACTGCTCAGAGGCTTTGAAGCATGACTGCACAGAACCACGACCACAGCGAGCCTCAACAAGATACTTCTTAACAACATTCATGCTCACACTTTTGACAATGGAGCGTCTGAAGCGCTGACAATACTTGGCATGAAGGGAAAAGTTTGAGTCAGAGAATACAGCATGTCTTGTTCCAACACAAGCTTCAATGGTGTGTATGCATCTTTAATTCCACACAGAGCAGTTTTTATTAGTTATTACAGACTATAAAAGGGATGGTTACAGTGCTGACGCTTCTTGACATTTTGAAAGTAACAGGAAAGGAGCAAAGTTCCACATCCTTGAATCAAAATTCACAAAAGCTATACGGAAATCATGTGTTGCACTTACATTGCAAACATTATATTATAAATGGACCATTTGCAACATCGGGCTCAGCATGGATTTGCTTTAATTTATTTTCAGCAACCGAGCATCTTCTTTCTTTTTGTTGATTATTTATTTTTACCTAAAATCCTTCTTATTACCTTTCCTTTATTAATTCTGTGAACCACATGCTCTAATCTGCTCTTCTTTTTTAGCATCAAAATGTTAGCAGCTCAGTTCACATCAGATTATTGCTCTGAAATGTAACGTTCAGCCTAATTTCTCTGTTAGCTCAGTTTGTGATCACAATAAACAGGATAATACTAGATGACAAGGACATGCCCCTAAACTGCTGCCAAACCCTGACACAGCCTGCTGGTGACCAACCGTTCATTAACACTGCCAATCATGTGATGGAATTGACATTTATGTTCCCCATAAAATCTTTCAGAAACCAACTAAAGAGCTGGTCAACCAAGGACACTAACACCAGATATTTACAATAGCTGTGTAATAAAAGTGGAACAGAATATTAACAATGAAAATGTATTTGTGCTGCTGCCAAATATCATATTATCCAAAAAAGGACAATGGGCTGATCACATTTTGCTGCTTTCAATTGTAATACATAATGGCTCCTGCTGGTGGCACTAAACACAAATAAAAATGCTGCCACATTAAATTTGAATGATTTCTGAAATATTCTGGATATCCAGCAAAGACTCCTATATTTTATATATTATAGTATTACAAGTATCCCACATTATGTGATGAAATGTGATTTGAACTCTCCTAATGTGCATATAATAACCTTGGTAATTCAATACAAGAGAGGATAAAAGCTTTGCTTTCTATTTTTTATTGTGAAAAAGGTGACTAGTTTGGAGCTAAAACTAGTTCATGAGACCTCAAGTCGTTCTGCTTCATGTCCTGCTTGACTTTAACTAACATTCTTACTTGAACCACATTTCCAGTAAGTTGTAAGTTTGATTCAGTTTGGCACAGTTTATTGTTAAATGTTGTGGGAGATACAACAATAGATATTTCTGGTGCAGTTTTATTGGAGTACAAAGAGAAGATGTATAGTAGAGTTAAGGTGGAGCGTGCAGTGTGAAAAAACCTGCAATTTGCCAAACATTAAAGCCAATGCTTAGGTCAAGCACAGCCTTGTGTTTTATTCAAGTCATTCAAGTTCATGAAGTTTGAAAAATGCCCTCTTCCCAATCAGGTTTCTCAATATTTTCATTATTTGGACTAAAAAAACGTTTCACAATGATAAATGTGAAAAATATTTATGAAAGTTGATTGCCAGCGGGGGAAAAAATGCTGGATAAGTGCCTTTTCTGCAGGTTTTAACTGGCAAAAACAACAAAAAATAGGCAGCTGATTTTCATATCCACAGGTTCGCTGCTTTATTTCGTTTAATCATTTTGTGAAATCATTGTCAGTGTGTTGTTGATCTTTCTTGAAGTAATTCTTTCCCACAGTTCGACATTACAAGTTGAAAAATAATAACTATATATTAACACTTCGAACCACAGCATTTTGGAGATGCTAGGCATTATTAAAATCACTTGGCAAAAGAATAATCAGATGATGGGATCATTTTGAGAGCTCAGACATTGAAACGTAAGTAGGTCCAGCTTTAATACTGCAAAGTGAACCATAAAGAGGTCAAAAGACCGCCACACACTGTGCCAAAACCCAAACGTTAGGTTCAATGTGGAAATTTAACAATACTGCAATCCGAACTACAACGACTGTGCAGAAAACTACACAAGCACATTCAAAAAGTGTTTGCAAGAGTTCAGCTCCAGCTTGTCGGCATTTGGATCAACAAAGTGTGTGCCTTTACATCATCTTAGTCTATGTGTTGTTCTGCTCGTCAGTTGCTGGTCATACAAAAAAGAACAGATTACTTAATAAATAACATTTAAAAAAAATGCATCCACCCTTTGAGGCAAATCTTCAGCTCACTCAGTACAATGATAGGCTATAGATATAAAGATGTTTGAGGTACGACAAGTGTTAACAATTGTTACAAAACAGCAAAAACACTGAAACACACATTATTCTTTACATGTTGATAGTTTTCATGTTTTTTTTCTGTTATAAGAGGTCCACTTGGTGTTCTCTGAAGAGAAGAAATGTTCTACATGTTAAAGCATCATCACTGTGACAGCAGAACGTGGACGCTTTTAGTGTTGGAACCACATTAGAGTCACATAAAACTCCTCCATTCCTTTTCTCTTGGCACAAAATTAAATTAGAAAAGCAGCTGTAAAGGTGAAGAATTTCATTGTGTTTTAGAATCGGAGTAAAACATCTGCAAAGAATATTTTGTCCACATGTTAAGTGTTCTTTTGTCCACGTTTGGCTTTGATTGACAAAGTTTTCTTAGGATGACCACTTGAACTTTGAGAAACATCTCTGGCCGTATCCTTAACAAGAACCTTGGACCATATTTGGCCCTCATTATATCTGCCAGTGCAATGACTGAACCATTTGTGCCAAAGGTAGATCAGATTTTCAAAAATGGGTCTGAGGTGAAGCAGACTGTGGCTTCAGCTGCACCAAATCTTTACGTTGTTGAAGTTCCACTTGGTTGCAGGAGTCAACAGCAGCTCTGTCCCTCATTAAACTCTCAGTCCTTGCTTGTGCATTTTAATGCATCCACTCAATAGCGTCCTTCCTCTTCTCGCTGTGGCATTCATCATATATGTTCAGGAAAATAATCACTTTGGCAGCGCCAGTCTTTGCGCCGCACTCTGAGGTTGACTTACTGTTTTCCCATCATTGATGATTGACAGCTTCACACTTCAGCATCTGGCTTCTCCACTAGTTTCAGAGCCTCATGCATGCCAGCTGCCGACAGCTTGCGATTAATGTTTCTGTAGCGGCATCTCAGCAGGTTGCTATAGGTGGTCCTCAGATCCCGGTTGAAGAAAGCATAAATAAAAGGATTAATGAGGGAGTTGGCATAACCGAGCCACAGCAGAGTTCTTTCCAACCAGAGCGGCACACAGCTGCACTCCACGCCGCATATGAACGGCCGAGCAGTGGACACCAGGAAGAAAGGCAGCCAGCAGAAGGTGAAGGCGCCCACCACAATGCCCAGAGTGGCTGCGGCCTTCTGCTCTCGTTTAAAGATAGACTGGTTTTTCCTCTTTCGCCGCTGGTGATGCTCACCACTCTTAAGTAGACGGGAGACTCTCGTGCTGCACTCCTCCTCCACCTCTCGCTGGAGCTTCAACGCAGCTGCCACACAGTCTAAGCTCTCCTCCTCCTCTTCCTCCAGTTCCCCCTCTGGCTCAGCCTCTGTCCCTTCCACACTTCCCGTTTCTCCTGACTCAGATAGCTGAAGAGCTTTGTGTCCTCCCCTTCCCTCTCTGTGGGTCACTGCAGCCTGGGAGTCCCCTAATCTGGGAAACCCAGTGATAGTGTGTTTGGCTGCACTGAGTTTGGCTGCTCTGAAGATCCTGTAGTACATGATTAGCATCACCGACATGGGGATGTAGAACGCCACAGCTGTGGAGTAGACTGTGTAGCCGAAGTCCTGACTGATGAGGCAGACTCTGCCATCGTTGACGTTCTGGGCCCAGCCGAAAAGAGGAGGGAGGGTGATGGAGGCAGAAAGCAGCCACACCGACAAAACCATCTTGGCCATGCAGCAGCCGTTTTGCCGGACAGGGTATGTCAGCGGCTTTGTGATCCCCAGATACCTGCAGAGACATTCAGCCAGATATCAGTGCGAGGCTCATATATTACACACACACAAAATCTAATTAATTTGTATCATTTAAATTGACTTTTGTATTAAATTTTGGACTCTGGGCGAGGTGCCCTGGGGCAAAGAGCTTAACCAAGGCCTGTGGTTGCCATATGCAACTCCAGATGGAAACTGGGCGATTTTATGAATGAAACTCTCTAATGAGAAGGACCATATGTGTTGAGCAGACGATGGAGTACAGACTAAAGCTTACGGCTACGGTTTTTGACCACAGGCAGCCACAGTAATCTGTGTTATCCCCACGCAGACAAAAACCTCACCTCAGACAGCACAGAATGTCATCCAACAACAGCTCTGGATAAGCTCTGATATTCTAAAACACTAAAAGCAACCATATGAAAAATAAAATAGCCAAATGATTAATTTAGATTTAAATAAAAAATAGATGTTATGAGTTATTTGCAGTCCTTTGTTAGACTATGGTTTGAAATTTATGAATGTGCAACCATAAAAGAATCCAGTGATGCTATGCTAAGAGGTCAATCAGATTCTCCACTTCTCAGGGAGTGACCTTGAAGGAGACCCTGAACAAAGGAGAGCCATCCCACAACTGACAAATAAAACAGAAACAAAGAAGATAAATGCAGGTTTACTGTTGGGTGTCAGAAGGAGGACTATACTATTTTGGAATTTAATTCTTCACATTGATCTAAAAGTTTAATACATTATGTGAAAAAAGTTTTCTGAATTATTTAGATCAACATTTCCACTCCAATTTCGGGGAAGATTCCAGCTTTAGGATGAATAACACTTCTCACCTGTCAATGCTGATTACGCACAGACTCATGATGGACGCGGTGCAGCACATCACATCCATGGCGATGAAAACGTTACAGAAGAACTGCCCAAAGATCCACTGACCGCCGATCAGGTCCGTGATGCTCACGAACGGCATCACGGCCAAAGCCACCGACAAGTCCGCCACGGCCAGTGAAACGATCAGGTAGTTGGATGGCTGGCGCAGTTTCTTCACAAAACACACCGAGATGACCACCAGCATGTTCCCGCAGATAGTGGAGAGCGTGAGCATGGTGAGGACTCCGCCTATCAGGACCTTCTCCACCCGGCCGTAGCTCAGGATCTGCTCTCCGCAGCGCGTCCCGTTCGTCTCCATGACCTGTGGCTGACTGGAGGTGGATGGAGAAGTCGCTGCTGCCGCTGCTGCCGCAGCCTCTGCGGCTCCCTGCGCAATCTTCAGCAGCCGGGGCGCAAGAGCCTCAGAGATCATGGTGTTGGTGGAGCCTCTCAGATCTCCGTCACCGACTTTGTCGTCTATCATGAAGGACGACCTCATGTTCCCACTACCGAAAGTTCCGTTACACGCTCCCACAACCACCATCCTGCTGTCCTCTGTGTCTTTTCATCCATGGACTTGGAGAGACGTCCGGTGCTGGCATGGGCGCGCGCAGATGAACCAGGATTTGAGTAAATGAGTTGTAAAAATCTTTCACCCTTAGATTCAGAGTTTAGACACCCTCTTTATCCTCATATGAAGCCTTAGTCGCTCTGTTTAGGAGCAAACTGCTCTTCGTAACGCACGTGGCACGCCGCGAGCGCATTCTCAAAATACATGACCTATAAATTAAAATGTGGTTTCTTGTCTGCTGTGGCATTCCTGCTTAGCATCCCGTCCTTGGATGAAGCGAGACGGAAACTTGAAACCCGCCTTTCGCGCACTTATATCACAACAGTGCGCGTATGACGTCAAAAGATGCTTTAAAGTATGGACGACTGATTCTTTCACATTGAGCTACCATGTCAACCTGCTTTTTTAAATTCATTTGAGCTCACTTTGGGCAGAAACTACGCACGGATGACCGTGCGTAATTGGGCAGAGGAACTGTTCTGCGCTTTTATTTGCCCGTTTTTGTGCTCGTATTCCTTTTCATTTTAACACAAGAGACACAAAAATGAAGATCAATTTCTGAAGTTAATTGATGAAGTCCAATATCGACTTAGAGATGATTTCCATAATTAAGCTTTTAATTGGAATCTGGAAGGTTTTAGACTTGAGAAATTTTGCGTAATAAAGATAAGGCATATTTGAAATTTGGTTGAGCCTTTATATAATCGAGGCAGACCAGCGGGGGTGTTGCCACAACCCTCCACACAGGCACACACTTTCACCCACACACACGTGTGTGCACACTCAAACCCACCGTTCAAACCCCATCAAACCTCTTTCAATCATGATCCCAGCTCTGCTTTGACCTGACTCCTGTCAGATATATAGCGATGAGGATTGGGGGCATGACCTATAATTCAGCCTTCTACACCTTTTCTTCTCTCCTAAATCTGAGCCCAATTACTTTTGGGAACTCCAACACCAGGATCTATTGCCAAAGCAGTAGATGGATTAAGGTAGTACTACCCTCAAGCGGTCAATGGGTGTTACTGCATGCCGATCGTCGCACAAGCAAAGGATTCGCTTCATTTCAGTTGAAAATGTTGTGGCAGCCAAAAATAAAAACAAATGTTAATATAGATGAATTCATATAATCATGGCACTTTATTTAGTGTTCCGATACCTAGAAATATACAAGAATATTGTATTATTATAGTTTTGAAGTTGGCAGATAAATTACTTTATCCAAGACCAAGTTTTAAAACACAGGAAATAGTTGGTAAGAAAGTGTTTGTATGTGTGTTTTTTTTATTGTGCTGTTTGAGTGTGTGCATTTGTAAATTAGATCTAATTTTGGTTTTGCTTTTGACAATTTTGACAAAATAACTTTTTTTATTTTTTATAATTTTCTTCAAGAGAGCCCATGTTTTTTTTCTGCATCCTGTGAATGGTTATGATACACAAGGGCTGTACATGTTTAGCATGTTCGGAAAAATGTGGTTGCAATTGTCTTTATGGGCTAAGAGAACAACTACCAGCCTGTTTTTTTTCTTGCAGTGAAAGTAATAAGTTGGATATCCACACAAGAGACAATATTTTGTACATTTTAAAAGCTGAAGTTATATGAGGAAGTAAGAAATATAGATATATATGTAAATAATATATGTGCTATATAAAAACACCATCATATTGTATTCACTCCGCAATTTGGGGCACTTTCAAACCCGGATTTTCATTTGAAGCTTGGCTTTTGTGCAGTTCTATAATAAACAGCTGTCCTCTCTGATTATCTTTGCAAAAATCTCACTCATTTCCTAATTAAAGTCATGCTCAAACAGTGGCTGACTCCTTTTTATCCATCTCATCTCTGTGCAGACCTCCCTCTGTTGATGTCCCGACCTTTGTGCATTTTTTAATGTCATGTTCTATTTGTTACTTCCTTGTTTTGTTACCCTGTCTAGTAATATAAAATAATGTGTACAAATGCGCGTGGGAGGGGGATTGCATATTAATGGGGAAATTAAACAAAAGGTATAATTAATTTCTCTTCTTTTTGGATCCCCAAACAGGAACACATTAAGCATTTTTATAGTTAGGCTTTTGTCGTACACATAATACGAATTTCTGATTGCTTATGTGAAAACAGTCAGTTTGAAAAACATCTATTGGTGTAGGTCATAAAGTAAAAATCTGCCACCAAAACTCCTATTCCGCAAAATGATGTACGAACATGCCATAATAAAGGTTTTTTTCTTTAAAAACACTCACTTTTTTTTTAAATCCCGGATAAAAAGTCTAAGTTGAAGAAAAAATGCATTTTTTTGCTACCCCTCTCAGGAGTCAAACTGCAAATTACTACACCATATGGAATATTGCTTCCGTCGTATAGCAGATGCCATTTTTGACCCAACCCTCTGGATTTTACAGAGTCAGAACAAGCACATAGAAACCATGGAAAGTTGCCTGTGTGGTTGCAGTAACTTGCAGACCCTAGTCCTCTATCCAAGGACTAACCAGCCTGAATCTGTCTTAGCTTTTGAGATAAGATTAAAGCAGGCATGTCTGGGGTGGCACAACAGTGTACCGTAACTTAAAGGAAAGTTGTGGGGGGGCAATAAATAAAATTGAAATGTTTGTTTGTCTGTTCAAGATGGAACAGTCAGATGAGATGATATTTCTGAACTAATGTCAGCTTAATGGAAAGGAACTAAATTATATTCCAGCCCCAACACAGCATCACTAATGAAATTAGTATATGACCTTATAAATCTGACAACGCAGAAAATGTCAGTTTTGCAGCAGCAAAAATGTGGATACACTTTCAATGTTCAGGATCAAGGAATCAATGGCACAACAATTGTAAAAAACAAAAAACAGAGTACTGAGGACAGTTTGGACAATCAGAAACAAAAATAATATCATTATTGGCATTTACAATTGGAATTGTATATAAATGGCTTTTATTTTTATTTTGATACCGTCTGATAGCTGTGGGGAGGAATAAACAACAGTGGTTCTTTTTCTGATGGGGGTGTAACAGTCTGTTGTAGAATATGGTGCTCAGCCTCTACGGTATGGTGAAGGATATGCAAGAGACTATCCATGATGGATGACGGTTTCACCAGCATCCTTCTGCCTGCTAACTCCTCACTGGTGTCCAGTGTCCAGACCAGGACAGGCAGCTCTCTTAAATAACTTTTAATTTCTCTTCCTGTCCCTTTTACTGCCCCCGATCCCCAACACACACATACTGGAGTGTTTAGAATTCCTGAAAGACATCATGGTCAACTTCTAATTGTACTCACAATGACTGAATACAGTATTGGGTGAATATTGAGAAGTTGGTGCATTTGAATGTGGCTGTCTGTCTGTTAAGTGATAAAATAAACCAAATGTCTCTTTTGTTCATCTTTTGCTATGCTATCTGTGCTTGTAAGTAACTGGAATAGAGGCCCCTCATTGAAATCAAGATATTTCATGTCCAGGGGCCAAACCTTATCTAAAATAAATGACTTACATACATGTAAACAAAAAATGCACTTAGTCAAATTCCTCAGAGGTCCATTCATTTTTCACGTTACAGTCTATTTTATAATGAGGAAAGTATCTGTTTGACAGTATTTTTTTTTATGTTTGTTAATGAAGGTGTGTCTGTTCTGTTGGGGTGAGTGGTGTTTGTTTTACCTTACCCTGCCTGTCTGTGAGGTGAGGGCTAAGCGGTGACTGGGTGAACCAGTGCGCATGTCTGCAGAGCTGTAATCAGCTGAGAGCTTCCTGCACCTGTCGCTGCTCAGATCCGGTGAGTCCAGTCGCGGTTTGAAGCCTCCCTTCTGTGACACGCTCGTCTCAACCCTGGAAACCGTGTTGCCAGATTTGTGAGAATCCCACATTTTAGGCTCTTGCTTTACTGGCTCCAATGCGCCAACTAACGGGGGATAGAGCAAACCGGATCTGGTTTCCGTGAGGAACACAAGTATCAACCGGAACGGATTTCATAGCAGGGCTGTAACCAAACTGAAGATGAGGTTTGGGTGTTTATTTATGCAGTTTGATGTCGAGAGGATGGGGGACAGATCGTGGTGATTTTTCTTTACCACATGGCAGCTGATCTTTGCCGCTCCTGCTGGAAGCCGCACGCGGCAGGTTTGTGACCAGAAGCGCGGCCCCTTCCTCCTTCCACATCCAGAGGATTGACGGCCGGTCTGACATCATTGGACATCTCTCTGGGAATGAATCATCGGCTTTTCCAAAGGGGGGCTTTAGCGATGCTGACACTGTCGCTGCACCCGTAAAACACCACCGATAGATAGAGGCGCGCGCGCGGACAGAAAAACACCCAGCGCGGCCACATTCTCTGTAGTCTCACCATTAAGCATTTGGAGTCCAATTGGAGCAAGGATGGAGGAAATCCTGCGAAAGCTGCAGAAAGACGCGTCCGGGCACAAGCACAAAGGCATCCGCGACGCCTGCGTGCACGCCTGCGGTGAGTGTGCGTCAGTCCTGATGATGATGCTGGATCTACCTGCTGCTGCTTAGGAGCCACAGCTGCTACAGAACCTCATGTTATAGAAACCATCCACCTTCCATATAGGAACAATCGATACGTTTAAAGAAGCTAAAAAAGTGTTATTGTACCAAAGGAGGGCTTTTTAGATATATCTGTCATTTAGTTTTTTTTTTGTTTTTACACCAAACACCAGCTGTATACATACTGTATTCAGAATTTACATGTCAGATTTAAAAGTCTTGCACTGAATAAAATATAAAATAATTACGTTTTTTGCACGTGCAAAATCAATAAATAGAAACAGTTCACTTAAGTATGAAATTACCTTTTTTAACAGAAATATATAAACTCCAATGCATTGTATTGAACATTCTTTCTTTAAATAGTATTTCCACTCTTGCATTTGTTTCTTTCACTTGTATAGAAAGAAGGATGTGATTAAAGCAGGTTTATATGGGGTCTTATCCCATTATGTATCCCATTTATTTGTAATACAGTAGCTCTGCTTACTGTGCAGATTTTTTGTTATTGTATATGACTGTAGAATTTGTGAGACAGGTTGAAAATGCTTAACAGCTGTGTGAAATTTAGCTGACTCATAATTGCACCCTTAGGGACTTCAGGACAAAAAGCTCAGCTCAATATATGGGGATGCCCGTTCTGTAGAGAACAGTTTCCTTATTGACAAGACGCTAAATCAGAAACAGTCTGCAGAAAAGCGTTTGCTTCAAACGCTCCGTGATGCCACGTTGGCTGGTAGCTGCAAGGGTTTCCTGTCAGACGTCATGGAGACCAGATCAGTAATAATAGGTGTGATGTGCTGCCCTGACCTTTCAGTGCAGGCAGACTGGAGGTAGATGATGATGATGATGATCATGATGGGTTCAGGCTGTGCTGATGGAGATTCAAACACTCTTTCACAGAAACTCGACACCAAGACCTGTGTAAATTCTGCTGGGTGTGTCTAAAGTGGACACCCTTTGAAGCCTCACATCCAACCTCATATTTACGCTACCGTGAATGTTGATAATGCTGGAAAAGACTCCTATCAGTGAAGCGGCACGTTGCCAGGCTTGTTCTTTATCTTTCAAACTACACCTGGACTCACCCTGACATTAGTCTGAGTGCATTGTGCAACAAAGGGGTGACTTTTGCCTCACCCTGAGAGAAGAACTGTAAATTGTTGGTTTTTAATGAAAAACATTACGTGCAGTCAGTCATGCTTTCTATTGAACGAAATTGTAAACTTAACAAGTTAACTTTATAGAAAATAATATCCTTTTTTAGCCACTAAAGTACATTGTCTGTACACAATTAAACAGCTCATGTAAATTACTCCCATATTACAGTTTATCATACTTTTTATGTGAGGAGGAAGGAGATTTAGGTGCAACAATAAGTCTGTTGACTTAAAAAAAAAACTGCTTTTTTTGGAGCAACAACATTTTCTAGAATTAAAATGTGCAAAATATTACTAATAAAGCCTTTTAAATTGATAATTCATATTGAAATGAAGCTTTTTGTATGTTAAATTTAAAAATTTCAGGTTAATCGTTCCTATTTTTTATTGCCCTGGCTATATTTTTTTGAAAAGTCTATAATTTAATAATCTGGGGGTTTCCACTAAGAAAAGTCTGATTAATTGTTCTTAAAACAGAATGGTTCTCCTGTTTTGTGTGTTGCAGTTTCTCGTTTTGTCACTTTCTTTCATGATCTATTTTTATTTTTTGGAAACTACAGAGACTCTGGAGTCTCAGAGAGGATCAAGCAAAATGTCTTCTTCTCAACTTCGGTGAGTTCAACCATTTTATTCCCACTATAGATGTGACTGGGTTTTTCATTTACGGTAGTTGTTTTCTTCTTAAATCATGTCTGTTTGCAAAAGAAACACATAAATGACTGTGATGATGTGGAATACTTTCTGTATGCGTCGCCTTCTACCTTCTTGTTTTTATGTTCCGGTATATGCTAAGGGGAAAAGCATTTATCTTGCAAACTTTCTTCAGTTCAGATATGCTGAGACATTAATTATTGCTCCTGAGAAGAAGATTCCTCTGATCAGTCACCAAATTGATTCTCTTGCCCATCCTGCACTGGTTGGATGGGATTCTCTGAGTTCCTTGTTTCTATAATTTATTTAATTTTAGTCCAGGTCTCTATAGTGTCCAAAGTAGAACTTGTAATGATTATTCATGCCTTGTTTTCTTCACGTCTGGATAACTGTTATGGTCTATTTACTTGGTTTAGGCAAAATGACCTTTACCGCCTCCAGGGTGTTCAGATCTCTGCTGGTCGTCTTTGAACTCAACACAGCAAAAGTTCACACATCGCTGCAGTTTTAGCAGCACTCCACTGACTCCCAGTTCAGCTTAGAATTCATTTAAACAGTGTAAATCTCTGTGTTCAAGCTCCACATCCTGTGTCCATCACACATTTTAAAAGTAGGGGGTTCGAACGTTCCATGTGATGGCTTCCTAACTCTGACAGGCTGTCCATCTGTTCCTATTCTTCATTTACTCACCAAAAGCTGTAAAAAAAGCAGTTCATTCATTCAAGGTTCATATTTCAGCAGGCTTATGGATAAATGTAGGGTTTTGTGTTAAGTTTTTGCAATTTTATGTTTATTTTATTTCTTGTTTTGTCCTGTTTTTATGTAGTTTTTACCTGATGTGTAGGACTTTTGAACCGAATTGCCCGTACTTGCAACAAGTACAGGTACAACAATATCGGTCTGTTTCTATGGGAAGAAAATACATGAGGAGAATCATTAACAGCCAAAAGAAAAAGCATATATGTCCAGTCTGCTCTCACTGGTTTCTTTGATCCTTTGTGAATAAACTGAATAAACTTTGCTTGCTTGAACAGCAACAGTAAAATTCAAATGTATTCAAATGATCCAACAATTGCAGCATGTTCACAGTAAATGCTGCAGTTAAGCTCTCAGCTCACACTTCACTTCTGTCATTTCAATTCCTGGGTTGCATTTTAGCAATTTCTTTGCCGTCTAATGATCATTTTTAAAATAATAGTAATATAAAGTTGTGAATTACTATAACTTTTTTTTCTCAAACTTTGCTTTAACTTTTTTTGGGTGCATTTTAAAGCAATATTTTTACATCCTTTTTAGATGTGTAGTAAGGAATTACATTACAAATCTAGTTTTTGTCTTTTCTAAATGAGTTCTTATTTGCTTTTGCAAATCAATACTGAAAGCAAAACCAGCAAATGAGTAGTTTCTCTTTTGGCCTCTGTCAGACTCGGTTATCCCCGATCTGCTGCAAATGTCCCATTTTTCCATGTCGGAAAGAATCTTACAAAGAATCTCTGTGGTCAGTGGAAGACGAGGACAGGCGCTCAGATAAATCGACGCTGCCTCAGCTGTGATTTGATATCAATTAGTTTAGTTTTATGAATCATCTCTAAGAAGAGATCAGCTGGGCTGAAGATGTCCTTTTCTCTGCTTACTTTTCTAGAATCCAGATTTGCAGTACACACCTCCATGGTTAAGAAGTAAAGTCTGCACATTTGAAAACAATTTAGTTTTATTTATTATTGCTTTTTGCTTGGATTTCCTAATTCTTTTAACCCATTTAAGCCATTTTTTTGTTGTTGAAGAAAATAATTCCACGAAGGGCGTTTTTGTAATTGTATAATATGTGATGATGTCAGAGCAGATCAATGTTGACTTATCACTGAAATAAGACCTGAAAAATGATCTGTAGAAATGTTGGACACCCTGAACTGTTCTGTCATTGAAGGCATTGATTAGTTTCTTTTTTCCTCTTCAGCGAGCGCTGCTTGCTGCCTTTTCAGATGGCTCTTGAATCAAAAAACACCAAGCTGGGCCAGGCTGCACTTGCTGGGATGCAGGTACTTGAAAATGCAACCCAACTCTTAAAAAAAAAAAAAAAGGTCTTTGTACCGAGCGTTTCCCTTTAAAGCTCAGTTTGAGGTGGAAACTGACTGTGTTTCTGTCCAATCAGAAGGTCCTGTGTGACGACAGGTTCATGGGGGGTGTTGCTGTGGAGACGGAGGTCCTGGAGAAACAGATGCTCAGCCAGATGTTAGAGGCCATCAGGGTCACCCCTTCTCTCCATGAAGATTTACAGGTGGAAGTGATGAAGGTAAACTTGCTCAACTCTTATTAAATAAAAATGTGCATTTTATTGGTCATCCCCCATACTAACGATGGCTTGGTTTTTTTTTCTTCTTCGGGGAATTATACTCTGCCAGAAGCATTAATGTCACATATTTGGCACTTTTTATGTTTGCTTTTTGTGAATGTTGGTGTTTTCCGGACTCAGTTAACTCATGACCTGCAGCTTTTGCTAGAGCACTTTGCAATGTGAAGTGACCAAGATGAGGAGTATTTAGTAGTGTTTTTCATATATTTAATGCAGGACAAAATATTTTATAGACTAAAAGAAAAAACAGGTGGATAGTTGCTTGGATAAGCATAATCTCTTTCAAATGTGGCTTATAACTGGAGCAGCACTGGATTTATACAGGGACTTACTGTAACTGTCATTTAAGATCAAGCACATTATGAAAACATTTCTGCATATTTAACAGAACAGATTGGTTGTTTTTACTAAATAGAGTGGGCTGTAATAAGATTGAATCTCTTTTCTGGGTTTGCAGGTCCTGCTGTGCATCACTTACTCACCAAATTTTGACATCAGTGGAAACTCCATCCTGCGGATCGCTCAGGTAGAACAAATGGAGGCCCCTTCATTTTCTTCAGATGTTTTAGACTTTTAGTACAGCAAAACAAAAACATTTTCACCAGTTTTCAAAAGTAGCAATTTTTATGTCTTATAAAGCTTCCCTTGGATGTTTCATAGATTTGACATCCAGCTGTTTGCATTTATTCACCAGATGTTCATAGTATCGGCTATAGTTTTCAGTTTAAGCTGACCTCTTACAATGTTCACCAGTAAAAGTATTTAAAGACTAAAGTGGATGGGACCAAGCACTGAGCCCTGTAGTACACCATGACTGACTGCTTTATATAGACAAACTACTAGGTTGTCTAGAAAGAGCAACACAAAAACTGAAATTGCCACCAACTGACATGTTTTTGTGCCTCCGTTGTGGAACAGGAACGATAGTCTGAATCAAATGCAGTTTTAGGCTAGAGTCCTGTTTGAATGGTCCCTCTGGTCAAAAATGAAAAGACCTTTTTTTTTATACTGATGTGTATCCAACAAATTCCTATTAGTGATGTCAGTGTGGTCACTTTGGAAAACTCTTGAATACATGACAGTGCTGGAGAGGTTTACAGAACTGTAGTATTTAATCATGACATCAGGACAGCAGAAGCCCCTGGAGGCAGGTGATGTTTGATGTCCATTAGCAGCTCATAAACTCGAGTTAATGCGCCTGGCCATCTGGTGTGTGTGCTTGTGTTAGATCATAACTCAGAGTGACTGAAAAGGTTGTCAGCAACACTCCATTATTAGTAAAACCCTATCCCATGCAGACATGCACAAAGATTAAGTCAGCTTCACTCAATGATAGATTGAAGTTTGTATTTTATAAGTCAAGTCTTTGCAATTGAATCGTCTGTTAGATAATTTGCGCATCCTAGAATTTGTTCTCAGAATTTGTAAAATGTTGCCAACATATAGAATAAGATTGCTAAAAAGTTTACTTTAACTTAAAAAAAATAGTTTAAAGCTGTTCATTACATTACATTCTTACCTGAAGCATTGGGGTTGGATGATGGAGAATGGATTTATTCTGATCAATCAGGATTAGGTGGTGTGATATGTTCCAGCAGCTGGTTTTATTTCTTTTTTAATGTTTTTAATCTAACCAAAATTGACTGATTTGCCTGTATTTTTGGCATCTTTGAGGATCTGGAGTTGGGAATAAACTAATTAAGCCACTGATACATTCCAGAATGTTTAGTTTTTTCCTCTCATTGTGGCCTATACCGTAACTTCCGTAAAACATGATCGCTACAGGTCTTCACAAATCGGTTTTCAATCTTTCTTAAACCAAATCTGCTTTAATAAATGATCCACTGAAAGATTGAGAGTTTTTTTTTTCATTTTTGTACTCAGTTTCCACTTTAATGATCTTTTCATTTTGCTGTTTTTGTTGTAACCTCCATGTTGAGTGTGAGTTCTGAGTGGGTTAGGAGCATCAATAAATTCTAGTGAGAGCTACTTACTTTCACCTCTTCACCACCTTAACCACTTCCAGCCTTTATGGCACTTCGTGAAAAATGTGAACATTGGTATAGATGGGAACCATTTTTCTTTTGGTCTGTGTATGTGGAATAGTTCAGATGTTCATGCTGTGACCTTTGGTGTAAGTGGAAACAGTGATGACGCATCACTTTACTTTCCCTGTTCCTTAGACATCACTATGGCAACCTGTTGCGCCATGGAAGCTTCACACGTATCTCCCTGACACATCTCGGTCTGGAATTCGTTCTCCAAGCCGTGCGTCACGACGGCTCCGTTTTTAGGATGCAGACACAGGAAAAGCTCCTCCTCTGACAGACGTTTGCATGTTTCTGTGTCTACAGGTTTGTATCGAGACCTACATGTCCAGCTGTCACCAGCGCAGCATCAACACTGCCGTGAGAGCCACGCTAAGCCAGATACTCGGAGACATGGCGCTGCAGCTGCGGCACAGGCAGGAGGTCAGTCAGGACATGCAGACACACAAAAGTAGTAAAAACAGCATTTGTTTTCAGAAAAACAAATGCTGTTCTTTTAGTTTATTGCATGAGTTCATAATGTTTCTAATAAAACTGACTTTTTTCAGTTAACACAAACTCAATTCAGAATGGTTCCCCAGCCAAGACTTGAACACAGTGAACATGAAAGCTGCAGTAGTGACATGCAGCTCTGTCACTGTTATTTATTACACAATAACACTCTACCTGGCAACCCTTGTTTGTGACGTGTTCTCATTGGGTTGGGAGACAAAAGTTTGACTTTCGAAAGTCAAACTTTGTAAAAAACTTTCTTCCATGTTCTCCCCAGGGAGATGAAGGAGATGAGGCCACGGCCCCCCCTCTGCAGAAAAGAGGTATGTCCTTTCTTTCACTTTGTAACTGACAAACACAAAAGCCAGGATGTCCTGTTCCTTCTCTACCACCATGGTTTGGTGCAGGATTGTCTCCTTTGAGCTCAGTTTCTGTCAGTCTGCCCCAGGGCAGCTGTGGCTACATCAGTAGTTACCATCACCAAGTATGAATGAGGAGTGAATGAATAATGGACACATTGTAAGCCCTTTGAGCGTCTTGAAAAACACAAATAAATCCAATCCTTTAATATTATTACTATTATTAGTACAAGTGGGGGAGAGCTCAATTATTGAAACATAGAACCAAAGTCTCTGATATGTAATGTTATTAAGCAGAAATCTGCATCTTTCATATTCCCTAAACAGCCCGCAAAGACTTCTTGGAAGCATCATAAAGACAGCAAAATGGGGGGGGGGGGGGTTGTCTGATTTGTTCTATAGCGCCATCTTTAGACTTGAAATTAGAGGAGGAAAATTTAAAACAATTACATTTTGGTTTCTTGTAGTTAATTTGTTATATACAATTTTTGTGAGAGCTCGTAAGGAAAATGTAACTTTTCCTTAATTTTAGTACACAACACAAAATACTGACAAGTGTCTGTTGGAGGACAAATTACTGCTGGATTGACTATTCTCAGGGCTAAATGAAGATAGATGCTTCTTCTGGCAGTCAGCCAAACCGACTCTCACTGAAGGTTGATTAATTTCATCTCTCAAAGTGGAACAAGACAGACAAGGAGAACTAATTGCTTTTTTATCATCTGAAATTCAGTTTGAGTTAAGCATTGACCTTGTTGGACTGTGCGTTTGCAGATATTTCTCCCACCAGCCAGGCTTTGTGCGAAGATGTGGTGATGGTTTTGACAGTCTTTTGTGAAAAACTGGAGTCGGTAGACAGGTGAGTTTCCAAATTTCATTCAATGTAGATCTTATTTTCTTGTCATAAAAGTAATACTTTATCTTTTTTGGTTTAAAAAAAAGGGAGTTTTGCTGTATAAAACCTCCTAAGCTGACCCAAGATCATCATCTGACATTTTTCTTTTCTTTTGCTACACATTAGCTGTCAGATGATGCTGACATTGTTCTTTTTTTTTCTCCTTCTTTTTTTGTTTCTCAGTGAAAACCAGTTGCTGCAGCTGCTTTACCTGGAGTGCATCCTCTCTATGCTCAGCAGCTGTCCTCCCACAATGCACCTGTCCAGGAGCTTCACTGATCTTGTGTGGTAAGATTGTGTGATTGATCAATAATTCTTCCTAAATTGTGATTTAATTGTAAGTAATCATGTAAATATTTTAAAGAGGACTCTTCGTTGTCTTATTAATATTTGCCGTACTTTGCAGAGTGTGTATTGAAAATTGGAATAAGAAAAGAAAAAAACTTTTTTCACAGGAACAAAAATGTATTACTCTCTGTGAACCTAACTGATAATCCATAGCTGTTTATTAAAATATTTAACTTATTATTAAAATTTCAGGGTTATTTATATTTAAATATTTTTTTAAGAGCCTAAAAACTGACACTATTACTCCTCCTAGGAAGCAGCTGTGTCCATCCCTGGTGGCTATCATGGGCAATCCTGTCAATGACAAAACCATCGCCTCTCATCACAGCCTGGGAGCACCAGATCGAGATCGGCTCTCAGAGAGATTCAGTCAAGGTAGCGGAAAAAAGACTAGAAACCCTGAAGATTTCCTGCTAGTACCTGCTGGTTATAAGGTCTGCAATAACAAACAACATTGCTATAATGAAGTAGAAAAAGAGGGGACATGCACATTCATCAGTCAATTAAGTGTGCGCCCCCACAGAGTATTCCCACTCTCGGAAAAAAGAGTAAAAAGCGATCATGTCAGCCATCTGGCAGCCTTTATTCTGTTAATAATAAATGCATTAGTATTTTCCAGACAATGCAGTATAGCAAAGTCGATCCTAGATCTCTGAGTCTGAAAAGCTAACTCGGTTTCATGTCATCCAAATGATATCCTCTTGTCTCAGTCATTCCTAGAATTTCCTTCAAAAAAGTATTGCAATCTTTGGGAATCAGGCTCCTCCTTTGTGGAACCATCTCATTTTCTGGATGCAGATACAATCTTTATCCTTAAAGTTCCACTCTGATCATCTTTTTATAAAAAAGGTTCCCACTGGTCTTTTAATTATGATAATGCTGTAATAGGAAAAATAACAAAAACGGTGTTGGTTTCTGCAGAGCGGCTGGAGTATGTTAGAAATTCACCTCTGAGCTGTGGGTGGGATCATTGGCGTCTAACAGTAGTTGTGCAATAAAAATGGCAAGTAATATTCGAGCTATCCAGCCGAACAGTTTCAAACACAATTTTCATTGGAGTGGGTCTTTAAAGCTTGCTTTAGTTTCGGAAGACATGGGTTCCTTCAGTTTTAAGGTTTGTTTTATGGTTATATAAGGGCAGATTTTTAATCACTCACCTCAAATTTAGAGGAACAAAAAAGGCAAGGGGTTTAAAGAAAGGCAATGATTTCTTCAACAAGTTTGTGGTTAAGGATGTACACACACAACCCACCTGCAATAAGTGGCAAGGACTATAACATCATGATTAATAAAGATTGATAGGTTTTATGTAGCATTTTGATACAACATTAGTTGTAAACTTGCACAAATGGGATTAAATTGAATTTGTCTGACTTTTTTTCTCCTCCCCCAGGGCTCGGTCATGAGGTGGACCCTCCGACTGGAGGAGTATTGGATCAGGGCAGAGGATCTGGCTGCTCCTCCTGTGCTCCTGCTAGGATTGCTCCTGTGGTGCGAACAGTTTGTTACATCGCAGCTGAACTGGTTCGGCTGGTGAGCTGCGTTGAGTCGATGAAGCCAGTGCTGCAGTCGCTCTATCACAGGATCCTGCTATATCCACCCCCTCAGCACCGAACTGAGGCCATCCGCATCATGAAAGAGGTGGGACAAGACATTTCCTGTTCTTTTTTATTATTTATCCTACTACTTTTATTTCCCTTCTCTTGTTGTGGCTGAAGTATAATCAGTACATGCGTCACATGTTGTGTATAAAAAATATTGGATCTCTGCATCTGGTTTTTGGGTTAGATTCTGGGCAGTCCGCAGAGACTCTACGATCTGGCCGGGCCTTGTGTGGCAGAACCTGACACCAGAAAACGCTCATTCTCTAAGAGAAAGTCACACCTGGACCTACTAAAGCTGTGAGCAACTCTCTGTGCTTTAGTTGAACTAAAACTCCTCTGCAAAAAAGTTAAATATAAATTAGAAATAATGTGAATTGTGAATTCTGACTTAGTATTTCTTTGGTGTGTCAGAGTGATGGACGGGATGACAGAGGCTTGTATGAAGGGAGGCATCGAGGCGTGTTACTCCTCTGTGTCCTGTGCCTGTGCACTGCTTGGAGCTCTAGATGAACTGTCGCAGGGACGGAGCATTCAGCCGGAGCAGGTATGACAACACTGTGAAGCCAAAGCAACTATACATAACACAGATGCCAAAGTTTCACACATACAGCAAAACATTGTTTTATTTTTTTGCATAAAGTAAAATTTTCTTCAGGAACATATGACTTTTTATTCCATTTTTATACTGCAAATAATGTGACTATTTTGTTCAAATATGCAGCAACTTTTATTTTAATTCAGAAGCACAAATAGCCTGAAAACCTATTTACGTATCTATATCCGCTCAGGGAGTATGATATGATGTTTAACCGCAGAATGAGTTCCACTAAGCCACATGCAGTAAATGCCACAGCTGTTTGTTGCTGCAGGCTCGGCTCATCCTCAGACGGCTGGATGACCTCAGAGATGGATCAGAGTCGACGCGCGAGTCTATGGAGATCAATGAAGCTGACTTCAGGTGGCAGAGACATATCCTCTCCTCAGAACAGCCCCCATGGGACCCCAGCTCTTCTTTTGCCAATGTGTCCACCGCGGGGGCAACTGACTGCAGCCCTGACATCAGCATCAGCATCACCACAGAAACAGGCCAAACCACCTTAGATGTAGAAATGGGAGATCTGGGCCTCCATCAAGGTCCCACAACTCCAGAAGAATGTGAAGAGGACCCTCGCCTCCCCTCGCCCATTTCTTTTGGTTGTCAAGAGGTGTCCAAACGCGAACCGAGCCTTGGATTGGATCAGAGAGAAAAAACGGAGAAAGATGTCACACTGGGGCCTGAGGGACAAGGAGGGAGAGAAAGAGGCCATGGGGAAAGAGGAGGTGCAGTTCCTCCAGATGTGGTGCAGAGGAGTCACACTCTTGTCTTCCCTGACATCACAAACTTTTTGTCTGTGGAGACCAGGACTAAGTCCCATCATGGAGGGGGTTCACGATACAGCGAGAGCAACTTTAGGTACAAATAACACTTAATTTTCTAAACAGGCATTGTTTTTTGCAGTTCTGTAACTTTTTGTTACACTATATATATTTAATCACTTGGTTAGAACAATAACCCTCTTTTATTTTTGTATGTGTTGTATTTAACAACCCTTCCATCAGCATGGAGGAGCAGGACCTGTCCCGGACAGAGTTTGACTCCTGCGATCAGTACTCCATGGCTGCTGAGAAAGACTCCGGTCGATCCGATGTGTCGGACATCGGTTCTGACAACGTTTCACTGGCCGATGAGGAGCAGCAGACGCCTCGGGACTGCCCCGGCCACCGCTCCCTCCGCACCGCAGCCCTGTCCCTCAAACTGTTCCGTAGCCAGGAGGCGGACCAGCAGAGTGCCAAGCTGTTTGTTCAGTCTCTGTCTGCCCTTTTACCCAGGCTGCTGGGTCTGACCAGCACCGCTGAGGTGGACCTGTCTCTGCAGAATTTCTCCTCCAACTTCTGCTCTGGACTGCAGGCTGGTAAGAGACGAGCAGACAGCACCAGCTGCTCATAAATGTACAAACTGATAAGGACATTTTGCTTAGGTAGTCGAGGTAGCTGTGGTTTTTGATCATATAACTAATCTTTAATAAAAAGTCACTTTTCCTTTGTCCTCAATGTTTTTGTCTCTCTAAACCAGTGTTTTTCAACCTTTTTTGAGCCACGGCACACTTTAACCTTGACAAAAATCCCGCGGCACACCAGCATCCCAAAAAAAAAAAAGAAGAAAAAGCTCATAGTCTGTATTGATCTACAGCCCCTCTGCAATCTCACATGCATTTTTGTGATAATTGTTGCAGAAAAAGCTGGAAGCTGCAGCTTTTTTTTTCTAAAAGATGTATTAAAAATTAAGTCAAAAGATTCAAAAACTGTTTGTGTGTGTTCGTTGTTTTAAGACGTTAAGAGGAGAGACTCATTGTCCGCTAAAACAGTCACTTTAATGCATCATGGGAGATGTAGTGCCGCTAATCCGCCGACCACAGAAAGACCAGCGTCTTTGAGCTTCATTGTTTTGTTAACTTGTTCCACAGTCTGATACCAGATTCTGTGGAAAGCTACATCGCTAAAGACGAGCTTTAGCTGGTATTTTTCTTAGAACAGAGATACTTTTTTGCGCTAAATCGAAACAAGGAAGTGAATACTTTAACCACCTCTGATTGGTCAGACTGGTGACATGTGATTAAGCCTTCAAGAATGATTGGTGGAGACAGTTAAAGGGGCGGGACTTTTCCTTATACACTTATAGCTGCAGCTTTAACTGTACCGCGGCGGTACCTTCATTCTTATCAAAGTGTTTTAATAGAATCATATAAACACAAAGAAAAAATAATTTTATGATATTTCATATTCTTAACTTCTCAGTGTTTTATCAGGGCCTGTTTGGATGAACAAAGAGCTGATTTCCTGGAGATGGTAATTGTTTTTAGATCAGTTAATGAGGGCAATTTCTCACGGCACACTTGACCATCTCCCACGGCACACTAGTGTGGCGCGGCACACTGGTTGAAAAACACTGCTCTAGACTTTCTTTTCATTTTGCCTTGTCATGGTTTAGTCATTTTTCCACCTGCACATTTTTCTCCTAAACTTTTTATTCGTCCTTTGACATCCACCTCATCAATTTGGCACTTTTTCTCCCCGATTTCTCTTTTTGTCTTTCTCCTTTTGGTTTCATTATTGAAAAACGTAAAATTACCCACTATGGATTGCTTATCAAAATATCTTATTCTATGTTTTCACTCTCTGTTTTCTTCAGGTGGGATTCACTCTCCAGGTTTTGAGCCGAGTGACTCTCTGAGCTGTCAGTCCCTGATGAACGCAGACGGCCTTTACCTGGTGTCCTACCACGCTCTGCTGCTCAACCTTAAGCTCTGCTGCTGTGACTACTACAGACGCAGAGCACTCACACCTGTCCTCAGTCTGGTGAGCCAAAGTCTAAATCAAATCCTTCCAATCCCTAAATATGAGGAAAAGCTATAACACTTTCAGTGTCGTTTCTGCATCTGCAGAAGGACTTTGTGGGACTGATCCAAAGTAGCGGGATCCTTGTAGTTCTGTCTCAGGCCTGGATTGAAGAGCTTTACCACCAGGTGTTGGAGCACAATCTGCTGGCGGAGGCTGGATACTGGGGCTCCCCCGAGGATCACAAGCTGCCCCTCATCACCTTACTTACAAGTGTGCACACAAGCTAAAATCTCTGTCTTGTTTTAAAATGAGAAAAGATGGGGCCGTTTAAAAAAAGTATACCCATCAACATTGACAAATTATGCTGGTTACTTAGCAAACCCCAAGACAGTGCAAAGGCAGCAGATGGGGACGTCTGTATGAACTTAGAAAGTGTGAGAAATACCTGTGTAATTAACAGGGACAGGTTCTGTGACTGCAAATAAGCTCAGATCATTGGTGTTATCACAGTGTGTGACATTTGATCTTAACCCAGAAGAACTCCAAAAAAAGTGTGTTTTACCACAAACCAAGTGGACACCAGAATCCATTTCTGATGTGTTTCTGTTACCCTGATGTCACCATGGGTTCTTGTGGGTTAAAATACCCCTTCTTTTGATATACTTGAGTTAACCTAACCTTTTAAATGAGATAAAGAAAGTCTTAAAGAAAATCCAGTATAGTAAAATCGTATTCTTGATTTCCGTTCTTTGCACCGCATCCTCCCACTTTATCCTTGGCTTTTTTTCAGACATTGACGGACTGGGCAGCAGTGCCATTGGAGGTCAGCTGATTAGAAGACCTTCATCCCAGTCCGCACTGGGCTGTGCCAAGGATGGCAGCGACACTGTGACAGCAGGTCAATAACCGTGTGAACTGTTCCAAATTTGCAAAAGTGATTGACATCTCAAAAGATGTAAATTTCAATGATTTATCTCTATCTAGTGTAAGAGTTTCTGTGTAAACCTCAGGACTAAAACTAGATGCAAATTTGGAAAAACTTGGGTCAATCAAAAGTCCAAAAGTTAAAAAATCATCAGCTCTAACTCCTCTCTTCTTCTTTGTTGTTGCTATGGTTGCAGGCTGATTGAATAGTAATAAATAGTCTGTACAGGTACTGTTTGTAAAAATTGTGATCTCAGTGAAAACCAGCTTCTGCAGCTTCTCTGCCTAGAGTGCATCCTGTCTATGCTTGGCAGTTAATTATGAAAACATGTGATCACAAATGAGTTTTACAAACCTTACAATCCTGACAAATCTGCAGTCAGTCAGTTTGTGCTAAAACACATCCATTCCTCTGTTGCAAAGTTTTCATGATGGCAAATCTGATATTGTCAGACCAGAAACTCAAGCAACAAGAAAACGATCCAAATCACATCAGAGCATCTATAACAATAGCTATTAAAATCGCGTTGATGGAGGTGCTGAAGACAAAGTCACTCTTAATCATATATTAAAGAGCAAAGTTCTCCATAATTTGAGGAGACTGTCAGAAAATGATGACTTTGCTTTTTTGGTTCTAAAGAGAGAGGAATTTGTGATTCAGTTTACAACACAACAGATACTTTATGTACCGGTAGTTAAATATTGCGTTTGGAAGGCTCATTTTTTTCTCTCTCATCCTTCTGTTGTAATGCTTATTAGAATATAAAGTACAAAAGATATAATATATGATGCTTATCACGTTTTTGTACCTCCCATTATTTAAGTAGGTAGAATCATCTTTTTATTTTTATTTTTAGGAGCTGTGTTTTCACGCTTCATTCTCACTGGTGTGTGGAAGAACCTGATCGACGTGCTGTCCATGCCACTCACGGGCCGCATGGCGGGCAGCTCCAAGGGCCTGGCCTTCATCCTGGGGGCAGAGGGCCTCAAAGAGCAGAGCCAGAGGGAGAGAGACACCATCTGTCTGAGTTTAGACGGCCTACGCAAAGCAGCGGCGCTCAGCTGCAGCCTCGGTGGGTTGATGTAATCATATCAATGTTGCCACAATAAGAGGAAAGATGATGTAGACTTTCAAAGAAGATTAGTTTCTGAAGGAAGAGACCTAAACGTTGGGTTGATTATCCACCAGTCAAAGCATTTAAGTGGGTCTTTAGAGTTAATAATATTTTCTTTGTTGGCACAAAGAATTTACTGCCCTTTGGTGTTTCCAAGCACGGAAATACGTTACTCCACACAGATTGGAGGTCCAGCAATGCATTAGAAAGCTCCAGTAAGGGTTTAAAGACCTTTTTGTATACATTAAACAAGCACATTTACTTATAAGTAAATGACCATAAAATATTTTTAGAGTTTTCATTTATCTTCTATTCACAAAATTTGTTAATTGTTTGACACGAAAGACTTGATGGAGCTCAATGTGTCTGCATGTTGTGTGTCTTTTAGGTGTGGCAGCCAACTGTGCATCAGCTTTAGCCCAGATGGCTGCTGCCTCCTGTGTGCAGGAAGAAAAGGATGAGAAGGAGGCGGGAGATTCTGGAGACGCCATCTCACAAGGTGTTAAAATAACAACAAATTCAGCTGCAACCTGTGATCCAAGCACAGGTTTTCACTTAGAAAAATTGGCAAAACATTTTTTACAATGAAACTTCAGTTTGTGTTGCTTTTTAGCAATAAAATGAAGCTTTACTGCCATCTTGTGGCGGTTTGGTGAATCTGCATGTACTTCTTATTTTAACATTATGCCAAAAAAAATTCAGATTTAATAAATGTATTAAGACATTTATTTGTGTTGCTATAAACAAGTAATATACAACTTTGTGTTTTAGAGACAGCTTTGTAATGCTGATCATGCGCTAAGTGTTTGTCCTCTGAATATCAATGTTTTTCTAATGAAATTACTCTTAAAATCTTTTGAGACAGTTTTAGGCTTTGTTAAAGAAAATTATATCTAAAATAAGCAAGTAATTGATTTCCTTATATTTGATCAGTTCATTAAAACAATCAGGATCCAACTCAGTCTGTTAGTACCTTACTTAGCTCTAACTGTAACTGAAAATCCACGGTTTGGAGGAAAACTCATGCTACCTCACATCACATTTTTCCATGTTTAGGGAAGTTTCCAATTTTTCGTTTTAAATGTTGGTTGTAAATTCCTTCCAAAAAATCAAGCAAATAACTTTTTCTATTCCGCTTAGAATCTGAAATGTTAATCTATGTCTGTGGTCTGCTTTTGTTAAAAGTGTTGAGGTTTTTTTCCTGTCATAACAGTTTATGTGTTTTGATATTTTGGGACATTTTGTTTTAGTGAAGCATCGTGTTGAGCAGCGACTGGAACAGATGAGTCGTCCTCAGGGAGTCCGCCTGCACACCGCTCATGTGTTGTGTATGGACGCCATCCTAAATGTAGGTCTGGAGATGGGCAGCCACAACCACGACTGCTGGCCCCACGTCTTTAGGTACACATATAACCCAAAACACGGAATTATTGACTATAAACTGAAAAGCTAAAAAATTTATATTTCTTCTAGGGTGACTGAGTACATCAGCTCGCTGGAGCACACCCATTTCAGCGACGGCTCCTTGCAGCCGTCCTCTCTGACCACCATCACCCAGCAGAGCCAGCAGGCAGCTGCCATTGACCAGGGACTGGAGCTGAGCTGTGAGCCCAGCCCAGAGGCCGCAGAGCTGAGTCTGAGCCAGCCCGTCATCCAACCGCTGTCCATCCAGGAGCTGCTGAAGGAGAGCAGCAGGGGAGGACGGGGCCTGGACCTGAAGGGTTGCAGCCTAATGACCGGAACCAGTGCAGCCAAGGCTGTTTGTACGCTTTCAACACAAGCTGACAGGTAGAATATGTGACAATAATATAAAGGGAAGTCAAATTAAAAATTTCTTTTAAATAAATTTGGGGTGAGAAAAACTAAATACTCTGCAATACTGAAAATACTGCAGTACTGGTTGCCAGTTTATTCTAGTATAAATAAAATATAAGATAATCAGTCAGTAGAAGAAATTTCTGCCAAACCACCTGTGTAAATCAGTGTGGCGACCCCTAAAAGGTGATCAACAACATCAACTAATTGGAAGCATTGTCTTAATTAAAAGTGCTGCAACGGAAAAGTCTCTAAGGAAATGTTAAGAAGTAGATTTAGAATAATCTACAAAGGAAGTTATTTTTAAACTTTTGCACTTTTTAACATTATAAGTGAGACAGCTGTGTGTGTAGGGTTGCATCGTCTATTCTGGAAGCATAGAATCACAGAGATGAAGGGTTTAGCTTGAGCTGTTGCAACATTCAACACTAATAGAGCCATTCTGGCCTTTTTTTCTGCTGATCTAAACCCAGTATGGGGCTGCAAATACTTGCTTTACGCTTTAAAAAATTAATCGCTTTTTTGTATTTGTTGTTGTTGTTTTTTTTTCCAAAATCTTATCTTTGCTTTTTACTTTACCCTAACTAAAATTAAACCGATACTAAATAAGTAACTTTTTTTCTAAATTATCGTTTAGTTTTTCTTCAACCAGAGAAAGCCACTGGAGGTACCCTCATGGGGTTCCTGAGTATCTGGTCGCAGACCCCTGAGGTGGCACGGTTCAGCCCCCCCCGAGTCACCTTACATTTGCAGAGCACAGTGAGCAGGAATGAGGGAATTCAGGAAGAAATATTTCTTTATGGTTGACCACTCTGTAGGCAAATGTAAGGGCTTTGAATTTAAAGCTGGCAGCCACAGGAAGGCGTCACCACTGTTCAGACACTGAGCAAAGCTGACATGTCATATTATAAATGACAGTAAATTTTAAATGAGACAGTAAAAAGGAAGCAGTTTTTTATCATCAAAAAATGCATTAGGATAAAAGGAAACAGTAAAAGAAAACATGGTGATAAAATTGTACTATATTCCTAATCAAGCTCAATTATCTATTTTATTACATATTTGAAATTGTAATTTCTGTTTTAAAGTTTTATTTTCTTTTTTTAAAGGACTTTTTTCTTATTAATTTACATTTCGGCAAAAACGTTTAGACAATTAAAACGCAATAAACAGCTATGAATTTATCTTTTTGCTATAAGTAATGGTTAAGGGTTTTATTTGGATTTACTTTGGTAATATGGCTTAAAATCAGTTTAACAATCAGTAATGTTTTAAAAAAAATGTTGTTGCATCAAGTGAAATATAAATTTTCCCATTAGGGAAAACCCCCACTTTAGTTCTTTCTACCAAGATTTTTATTCAATATAATCAATTATTTGTTACAGAAATGATGAAAAAAGTCATCTGTTGCTTAAAAATTCAGTAAAATATTTACCATAAATCACCTTTAAGATTTTTAATATTCTGTTTTAGGAATCCAGTAGATGGCAGCATTATTGCACAGCTAGCATATGATTAATATTTGTGTACAACATTAAGTTGGATTTCAGTACCTCTTTTGGGTTCTAGACCCCTGGAAAAAAAAAAAGTGCCCTTGACTTGTGCTTTGACACACACATCTGTCAACATGCGCACACACACACACACACACACACACACACACACACACACACACACACACACACACACACACACACACACACAGTTGAAGTGAATGGAGGATTTGTGTGTGGATTTATTCCAAGGATCATCTCTTATGTAAGCAGTTATCTGGACTGCTTTTGGAGGGAATCAAAAATGTTCCCTCTGATCTTTTTAAACAGATGGACTGAACACGTTTAGAATCTGAAAGTGGTGCCAAAACATAGTAAACAGTGTTCACAAAGCACCCGCCTTAGCGGCTAATGCTCCTCACTTTCTGCTGAATGCTTACGTTTTTATTTTCATTTTTTTCGATTAAGCATGGTTTCTTGTAAGTTGATTATGTATAACTCACAATCAACTTTATAAAACAATAAAATTCTACAATTCAGTTTTGCAGACAAAGTTGCCAGATCAATTTCATACTGTGATCTTTATTTTAATCTACAGTTTATGTGCAAAGACTAAGATTAAAACTCTGTGTGCTTGTGATCATGTTTGCACAATTATGTGTGTTTTAGGTTGTTTGAGGAAGCAGCTAGCAAGCTGAACCTGGTTGGCCTGGTTGGTTTCCTCCAGCAGCTGAGAAAAGCTTCTCAGTCTCAGCTGTTTGACTCTGTTACAGATACTGGAGACTATTCCCTGGCAATGCCGGGTAAATACACACTAACACACACAAACTGCATGTTTCTGTCATATCTCAGGAAACTGCTCTAGCTTTTGTAGCTCATCCTTACAGAACCAATCATTTGCTGATAGTTTATAGTGATTATTTCTGTAAAACAAAAACTTAAAAATTAAGTTAATCAAAATTACTTAATTACTGAGGACTTTTTATTGGCTTTTTGTTTTTTATATGCAAATAATGGGTTAAGGAATTTTTATGCAAAATGTCCTAAAAGAGGTCGAGAAGACTCGCCTGTTTCTTCAATCTATTTGTGTCTGCAGGAGAAGCCAAGTCCACTCTGGACCGGCGCAGCACTTTGCATCTCTTCCGTCTTGGTGAGGCCATGCTGCGGATCGTCAGGAACAAGAACCGACCTCTGCTTCACATGATGAGGGCCTGGAGTGTGGTGGCGCCACACCTGGTGGAGGTGGGGGAGCCGTCAAGTGTTCAGGGTGGAAGGCAACATTAAAGACCAAATCCAATCATGTTCTGATCTGTCTTCAATGCTTTTCCAATGTTTTTTTAATTATCATGATGCTGTTTTTGCCAAAATAAAAAAACAAACTTGTTTTTTAGAACATAGTTTCTGCAGAGTGGCAGTCGTTTTATTAGAAATTCACCTCTTAGTTATGGGTTTGACCGTTGGCACGCCCCTCTTCACCTCCCTATTGCTGAGGGCTCAGAGCAGTGAGTGTCATGTTATATGAAGGCCTTTTCTTGTTAAATATGAAAGCTTTTTTAAAGTGGTGCATCATAGCTGACATCAGCTAAAATTTCTTATCAAAGCTGAGGGTTCGGTCTTATGGTTCATCTCCTGCATGACTTCATCACAACAAGCACGTATTTTTCTCAGGCTTCGTGTCACAAAGAAAGACACGTGTCCCAAAAAGCCGTGTCCTTCATTCACGACGTCCTGACGGAGGTGTTGACCAGCTGGGCGGAGCTTCCTCACTTTCACTTCAACGAGGCGCTCTTCAGGCCTTTTGAGCACATCATGCAGCTGGAACTCTGTGACGAGGATGTGCAGGACCAGGTAAAGTCAAATCTGCAAAAGCACAGAAAAAACTTTTGTGATCCTTTACACTCATTTGCTTGAACCCAGGGCATAACTCTGCCATCCTGCAGGTGGTCACATCAATTGGAGAACTGGTGGAGATGTGTTCCCCACAAATCCTGTCAGGATGGAGGCCTCTGTTTAGCGCTCTGAGGACTGTCCACGGCAGTAAAACTGAGACTAAGGACTACTTACTGGGGGAATACTCCATGGGTAAAGAACATAAGCCAGGGAAAAGTTTGGAAATCACTACTTGTTGAATCAGATTATTATTTTTTTATATTTTTGTCTCTCCCTTCATCTTTCCGTGTAGGGAAGTCTCAGGCGCCGGTGTTTGATGTCTTTGAAGCCTTCATCAACACAGACAACATTCAAGTTTTTGCAAACGCTGCCACAGACTACATCATGTGTCTCATGAAGTTCGTGAAAGGCTTAGGTTGGTCTCAGATTTTTCCCCGCAGAATTCCTCCCAACTGTATTACGTCTTCACTTCTTATGGATTTATTCCTCTCGGAATGAGAGCTCGGTTTGAAATTAGGCGCTTATGGTGTACATGCAGTGTTGGCATCACAGCTTAAATAGCTAAAATCAGTTTCTTCAGTTTGGCCTAAATGTTCTGACACATGTGAATCGTTTGTTTTATTGATTCAAAATGACAAATCTTTGTTTTATAAGGAAGTAAAACATATTTTTCTTCTGTTAACATTACAGTTTGTTTCCTAATTGCTTTCCATTGCCGCTGTTTGTGTAGGAGAGGTGGAGTGTAAAGAGATTGGAGACTGTGTTCATGCGTCTGGCTACAGCTCCACAGACCTCTGCCTGCCTGCGCTTGACTACCTGCGCAAATGTTCACAGGTACGGCCCTGACTTTTGTGCTAACAAGAGCATTTTTATCCCTCTTGTCTTTTTCAAGATCCAAAAAACTTGTGTTTTTTTATAGCTGCTGGCTAAAATATACAAGATGTCAACCAAACCAGTGTTCCTGGGGGCTCGGCTTGCCAGCCTGCCAATGGGATCTCAGGAACGATCCATCAGTAGCGAGGATGGCTTGGACAGTGTCCTTCAGGAGTTTGATGATGAGACAGGTTTGTGTGTTTTTCTTAGCTGCAGACATTTTCATCAGATCATCTTCTAACAGCTGCTCTGCTCTTCTGCAGGTTTGATCCAGGTCTGGATTTTGTTGTTGGAGCAGCTGACAGCAGCCGTGTCAAACTGCCCCCGCCAGCATCAGCCTCCGACCCTGGAGCTGCTTTTCTCTCTGCTGAGAGAAGTCACTGCTGTACCAGGTGATGCTTCACACATCTATGACAGGAAAAACAAATGGACTAAACATAATAGAATTGATGTGAGGTTTATTGTCGATGTTGCCATGTTGGCCACATATAACCAAATTTAAACAGCATCACTGGTCCCTGAAAGAAAGAAATACCTTACAATCTAATGCCCTACTCCCTTTAGGTCCAGGGTTTGCCATCTTCTGTGTCATTCAGCTGCTGCTTCCTGTGATGTCACGATGGCTGCAGCGTAGCCACGGCGACCATTCTTACTGGGATGTGGCAGCTGCAAACTTCAAGCATGCAATTGGTCTGACCTGTGAGCTGGTGGTGGAACACGTCAACAGCTTCATCCACTCAGGTAAGACATGTCGGTGGGGGCAGGGAGAGCTACGCTATGCTTCTGAGCCTCTTCTGTTCTTTTACTGTGGAAATGTTCAGGTTAATTGTTTTGTGGAATCGTAATATCACTGCTGTTAGAGGGAAATTTTAACCCGGGCTTATCACTGGTTTGATAAATTACTTGTTTTTGTGGAGGGAAAAATGGAGCACGATTGATTTGAAGGAGGAAGGCTCAATTACACTGAACATGCTCACACCCTCTTTATGGTGTGTTTGTGTGGGATTTGATATTTTCTGCAGATATTGGTTACGAGTCACTGATCAATCTGATGCTTAAAGAGCTCTTTAAGCTGCTGGTGGCTTGTGTGTCTGAACCTGCTGAGACCATCTCCAGAGTAGGCTGCTCCTGCATCAGGTAATTTCATTTGACACTTCTTGAGGTGAAAAGCCTAAAACGTTGTTGGTGAGTTTTCATATTAAGTACACTTTAGTCAAAAATAAAGAGAATGTAGCCATTAAAACAATATCTAAGAAACATTCTTACTGTGAGTTAAATCCAATCTTTGTCTTAGTTTTTATTTTTTCCAAGAACCTTCTCTGTTTTTGAGAATATTTCTGGGAGTTAGACTTCATATGATTTTAAGCCTGAATCATTACATAATACGTGCATTTTCCCCACAGTGGATTTTTTGCTTTAAACGAGAATATTGATGAAAATTTTGAAAATAAGAAAACTGAACTCTCGAAATACTAAAAAGCTTTTCTTTATTTGCCTTTTGAGGATTAAATTCTTCTTTGATGCAGATTCTGCTAAACCTTTGTGTTCATCCATAATGTTTGAACTACTTCCTCAGATGTTTAGTCTCCTGTTTGATAGTGTTTTACAAAACCTTAAGAGCTCTATTGCTGACTTTCACCAAGTCACGTCAATGGCAAAGAAAAAGCTTAGATTTATTATTGTGACTTTTACAATAACATGGAGAAATGTTTCATTGTAGAAAATGTTAAATCCGTTTGATCCCATTTCGTTTGTTAATCCAGTGAAGTGGACTGAAGTGGAAAATGCTTTTTTCCCTTTAAAAGGAAAGTGCTGTCATGTTATGGCTGGAATCTCTTTGGTTGTCTTCTCTTCAGTGTGTGAAATAACCCAAAAGAAATAAAAATACTTTGAAAAATATGTTTTTAAAATTCCATTTGATGAAGGGTAAATAAATTAACTAAATAGAAAAGCATGATGGTCTTTAAACAACTGTTATCATTGTAAAAAATATTATTATGAAATTGTACTATTATTATTTAATTATTTGTAGGAAAGTTATCATGACACATTGTTTCAGTTGACTGTTTTCTATTGTTTGTCATTTATTCCCAAAGTGGAGGCTTCTGACCTTGCATTTTGTGAATTGTTATACATCTACTTCTCACCTGTAGAGTATCCAAGTTACTCTGATTGGTTCTTGTGAAAACATTTCAAGTTTTAAACGTCACACTGATGATCTAATTCTAAAAGTTCCCTCAATGAATATATAAGCTCCTTATAATATTTGTTTGGTAAATGAAAAGGGTTGAAGCAAAGTTAAGTATTTACTGAGTAATAAAGTAGCAAAAGTTAGTAGTGTTTATCTGTTTTTTCCCAAATAGTTTACAGTTATAAGTAATGTTTTAGCTTATATTATTTGAATAAGATGATGAGGCCACAAGTCCATTCACCGTTCCAGCTCATTGGTTTCTCTTGCTGAAGGTACATCTTGGTCACAGTGGGTCCAGTGTTCACAGAAGAGATGTGGAGGCTGGCTTGCTGTGCTCTGCAGGATGCTTTCTCTGCTACATTAGAGCCTGTGAAGGTACGCACACGGACAATTTCATTTGAATAAAAATCGTTTTAGATAACTGGAAATGTTCTTCCATAAAACGTCTCTTTGGGATAATGAACCAAATAATCCCTTTAGCATCTTGGAAGTCATCTGCACGCCTTTACTGCCGTGCTGTTCGGCCACATTAAGGCGTAACACTACTGTTTGACTTCCTAATTGGAAGTAAAATCAATTTTCTGCCTCATTGCTGTCAAATGGGAAGATGAGCTTGTTGAGATAGAAAGTTAAAATAATGTTTGATAAACTTTTGGAAGGGACGTTAGAAAATTCCATATAAATAACCTATGATTTTTGAGGCAGTGGGTTTATTTCCTTTCTTTATTATTTCTAAAAAAAAATAAAAAAAAAGGTTCATAATAGTTAAAAATCACAGCTTACTCCTGAATTTAGTCTCGGCTTCTGTATTTCAGCTTTTCAGAGAATAACTGCTCAGCAGAGATGCTGCATCGGGCCCTTCACTGGGTGTGTGAGTTGGGGCATTTCTGCAGCAGCTGCATGCTCAACTGCAGCTAAGCGGCTTTACAGCTTAGAGCTTGTGTGGTTCAGATACAGAAGTTATGAGGATGACGACGATTTTACAAACCCTGACATTTTCTGTTTCAAAGATTCCCAGCAGACCACATTCACTTACGTTAATGTTCGGGTTGCTGTGGTTTGTGACGTTTTCAGTGGCCAGAACCAAAACAGATTAAATCAAATCTAAAAGAAAACGGATCAAGGGTTTTTCTAAACATGACCTTGATTGATACAAAAATCCTTTTTTTTTTATTTTTTGCATCATATCGAGTTTTTAGAGCTTACTACTTTGTTTTTATCCCTAATAGCTTACATGTTGCACTATTTATGTAACTTCTTTTGCTGCTTAAAAATCCTTCTGTTGCACATCAGAGCTTTTTATAAGATCGTTGCACTACTTGTATAACAGCAGTTAAAGGTATGTTTTTTTTCTACTGAGGTTCAGAAACAGTTGTACAAACATTTTGAACTTTTTATGTTTATTTAATACTAGAATATTGTAATTTTTTCCTTCTTTTCGACAGTTTAAGTCAGCAGTGACTTTTATAGGCCTTAGCCCCCCATTTATTTTCCAAATGTGAGATCAACCAGAAAGCACCGAATGGAGCAGATCCTCAAAGAATCACTCATCCAACTTTCTAAAGAGATCAATTTCCAGGGATAATCTTTGTTAAAAATCTTAATTTTCACCAAAGAGAAACTTTTGTGGGTGTGTTTTTGATTAGTTAACGTTTGGAGCCAATAAGAGTCAATTAGAAGTCTTTGGTCTTCTGTCGAATTATCCTTTCTTAGAACAATATTCTTGAGTAGACTGAAGAAGTCCATCCTCTTTTTTGTCTTTTGGCTTCTCCCTTTAGATGTTACCACACTAAAAGACTCAAACCCTCTCCTTCACATCCTTCTTGTTCACCAACTACCTTTATGTCTTCCATCACTTCATCTTTGGTCTCCTTCTCTGTCTTTTTCCAGGTAGCTCCGACCATGGCATCCTTTACCAAGATAGTCACTTTCCCTCATCTTAATGAGTCCAAACCATCTCAGTCTAAGGACTGAAATTGTCTGTTTCATGGTTCCAATTCAGGCTTTGTTTTTGACTTTAAAATCCTGACTGCGGATGATCTGTACAATAGATTTCTAATATATATTTCACCAAACTTGGATATTTAACCTACAAATCCCACTTAATGTAAAAAAAAATCCTGGATAGATTCAAAAATTGTAATTTGGTATCTCAAATCATTTTCTCTCATTTCTTTTGGTGAGCATCAGAAGGTTTAAAGTTGTTCAGCCTTTCAAGTTAGACTTATTTATTCTAAAAACAATAAAAACTTTAAGGTGGAAAAACATTCGGCTTATAACGCAGTGTTACTCTTATTTTTTTCTTTTCACTTATTTCATGGTGAAACTAAGCATATTGCACAATTAAATACCTTATGTGGTAAGTTCCATACCTTATAGGCTTAGACATTTATTTACAATAACCACATATATCTTAAATAGTCTTTAAATGCTATCGCCCTACCGCCACACTTATTACAATTATCCCAACTATTAAAAATGAATATCAGTCTTTGATTTAGATTTACCAAGACAGGGTTAAGATCAAATTTTATTTGTTACATAATATTATTTTGACAGAATTCAAGCTTAGAATCAAATGTATGACATTTTTTCATGCTTTATGCAACAATTATTGGTTAAGTATCCATGTTAAAAGTATTTTAAAAAATGTTTTAATAACCTCTAGTGAGCTTCCTTCCTCTCTGCATTTTTCTTTCATCACACAGTTGTTGGGTATTGACGTGTTGACTTTTGTGTGCTTTTGACTGGCAGATGAAGTCTTTCACATGCAGCTTTTCATGATCACACATATGAACATGTGACTTTAGACTGGCTTAAACCACAGCTGCTTTTGTTTATCACAGATGCATTCAGGTCACACTATGCTCTGTAATTCTCTGCAATAGAGTACATTGATCAAAGGATCTATTAAGCAGGTGTGGATGAGTTTAACACATTCCCCAAAATGATCAGTTCCAGTTTCGACCTTTACCAGTGAATTCTGAAGTTGCAAGGAATCATGGAATAGCAGTGTCATTTTCTATCACAAAAAAGATTAAACATTGCCTTCCGAAAGTATTTGGCTCCTTGAACTTTTTGACTTTTTGCCACATATGGTAAATGGCGTATAGTTATATAGTGCCTTTATTCCTACAAGGACAAAGCGCTTTACAGTCACAGACCCATTCACCCAGTCACACACACATTCACACACACATTCACACACTGATGGCCGCTCCGCTGCCAAGCACAGGCGCCCGCCTACCACCATTTCAGGCTGCAAACATAAAGATATAAAACTGTAATTTTTTTGTGAAGAATCAACAAGTGGCACACAATCATGAAGTGGAACGAAATATATTGGATATTTCAAACTTTAACGAATAAAAACCAGAAAAATTGGGCGTGCAAAATTATTCAATCCCCCTTAGGTTAATACTGCGAAGCGCCACCTTTTGCTGTGATTACAGCTGGAAGTCGCTTGGGGTATGTTTCTATCAGTTTTGCAGATCGAGAGACTCAAATCTTTTGCCCATTCCCTCTTGCAAAACAGCTTGAGCTCAGTGAGGTTGGATGGAGAACGTTTGTGAGCAGCAGTTTTCAGTTCTTTCCACAGATTCCAGATTGGATTCAGGTCTGGACTTTGACTTGGCCATTCTATCTAGGGTTGAACGATAATATCGGATACCCATAATAGCGGATACCGGTATTTATCGGCTGATAATGGACAGTATGACGTCATGTCGATAATTAATTTGCTGATAAAATGGACCGATAACTAAATGGTTAAACTGCCTTCGCTTTCTCAGTCACCATTCTGTATTTACTTGTGCCAGCAAAGTGTCACCCACCCATCCTGCAAGCTTCTGTGGCGTCTAAGTGACATCACTTCTCAGCGCCTGCGTTAGAGAGTTCTGTTTGCAACATGGCGCAGCACTCACCCGTGTGGGTTTATTTTACCGTATCTGAGACTAATGACTCGCTCGCTGTTTGCAAAATGTGTTTGGCCACAACAGTCTCCACAACAGTATCTCAGATCTGCCTGGTGTGTTCCTTGTTCTTCATGATGCTCTTAAATGGACCTCTGAGACTATCACAGAGCAGGTGCATTTATATGGAAACTTGATTACATCCAGGTGGATTCTATTTATCATCATTAGTCATTTAGGTCAAAATTGCATCACTTAGATATCCTCACAGAACATTTGGGGAGAGTTTGCTGCACTGAAAGTAAAAGGGCTAAATAATTTTGCACGCACTATTTTTTTGTTTTTTATTTGTTGAAATAGTTTCAAATCTCCAATAAATTTTGTTTCACTTCATGATTGTGATCTACAAAAAATTACAAGTTTATATGTTTATGTTTGAAGCCTGACATGTGGCAAAAGGTTGAAAAGTTGTTTTTACTTGAATTGCAAAACAAAATGTTAAAAGTCCATTTGCATTTCATACTTATGCTCTTTACAAAAGTATCTGCTCGTCTGAAACCCGTTTCCTGGTTCTGCCTCCCTGTAGAACCTTCTGGCGTGTTTCCACAGTGGATCAGACAGTTTCTCTGGAGATGCTTGTGAAGTGAAGGTTGCAGCTCCGTCTCGTTCACCTTCAGCTGAAGCAGAATATTGGAGGATCAAAGCTGTCGCTCAACAGGTCGGTCTGAAATAATGATAATAAAAAGGAAAATGTTGTTGGACACTATTTGATACTATATTCGAACTATATTTCATGACTAAACCTAAAATTAATTTTTTTTAAATTGACAGTATTGAATTTGGGATTTAATTATATTGTTTTATCAAAATATTTTAAGATGTGCATTTTAAACAGACTGATATGTCAAGCGTTTATTTTTTTGTTTGCTGGTTAATCATAGCAGCATCATGCAGCTTAATGGCATTGTTGGGTCTTTGTTTATCTGAATTTAAAATCAATGGGAGGAATATCACAAATCATAGCCCAGGAATGAATACTTTTGGAAGTGTGGCCAGGTTCCAAGTCAGTCAGTCAGCCAGCAAAGGGAATATCCCACCAAATTATGCATGTGGAAGCTAACAGTATAAAAAAAAGAAGGTGCAATGAAACTGAAAGTTTGGGTCGCTTTGCTCTTTGGCTCCAGGTCTTCATGCTGGACACCCAGTGTTCTGCAAAGACGCCCAACAACAAGGATGGCTTTGAGCACGCTCAGTCCTGTGTACTCATCATCGAGCTCCCCTCCGACCAGCAGTCCAACGGACACGCTCAGAAGAGGTGGACAGCAAACATGCACCACAGCATGTGGGGTGTTGTGTTGAGTGTGTTGTGTGAGCTATATCCACAGCTTAATCAAAAATCATTCTGCATTTATCCTCTTTTCCTATTGGTAAAGCTGAGTTGCAGTGTTTGCTTCAAGATTTATACATCTTAAGTGATAATGTGTAAAGCTCAGTTTGGTCTAAGGCAGAGGTGTCAAACTCTAGGCCTCGAGGGTCTGCTTCCTGCTGGTTTTCCAGAAGTCCTGCCTTATCTGCTGCTGGTAACCGGCATCAGGTTTGTTTAATAAGGAGCTTCAATGGCAGGTTGGTTGGAAAACATTGGACACTGATCCTCGAGGCTTATATTCTAACACGTGTGATCTAAGGTGAGGAATGAGGTGATTTTCCAAACCAGTTTTAATACCTTTTGTCTTTCTTTTTTGCTGCTGTGTTACAGGAAAATTGGGTAAGACTGTTTTCCTTTTAATAATCATCATTGTTATTTTAATGTTTTGAACTGACTTGGAATTCAGTGAGTTTACCGTATATCCTTCATGTTATGGAATCAAAGTTAAAATAAAAAAAATGTAAAGAAACATGAAGAAAGTCTGTTACCAATTGCTAAGATGTAAATTTCTTTTAGAAATTACCACTACATAACTGAAAATAAAACAAAAAAAAAAGATTTTATTTTAATTCTGCATCAACATTTTAACTTAATCATATAGATGTGTGGGTGTAAAATATTTTGTCAGTATATGTACAGTAATGAAACGTAATGGTTTTGGAAAATATTCAAGATCACCTTTCTTTTTTGCCTGTTACATTGTTGTCATTTACTAAATGCCACACGTTTTTTTTTTACTCTCATGTACATGAAAGATGTTTTTTAGAACAAGTTTGCAGGAGTTATATTAATTTTATTGCAGGAGCGCCTTATGAGCTAATATAAAATGGAGTCTTTGAGAATTCTCTGAATTTCCTCTGCACACACAGTTTTGATGGTACATGCTGGATGACAGACATTTTCAGGTCTCCTCAAATATTCTCAATTGGAATTAAGGCAGGACATTCACTGAATTGTTTTGTTGTTTTAGCTTTAAACTTAAGGTACCCTTGGTCTTGTTGGAGGCTAAATTTCTATTTCCAACTACTGAGTTGTATAGTGTGAATAATAATAATAATAATAATGAAGTGGGTTACACCTTGTGAATAATTTTTTTTTTCTTTTTTCTCCAAAAATACTCAATGTAGTTAAAGCTAAAAAAAATCCATACAAGGTCTCATTAGATCAGATGATTTTGTCTAATAACTCTATCATATAGCACACATTGGTGAGGAACTGAAGTGATGGTTCAGTAACTTTCTCCCATGTTCAGCATAAAGTTTAGCCATAGATATGAATTTGAATTGAATTGAACTTTACTTATCTCAGTGATTAAAAGTGAAGAGCTTAAGTTAAAGAATGCTACAAAAAGGGTCTAAACACTCATTTCTTTTTCTATTAGATTTTGAACAATTTTGTTCAACTGAAAAACTGTTTTTTTAATCTACAAAATACAATGACAAGAAATAAATAAGCTCAGTAGTTTGAACATAAAACCTGCTTTCTGACATTTATATTTAAAGGTCTTATATCATGCAAAATCAACTTTTATGAGCTATTAGGTATATTATAATGTTAATTCCTCACAAAAAATCAACCCCAAAGCGGCATTTTGACCTATCCATGCATTTCTGAGCATTACTCTAAAAACCTGCACTCTGAGAATCAGTCCTTCCCAACACATGATAATGAGGGGGTCTTCACCAGCTGACATAGAAAAGGGATGAATAGCCCTTTCCAGGAAGAGTCTGTGCTGCCAGACTAACACAAACACACACTTTCTCCTCGGAGCTAGCTGTGATCAGCAAAATGGGATGAAAACATGGGTGAAACACAGACACCCTGCCGAGGCCAACTCTAAGTTGCCGTCATGAAATGGGCGACACCCACAAAGAGTGAAAGTCTGCGCCTCAGAGAATGAGTCGTCTTACTTCCGGGTTGGAAAATGAGCTGCAAATATAACTAATATTTCATTTTAAAAAAATGTTCTTTAGTGTGTCCAAGGTAATATATTATCATATATATGGATATAGTTTATTC
The DNA here is from genome assembly GCA_037389245.1 of Oryzias sinensis. NCBI lineage: Eukaryota > Metazoa > Chordata > Actinopteri > Beloniformes > Adrianichthyidae > Oryzias > Oryzias sinensis. Next base: position 15,876,392 of record CM074500.1, read on the forward strand.
TGAAAGGCCTTAAGGAAAGCATGACACAGGCCCTTTAAAATGGATCCAAATACTTCGCATTCAAACTATCTTTGTTAAAACTTGATTAAAATCTCGGGTATTAAGTGTGGTTTACCTGTGTTTCAAATGTGACATTGAGCTTAAAAATTATTTAGTTGAAGTTATTGCTTTTATGTTTGAGATGGACTTTTTTCTAAAATATATGTTATCATAAAGTTGATCTGGTGGGGCTCTTTTCCCAGATGCATTCATACACAGATGGGTAGGCAGACTATAGTAATGTATTCTAATAGTGTGTTTTTAACAATGTGCAGGATCCCGTTCCGGACCATCGTGGTGAGCTTGCTCTCCCACCAGGTTCTTCTCCAGAACCTCTATGACATCCTGCTGGAGGAGTTTGTCAAACAGCCTGAAGGAAATGAAAGAGTCACTCCTGTGACCTCTGACCCCAGCAGACCCACAGCAGGCTTCCTGCGCTACATCTCTATGTCTAATTTAGCCATAATCCTGGATTTGCTGCTCGACTCTTACAGGTTACTGCAACACATAAAAGTCAAATAAAGCCTCATTTATTTCCCTGTTGAATCTCTAAAGGTAAATTGAAGGAATGCAGAACATTTTTACATGGAGCTGATGGGAGCTCTGATCTGTTTGCAGGACGGCTCGGGACTTTGACACTCGTCCTGGGCTGAAATATCTGTTGATGAAGGTCTCTGGAGTTTGTGGAGCTGCCAACCTTTATCGGCAATCTGCCATGAGCTTCAACCTGTACTTCCAGGCCCTGCTTTGTGCCACGCTGAGCCAGGCTGAAAGCATGACCGCACAGCAGGTGGGAAATAAGCTTTTTACACATTAAAACGATTACAGTTATTTTATGATATAGTAGTAAATATAGAATATTTAGTACTGTCTATAAAGAGTTACTGATTGAAAGGTATTTTTCTTCATTTTTGGGATTGTTTTTCCCAAATGTATATTTTTTTATGTTTTAAAAAAATGCTGAGAAAATTAGTTTAGGGATACATTTGTGATAAAGCTAACTTGGAAAAAAGGAATGAAAAAAAGATATTGATCAAATGCCAATTTTAAAAGGAGGGGGGTGGGCAGATTTAAGATTTTTCTCAACTAGAACTGTGATCGTTGAAAACCGCCATGGAGATTTAGTTTTTTATAGCTCAGTAAAAGAATGTGTTACAAGCGTGTCGTTTGTCTCAGAAAAATGAAGCGTCAGAGTTTGTTCTAGAGATGAAGAGTGGACCGTATTTTAGCTCTAAAACAAAACTGTGTCTGGAAAAATAAAAAGGCAGCATTCTCTTGTTTAAAACCTTCAGAAAAATGCCTCTATTTCAACATTTTTATGTGTTCCTCGAATTTCACATCTACGCTTTTATGTGTTTGGTAGGTGTAACCAAGACTTTCAGAGCAGGTATTCAGTGTGATAATTGACTCTAAAATAACCCATTAACATTCCAGCTAACCTTTATATAAACCACTTGGTGATCACATTTTAACCTCTAACTGAGGACCATGTAGCCACTGTAGCTACAGCTTTTTCCATGATTTCTGTTGTCTTTGCATTGCTTTTGAAGCCTTTTGTTGTTTTCAGGTGAAAAGGATCCTTTATGAAGATGAAGAGGGGAGCTCCGACTCATCTCATCCTGGTTCTGCCTCCTCGGAGGATGAAGACATTTTTGAAGAAACAGCACAGGTGACACCAATTTTGCAGACACAGGACCATTCTGTTTAAAATCAGTGTCTAAACCTTGCCTCCTCCTGCAGGTGAGTCCTCCTCGTGGCAGAGAGAAGCGCCATCAGTGGCGGCCTCCCGTCACGCCACTCGGTGTACAGCCACTTGGGAGTGCAGACTGGGCCTGGCTGGTCAAACGCCTCTACAAGGTGTGCATGGATCTGTGTAACAGCTACATCCAGATGCACCGGGACTTGGAGAGCACGCTGGAGCAGTCCCCTCTGCTCAGAGGGGGTGCCGGAGGGGGAGCAGAGGCTGTGTTCTTCCTGCCTCTTTTCCAGTCTGAGACACCCACGCCAACATCCCCAGGCGGACTCTCGATGAGTGGAACGCCTTCAGAGGACGGGGGTTACAGATGTCAGTCAGCAGACCTGGGTGCTGTGTCGCCAGGAGACATGTCTACCCCCAGCCCAAGATTCAGGTTTGTGATATAAAATAATCTTAATCTGTCTAATAAAAGCTACTGGAAAAAAAACCAAACTGTCTCTTCTGTTTTCACAGCTTCACGGGTAGCCTGCCACACCACTTCCGGACAGGAGGAGAGAAGAGGGAATCCAACATCACAGGGGGCTCAGTGGGAGGGACTTCTAGTAGCTCTGGGCCAGGACGAAGAAAGGAATGGTGGGAGAGCGCCGGAAACAAACTGTATACCATCGCCACAGACAAAACCATCAGCAAGCTGATGATGGAGTACAAGCGGAGGAAACAACAGCAGCAGCAGCCGCAGCAGAGTCACCTCAACTTGTACATGAAGGAGCAAGGGCGAGGAGGAGTAGGGGCGTCAGGAGGAGGAGGGACTGTTGGTGCAGCAGAGAGGAGGGCCCCAGAGGAGCCACAGAGACCCCCACAAAGGCCACAGCAGCTGGTTGATCAGCAGGCTCCCCATCTGAGGCATTCAGTCAGTGCTGGACCAGAGGTGCTGAGGCAGGAGAAGAGGCCCCGGTCAGGATCCACCCTCAGCTCCCACAGCATCTCACTGAGGGATTCTGAAGCTCAGATACAGGTGTGTATCAGAAACAACAGTTCCAAAAAAAATAAAAAGCTGAACTTTTTCTTTTCTATAAGGCTGGTACTGAAAAAAGTTCCAGCCTTACTGCCAGCCTCTGCCTGTTTTTATTTTTTTATGGCTTAAAACGGCATAATTATAATCTAAAGACCACTGGGAACGTTTTTAAAATAGATGAAAAGATTATTGTAGTGTGTCTTTAAGCTTTCTTTGTTTTTCTGAAACTGCATAACAAGTCGGTGTTTTGAAATTGTCTCCTTTTCTTACAGGCGTGGACCACTATGGTCCTAACACTTCTGAACCAGGTTCTGGCTCTGTCAGATTCTTCCTTTCTGGCGCTGCAGCCAGTGCTGTACCCCTGCCTGAGCCAGCTGTCCTGTCACGTAACTGACCCTCGCGTCCGGCAGGCGCTCCGAGAGTGGCTGGGCCGGGTCGGCAGACTCTATGACATCGTTGTGTGACACCACTTCGAGGACCTTGGAAAAAAACTTAAGGAGGCGGCATTCACTGAAGGATGTAAGCACACGAAGTGAGAATTAAGTTTGAAAATCCAAGCTGGAAGAATATGGGCTTACAGAGAGTGATAGATTTCCAATGGTATGTTTTCTCACAGTTTCTGAAAACTGGGTGGCAAATTTGCTAATGCTTTAATCTTATTGTCACAGTACAATCATGATGTGTGTTTTTTGGTATCCAGTTGCATTTCTCAGAGCTTCGCTGCATTTCTCGGATAGGCATAATCCACCCCTGTTTATAGAAACTAACGACATTTCTCCTGCTGAACATCATTCATTCTCTTCTCGTCAGCGCTTCTGTATTGTCCAGGAAGGATGTTATTTTTTTACCAGCTTTTCCGTCAAAGTAAAGCAAGTGTCCTGGTTGTAAAAAATGGCAGTTAATTCCTTTATAAAAAGGAGGTCACAACATCTAAGTCCGAAGATGTGCTCATTTGATTTATTTGATTGACAGCATTTTCTTTCTCTGTCCAAGTGAAGCTTTGGGCCTGATTCATAATCTGATTGTTTGCATTTTTCTCTCAGTGAAAGATTATTCTCCAGATGCAGTTTTAAATCTCCTGCAAAGTCAGCATTTCTCCTTCTGAATGTCTTTATGAATAAAACTTCTACTATTGGGTATTTATTCAAACTTATGTGTGTTTTGATGATCTGTTCCAGCTGTTGATCCATGTATGATTATGTGTGTCAGTGGACACTTTATTTAAATGATTCTTTTTTCCTATTGGAGACATCTTGTCATTTATGATTTTCTGCTGTAATTGGTAAACAAACGTAAGATTACTGCTAGTTTTGCTGCTTTGAAACAGCACATTTTAGTATTGTATTACTGGAGTTGTATTTTGAAATTCAGAAAATTTAAAAAGGCATAGATTCTTCTAATAACTCTGGGATAATGAAGTGTGTTCTTTTATAATCTTGAATTTGCACCTTAGCCAATTAAGCCACAAGGTTTGAACTAAGCCTTTGAATTTTCTGCCCAACTTTGAAGTCGTCCGAAAGTAACAAATGTTGAAAGTCTTCAAATGACCATTAGAGGCTGGTTTCATATGTCGCCACTTATCTTAACGGCTTCATCATGAAGCCATTTGGATAAGAAGACAATAAATCCAGATGTCATGACCAATCTTCAGGACATGGAAGAATAAGAATCTTTGACATATCTCAGTTTATGTTTTTTTCCCTTTATTTTAAATGAATGACAACAGAAATGACTGGATTTTTGTAAATAAATCATCTGTTTTAGCTTTATGGACGAAGGTCTAGTTTGTCCATAATTATGGGTGAGCTTTTGCTACTAAAAGATGGGTGGGCATAAACACGTGAATGTTTATATTCCTGCTTGAGTTAAGATGGCCTTTTTACCTTTTAGACTACAAACATCAGAAATTAATTATCCAGTTATTATTTATGCTTGAGGCGAATTTATTTATTTATATTGCAAAGTAAATGATGAATCAATAATTAATTTCTAATCCCCACACTTTGGAAGGACCAAAAAGAAAAGAAAAAAATCACAAAATTTAGCAATCTAGAAATACAAACCCCTGCAGAGTCATGTTAATTTTCTAACAGAACTGTTTTTTTAATGAAAACTCTAGAGAATACATTATAAAATCGTATTCCTCCTATAACCATTAAGAACATTTTAATTTTTTTAGTATTTTAAACAATATAGCTGCAGTAAAAAAAAAAAATTTCAAGCTGCTCTGACCTTCATCTTTTTTATGTTCACTTTAGCACAAGTTATGAATGATAAGTGTATCTGACTGATGCTGAACTCGTCATATTGAGGGCAGGGAGGACGGGGCTTGTGATGCTTTTAAGAAGATTTACTTTTTATTTTTTTTAACCTACATTGACCACTCGTGTTCTGTTTCCTTCATTTTCCTTCAGTCTTTGCCGCCGTCCTCTCATTGACATCTTTCTGCTAATTTTCTGCTTTTCTCACACCAACACTCTGCAGTGAATCAGAAGATGGTTATGGATTCACCATTTGAAATCTACATTGATATTTTGACTGTCATTTGTACACAGCTTTTGTGGCTTGTGACCAAAACGAATAAAACCAAAGAAACCCCAGGAAGATGCACTAAAAAGCCTTTATCTTTTTCTTAATACTTAGCTTTTGTCTTTGAAGTAAGATCTTTTAGAAAAACATTTTTTAGTGTTCTATATTTTGAATTTTTTTGTAAGAAAATAATCCTGTGTCATGTAGTTACAGGTTAATCCATCAGGAAGCAGATGCATTTTAAGAAAACTTTCTACATGCAGGTGTGTTGTCTTTCTTTTATATATCTAACAAAAGATAAAAACAAACTATACTAAACCTTTGAGCTCCTGGAGTTCAAAGAAATATTTGAATTTAGTTTCATATTACAATTTTTGTTTTTATGGAATTATGAAGGATTTTTAATAAAAAAAACAGCCTTAAAGAGACAAAATTTGAACTAAGAAATGCATCAATTTCAATAAACCTGTTTTAAAAATTAGTTGCTTTAACAAAAAACATTTTCATATTATGCTGCTGTATTAAATAAAAGAATAGCTAAAGTATCTCCAAAACTCTGCCCTCTTTTCGTTTGCCCTCCCCCCCAATCCTTCATTAGTATCCCTATCAAATACCAAACAGAATCGCAGAAAGAGGTTAAGCACTGAAATTGTTCTTCCTACGTTTTCCCAATGTTCCCAGGCATTTTTTTTCCAATTTACCACTATAAACACCGAGTCAGATGAATCTGAAACACCAAATCTTGATTTTTTTTGTTCATGTAATGATAAACAACTAATTATGTACTAACTACCCGAGTCAGATAACTTACAAACCTCTGGAGTGAGTTCTGCGTTATGCAGCCACATGGTCATTTCATTCTGTCCTCTTTATTTGGAGGAGAGCCAGTTTGGCTTAAAGGAATCCTGCTCATCTATGATCTCTGGCTTAAACGCAAATGGCGATAAGGCTGATGCTCTGCTGGCCCAAATCACATCGTCTGATACTGTGTGACGGCCTGGAGGCTACTTGGTTCTCATTTTCAGCCATGACGATCTTTAAATCTTGCTTTCACCAAGAAAAGTCACTCTGTTGTCTCAATTTCCTTTTCCCCCTCAATTTCACATAATGTTACTGCATATCCAAAAAAAAAAAAAAACATCCATTATTTTTTTCGGGAAAGAAACTTAACAAATCCAATCATATAAAAAATGTTTGTATATTTTGAGTCTCTGATAATATTTGTCTTCAATAATGAAATAACCATGTTTAAAAGCAAAGGGAAGGAAGACTTAAAGAAATTTGAGAAAGTCTTTCTTCTAATTCTTTACTGATTAGGAGGCCAAAGAGAGTTGGCATTACCTGCTGGCTTTTCATTTCATCATCATCTGAGTCCATACTCTGAGCAGGGGGTCCGGGGAGCCTTACCGATAGCTGTCCATTCTCTGAATGACCGGAGCAGGAGCATCTGGTCCAGATGCCTCCTGGACGCCTCCCTGGGATGGTGTTCAGACAGACAGAGGACACGCTGCAGAAACTGTGTCTTGGCTTGCCTGGGGGGTCCCCCCAGTGGAGCTGGAGGACGTGGCTTGGGAGTCTGGGAAACTTTGTTTGACCGGTTCCTCCGCAACCTGGATGAGCAGAACAAAATGAATGGATGGATAACCATGTGATAAATGCATGTTAGAGACATGTTAACTTAATGTAAAAACAAATCAAGCAACATTGCAGTGTTCTTGACAACTTATCAGTAATGTTTTTAAGATAAGATCTTTATTCGTCCTGCAATGGGTTAATTTCAAAGGTATTTTTTTTCCAAAATCTTTTGGCGTCTAATTTTCATTCCAGTTGCATTTTGTGAGCCTGCAATCATTTAACAATACAATTTGTTGCAGTGGAAATGTTCAAAAGGACAAAAAAAAAAAAAACTTTCCTATTTTTGTAAGCATTAACCTACTTCTCATTTCTTTAGAGCAGAAACTTGCACCTTGATTTCAGCGTAGCAATCATTGTTATAAACTTGCGTCTTTGTTTCTTTAAAGCATTCATTTTAGACGGCCTCATTACTGTGAATGAGCATTAGCATGTCTCGCCGCTCGTTTGTTCCTTACTTCAGTTGGCTAAATCCCTCCCTCTGTCCCTGACCTGCTCCCGTTTAAACGCGAGCAGTGGGTGGACAGATGTTGTCAGCCATCAGTGTGATCAACAACACGGAGAAAGGATTTAGTTGGTGTTAGGCCCTATGGGCTGCATCTGTCAGCTAATGTGTCTTTAAATGTCATGGTTTTTTCACCAGCACTTTCACCTTATGTCCTCTTTTGCCCCTCATCTCAACTTTACCTCTGGGGCTTTACCTGCTTCACTTTCAGGTTGATTCTTAACTCCAATGTTTAATGATTTTGCTTCACTTCTTTTTAAACAGATTTGAGTGAGTGACTGCTAACAACAAGCTCAGAATCGATGCATTGTCATATGTTTCATCACGCCTTTGTGGGATGTGAAGCCCTCTCCTCTTAACCACCCATACATCAGATTCTTGCACTGTCCTTTTCCTGGAAAGGCTTAATCTCACGCTTACTCATAATAATCAGTACAGTCAAGTGTAGTTTGAGGACCTTAGTGATGGATTACTGAGAAAGAAAGGGCCTTTGACCCACTTTGCTCTGAGATCAGACAAATTGATCCGGAACAAAACATGGACGTACACAGACTTCCTACGCAGACTGTGCTAAAGATGAGTGTGAGACTTCTGATTATTTATTTGAGCCTTTTTGTCTGAGAGCGGAAGAAGTCCCTGCAAAGCTGCTTTTTTTGATTGCACTATCCTTGCCCCATCTGTGTCTGACATGGACGGATCAAAAAGTGCGAACATGACCCAGACATGTGACATAGTTTCAGAGGAGATAGGTTGCTTTGCTTGACAAAATCGGTTAAGGAAATCTAAATTCTGGTCAGTGGAAGCCTGCACCAACAATCATCCCTATCTTTTTTTAGTGGTTAACAAATGAACTTCATTTGGAAAGAACATGTAATTGGATACATTATTGTCTATACAATTTTTGATAACAGATCCAGATTTGAAGGGTCTGTTAGTTGGAAAGTAAGATAAAAACCTAGTCTTTCTAGGATGTCAAGTTCAGTTTGGGATTGTCTTTTTAAGTTCTTCACAAATAAACACTAATTAATACATAACCTTTGCCAATAAGGCTCTGTTTAGGCCAAAACAAGATGTCCACATATGGCAGCAATGCATCTGAAAGCATTTGGGATAGTGATTTTTTCTTTTTCTTTTTAAATACTTGTCCTGTCCAACAGCTGAGCACACAGATAAGAGCTGAATGCCTATTGTGTTGGATATATTTTACTTTTACAACAGAAGGTTCTGCATCTTCTGACACACAAAATGTGTAGTTTTATAAACGTCTTTTTTAATTTAGGCTAAACTTTTTTTATATCGATTACATTTGTATCTTTTTTTTTTTCTTTTTGGGATACATTGGTTTTGACCTGGTTGGCTTTATTTTTGTTAAAGAATTTCAGAGAAGAAAATTCATAATATATCTGCATACATTTAATGTTGGGTTATTATGATGGCTTTTTTTTCCAGTTCTTTTGCAATCCATGGAGTATGGCAGTTATCCTTCTATATGAGGTCTTGTTGACATAAAAAAAAGAAATACACAACAAAGGGTAAATATTATTTACAACTTAAATTGATAAAAAGCCATACTTAGTTAAAAAAAAGTAATTTTGTCAACTGCTGCACAAACTCAATATATTCAGCTTTAACAACAGAGTAACATTCATAAATTAAATTCCTGTGGAACAAATTCCTGTTTAATCCTGTCTGAGAGTGTGTATTAAGTATGTTTTTTCTAGGTCTGTATTGGTTTTATGATTCTTCCAAACCTCAGAAGTTTTTATTTTTATCTTTTAGCAAAACCTGTGTTTACTGTTTTTAGCAAAGTTTGGCCTTTTTTAGACTAGATTTATTCAAATTTGCTTGCACCAAATATTTGACCAGCTCAATGGCCTTGTGGAGAGTGTCCGCCCTGAGACTGGTGGGTAGTGAGCTCAAATCCAGGCCTAGTCATAAAGGCTCAAAAAATGGGACTCAATACCATCCTGCTTGACACTTGGCATTAGGGTTGGATTGAGGGGTTAAAACATCAAATGGTTCTCAAGTGTGGCTGTGTCTGCAGATCACTACTCCCCCAAGGGATGGGTCAAATTCGGAGAACAAATATCACACACCTAGGGCGACAACTTAATGTGACTTTAAATGTGTTTTTTTTTCTTATGTCAATAAAACTGGATACATTGTGCTATCCTACGCACTTTAACATTGGGAGTTGGGTCATCTAGACCCACTAGACAGAGGTCTGAACCTTTTTTCTTCAATGAGTTGTGAACCTCACTGGTGTCCATGGATTACATGAAATCCTCCTCACCTTTATCCACCTTTGTCCTGGTAGGAATGACACGTCAATGCACGTCATCATCTAAGATAGCACAAGGGTTAAAGAAGCTGATACACTTGAATTCTACACACCTAAGGCACACGTGAGTGGATGTGAGCATCTATAACCAGCTGTGTTGATCTGACCCCAGCAGCTGTAAATCCTCCCGCCAGGACCGGTGACATGTCTCCCCTCTGCTGGACACACGGACCGTCTGCTGCCCTCATTCCCCTCCTCCTCCCCCTCTGAGGTCATTATTTTAAAGCTGATCACTTAAACCGCAGTTCAGTGTCCATCAGAGCTGTCAGCGGATACTTGCTCTTCCTCTTTTGTAAACTCTTGTCTTCTCACTGCTGTGGCCCCTGTGGCCCCTGGCTCGGGTTGGGTTTTGGATACTTCTCGCTTCCACCATGCGGTCTCTGCTGGAGAGTAGCTGGATGAGGTTTGGACCGGCTGGGCGGGACTCTCTGGACTGGTCAACTCTGCCCTCTGCTCTGCCTTCCACCGACAGACAGACAACGGTCAGTTGGGTTCATGCAAATTCTTTAAAAGTATTTAGTGATAAACAGAAGAAAAATAAGAGGGCACTGGTTTGGTTTTCTCAATGTGAATTCGAGTACAGTCTAATACTGTTTTTTCATTATACAAAATGAATTGCAGCTATTTTGAACTTAAAATGGAATAATTGGATCAATAAAAGACTGTTGGTTACTATTATAATAGATATATGACCCAATACATCATAATAATGGCAAAATGATGACATGCATGTAACGCTTTTATTGTGGATGTAACAAATTTGACAACTAATATTTTAACATATTAATTCATAAATATGTGTGCGTATAAACAATCGTTTAGCATTTTGGAAAGTCTGTTAGTCAATTGTAAATATTTTTGGTTTTTGTTAGAGTATTTACTTATATGTTCCATATTTTCAGGCTGGTTGTACATGTTGTTCAATGTTCAAAAAATTGGTGCCTTTATTACTGGTTGTCAGACACATTTAATCATAATTTATTTTATTTTTTTCCACGTTCATTCCCTGATGGGTGAATCAATCCAGCTGTTTAATAGACCAGAGGCAGACACTCTTTAACCGAACTGCTATCACTTTATGTTTTATGGAGTTAAAATGAAAAGACCAGCACAAATGGACTTAAATCAATTAACTTCTAACATATAAAATTGTAATCCTACTTTTTTTGACCATCTGAAACTGCACTTTGGACATTAAGTGATATCGACAGGATTTTTTCAACAGTCTTTGAATTTTGTTTTTAACTTTTTGTAATAATTAACTCTCCACAACTTGACATTTTTAACACGATCCTAACAAAATACGCACCTGAAACTAAACCTATAGTCATCTTTATTCTAACATTGAAAATGCCTTATATTTTCACTCCTAAATGCAAAATGAATGCATAAAAATTAATGAAAATAAAATAAAAATAAATTTGAACCCATAAAAACCCATGGTGAGATCAGTGTAACAGAAAAATATCAGAAATGGATTCTGTGGACCATTTGGTCTTGTTTTAAAAAACACATTTTTTTTTAAGAGAAAACAAGTCTGGGCTCTTGGGGGTTAAATTTGTTTTGTCTTTCCAAAACACTTTTATTTTAATATTACTTTACAATCCGTTTTTTCTTTTTTTTTTTTTTTATTTGTTAGTTTACAAGAAAGCGAATATGGAGCATGTTTAGCTTTTTGACCTTAAAACTAGAGATTAAACACTGAAGTGAACTAAACAGATGTTTGTGTAAACAGCGCCCTCTGTTAAACAGATGTTACCTCAATCCTACATTATTGTATTGTTCTCTTTGGAACATTTTGTCCACTCTTGGTTTAGAAATGCAACTTACTAAAATAAACTTTTTGTATGTTTGTGCTGTTTTTTTTTTTAAAAAAAGAACAAAAGTCTTAATTATTAAAATTAAATTGGAAAAATAAAATGTCTATGTCCAAAGTAACACAATTATTCTTTTCATACAAGCAAAGCAAAAAAAAGTATTAAAATGTTTTAAGCTTTCACAAAATACAGTCTAAAATTAACTCTTTGGCTCACAGGGTCAAAGCTCAGGCGAGGCCATCCTCAGTGTTGGATCCATCACCTACATCGCCATAGCAACCGCCTCCTTCCTACTCATCTTCCTCAGCGTCCTTGGTTTCCACATCTGCCGGCGCAAACGAGGCTTCAGCCTTGACGGAAAGTTGGATTTGACCAACGTGATTGCCCTGGAGGACCTGCAGGACCCAGAGAAGAACTGCGAGCTGCTGTCCTCCCTCCGAAGCAACAGAGGGCAGCAGCTTTCCAGCTGCAGCTCCGAGCAGGATGTGACGGATGGCGTGTTCCTCATGGTCTACCTGCCCTCTCCATACGAACAGACCCTCACCAGGATTGCCAGAGCAGCCAGCACAAGCAGCTCCAAAGATCTGGAGCTGCCGCCAAGTCCTGGACCAGAGACCGGCTGCAGGGATGAAGAAGAAATATTTGTGAAAGAAAGAGGAGTCACACAGGACAATGCCAAAGATTGAACTCATGCAAGAAGAGTGAAAAACCAGGGAACAAAAAAGTGAATTTCTAAGTAACAACGAGCACTGTAACATCTTCTAACCACACAAATTAGCCATGTAAATTTGGAAAAAACTTTGACTTTCTAGATTTGTGTTGTCTCTTCACAGAGCGGTTTGATCTACAGCTGAAAAATAACTGGAATTGCAATCAAACACATCTTAACCTGAAAAGAATTCCCTGTTTTCCTTTTTCTACCTGAGACTTAAATTTGGATTAAAACATTTTTTTTAATATTCCTGTAGTTTTCATATCAAACATTTTTAGACAGCTGTATTTTCCCTAAAGTAACTTAACTAATTCAGTTGTAGTAAAGATTTATTTTACTCATGTTTGTATCCATTCCAATTGCTGTAAGTCTGCTGTAAGTCTTTGTTTGACCTCTGATACTGTGAGTAAGAATAAAGGGAAATATTCTTTATTATTCTCTTGTGCGTGTTTTGCATTACTTCTGCTGGTGTGTTTTGTTTTAAAGATTAATAATATCTCAAAACATGTGTTGAAAAACCACCTTAATTTATACTTAATTGTTTTTGTTACTGCAATCACTTAATCTTAAAAAGTAAAAGTGTTGAAGCCTTTTTTTACATGAAGCTCAACAACATGTTCAGACAAAAACAAGTTTTCAGCTAAGTGTTATTGTTGCTTTAACAATCCCATCCTAAATTTAGGGCTTTCCATTAAACCGGAAGATGTCACAAAACTTGAACCTGAGCACTTCATTTAATTACTTTGCAACAATTCACACTGCATGACATGCATTTAGTTCATGGCCCTACCATAAGAAACCTTCAAGTCATTTTTTGTGAGAAGCTGACTTTTTAATTCTCTTAACCCTTGTGTTATCCTATGGGGTCAAGATGACCATTGACGTGTTCTCCCTACCATGACAAAGGTGGATAACGGTGAAGAGGATTTCATGTAATTTATGGAAACCAGTGAAAATCACAAATCATTTAAGAAAAAAGCTAAGCCAGAAAAACTGCAGAAATGCCAAATTCAATAGAAACGAGCAAAGTTGAGCAATTTGAGCTTTTAATAATAGGCTGCAAGTAAAAACAGCTTACATCGCTATATTCCTATAAAGCTTTTCATAGAAAATCTTCAACTCATCCCATCCATCCATCCATCTTCCTCCGCTTATCCGGGACCGGGTCGCGGGGGCAGCAGACTGAGCAGAGATGCCCAGACTTCCCTCACCCCAGCCACTTCCTCCAGCTCCTCTGGGGGGACCCCGAGACGTTCCCAAGCCAGCCGAGAGACGTAGTCTCTCCAGCGTGTCCTGGGTCTTCCCCGGGGCCTCCGCCCAGTGGGACATGCCCGGAACACCTCTCCAGTGAGGCGTCCGGGAGGCATCCGAACTAGATGCCCGAGCCACCTCAACTGGCTCCTTTCGATGTGGAGGAGAAGCGGTTCTACTCCGAGCTCTCCGCGGGTGACCGAGCTTCTCACCCTATCTCTAAGGGAGCGCCCAGCCACCCTGCGGAGGAAGCTCATTTCAGCCGCTTGTATTCGGGACCTCGTTCTTTCGGTCATGACCCATAGCTCATGACCATAGGTGAGTACTGGAACGTAGATCGACCGGTAAATTGAGAGCTTTGCTTTTCGGCTCAGCTCCCTCTTCACCACGACGGACCGATAGAGCGACCGCATAACTACGGACGCTGCTCCGATCCGCCTGTCAATCTCACGTTCCGATCTTCCCTCACTCGTGAACAAGACCCCAAGGTATTTAAACTCCTCCACCTGGGGCAAGGACACTCCACCGACCGAGAGATGGCAAACTACCTTTCTCCGGTCAAGGACCATGGCCTCAGATTTAGCGGTGCTGACCCTCATCCCAGCCGCTTCACACTCGGCCGCAAACCGCCCCAATGCATGCTGGAGGTCCCGGTTCGATGAAGCCAACAGGACAACATCATCTGCAAAAAGCAGAGAGGAAATCCTGTGGTCCCCAAACCAGATCCCTTCCGGCCCCTGGCTGCGCCTAGAAATTCTGTCCATAAAGACTATGAACAGAACCGGTGATAGAGGGCAGCCCTGCCGGAGTCCAACGTGGACCGGGAACAGGTCTGACTTACTGCCGGCTATGCGGACCAAGCTCCTACTCCGGTCATACAGAGACCGGACAGCCCTCAGTAAGGCTCCCCGGACCCCATACTCCCAGAGCACCCCCCACAGGATGCCACGGGGGACGCGGTCGAACGCCTTCTCCAAATCCACAAAACACATATGGACTGGATGAGCGAACTCCCACAAACCCTCCAGCACCCTAGATAGGGTGTAGGGCTGGTCCACTGTTCCACGACCAGGACGGAAACCGCACTGTTGTTCCTGAATCCGAGGTTCGACTATCGGACGGACTCTCCTCTCCAGTACCCTGGCATAGACTTTCCCAGGGAGGCTGAGGAGTGTAATTCCCCTATGGTTGGAACACACCCTCCGGTCCCCCTTCTTAAAGAGGGGAACCACCACCCCTGTCTGCCAGTCCAGTGGTACGGTTCCCGACCGCCACGCGACGCTGCAGAGACGTGTCAGCCAAGACACTCCCACAGCATCCAGAGACTTGAGGTGCTCAGGGCGGACTTCATCCACCCCCGGGGCCTTGCCACCGAGGAGCTCGTTGACTACCTCAGTGACTTCAGCCCAGGTAATGGACAGCCCCACCCCAAAATCCTCATTCTCCACTTCTTCAAAAGAAGGCGTGTCAGTGGGATTGAGGAGATCCTCGAAGTACTCCTTCCACCGACCGACAATGTCCCCAGTCGAAGTCAACAGCTCCCCACCTGCACTGAAAACGGTGCCTGTGGAGAACTGCTTTCCCCTCCTGAGTCGTCGGATGGTTTGCCAGAATTTCTTCGAGGCCAACTGATAGTCCTTCTCCATGGCCTCACCGAACTCCTCCCAGGACCGAGTTTTCGCCTCCGCAACAGTCCGGGCCGCAGCTCGCTTAGACTGCCGGTACCTGTCAGCTGCCTCTGGAGTCCCGCAGGCCAGCCAGGCCTGGTAGGACTCCTTCTTCAGCTTGACGGCATCCCTTACTTCCGGTGTCCACCACCGGGTTCTGGGGTTACCGCCGCGACAGGCACCAGAGACCTTGCGACCACAGCTCCGAGCAGCAGCAGAGACAATGGAGGTGGAAAACATGGTCCACTCGGACTCAATGTCCCCAACCTCCCCCGGTACCTGTTTGAAGTTCTCCCGGATGTGGGAGTTAAAGACTTCCCTGACGGAGGAATCAGCCAGACGTTCCCAGCAGACCCTCACAGTACGTTTGGGTCTTCCAAGTCTTTCCGGCCTCCTTCCCCGCCAGCGAATCCAACTCACCACCAGGTAGTGATCGGTGGACAGCTCCGCCCCTCTCTTCACCCGAGTGTCCAAGACACAGGGCCGAAGGTCACCTGAAACAACTACAAAGTCGATCATTGACCTCCTGCCTAGGGCGTCCTGATGCCAGGTGTACTGATGGACACCCTTGTGCTCGAACATGGTGTTCGTTATGGACAAACTATGACGAGCACAGAAGTCCAATAACAAAACACCACTCGGGTTCAGATCAGGGGGGGCGTTCCTACCAATCACACCCCTCCAGGTGCCACTGTCATTGCCCACGTGGGCATTGAAGTCCCCCAGGAAGACAATGGAGTCCCCCGTTGGGGCACTTTCCAGTACCCCTTCGAGAGACACCAAGAAGGCCTGGTACTCCGAACTGCTGTTCGGCCCGTAAGCCGAAACCACAGTTAGAGACCTGTCCCCCACCCGGAGGCGGAGGGACATGACCCTCTCGTCCACCGGGGTGAACTCCAACACTTGGCGGCTGAGCTGGGGGCTCACGAGTAAGCCTACGCCAGCCCGCCGCCTCTCACCTTGGGCAACTCCAGAGTGGTAGAGAGTCCAACCCCTCTCTAAGGACTGAGTTTCAGAGCCCAGGCTATGTGTGGAGGTGAGCCCGACTATATCTAGACGGTATCTCTCAACCTCTCGCACCAGCTCAGGCTCCTTCCCTCCCAGAGAGGTGACATTCCATGTCCCAAAAGCCAGGTTCCATGATCGGGGTTTGGGCCGCCGAGGCACCCGCCCTCGACTGCCACCCAAACCACATTGCACCGGCCCCTTTTGAGGTCTCCTACGGGTGGTGGGCCCATGGGAGAGTGGTCCCACGTCGCTCCTTCGGGCTGTGCCCGACCGGGGCCCGTGGGAAGAGCCCCGGCCACCAGGCGCTCGCCTGCGAGCCCCGACCCTGGGCCTGGCTCCAGAGTGGGGCCCCGGTGACGCCAATCCGGGCGACGTAATCGGGTCCTCGTTGTTTCTTTTCATCAGGGGTTTCTGAACCGCTCTTTGTCTGGCTCGTCACCCAGGACCTGTCTGCCATGGGAGACCCTACCAGGGGCTTAAGCCCCAGACAGCTTAGCTCCTGGGATCACCCGAGCTCTCAAACTCCCCCACCACGTTAAGGTGGCGGTTCACGGGGGAGTCAACTCATCCCAAAGAACGAAATTTTTAATGATAAAAAAAAGAGCGCCGTATTCTTCATCTGCAGGATTACCAGTTATTCCTAGAATTTTCAAAGCAAAGCTCTGCTGAGCATTCAGCTAAAATGATCCTCTTTTGTTTAACCAAGTCCTCATTTGACTTCAGTTGGTAACTGTTGGGGAAAACCAAGTTTCCCTCTGCAAAATAAAACAACAGAGACAGTGTTCTGAATTCTGAATTTGCCTTGCAAGTGGGAGACAGGCAGACAGCCCTTTGATCAGCTTTTATGAAAGCAGAAAGTATATTTTTTTTCACAAGGATTAAAAATAAGAATGTGTCTGTCATAGTCACTATAATCTATGTCTCAATATTTCTTTAGTCACATTTCAAGGTGAATCACTTCAGCTGCGGTTCAGTGTCTGTCTGAGATTCTTTAGTTATTGATCAAAACCATAAAAATATTGGAGCCATAGAGAGTTTTAACCCACAGTTCACAACCTGACCTCCAAGGAAAGTTTCCCAAAACATTCACTTCTTTAGAGGTGCACCCTCTTCAGCCCCTCTTTTAGTTTTTATTATTAAAGTGTTATTTTTACAAAAATAGTTTAAACATCAAAATGAGTCCAGTACTTTTTCTTTTGCCCCAAGAATTTCTTACTTTGCTTCTTGACTTTTCAACCACATACAAAAGCCAAAGATCAGATGCTTTTTTTTAATCATCAGTCAGCATTATAAGAAGGAGAAAAAAAACACTGCCTCTTTGTTAAAGCAGTTGTTCGGGGTGGCAACATGCTAAAAAACATTAAACCACATTTACAGGAAGAGAAAACAATTGTGTTATTTCCTGTTAGCAGCTGGTTGATTTAACTTACTTCTCTACATTTTTTTTTAAATATGTTTACACCTTTCCTTTAAGACATGGGTACTAGTACATTTCTGAATCCAATTCAAAAAGAAAACAGGTAAACTTATCCAAATGTTTCAGCTTTAGCAGCCGGCTGAGTGGGTGCATCTCATGCAGCAAGTCTAGCAAAGATTTCTGTTTTGTGCTTTATTTCCACTATAGATTTCTCTCTTTTTTTCTTTTTTTTCCGGTGTGTCTTACTTTTGGACCGCAAAACCTTGTTTTTCAACACCACATTCACTGCTTTGTGCTGCCTCTTTACCACACTGAAACACACAAACACTACAGGAAGTTTCAACCAGCATTCAGGCACTAGGAGATGTGCATTTCAAAGACTATTGGAAATTGTAGCATACAAGTCTTTGAAAGGTGAGTTAAGGTAATTCAGAAATGCAGTTTTAATCTTAAATTCTCCTAAATATGTCCTCCATCATTAAAGAAAATGCTTCAAAGAACGTGTAAAACAAACCAGAAACATCATCTTCGTTGGAATGTGTCTATAACCAAATGGCTGCAGCGAAGCTTGTTTGGCTGTAGAAAAAATGTTTATCAGATCAGAAGTCTTTGCTGGTTTTGCACATTCAGTAAAGCATCTAGAGTTTAAATGACAATGCCTTGTAGTATTAAATGGTTGCATGATTGTGTTGGCACAACCCAAAAATAAGCATCAACTTGTAAGAAGAAAAAAATCTATAATTCCACTGTCTATTCCACAAAAACATCATGATTTGTTTTATTTAACAAATCATTTTGTTAAATAAAACAAGTGTAGCTGCTCAAACAGAATGCCAAACAAAATTTCTGCTTGTTTTTAATCATTCTCTTTTTGTGTGTGCTTGTGTGAGACTGTCACTACAAAGTGTTACCTTCTGAGATCTAGTGGAAAAAAAACACTCGCTGCAACAAACTGCATCTGTGTTGTGACAGGAAGCTGTATTTTTTTATACGCTCTTCATGGATGTCACAGAATTAAAGTAGGGCCACATGAGTGTGTCTTAAAACTTTTTTCAGAAGAATATTATTTTCATAGGTTTCTATACTTTAATATTAATAAAAATAATAATATTTTCATTTAATGAATACTCATTGGCTGTCAATTAAGGCAGTGAACATTACATATAGAGTCATAATTTAACTAAGGCCTAAAGGGCATGTAAAAATGTGTAAAATGAGATTTAAAGGATTATGTTAAAAAAAAATTAATTCTAAATTAACAATGAACTTTACATTTTCTGCGTAATATAATTCAGGTGGATTCCAGATTGAAAGCTGTGATCTGCACCTTTCATCCGTGTGGGTAAGGGGGCTCACCTTATAAGGTAGCAGTTTTATTCTTCCACTTTCATTCTGAGTTAACATATTGGAGTGCACAAACTGAACGGCATCCAGAGCGCAGTAAGTTTATGCTTCCATTTATTCGTGGATCGCATGTGTTTTAATAGTCTCAAATTAAAACATTTATAGCAACCATGCTTTATTTTTTTTATTCGTGTTTGTTTAATAAAATGTGCTATATCTTAGTTCCAATTTTTTTTCCATAAAAAAGTTCCATTTAAATTAATTCCCAGCTAGAGAACATTCTTTGTTTTCTTTGTTTGTTACAGATTTTTATCAATAGCTACGTTAATTTGATGCCTTTTCCACAACAGACATTCACCCAAACTTTTTTTCAAAAGTTGAGGTTGTCCATCATCATCTTAACAACACAAGAAAAAGATGGGGAATGTGAATCCTGTCGTTGGGATGGCATGGTTCAGCATCTGTGTCTGCCTTCCTTTAACCTTTGTGGTCTTTCTCTTTGCCTGTTGGAAGGTAAGTGGATAATATTGTGCTTATATATATATATAAAGTCAAATTAACTTTCAAATTAACTTTATTTCATGGAATACTTTTTATACATAACGCTGCATTTGAAGTGATTGACACGAACCCCTCCAAAAATTGCAAACATATGCAGACTGTACTTTCATGAAAAATAAAAAAAACTTTCAGGAATTAAACTAAACAGTTGGAAAAATAGACCAAGGAAAGAACTAAAAAAGCCCCCCAGACAGCAGATGATATTGAAAATTAAGTTGAGTAAGTAAAAAGAAACCAATACAATAACAAAACACATAAATGTAATTCAAAATATAGTGAACTAGTAGTACATTGTAAGTACACAATCATCAGAATGTCATTTTAATAATCAAAAAATGAGTGAGGTTCACAAATCATTGAAGAAAAAAGGTTCAGCGCACTCTACTCTACTGGGTCTAGATGACCCAACTCCCACTGTTAAAGTGCCTAGGATAGCACAAGGGTTACTAAAATCAGGATCACTACATAAAATAAGAAAGGTATAGAAGCATAAAAAGGTTGTGCCAAATTAAAAAAAAGTCTTTTTTTTTTGTGAGAATAAAAAGTAGGTATTAGGCTTCTTTTTTTAAAACTCCTCACTGTAAATAAAGTCTTCATAGCCTTATGCAGACTATTCCTCAGACAAGTCCCAAATTAACATAATTAGTCTGGACCCCAGCTTGGTGGCTGGGGCTGTTCACACAGGCCCCGGTCAAGTCCAGCCAGGCATGACGTGATATCAGTCTCCTGTGGACTCACCAACTGCAGGAGTGCTTAAAAGTGGCTGGTGGCTGTCGAAGGTTGGAGTCTCAGATGGTCCAACCCCCAGCTACGGTCATAACCATTCTACTCTTAGAAGGTAGTCAGGCGGTGTTGGGCTGATCATTTCGTGTGTCTGTTTCATGGAGGAGAAATGTTTCCCTGAAGCAAAAGATACCATTCAGATAAACCTTATCTGCTTTACAAAATGGTCTACTCAAACACAACATCAGAACTGAACTGCCAAATTGAAACAAAGGTCAAACTGGGACCTATCGGTTTCCTTTTTTTGGTTCTAAGTTTTTAGACAGGCCTCGATTCCATCAACTGTACAAAATTTATTTTCAATTTAGAAAATTAAGTGGCCAATATAAAAAGATTTTTACAGCAGTAGCATGACCCTTCAGCTTTTGAGCCTAGGTAACAATGTATAATGTATAATTACATTATACACTAGTTTCCGACACAACCACATTTTGATTTATCTGATCCTAACTTTACCCCTCCTTCTCTTTCTATCTTTGTTCTACATGATTTTGTTTCAGGGGCTCTGGTTTGACTGTATCCAAACATTTTACAATCTAATTCTGATCCCTTTAATCTACAATCAAGCATTTCCCTTCATAGATTTTCCAACCTTTCACTTTGGAGGAGTTTCAGTGTCTTAATGAACTCACAAGATTTCTTCGGTAGAAAAGGCCTCTGGTAAAGTCTGCCAAAGCAAATTTTTCCAGGGTATAGGGCCACTTAAGGTCAGTTCAGAAGAAGAAAATACAAGAAAAGCTAAATAATACACAGAAGTTTCCTTCAATCAGATATACCACTGTTGTTCTGCTGTCAAAGGTTCCACTCACCCATGTGCACACACACTGATGGTGACAGAGCTGCATGTGGAGCGCTACAGCCGTCACTGTTCCAATGTATACATATTGTAATGATCCAGCCGGACCGTCACTTTCGTGGGGTAGCTAAAGCCAGACTGCCAATTGGATGGCTTCATTGGAGAGCTGTCCGTGCCCCATACACCGCACGACCCCGGACAGTCTCAGAGAGGAAATAAACAGGCAGAGCACTAGGATTCCTTTTCAGCACAGAGCCCGTTTAATCAAGCACACATACAGCCCAAACAGCATGGAGGGTCACTTCAGCTTCCAGCCCTCTGACTCAAGGTTTCACCTAAGCTCCCCACTTCCCATGAGCCTTAGGGGCTGAAGGCGGGGCTAACCCCCAGGTCGCTACACTGCCCCCACCTAAGAGGGTTAGTGTCCCCACAACCCTCACATAACTGCAGAACTGAACACCACAACACAACAGCAAAACACAGGAACACACTGGCTGGAGACTCCTTCGCACAATCCTGGGTTTCGACCGCCACCGTGTACAGTCCTCCTCTCAACTGGCTGGGTTAACACATCTGCAACTGACACAGTTCCATGCCAGTATGTGCCCAGCCAGGAGAACCAGTCCCCACCTCCGTGGAAGCACCACCATCAGGGTGCACGTCACCATGGGGGAGCAGACTCTCTCCAAGTGAAGAGCTGCACAATAGCAGCAGAAGGTCCCCAGGCATCCCAGGTGATCGTCTTCATCACTACGGCTGCTGTAGGGTCTGCTTCGTCAAACCCTCCTCCCCAAAGCGAAGCTCTGCTGTCCACGCTGACAGGTCTCGCAGCTCCGCAGGTGGGAGGTCCAGCAGTGTAGCTCCCTCTAACGCCAGGCCTGGGTGTGTGAGAAGTCCCCTTCGGCGTCTAGCCCTCATGGCCGGTCGCCAGGTTGACCTGAGCCAGGTGTGGTTCCAGCGTTGTTGAGCCATTGCGTCGTGAAGGTTCAGCTGGGCTGTGCACCGTCATCATAGTCTGGTCCAGATGGTCTAGCGCTGGCGTCGGGCAGGGCCAGGCTGCAGATGACGGTGGGTGCTCCAACCATCAGGGTGGTGTCATCGCCCTTACTCCTCCCTTGTTCCAGACTGCCACCAGGATCAGCTGCTCCATCTCGCCCTCCATGGTGATGTTCTCCATGGTGTAGCAGCGGCTAAGCATCCCACTTCTGACACCAATGTAACGATCCAGCCGGACCGTCACTTTCGTGGGGTAGCTAAAGCCAGACTGCTAATTGGATGGCTTCATTGGAGAGCTGTCCGTGCCCCATACACCGCACGACCCCGGACAGTCTCAGAGAGGAAATAAACAGGCAGAGCACTAGAGATTCCTTTTCAGCACAGAGCCCGTTTAATCAAGCACACATACAGCCCAAACAGCATGGACGGTCACTTCAGCTCCAGCCCTCTGACTCAAGGTTTCACCTAAGCTCCCCACTTCCCATGAGCCTTAGGGGCTGAAGGCGGGGCTAACCCCCAGGTCGCTACACTATATATTAAACACACTTATAAAACTTAAAAAATACTCAGGCTTCATAGGTTGTCTTTTTCTCACGAGTGATCATTGTTCCTGCAGGCAAGAAGAGGACAGGTTCCTGTCAACTACATAAACCTTCTGATAGCCAATCTAATCCAGCTCTTCAGTATGATTGATTGGGTAGTTCAGAGCAACGGTGTATCATTCATATCCCTTGTTCTCTTTCACCTTGCTGCCATTGCCAGTCTTGGATTCAGGATGGGCATTGCCTTGGAGAGGTATGTAAACATCTTCCTTTTTGTCATGGATTTTTAATTCTCTGTAACAATCATGACAATGTTGTCTGTCTTGCAGGTACTGTTTCATCGCCTTCCCACACTTTGAATACATCAGACAAACTAAAGGCTCTGTGCTGTTCTGTACCACTGTCTGGGGTGTTTGTTTCATCATGGTCCCCATTCCACTAGCCTTTAATAGAATTTCAACTAGTCTATTGGCTATTCTGCCTGCTCCTGTGTTCATCATTTGTCTGGCTGAAACCATAAGACTCATGTGTCAAGCAGCCCCTTTCGCAACCTTAGTCCCCAACGAAGATAAACAAAGAATTCTGGGAACTTTGATTGTGTTGATGCTCAATTACAGTCTAATGATCTTCCCCTATGCAATTGTAAACATTGTTTTTCCAATTTTCAATTTACTCTATTATTTTCCAACTGGTATTTGTTGTTTATATCAGTTCAGTTCATTCATGGACTTGATTCTTTTTACCTTGACACTTAAAGGCCCCATTGACAAGTTGCTTGGGCGTTTGTGCTGCTGCTCTATGGCTTATCCTGTAGTTCATGCAAGCGCCCCAATGTCAGTGTGAAAAAAGCACAAATACAAAATAAGCTTCTGTGTATATACGAAAAGAAGTAAAAAACTGTAGCTTTTGCAAATGAGACAGTTAATAACACACTGAGCTGTTGGAAGCATCTCAGAAGTAAAAGATAAATAAATGCCTGACAGATTCAAAACCGTAACTAAAAAAGCAATGTGAGACAATTCCATGTTAACGTATATTTTGAACTTTTATCTACAAATAATCAAATGAGATAAATGTTTTTATTCCTGTTTCTTGATTGTAATTTTTGTATTAAAAATGCATGATGTATATGTCGATGAAGGTTCTTATTCATCCTGGGGACACCTTGAAGTAGAATCATGACATATAGACTTGAAGTCTTTTTTCTTGCAAGTGGCTTCATCAGTCTGAGTGGTGCTGGGTTCAAGCCCCACATACAGTATATCCTCTAGGTGGGTCACCCACATTCCTGCAGTTGAATGGCTCATCAAGAGGAACATTGAAGGAAAGCTGGGGGGAAAAGCCTGTCTTCTTATAATCCCTCTTTCCACCATTAGAGGATTGTTGGGGGTGGCAGTACTGGAGTTTTGGACTTCATTGAGACTAATGAAAGGGCATCACGATAAAGCCTTAGTAACAACTGCTCTTACGGGTGGACACTGGCTCTCTGGGGGCAAAAAATGGGCAAAATTTAAAAGGCGAAATAGCAAGGTTAAAGACCACTCTGTGAGCCCGTAAAGCAAAAGTGTTGATGCAATTTTCTATGGGCATGCTGCAGGCGTCAAGTCGCAGCAAACACTTATTACACTGTAAGTAAGGATGAAATAGGTAAGAACGTGAGTGTTTTTTCCTGCATACTGCCCAAGGAGCCTCCTAGTGCTGTTCACATAATGGGTGAGTACTCCTTGCACCAGTCAACTCTGTTACAAAAGTTTTTTTTTGCAAAACAGTGTGTAACATGGCAAAAGCCTAAAGTCAACAGCAAGGTAGATGTAGGACAGGTGACTCCTGCTGCCACAGGGTGGCAGCACTGTCAAGATTAATCATTGTGCTCATATGAGTGGGCCAGACAGGACACTGTAGTCTGTTTGGGGTTTTGCTGGGTAAGCGCCATTTTGTTTTTGTTTTTGGTTTTTTTCAATTTTTTTATTGAAGCAAATATTTAACAAACAATCACGGCATGTCAGAGATAAAAGTAGATAAACAACAAATATAGCTTAAAAAAATAAATTAATAAAAATAAGGGGCCATTACATAAGTTTAAATAGATCAAATAAATTACACAATGTTTGGGCATTCTTATGATTCATGTATTGTAAAGATTTAAAGAATAATTTAAGATGGTTAGTAATCCATTAATGTTAGGTTTCACCTTTAGGAATTTAGAAGTATGTATAAAATGCTTAGAAATTACTATCATTACATGGGTAAGCACCACTTTGCCTTCAGTTTCCCTTTCCATGTGCTGAAGGTAAGGGGGCTGTATCGCTCTACAGGTCATTACAGTTAAGCATCTGTTCGAACCACTGGTAATCTGTGAGCTTGTTCCATAACTGTTCATTAATTTAACTGTGATACTATTATGCCATCTGGATTCTTCTTTTAGCCAGTCACTTTCCGATCTTTCAAAATCACGAAAGAAACGAGTGTAAACAAAACAAAATGAGAGAAAAACATTAAATTAAAGGAAAACGGTACACAAAAATAACTACAGCAGGTGTTCTGTGGCCCAAACTGTAACAGGGATGACAGCGAAGTTACACCCAGCAGCCAATCTGAATCAAGTATTCACCCGGACCATGGTATAATGGACCATGGTCTGTTAACGGCTCTTCACGTCAGGTTTCAACCGTCTTGAATCCGTAGATCAAAATAACTGTCAAATAATGGTCTGACCGTTTTCCCTCCTCAGAGTTCCCCACTTCCGTACTAAACTGCTCATTGAAAATTCAGGAATCACCCTCTAGTGACATAACCATGTACCTACATTTCTCCATTTGTCTACATAAATATGAACATTTTACGAAGACTATTTATGAATCTGCTGTGTTCTGATGATGAAAAACATGACTGATTTATAAAAAATAAAATTACAAACACATTGGTGTAGATTTAATGTAATTGTTCAGAAATAAACCGCCAAGTTACTAGTACTATTTTCGTGCCGCTGAATGAATTACGGGCTCTGAGGCATTTTTTCTGTAGTTTTCTCTTCCACTTTACTGAAAATGGCTTTGAATACTAATCTGTCCGTGTTCCTGTTGGCAGTAATTCAACCGTTTTTTGTGAAATCAAACCGAAAACGAGCAGATATGCAGCACGGGGTGGCGAGTAGGAGAAGCAGACGTCTCAGAATATTTCCTCTGGATGCCCTGACCAGACAAGAGCAACTTGTGAGTTAAACTTAGCCATTTGTCACTGATTGTGCTCAGGGTTACACCATCCTCAGGGCAAAAGTTTAACATTATTTTTCAACACTGGAGTATGACTTGTATAGTCTAATTACATGTAACACTCTTGTGAGTTCAGAGAAAGTTTTTTTTTCTTCAAAGTCAAACCATATCAGCCTTCAACACAAAGGGTTCTACATAAGTTTATTTAGAAAAAAGATTTACAGAACACTTGTTTTAAACAAAAATACTTTTGTTTTTAATGTGGATGGACAGAGGAATGAAACTGATCTCAAGGAGGTGAAGAGTTTGCTAAGAATATTCTGGATGGGAAGCTTGTCAGGTAGGTTGATGAGTCTGAAGCTGGAAGTTGAAGATGTGATGATAAATGTTATCACTGGTTACGCATCCAGGTAGGATGTGAGGATAAGGTGAAATTTTTGAGGGAGATAGATGGGGTGGTCCATGGCACCTTAACAGGGAAGAAAGTGGTGATTGGGGTAGACCCCAATAGAAATGTGGTTGGAGAAAAGGAAGGGATGGGTGACCTTGGTGTTCAGAACAGATGAGTGACTGCAAAATAGCAAAGACAGAGGGCAGGAGAGAAGAGATGCTGGTGAAAGTGAAAGTGGCAAAGGCTAAACAAAGAGTATGAGGACTTTTTTATGAAGTTAACCCTTGTTCTATCCTAGGCCTTTTACCATTGGGAGTTGGGTCATCTAGACCCACTAGACAGTGCGCTGAACCTTTTTTCTTCAATGATTTGTGATCTTCACTGGTGTCCATGGATTACATGAATTCCTCTTCTTCTTTATCCACCTTTGTCATGGTAGGAAGAACACGTCAATGTAAGGGTGGGGTCATAGGATAGCACAAGGGTTAAACACAAAGTAATATTTTAAAAAAATCAAGTGAAGTATTATCCAACATTAAAAAAATACAACATATATGGTCCTTGTTACATCTTTACTTAAAGTAAAAAAAATAGACTTACAGCCAATTATTTGTCGAAAGCCAGAGTATTTAATCTTTTATAAATGATGATAATAATGATAAATAATGATGATTAATAAAATACATAGGTTACCAAGTATGATCTGTACAGTATATACTTTGTATTCTATGTAAATACAGAAAACTGTCCTCATATATGACTGATACAACGCAAAAATCCTCTCTCTCCTCCTTAATATAACTCCTATTAACCAACTTGATGTTTTTAGGTTCTATTTTGACTCTAATTTCACTTCATCAGAACTCTCGTCTCATGCACTGTATAAACAGTGGCACTTTTTGGGTTAATAAAATGTTCATATTTTGGCTAAAAAGTGTTTCATATCTAGGTTTTTGTTTATAGTTCACTCATTTGATGAGGGCCAATATAATGCAAAATCATCTTTTTGAGCTTTTATGTGTATTGTAATGTTCAGCCTCACAAAATGAAACCCAAAAGCGGTATTTTAATCTATTCGCGCATTTCTGAGTATTCTTTTAAAAACCTGCGCCCTGAGCACCAGCCCCTCCCAACCCACAAAAATGAGCAGGTCCTCATGAGCTGACGTAGAACAATGAGAACAGCACCTTCAAGGAGGAGTCTTCACTGCCAGCTCTGCCCCCAGGCTAACACACACACCCCACTTTCTCTGCTGAGCTAGCAGTGAATGGCAAAAATGCATTCATTTTGTGTGCACAATATGGACATCCATCTTTGCCAAAGTTTGGATGTTGTTTGTTTTCGTGGGCTAGATGCATACATGCTGTCGAGGCCGGCTCTAGGCTGGCGTCATGAAATGGGCGGCACCCACGTAGCGTGAAAGCTTACTTTCGGGTTGTAAAAGAACTCAGGAAAATAACTAGAATTTAATAAAGATAGGTGCTCTTTTGTGTGCCAAATGTAATATATGATCATATACATGAATATTGTTTACTATAAAAGGCTTTAGCATGGTATAGGCTCTTTAATGTTGGTAAATATTATACACAAAACTACTGTAGAATTACTGCAAAGTTAGATGCCAACACAAACAGATTTGTTAGCAAGCATAGGCCCCCCTATGGTTTACCCCTTGGTTAGATCGACAGACATGAATGATTTGACCGCATTCAGCAACAAAGCCTCCAGTCCTTGCTACAAGTACAAAGTGTTCCTACGCTCATATATGACCATGTATCACTGTAAGACCTGGGGGCTTGAAGTGATCTGCTGATAAGCGGCCTGTTACAAAAATTTAATTTGTGACGCGCTGCATAACGATCCAAAAGTAGAGAGTCCAGAAAAGCGGATGTCTATCTTGATGGTGCTACCTTTGTGTTGGCAGAGTTTGTTGTTTTAAACAGCCAAGGGGGCCAGTGAGCTTTTCTTCTTCTCTTTTTAAAGATATCTTGTTCTCTCTGCAGTCTTCAGTATTTAGTTTGGCCCGTTTAGTCACTTATCAAAGTGAATTCATTCACGTTTCTTTTTTTCCATCAGTGCCTCAGTCCATGTGCTATTCACATCGACTTAATGAAGGAGTTTCATTTTTAATTTAAAAAAAAAAAATCTGTATTGACTTACTCCAGAAACAGCCTGTAAAACAGCTGTTTAAGGGCTCTGAAAGAATTTCCCCAAAGTTTATTAAATGTAAATTATTCTATTCTGTTTCTGTTGAGCATGAAGTATGATAAAATTGTTCTTTTTGGACTAGATTTTTTGTAATAAATTCAAACCATTATAAACCATCATAAATCAACACAAAAAATTGCTTTTTATACTTTTTTTCATGCATAAAAATGATGGCCTTTTGCAACTCCAACAACTTTTCCTCTGGCAGGAAGCCATACGGTAAACGATGCTGGATTCATTGTTTGGCTGCCATCGGTCTTCCTTTAGCACATGTGGCCACTGTCTCACTTTTTTAATGGTAGGAATTTAGTTTACTTATTTTACAATGCAAAAGCAGCATCTCAAGTAATTTTGTCTAGTTTGTCATTTTATTTTTGACTGTCACACTGTTTATAAGAGCAAATTTACTTACTGGGAAATTCATGAACACTTTTTTTAGGACAATAAATCTTTAATGTCTTTTTGAGCATTTGTTCTCAAAAAACATGAGAAAAATATATATATTTTCATTACTTTTTTTAATTGTTTTGATACAAACGTGTTTTCCAGTGTATTTATTAACTTATACTTTTGTCTCTCTGTTTAATTCACCCACATTTGTGAAAGTACCGTAGACAGAATTTTATACCCTGCATTTGAGTTTGTGTTCTTTTTTTCTGCAGATTCGAAAAGATCATCTTGCACCCTTGTACGTTATCGGCCTTCTTACCTCCAGCCTCATTCAGCTGTGTTGCTTCATTGCTCTCGTGACGATAAATGATGACAAGATCTGTAAAATATTTCTCAAGATTCATGAATATGGCTTACTTGTCAGTGTCTGCTTCATGGTGGTAATCTCTTTGGAAAGGTAACTATCTTTTTATGAGCACTAATGCTTCTGTGTATGATTCCTTATATTCCCTATCCGCCTGCAGGTATCTATGTGTCGCCTGGCCGGTCTGGTACAGATTCAAGAGAAATATAAGGACATCTGCAATTGTTTCTGTCATGATCTAGATTATTTCTGCTATAATCTGGTCTGTGGACATTTTTGCATGCGAATCACTGATGCTTTTGGCATGTTTCCTGATCATTCCCTTCCCTTTGCTCATTTTCTTCTTGTGTGGGACTCTTAAAGCCTTATCTACAGCTCGCAGTGTTTCCACTGAAGAAAAACGGAGAATCATAGCAATTCTGGTTCTAGTTTTGTTTACATACACTTTGTTGTATCTGCCTGAGATTCTTGCCATGACTTTGAAAAAATTGCAATGTAATGTCAAATTTAATCTGACAGCTATGTCTCTTTTTAGCCATGATCCTCTAACAGACCTGCTTTCTGACATTTTCATGAAACAGGGAATTGGTGACAGGATTCTAGCTTCTCTGTGCAGCAAAGTGGTGCAAAATATTATCAGTGCATCAGAAAATAGTGTTAACACGCAGTCAGGCAGCCCTAAGGAGACAGTAGAGGAAGGAGAGAGCACTGGCGAAAAAATGTAGTTATAGAAAAAAAACAAAAGAAAATGGTGTAGTATATATATATATAGTGGTGTATATATATTTCCAGGAAAATAGAGATGAGAGTATGAAATGATCAGTTGGCATATTTGTTTCTTAGCTTTTTACATAAATGCTGACATTTTTAATACTTTCTAATTATTTTTTTGAACATTGAACACCCCAACATAAAAAACTACATTATTTGTAAATTATATTTTATTTGACAGAAGAATAAAAAATAAAAAAAATAACTTGCTGATTCTCAGTCAACAAATAGTGTGTAACATTCTATCTCAGTCTCTTACATTTTGTGGATGATACTGTATTACCTTCACATATGATCTTGAGCCAATTGAAGGCACTTAATCTTTAGAGTGGACTGCATTTTTCTCATAAACAGAATTTGTTGTTGTTAAGGAGATATAAGGATATTTTTAGAAATTGTTCAAGATTTTTGACATGCATGTTGTTTTTCTAAGGGTTATTTTTAATAATAATAATAAAAACATTATTAAGCTTCTTTAATTCATTTTAAGTTGTCTTGCAAAAAGGGTTCTGATAGTTTGTACTGTTCACGATATCATGATTGACCGTCGTAATTACAACTATAGTTTATCTGGGTCATTCCTAAGCTGATTGGTCTCCGATGTCAGTGGTAGATCCTATAAGCTATGATTCCAAAATGAGTTTTTTGCAGTTTTGATGGAAATTGGGTGAAAATGTTCTGAGTTTTGAATAGAAATGTTGTGCTCATCAATGGTCTAATGAGTTTCCCCTCTGCATGCATGTCACACATGTCACCAAGAGGTCACTTCATCCTTGTCCATCCATCTTCTTCTGCTCATCTAGGACTGGGTCACGGGGTCAGCAATCTAAACAGAAATGCCCAGACTTCCTTCTCCCCAGCCACTTCCTCCAGCTCCTCTTGGGGAATCCAAGGTGTCCCTAGGCCAGACGCGAGACGTAGTCTCTCCAGCGTGTCCAAGGAGGCATCTGGACCAGATACCTGAGGCACATCAGCTGGCTGTCTTTCGATGTGGAGTCTTTTGCAAAATTCATTTTGAATATAACTGACCAAATTACATATTCAATTGATAGCTGTAGTATCCATTTTCATTTGAGTCAAGGTACAAAAAGAGCCATACATCTATTATCAGAACATGCTGAATCCTCTTTTAGGTCAAGAGTTGCTGGGGACAACCCAACAGGTTGCCAGTCTGTTGTAGGGGTACACATTGACATGCACACCTATATGGCCAATTTAGAGACACGATTTACCCTATGAAGAATGTTTTTGGACTGTGTGATGAAGCCGGATTGCCCAGAGAAAACCCACGCATGCATGAGAACATTCTAACTACACACAGAAAAGTCCCAGCTCGGAGTTGGACTGTGAGGCGAGAGCGCTAACCCCTGTGTCCACCATGCAGCCCACTAAACAAAAAGCCTTGACAGTTTTAAAATGCAATTGATTTTTCTGTCATTTAAAACTTACGTACATTAACCCTTGTGCTATCTTAGATGACCCACCCTTACTTTGACGTGTTCTCCCTACCATGACAAAGGTGGATAAAGGTGGAAAGATTTCATGTAATCCATGGACATCAGTGAGGATCACAAATCATTGAAGAAAAAAGATTCAGCACACTGTCTAGTGGGTCTAGATGACCAATGTTAAAGTGCCTAGGATAGCACAAGGGTTAAAAAAGATTCAAAAAGGGGCATTTCTGAGTATCTCTTTTATCAAATTGGGGTTAAGTAGGAGCATACAAAAAAGGAGGATTACTCTATACCTATAGTTCCGCCCACAACTTAGAAGCAAATTTCTTTAAAGAACTACTGTCACTCTGCAGAAAATAAATCCTAAAAACAACATTTTTTTAAATTTTTTATTTTGGCTAAAAACTGTATAATCATATTTAAAATATTTCTGGGAATGCTTTTAAAAAGTCTCAAAAGATGATCAGAGTGGGACTTTAACATCATGACATCTGCCGTCCCGTTTTACTGTCATAGAACAACAGTTCCGTTCTCAGGTCCAGGAAGTGGTGACGTGGCACACACATACAGGGGCTTTGTGTGCAAAAATAGAATTAGAGCAACCAAGTCGTCTGTACTGTGGCATCACCTAGACCCTGGTACAGAAGAAGTTGTGTGCTGTAGTCCCTGATAAAAGATTTTGGAACTACTCTGAAAGCTTACTTGTTCTAAACAGCACCTTTTGTATCTACACACAGCAGTTGCTTTTAATTTATATCTAAATAAATAGTAAAATATTTATTTACATGCATGGTTAGTTAAAATGCTTAAATGATTTAAATACTTTCAAAACCTATCATGATCACTGACATTTACCTTAGTGGAGTGTTGCAACATGGAAGAGACATTTTACAAGTTCCGTTAATTAGCTCTTTGCTGCAATGATCACTGTATAGTATTTTTCCCCAAACCCACAGAAAAAGCCACTGAAGTTTTCCATAATCTTTAAGGAACAGTAAAAAAATAAAAAGCAGTCCCTGAAATGCCACAGAAACTCTTTCCAGTTAATTTGCCATTCTCTTTGTTCTCCTTTTCATATTTTTTATTCCAGAAGTTCTTAAAGCAAGATGATTAATAAAATGTTCCGTATAACCTGTTTTGGATTGCCCCTCTGTACCACATTTCCTGCGATGTTCTCCTTTGATTATGTTAGCTGAAGTAAAAAAAAAAAAAAGTCTTGGATGTGTGATTCATGACGAGACAGGGCATTTGAACAAGAATAAATGAATTTCCAACAAGCTGCTTTATTTTTAGTTGAGGATGTTGTTCTGAATGTGACTAAGCTGTGACATATACGCTGGCCAAAGTCTTTTTTTTTGTTTTTCGTCGGAAGACATTTAATAACAGAACATGACTGTCATCTACCATATTCATTTCAGTGTGCTTGTGAGAATATTACAGCAAAAGGTGGGGATCCATTTCAGGTTGGATTTGAAGGTAATGCTTTTATATTAAAACCACACTTGTATTCCATTTCAAAACAGAATACCTAAAACTTGAAATCCTGTATAGAAATCAGGAACAATGCAAACCACAAATTTGACACATTCTTACTTTTTTGTTGCTTTTGTTGTAACAACGACTTTTTTTAACAAGTTAATCTTTGTACTTCTTTACTTTCTTAAATTTTTAGCTTCATTTTTTATGGAAAAAGAATAATCTTTAAGGAGATGCAATGCTCTGTTGTGGTAAATCGTTATTTTAAGGTGAAGCAAAAAAAAAAGGTCTTGACTTGAGCAGTCAAGCAACTTGTGACTTTCTGTGGCCAAATCCAGATGCGATACTGAACTGTGCATTCATTTATCTGATTCACACAAAAAAAGACTAATATTTTGTTCAATAACTTTGCTGCTCTTTCTATTTCCATTTTGACATGTAATATAAATTTAACTAAAAGAATAAATCTTTGTTGGTCTTCATTTTATGAAATAGCTATGATCCAATAATATTTAACAGTTTGTGTTAATAACCTTTTCATGTGACTTTGAATGTATATTTAAAAGTCCTCAGGTTTGGAGGACTTTTAATAAAGGATGTGTTAATTGTCTTTATAGAATTATCTGACTTTTTTTTTTTATTTAATTTTTATTTTGCCTTTTCCTTCCATTGCAATGAATAAAAAATTGATAACGGCTCATATTTCTGATCTTAAATTTACATTGTTTTTATTGATGCTTTTTTTGGCAATTCTGTGGAAAAGAATTGCTTCCTGTTGGTGTTTAAATCACTCAGAGTTATCATGTGAAAATGTGTTAAGTTGTAAAACAGGAAGTCCTAGGACCTATTACTCAGTCTTTATATCTGTCAAAATAACCATTCTTGCTCTGCTACCTGTTTATTTTTTATTTTTTTTACATGTTCTTGCTGATCCAGTTTTTTTCCTTGATGCTATTTCTCTATTGCAATTTATTCAAGTTATAAACTGGCCAGTCAAATGCCTCAATAAAAGCATGTATAGTGCCCGCTGGCCCCAACGTCAAACATTTGAATCGTTTGATTTGACAGACTCTCCCAAGCCCGCTTCCAGTAAAAGAGGTGGACTTCCAACAATCTCACTCCTGATTAGCGACTGTAACTGCCACAGAAACATTGACTGAGACTGATTTGGAACAATCACTACCTACTGATATCATCTGTTTTCAAATGGCGGCATCTGTATCACAAAAAAATGGCGACCGAATTCACACTCGTTCTTTCCAGTTATCTTTTAAATTAATGCCAGAGGTTATTTCCACATTTAGTAATAAGAGATTACTCTCTAGCTTGTAAATGTCATTATTTTTTTATTACAATATAGCAAATACTTACAGTTATACCAGACCCTACCATATCTGTAAAATTTACATCTTCGCAGATAAGTCTTAAGTTTACTGTTGTGAGAAACAAAAAAAATTTGACAAAGAGACTCAGCAATAGTAACGTCTCAGGTTAGTTTGTGCAGAATTAAAGAATTTAGCATATGTGAACTTCAGGTATTCATTGGAAAATGTGTTTTCTAAGTTCCATGTTATCTTGTAATACTACTTTCAGGCATTTCCAGAGGGAGGAAATGGGACATTTCTTTCAAGACCAGACATCACCTAAGAACTTTGTGAATGTCATATCCTCCAACAGCACAAGGAGCTACGGTTGTTACGAAGGCGAAGATGCTTTTACCTTTTACGTTGTGGCTCTGTCAGTTGCTTCCATTGGTCTTCCTCTGACTCTTCTGGCCATATTTGCTCTGTACTCACTGGTAAGTACATCTTTAGTTTTGCTTTTCTGTTTTAGGTTAGAAACAGAAAAAAGAAAAGTGTAAAGTCTATAAAGTGCTTTGCTCTGAGGGGAAATAGAAACTTTTTTTAATTTATGAAGATTGCAGCTCTAAAATGCATAGTATTTTTTAATGCTGCTCTAGTGTGAGCACACGCGCCTTTATTAGAGAAATATATAACAATAGATCACAATGCAAAGTTTATGTTTCTCGAAAGCCTTCTAGTCCTCTATATGACATGGGCAAACAACATTGGTGCCCTGTCACTAAGGAGATTCTCACCTCTTTCACATCTTCATTAAGATAATTTGTTTACTTATGTGTCACTTGAAAAAGCAACAGTTTACAGAGACTGAGACCTGCCTTTACACTTACAGTATAAGTCATCTCAAAATGTGTCTTTTTTTCTTAAAAAACTAGAGTTCATGTCAAGATCTATTTACAGTACTCTCTTTTTTGCAGGTACAAAAAGATCATGTTGCCGTCATTTATGTCATAAACCTTCTAATCACTGACCTCATTCAGATCTGCTGCTTTATCATAAAAGTAGCCATAAACAACAAAGAGATTTGTGATGTGCTCCGTTATATCATACACGTCACTGCTGTGATGGTTAGCATCTGCTTCATGGTGGTTATTTCATTGGAAAGGTAACCATTGCTCTATAATATTTAGGACTTTTATAGACATTTTTGTTTGTTTTTAACTAACCACCCATGTGTGTCTGCCTGTAGGTATTTGGTTGTCGCCTGGCCACTGTGGTACAGATTCAGACGAAGCATCAAGACATCTTTGATCGTCTGCTTTGTAGTCTGGATGCTTCCTTTTTTAAACCTTCTTATGTTTTTTTATGGTGGTGATTACTGTGAGACAACTGCTGCATGTTTACTCCTCCTTCCTTTCCCTCTGCTCATCTTCTTCCTGTATGGGACACTTAAAGCCTTATCTGCAACCCGAAGTGTCCCCACTGAGGAAAAACGACAAATTGTTTCAATTCTAGTCTTAGTTTTTCTCATTTACACTCTAATGTTTTTGCCACGTGTTATTTATTCCTTGGCCAAAAACTTTAGACAAGATCCCATATTTGAAATTGTGACCATAACTCCTGTTTACTTCAGTCCTTTGGCAGACCTTGTATTGTACGTTTTCATGAGAAAAGGGATCGCAGATAAACTTTTGGCCTCTCTGTGTTGCAAAATTGAGTGTAATGATACGGGCCAGTCAGCAATGCATGAAGATAGCAAAAACTCAGGCAGTCCCATGCAGACAGACAGGGAGGATCTAGAGAAAGAATGTGAAAAAGTATAGTTCAAGTGTAATGCAATATTTTCTATGTTCATTAAGCCACTGCACCCAGATTTAAATTAGTGCCATTAATTTGAAATTCCTAAGCTGCGACTATTACTTTGTTCTACTCTTGAAAATATGTTTTTAATTAGGTTTATGTAAAATTTATATAAAGATGCTTTGAAGAAATTATATTTTATTACACAATTTAAGTTAATCTGCAACAAGCTCTCCAACCCATACTTTCTCATATATTTGTACTGTTACATGCAGCAAAAGCTGGCTGTTATGCCACCAGTATATAACAGAACATATGAAAAGAAAACTCTCTTAATATTTCAAACAAATTAGTGGATGTTCCTAACATGACATATTAAAGACTTAAAGTTTAGCTGTGCTGCTGCTGCTGCTGCAGTTATTGTGGCCATTTATTCTTATCTTTTAAATAAAAAGATCCAAACAGTGAACTGAGTGTCAACTTTTATTTAAACACATTCATATTAGTGTTGGCTGGCTATTCAGTCTTTTGCTGATGACAGAAGTTTTATCATAAAAACAAATCAGAAACCTCAGACTACAATGCCCTCTACTGGAAAGGTGTCGCATTGCAAAATTATACAAATAGATCAAAATATTCCTGTTGCCGGAATTTTGCCCACATTTTGAACACATGTAGGTTTATTGAGTGACTGTTTTGTTAGTAGTAACTAGATAAACACACAATTTTCATTAAAGAATAAGACAGACATCCTTTGCAACTTGCACAATTTTTTTTCCTTTTAATTGTACAAAGATGAATTTTATAATACTTATCAAAAGCCAATAAAAGTAAGTTTGCACGTGGAAAAATTCAAACTGACAGGGAAACGGGTAACAAGTAAAAAAACATGACATTAAATAATTAAAAGGATGAGGTGCACATGCAATTATTAAAACCAAGATGCAATTAAAAAAATAAAAATAAACATTTTATATAAATACTTTTAATACATTTGAAATAATTACATTGACTAGTTTTGGTTTTTTGATGAAAATGGAAGGTAGCCACTGCCACTTTAACAGGACATTTGTGCGAACACACTTTTTGATAGAAATATAAAACATTTCACGTAAACAAATACTAAAGCTGTAGCTACCAGCTTTTGGAAGGAAAATAAGTTCTGTTTATACCATTAGGCTTTTTCACTCTTGCTGCAGAAATAGGGGAAAAACTGCTTAGATGGTTTTGTTTTGGTAAATTGCGTATACTTAATAGTGCTTTACTATCTTCTTAGAAGGCCTAAAGTGCTTTACAATCCCAATCCCATTCAGCCATATACACTCTGATGGCTAACACTACTACCAACCTACAACCACCAGGGGCAATTCAGAATTTAGTGTCTTGCCTGAGGACACTTCGACACATGGAACTGACTCTGCAATCTTCCGATCAGAGATCAATGTTCTAACTTTGCACCATGTCTGCCCCATTATTGAAAAATTGTAGTCTAGAGTTTTTAATGTCCAATTTTATGGATGTGAGCCTAAACACAATTTGGCTTGTTAAATCTGTTTAAGTATGTCCATATTCTTAGTGCTGATTATAACAGTGATTTAAATAAACTTCTGCTGCAAAAATTGGTTGATCAGGAAACTTAATATTAAGACAACATTTTTCTTCCATCATACAAAAAAGAGACCATTTTAAATGTGAGTCTGTATAGAATAACATTCATCTAGGTTGATTCCATCAAAGCAGTAGGTATAAAAGAAGCAGGTCACCTTAAACTAAATCCAGCTGATGGCTATTTTCCAATAACTTCCTTTTTTTTTAATATAGGACCAGTGAAATGCTTACATCCGACACGTCCAAAGTCTGACCTGTGGACCAAATGTGGCCCACGTTCAAATTTCCACAGGCGAGCTGGTTCCTTTCCTAAACACTATAATATGTGGCCCCCTGCATTTTCTAAAAACTCTGTAAAATGTTTCTTGATTGTGGTTGCCTTTATTACATGGAAGCCTATAGGAAACCCTCTGTGACACTTTGTAGTTCATTTCTAAAATGTCAACTGTAAATAAAAAGGAAAGGTTGACAGCGAAGGCCACTGCTTCCAGGACTAAAAACTGACAAATCAACAGGAATTTATATTACTATTGTGACATTAGAAGTACCTGTTTTAAATGTGAAAAAAATTATAAGTATACCACTGCAATAAAATGATAAAGAAATAGTTCATTTAAAACACAGGGACAGTTGAATACAGATGACAGACAGTTTTACAGTAAAAAAAAATTCTATATTTTCTAAATGAAACTGTACTTGACAAAAAAATCACCATGATAAGGAGCAAACAAAATAGCAAATTTCATTTTAATATATAACTTTGAAATAAAAAATATAATCTGGGACTTTTTTGACATTCTTGAGGGGTTTCTGTGTGTCTGTACTTTTGTGTGGCTGTGAGTACTCCTTTCTATTTCCTGTGGATGTCTTGCGTGTTATTGTGACTTTATAAATTCACCTTGTTAGCATCTTTAAGAAAAGAAACTGACTGCATCGCCAACCAATAAGGAGGACACACAACAAGAGACAAGCAACTTCACGGTCCCCTTGCAATAGGTAAATACATGTATTCAGTTTGTTTCACATTAATTGAGAAAAACATAAGGTTTATTGTGTTGCTGATATCTTTTTTTATTTTATTTATGATGACCCTTAATCGCTTTGGTTTAACACAATCAACAATGTGAGATACTGACCGCAGTTAACAGCATTTGTTTTTTAAGAATATGAATATTCTTTGACCACAGATGGCATGTACTGTATGAAAAGGAAGATTTACAGTTATCTCTGTTCTTTTAGTTTAAAAAAGTTTAGTACTGTGACAAAAAACAGGACTATTATTTTCCTAAATGATTAGCAACGTCCTGCATAAATAATATCCACAGCAAATATAACATTTAACCTAAAAAAGTGTCAGAAAAAAGTCTGTGGTTTTTAGGACAAAAAAAAATCACAAATACAGTTTTGACTTGGTAAAAATCCTGCTTATTTTTTTAAAAACTTCTTGTTGATGTAAATCACACATGATAAATTTTCTACTTTGAGGGGGTTTCTAAAGTTTTTTTAATCTCCTTAAGTTCACCTGTTTGCCGTTTTTCAAGAAAAAGGATTATGAAAATTTTAATTTGCCAAATTTCCCTTTAATTTGCCTTTTTTTCAGGATGAAAAATATGGAAAATCATACTTCTGTTAAATCATCCCCTCACAACACATGTGGCTGCCATGAAGGGGATTATGGATGTGCCATCTATGTGACTTCATTGTTATTCGGTGGTGTTGGTCTCCCGTTGGCCCTTGTTGCAATCATTGCTCTTCGTTCAGTGGTATGCACTTTGTTTTTAATGACCAATTTCTTTGTGTCGTGGTTTTGTGTATTTTTTAAGCACGAAGTTTTCAGAAAACGTTCTGGTAAAAAAATATTAATAATAATCTGTTTTGATTTTCATTAAATCACAATTTAGAAACTACACAACAGTTTCTGATCCTCTTTCCTTTCAGGTTCGAGCAGATCATGTTGTCCCCGTTTACGTCAAACCTCCTGATCTCCGACCTCCTTCAGCTTTCCTCCTGTATTGTCAGAGCAGCAACAAATGAGAAGAAGATTTGCAACAACTTTAGGAACATTCAAAACTACGGTCTTATGGTCAGCATTTGCTTCATGGTGATCATCTCCTTGGAAAGGTGAAATCTGTTCATTAGAGTGGCTCCTCCTGTGTCTGCGAGTGAACTTTTCATTTACTTTAAATGTGGATCTGTTTCCAGATACTTGTGTGTCGCCTGGCCGCTCTGGTATAGACTAAGACGAAACATCAGGACATCTGTGAAAGTCTGCATTGTGACCTGGCTTCTTTGTTTGTTATTGTACATCATTAATGAGTTATTAGTTGAAAAAGATTTTCTTCTGGCAATTTTCCTGCTACTTCCATTCCCTTTGTTTATTTTTTTCTTGTGTGGAACTCATAAAGCCTTAATCAGGACACACAGTGTTCATACTGTAGAAAAACGCAGGATTATCGGAGTACTTGTTCTAGTTTTGATTATTTACACACTTTTGTTTCTACCAGATATTATTTTCTTATCATCAGAAAACAAAAATTTTCATGTTACAGCTTACATTCTCATCGACTTCAGTCCTCTAGCAGACTTGATTCTGTATATTTTCATGAGGAAAGGGATCGGTGATAGGATTCTGGCATATTTGTGCAGCAAAATGCTGCGAAATTCCCACAGCCAGTCAGTAGAGAACTCCGCCATGATGGAGTTGGGCAGTCCTGTGGAGACCTGCAATGGAGAAGGAGACAACAAATCTGGAGACGTAGTTAGATTTTAAGGAAACTAATGCTATATCTTGGACTTCCAAAAACGCAGTTTACTAAAGAACAACAGCAGCCTACATGGAGTTTGCAGTGGCAGCTTTTTGAATAACTATTAACATACAATATATTGTATTGAACATGTCCTTTAGGCTGTAGTCTCAAATTTGAACCCCTTTGAAAGAATTTCAAAGATGAAGAATTTCTAAAATGTCTCACCTGTGTTTTCTGAACTACTGTTGGCACAATAAAACTGCAGCACTTGTCAAAAACAGTTTCATGTCCAATCATTTAAGCATCTTTTTAACCATTGTGAAGAAGAAAACAATATTCCCTTTTGCTTACCTCTTTATATTGATGTATTTTCTTGTGGCAGCATCTGTGCAGTCATACTCGCCTCATCCTGAGAAGGGTCACAAGGGTTTCTGTTTACCAAACTGATACATTCTACAGAAAAAAAGGAAACAACATTTCCCAATTTCTAATACTGTCATGGTGCCTCTGTCAGACTCCTCCCCCTCCAGCTCTGCTCCACTGTACTCCTGATTACCACCAGCTGCAGTCACTCATCCTCATCACCTCACCTCCTCTTAATGAGCTGCAGACCTCAAGCCGACGCCAGTTCGTTGCCCTTCAATGGTGACTCGCCTGGTCTCAGTCATGCTCTGCCTTGCTCTTTAGCTAAAACTAATCATTGTTCTCGTGCCTCAGGAAACCACTTCAGGAGTGACGCCAGTGTGGACCTTCTGCTAAGCAGTCTCAGGAAACCTGCAGCCTCTGCCTCTGTCGCTAACTGCGTTAGCACCTCCAGCTACGCCACCAGCCATCTTCAAGTCCGGACCTCGTCAAAGCCGAGGCATAACCATCCATGGAGAAACAAACCTTTACTCAACTTCAACTTACCTGTCATTTCTCTGGGTTCCAGCGCCTGGGTCCACTCAGTCTGATTATCATGACAAATGCATTGCTTAAAATATAATTTTAAGTATTTTAATTTTTTATTGTCAATACTATATATTTTTCAAATGTAATACATGCTTGTTTAGAATTCTGATTACTTTTTTATGTAAAAGAAAAATCCAATGCAATTTTTGGCTTTAAATCATCCAGGGTGGTCACTAAATTAAGTTTTATTCCACTACATTTAAACCGTAACTGCGACAGTTTTAGGGCCACCAAAAATAAAAAAGAAATATTACATGTTTATATTACATGATAAATTGGAACAATAAAAATATAAACCAAGTGTCCACAAGCAGGAAAATTTTGTTTATTTTGATGTCTTTCTCCCAACCCATTATGCAGCTGTGAAACAACCACAGTACTCACTGTTATGCAAGACTGGCAAAACTCCAGCCACTTGGTAGATATTATCTGAGGCTTAAGCGCTTTGGGTTCTGCAAAACAAAATGTTGCAGAAGTTTACAAGAGCATAGCAGCTTTAAAACCCCCGGGTTGTCGCAGCAAAAAAGAGGGTAATAAAGAAGGGGGTGTCCTCGTGGAGAGCTGAGTTCTAAGGAGAGAGTCAATCTTGCCACAGATTTGACAAAAAAAAAAAAGCATAGTCTTCACTTTCACACTGTATAAACTTTCATTATAACTTAAGAAAGCTGATTGCCTGATAACTGATATGTTCAATATAATTTTCTGACCATAACAAATCATTATGAAGTGTCAGGAACTGGTGGTGGAGGATCTAAAATGCAGGAGACCAAGCTTGGTGGCAGGACATAAAACATTTAATAAACAAACTGAAACATGACAAAACTATGGGGAGAAAAAAAACCGGTGACAAAACAGAGCAGATGACCTGACAAGGATGAACAGAAACCAAAACACTTAAATAGGCTGAGGGTAATTAACTGAACTGAAAACAGCTGTGGATCATGAACCTGAAAGTGGAGTGACTGACAAAATGAAAACCAAAAAACATGACCCAGAATAACACCACAAAAACCTTACAGTACCCCTCCCCAAAAGGGCAGATCCCAGATGACCAAACAGAGAAGGGGACCTGGGGGAGTATTCCAGGAAGAATGTTTAAACTAGCATGACTTTAAGCCTAAACTCAGGCTGAAATCCGCCTGAACTTGCTTACTCTGGGTATGTCGGTTCCAAAAGACCGGATATGAGTTGGCGTAATTACGCTCGACTTGGTAACCCTGGGTTAATGCTCGTGCACAGCAGGTACATAAAGATTTCTGAAGTCTGATGTGTTTCTGAAGTCAATTTCTGAAGTCACCATGGAAACGCGTGGTGAAAAAAAGAAAGCGCTATACTTCAGTGAGACGAAGTCTGAGATTTTAAAGCTTTAAACACTGAAAAAAGAAAGTTTTTGCTGCAGACCAAATGTTCAAATTGTGATCTCCATTGATATATTCTCAACAGAAGCAGCAGGCATCCACTAAATGATTTTTTTTTAGTATGTAAGATCCATTTATAACATGAAAACTATTGTTCTTACTTAATGTAAACTGACACAAATGTCTGAACCCTTGTGCTTTCCTATGACCTATGGATAGAGGTGAAGAGGATTTCAAGTAATCCATGGACACCAGTGGCGATCATAAATCATTGAGGAGCACACTGTCTTGTGGGGTCCAGATGACCCAACTCCCAATGTTAAAGTGCCTTGGAAAGCACAAGGGTTAATGATGCTGCCTAAAATATCAAAATTAAATAAATTGTATTTGTAAAAATAGAAATTGTTTGTGTGTAACGTGTAAAATAATCTTAAACAAGTTCAAGTCTGTATGTGACTTTATATAAAAGCTTGTTATACAATACTTCCTGTATTGGTGTGCAGGATCCTAAGATTTCCCGACATAATTCTATCTCTTGTTTACAGAATTTCTATTTTCCAGGAATACTGTAATATTAAAAAATAATAGTATCTTTTCGACATCCATGCAAATCCTTGCCTACAGCAGTAATATCCCAAATGTTGAGACACAAAAAAAGTTTTGAGACGCACATCTCTCAACAACAGCAAAGGAAAAATGGGTTAAAATATGAAGGAATAATTTCAAGTGGATGTAAAACTGAGAGTTTTTTATTAAACGTCACTCTTTTATGCTCAAGCAGCAATCCAATGGTTGCTTGCAATATCTTTTTTTACTAAGAAACTGTGAAAACAGTTTTGAAGCTCCAACAAAAATGTCAAACACATTTACAGCTGTGATAGAATGTAATTTGAAGAAACAAAACGGGATAAAAAGTGATGTGGAGGCACATTTTTATTTCAAAACAGTCCTGCGGGTTCCAACTTTAATCAAAACATGACCTTTTTCTCGTGACTGCATGTACATTCTTGGTAACCTGATAATTGCTCAAGAAGCTACAAAGCTTACTGACTCAGCTATTTTAAAAGGACATGCAAGGACAGCAAGAATTGCTGACAATTGTTGACTGCTGGTCTTGGGAGTTTTCAGCTCAAAAGCTGGACTGAAGAGAGGTTGTCTGTGAAATCAGGCTGCATGTTGTTGAAGAAAGATGTCCCTCATGCATACAGGAACTGAAAAAACAAGCTTTTGCCTGTCAGAAGCTTTTTACAAGTATTACTTTAGGATACAAGAAACGGCGTTTACCATAGCTTAAAACATGAGGGGAAGATTTTACATCTGTGATAAAAGTAAAAACAGGAAGTATTGTGTAAAAAGTGCATGACCACAAAACATGACAGAAATTCTGCATATGAAAATGTGAAGCACAAAAAGGTTTTTCCCTTCCTGAAAGATGCATAATGTGCATTTTTTTGGAAAAACAAGGGCACGTGTAAGTATGATGTACTTGAAAGGAGTACGCTTATTTGTAATCATACCGAGAAAATAAATCTTTTTTCAGCTTATGCTACACAATCACTTCCATAACACAGCTGCACTTGGGAACCATTTGGTGGTTTAACCCCCCAATCCAACCCCTTAATGCTGAGTGTCAACCAGGGAGGCATTGGGTCCCATTTTTCGCCTTTTTCGCATTTAACCTTGCGTCAAACGTAAATCTAGAAGTATGAATGCTGATGCTCTGTCTATATTATAATTTTCATCTGTATTGCTTTCCAAAGACTTAACTTTAATTAAATCTTTGCTTCAGAATCCACACTTCATTGTAAGAATATTTTCTTTTAATAAAATATATAATATAAACTTGAGGGGAAGTTTATATTATATATATAATATATAATAAAACAGCTCTATTTGCTTTCATATCTAATATGAGTTTAAAATTCTAAACTTAAACTTGATATGTTATGAACTGTCAACTTTTTTTTTCCTTCACTAGACAGTAAATGTAAAGTTCTACATATTTTTAGTGAACACACGTTTTAGATTTTAGATTTTTTTGAATTTTTCAAAATGGTTCTGAAGCTTCGTTTAGGAGGATAATTCTACACATATCTCCAGGAAAGCTTCAGAAACTTCTTCAGAAGATCCTAACACTAGTAACTGGAAAGTTTTGTTGACTAGAAGTAAACTAAAAAGTAGACTACATTATAATATATTGATGATTTTATCCATTG
The DNA here is from genome assembly GCA_037389245.1 of Oryzias sinensis. Classification (NCBI taxonomy): domain Eukaryota; kingdom Metazoa; phylum Chordata; class Actinopteri; order Beloniformes; family Adrianichthyidae; genus Oryzias; species Oryzias sinensis. The sequence continues at coordinate 15,921,290 of CM074500.1, forward strand.
AAAAGCTAATAAAGAAGGGACAGTAATATTTTGCATGATGTTTTTTTATATCTATAAAGACAAAAGAAAATATTTCTGGCTGAGGAGCAAATGATTCCCAAGCTGATGCACTCTGCAGCTTGTTGACTTGTTCAAATGCTGCCAAGTGTTTGCAGCTGCATCACTTTGCTGGACAGTACCAATGCTTTTAGCTCACATCGCTCTTTTGAGATTTTTGGCCAAAGTTAACCAACTTTTATGCTTTGCAATAGTTGTATTCCATCCTTTGTATGCTGTGCTCTTTTTAATTTTCTTTATCAGCTTTGCCTCTGTCTTCTTATATTTGCAGACTGCAAATATAAGAACTTTTTTGTGATAATAATCTGTTCACTGATCCTCGTGTAGTGTTTTCGTACAAAGTTTTTTTTCCTGCTAAGTGGCTGTTTTAGATTCTTGCCTTGTGCCATAAACTTTAGCTTCTGTTGTGTGCATCTCCTTTTATTTTTAATAAGATTTACATCAAAAATTATTTTAAGGACCAAAGAATATTGGATTAAATGCCATAGATTTGGGATAAACTGGTCCGCTTTTTTATATTATTTTCTTCCTATCAAAATGTTTTTGTGCTTGAATTAACTCACAGTTTTAGAGCTTTTTTCAATGGTTCTGTCGTTTTTTCTGGTGTCAGCTGCCTGAAGTGGGGACTCATTTTTGGTTGCCTGCTTCTTTGAGTCTTTGTGAAGATGTCCTGCTGATGAAATCACTTGGGCTTTCGTTTTCATCTTATGGGTTACAGATGTTGCCCATCCGGTTAGACTGCCTTTAAAAAAACAACCATTTCTATTTTGTTTTTTGGGAGGGATGAGGCTTTTCTCCATATGAACACAATGACTATTTAGTCATCACACAAGCCCTTTGAGTCCAGTGTCTATGAATGAGTGGAATTGTATTTAGAAGAGCATCATAATTCTTTTGTAAGACATGAAATAAGTGTTTTTTTTGTCAACACAATATATACATTGAAAAAAAAAAACATATTTGTTTCTCCTTTCAGTTTTAATTGAATAAGGCTGCTCATGACACTGTATGTTAAAGTAGATGTTACTTCAGCCTAATAATAAAAAGAATCATGTTTCATGCAGAAGTCTGGTGGCAGGCTCTCAAAGGTGCAGTCAGACGCGTTCATGATGCAGGCTCCACAGTGACAGCTCAGAGCCACAGGGTATGTGACTGTCGGATCCACGCCAGGCAGGCAGTCAGGAAGCTCAAATGTCTTGTAGTAAAAGTCCCGGTACGTACACACATTCTGGTACTGAATTGATCGTATCTTCATCAAGGGGTCCTGGAAAATACATCACAATCGACAAACCCATAACCCTTTATGTGGTTAAATAAACCATGTGATGGTTAGTAGTTATATGGTATAAAAGTCCAACAATGGATTGCTGTTTAACTTTTTTTAAATGTAATTACTTTTTCTATTTTTTGTTCAAATAAATCAGACTAAACCAAAATGTTTAAACAAATATTTAAACATTGATCAATTTAATCAGATAGAAATATACGTTGTATATATAGGTAGATATTTTAAGCCATGGTCTTTCAAAAGAAACAAAGGTTTTTGCTTTTTGAATCTAATCTCATTTATGACCTGCATCATTCCTGTTTGGGGTCACGGGGTTACTGCAGTCTGACCTGTAGGGTAAAAGCGCAGTACACCTTGAACAGTTTGCCAGCCGATCACAGGGCAGCACAGAGACAAACAACCACAGGCACGCACATTCAAACGGGACAATTTAGAGTCACCAAGCAACCTATGAAGCATGATTTTGGATTGAGGAGGCTGGAGTGCATGTCAGGGAAGAACATACAGACTCCTTACAGAAAGGATCTAGCCGGGATTTGAACCTGGACCTTCTTGCTGTGAAAAAAGTGCTAAGACTGCACCACGTTGAAGCCTTTATTTAATTAATTCTAATCTAGTTAAATTACTCAGTTCTTTCAGTGTTCCTTACAAAAACTATTAACAACAGTGTAGTGTAATCCTAAATGAATGCTTAGTAATTAAATATTTTTAAAAAATGTCTTCAAACAGCAGAGATATCGTTAATTTTCTACCTTGGTAAGGCAGTGGCCGCTGCAGACAGTGGTTTCCACCATATGACAGCCAGAGCAGCCCTCCTTCTGCAGAGACAACTTCTGCTTGACTGGCTGGCAGTAAGGCAGCTGGAAGGCCGCTGGAAGGAAACGGGTATTCCGGTTTATTTAAAACGTGTCAAGCATACGCTTGTGAACATGTTTTTAAGAACAGCTGTACTTGCTTTCAATATTTATTGTCTCTCAGCCTCATCGATTCTATGACAGTTTATGGATGCATGACATCATTAAATGAAAGAAAAAAACTCCAAATTGTGTCAAAACAAAAGCTTAAAGGTGAATTTGTTGTCTGTTAAAATTACAATTTGTATTTAAACTTATGCAAGAAAACAATATCATTTGAGAAAATAACCAATTTGATCAGATTTTACACAATAACACATAACACATATTATGAAATGTAATATTCTTTTGTTATTCACATAAACTATTAAAGGAGGATATATTTAACAAAAAATTAGAACAAATGCCTTCAGAGTTTTATTTTTAAACTCTATATTAAAACCTTCTGCTTTGAAAAAGGTGGAAATGTCTTTCTTCTTTGTGAAATGTGATGCTTCATTTTTTTATATTTCCTAGTATTTAAGATTAGCCAAACATTTCTTTTACCTGCAGGGGCCAGGGACCAGAAGAAAGTTGAGGTTCCTAGAATAAAACTCAACATGAGGAGAAACATCACTCTGCTAATCCGGGAAATCATCCTGTGAAAAATAAAGTGGACTCAAAACATATTTCTGGATATTTTAAACATTGAGGGATACACATACTTTAATAAAACAAAATCAAATCAAATCTAATATTGTTTTATGTCATTTTTTCAGTTCTCATATTTATGCTATGATATTAGAATGAATAATTTTGTTTTTTTAAATCCCATCATACATATCTAACTCCCCTAAATAACATAAGGGGATTTTGCAATAAGTTTAACTTACCTCTCATGTATCTGCAGGCTGTGTGCTGAGGTCAGCTAAAACATCCTCACTCTTTTATATCCACGAGGTATACAGGTGTTTGCTGTTGACAAAAAAAAATCTGCAGGTCATTCGACTCTAATCCTGATGTCCTGTTTTTGCTAAACATAGGAAGCTTTGGCCAGTTTTAGCCCTTTGTTTACTTCTGGGATCATCCTTTCACTAAATCATTTCCTGTCAACAAACCACAACGACAAAGGGAACAAGAAAAGAAAAGAGTATGTGGGACATTACCCACAATCCCATGTGAAATGTGATCTAGTGGTTAGGGTTCCTGATTTTCAATCACATTTGATTGCCATTATGGGAACATTGGTGTTGACTGTGGTGACTAAGCTAACTACAGAATTAGAGAATGTTGTTGTCAGTTTGTATACTTCTGGTCATCTCATGTTAATATCTAAAAACTTTGAAGTATGCAATTTGAATAACGAAGAATGTAACCAATGCTTTTCCAATTAGAAAGTAAACCCTTATGGTATGTCAATTTGAATCTGAATTGACAAAGCCTTTTGGATAAGAGGTGAAACATCTTCAACTTAAAAAAACCGAGTCCAGATGACAGCCCCTAAACCTACTACTATGATGGAATCAACCTGGATGAATGAGGGTCTGTATAGACATACCCTTCTGGTAATTCAGCTCCTAAAGTTCTTTTGACTCCATGTGAAAAATACAATTTTAGAACTTGCAACCATCTCATTTAGGAAAACAAAACTGCAGCAGAAAGACTTGTCTCCTGGAAAATAATCCCATATTTTTGTGATCAGGGTCAGTTTTCCATTCACTGCAGTGTTTACTTTCCTTTTGATCCCTGTTCTCAGCTGCATCCTGTCAGGATAACAGTTGGGTTATAATGACATTAGACCATTCAGATTTAGTTGTTGAGCCTTCTTCTACTGAGGCTTTATTTCTGAACAGCTATTAATGATATTTATGTCATATTTTGCGTCATGAACGTCCAGTTGGAACTGTTTGTGTAAAAGCAGCAGTAAAACATGGCTGCACCTGTGTACAGAGAGGAAGAAGGACTTCACATTTGCTAATTCACTCCTCTTTTGTGTCTACTTGCTTGCATGTAATATTAAAATAGCCAAATGTAGTTATTTATGCTTAGGATATAAAAAGAGGCAGAATGCACATCTGTTACATTTCAGAAATGAGAATTATCACTGTTTTATTGCTTTAAGCCATTACATCTATTGTTTCCTTGTGTCTCTGGTAAAAATATTTTTAATGCATGATATAATTTTTTTAATACATAATGAATATGCAGGCAGGCTGGTAGGAAGAATTTATTCCAGACTCGTACTCCGAATAATCATAAAAACCCAGACAAATGCAATGCAATAAAAGATGCCAGGAGAACACAAGGGAAAAAAATCATAGAAAGCATTATTAAAAGTATGAAGAACATTTAAAATTGAAATAAAAAGTAATCAAACAAACATACAATTATTTTATATATAAAACAAAGAACATAAGTACTCGTATCAATAGCTAAAATAAAATAAAAAACAGCTGCATTATCTGAGATGAAATAGAAATAATATTTTGAATACTGCTTGTATTAATTGTAGAAGTTTTTGCTTTAATATGATTAGAAATGTCAATTTTTTCTAATTCTTTTTTACTTTAACAGTCTTAAATATTTCCATCCTTACTGCAGTTTGTTTCATTCAAGTTTGTTTCACCTTGTTGACTTGCAAAGTGACTTGCAAAGTCAACAAGGCAAAATAAAGCAAATAATAGTAAAAATAACAGCAAAAGTAATTGAAATCATTTTTCAATTAATTCAATGATTCTGTCTAAGGAGCAAAACCACAAAACTTTCTCTCCGGACCAAGAAGATGTAACTGAAAGTGATTTTTTTTATAGATCAGTATGTTTTCGCAGCCCTTCCAGGGATCATATTCAGACTGTAAAAACTGAGAAGGTTTACAGTCTGAACTATACTGAAAGTGGAAGATGAGCGCCTTCACCCGCCTCTTAATCTGATCTGAGGAGGAAGGTCTTTACTACATTGGATTTTATGAACACCTGACATTAAGGAGCACAACAAATCAAAAGCAGTGTTCTCCTTTAGGTTTCAGCACTTATATGAATAGAAACGTATCATGTTACTACTTTTTAAATAAATACACTTTAATGCAACTATCAAAGTATAATATTTTGTAAAAGTAAAAAATTTCTCAACACACATTTCCAACTATCCCTAGTTGTCCACCAGAGGGCAGCAGATGTCCACAGAAACAGAAATAGCACATTTTTCCAACCAGAGACTCTCGCTGATTTTTGGGGAGTAAGAAATAAAAATAATGACTCTTTTGGCATAAAAAGTTGCAGAACCGTTGATTGTATGTGAGAACCCCTGCTTTATGAGCTTGATACATGCGCCAACGCTCTGGTGTTGCCGGACACCAAGGGAGAAAGTGGAACCATTGTGCGTGATCTTGTTCAGCGTCGGCTGTTAAATAAGGACGGAATCAACAGCGAGGTTTGCGCATGTGCAAAGGAAAGTGGTTACGAAAATATTACATTCAGCTCGTTTTCCGTCGGAAAAAAGACTTCACTGGAGGACATAAACAGAGGATAGGGGCAAAAGAATGGCAGAAGAGGAGGACGGTAAGGCTAAGGTAATGACGCACGGAATAACCTTTGCTCAAAAAGAAAAGGAAGATGTCAGGATATATCATTCAGAAGGTCAGGATAGTGAACCAAACTGAGGAACGAATACCTTACAGCTAGAAAATACTAATAAAATGTAAGAAAACTTATACTTTTTAAAGATTTTTTAAAATATGTGCTAATTACAAATAATAAGAATTCAATAATATTTTTATATTGTCTTTTGTTTGTTTTAGATATTAAGTCGTCTAGGAACATTTACTGTAAATTTGTCATATTATTAAAAGTAAACTGAGCATTTATCGTCACCATCACCAAAACTAGAAGTCATTAATAAGAATAGAGTCTTGTCCCGGGGAACAAACATTTTGTTTTTATGTATGTCTCTCCTTGCATCTTTGCTGTCTGTCTGCTCTTCAGGAGTTTAAACTCTTGGGGATCTTGGATGTCCAGAGGACACCCTGTGCCCGAGACGCCATCTTACATGGAGCCGGAGGTTCAGTAGCTGCTGGAGTTCTTTATTTTCTGGCCACAAGTAAGTCGAAACAACAGCTTTGCCTGTTTAGGAGGCTTGTCTAGCTCTAGTTACATCGCTGACACTCTGTTATTACTGCAAAAACCTTTTTTTTTTTTCCTGTCCTTCATTTTTTTTAACTTGTACACCATATGTGTGTTTTAAGTGGATATTATTGATTAAGTTTAAAAGAAGTATTTTTTTCAAGTTCTTACTTTTAAAGCATTTGGTAAAACAAAAATGCTCAGCATATGTTTCTGTTGAAGCATCCACCATGTTGATCATTAAACCTGATGTGTGGAGTTTTATTCAAATTCCTCTCAATCAAAACCAGAGTATTTATGAACATTGTTCTAAATCTTTAGAAAAAAAAGTTTCATTTCAGGTTTTGATTTTATATCAATCAAAGCCAAACAGCTCTTTTGTCCTCCAACTTTCCTCCCAGTGCAGGGGTCGGCAACCTTTTTTACTCAAAGAGCCATTTGGGACCGCCCCTAATGAAAAAAAAAGCACCCGGAGCCACAACCCGTTTTGACATCATTATATATATTATGCATGTATATATTATATCAAGGGTGCTCATTACGTCGATCACGATCGATTTTCAAGGACATAAGTGTAGATTGCGGGCCAGAAAAGATAAAAAAAAAAGTACTTCTTTCTTTTCATCTTCATGTTTTTGTTACATGTTTATTTCAACATTATTGTTTATGTACTGATGATTAAAAACTACACAGTGAGTTTACATAAAGATACTTTTGTATTAACAGATGAGGCGTTTTATTACAAAGACAGAAAGCAGCGACCATCGTATTCATGCTCTGCTGTAAACGGTGCAATGCGGGGAGCGTGGCACATTGTGAGGCATTTGGCGCTGCTGGCTCCGTATTGATCAGTATTGATGGGGAACGACGACTACTAATTTAGTGCTCCGTCCTCCGAACACACAATATATTTCACGCACACACCTCCGCTCCGTGCTCACACCCCCATCTCCACCTGCACGCGCCCCTCCCTCGTGGCACGCGTGCATTTAAACTCGCGTCTGCAGTGACGTATGTGTCAGAGGATGTCCGATTGGCCATTCTGCATGTCAATCAAGTCCCGTACTTTTCGGTGAGGATTTTGATTGGCTGGTGGATTTTCAAGAAGCACTCTCTTCCCCTTCAATCTCCTCCACGTCCCCGAAGATGACCGGTCGCGATGACGCAACGAGCTCCCCTGCTCCAAAACACCGGCGCAAACTCTCCGTCACCAGTAAGCCGCTCCCCGTTCCGCGCCACGCCAAGCCCCCGGCAGAAAATCACTCCAGACCCGGAGTGTTTATTGAAGCCGCCCCGCGTGTCTCCTCCTGCTATCAGCTCCGCAGCCCTTGCCCGACAAACACGAGCCCACCAAGGACGCTGTTTTTTACGTGGCACGTGCCTCGCACGGAGCGCCTTTGAAATGCCATGAAAAATGAACAAACTAAAATAAATTTGAATTTCTATAAAATACTCATTATTTTCCAAAGTCACAGGGAGCCACAACAGAAGGATGAAAGAGCCACATGTGGCTCTGGAGCCATGGGTTGCCGACCCCTGTCCCAGTGTATATTAGGGCTGCACGATATGAGGAAAACTTGCAATATTATTAGTGATCAATATTGCGATAACGATAAATTTGCGGTAAATAAACAAATAGAAAGATAAACAAAAACATCATTCCCATTTCATTGCAACAGTTTAAAAATTATACTCCAAATGACCCTCGTCGACATGGGGGACAAACATCTAACATAATAGGCCTCCATCTGATTGGTCAACAATGGGAAGGCGTCCCTGTGATTGGTCAAAGCATAAAGGGATTTATTTGACTGGTTAAATGCTTCGATTTATTGCGATATTTGCCATCTTTTGCGATATGCATATTGCAGAACTGGATATTGCGATAATGATAAATTTGCGGTATATTGTGCAGGCCTAGTGTATATGAAGCATTAGTAAGTGTTAGTGTGGATTTTACTCTCTGTGAACTCTTTGTTCTGTCATCCTCAGGTAGAGTAAAGAGATCTTTCGATGTGGGATTTGCTGGATTTTTCCTCACCACTCTTGGATCTTGGTTAGTATTTATGTTAATTTTTTTACAACTCTGCCTGTAATCTGCCCTCTGTCACCCATCACTTTGTGGTAGTTTTTGTTGTGTTTAACCTTTGACATCATTCTACCTCCATCTCCAGGTTTTACTGCAGAATTCACCACGCTAAGTTACGTGTGCAGCAGAGGCTGATTCAAGAAGGCATCAAGAACAAGGTTATGTATGAAGGAACTGCTCTGGACCCCACAAAGAACCCTAAATCAGAAGCACCTTCAGGCCCCTCCTGACATCCTGCACTGAAACTCACCTCCAGGACTGCAGCTGAACTCTCTCCCACTTTAAATTATGGGGGGAAAACTCACAACTTTTAAGGAAATATTTTCTCTTGTCTTGGTTTGATATGACTTTGAACTGAAGTGCTGAAAAAAACTGTCAGTGTGATCAGTTTCAGACTAAATGATGCTAAATTCTATAAAAAGGACATAAAGTTGTCTCCCATTTGAAGCAACTGTGTCAATTATATTTACGGGTGTCATGTCACAGAGATTGAGGCCTGGATTAATCATATTTTATTACTTTTTAAAGGATTTTATGTAGATGTTATATCACTGGTAAAAAGCTATCTAAATGTAAAAAAATGAGATTTTAGTGAGAGTCATATAAATCTTGGATGCTTGTAAAAAAAGATAAAGATCAGGCAGTTGGAAAAAAGGTGATGAGGAATCCTCAAACATCAACATCTGTAGAAATCCCAACTGCATTGTAGTTATTGTAACTACTCCATGGGACTTTTGTGAGCTGAATTTGGATCCTGGATAAAATAATAATGCCTAAAAATGACATAGATGTGATGTAAGAAGGTGAACTGTGTGAAAATTAAAGTCTTGTCAAAGTGTGGAATATCTATTAACTGTTGTGCAACTACGCGGCCAGCAGGTGTCACTACATTCATTCTTATGACTGAATACTTCTAAAACATGAAGAAAAAACACATTGTAAGTCATCTAAATGTACTAACACAAAATCAAATAAGGACAAAAGGGAAAAAAAAAACTTTTTGGAAACGAGACGGGTAAATGAGAGCTTCTGAATCAACATAAGAGATTGGAAGGTCTGGTTAACTGCTGAAATGGTAAAAATCACAGGGAAAACATGCGGGCAGTTAACCCTTGTGCTTTCTTAGATGACCCCACCCTTACATTGACGTGTTCTCCCTACCATGACGATGGTGGATAAAGGTGGAAAGATTTCATGTAATCCATGGAAACCAGTGAAGATCACAAATCATTGAAGAAAAAAGGTTCAGAGCACTGTGTAGTGGGTCTAGATGACCCAACTCCCAATGTCAAAGTGCCTAGGATAGCACAAGGGTTAAACTTACAAATCCAAGAGGAAATCACATGACAGAGACACTTGTCACATGTCTGCATTGCTCAAATGTTGGTAAAGTAAATAAGGAGCATGTATTGATCTAGATTGGTTGTGTGGTGCACATATCATGTGTGTCAGTCACAAATGGTTGGCAGTTGCTCTTTATTGTCAAAAACCTAGGCAGGTATTAAGCTAAGAGCACTGGTAAGCAAAAAACGACAATAAAAAAGGTCGAATTTATTTTATTCGTTTTTTCTTGGACCACGATCCTCTGCCAGACTAAATCCTGCACACTATCCTGTGGTCAGAATAATGGTTTTCTTGTATCATTTATTCAGAAACAACACAAACAAAAAACAACAGTTTGAAAAATCTTTCTAGTGTCACATAAAGTTGATGTGAGCTTCTTTCGTAGACTTTGAAGTACATAGATAACATATTTGAATTGGCCTTTAAATGCAAATTCTCTCTTCCCCATTAAAACTAGCACATACATGTGGAGGACTTTAGAGCACATTCAAAGCAGGCGGTTCAGATAAGGAGTCTGCAGAAAGTGGCCACCTACATTTATAGACCTGTCAGGTACTTTTGCACCACCATCATGCATATTCAGACTGTTTTCTTTGTTCTTTAAATGGAAACAGAGAAAACTTCAACTGGAATTTAAAACTATTGTGAATCTGTTTGATCAATTTTTCACTTGTTTGGGAAAAAATTGGGTTTAATACTCGATGGAAACTGACATTCAATGGTAAGAAATAATTCAAATTTAATAGGTTGATAAATTGTTTTAAAGGTAAAAAGAAAAGCAGGAGGAAAAAAACTGTAATTTCTCAAGAATTTTAAGATAATTTGTTCCATCTGTTTTTTTAATACAGCATGTTTTTACTTGACTAAAATCCTTTAAACTTGATGTGACTTTCTGTTATTTTCCTTCTAATTTAGTAAACTTTGCGGTTTGGTAAGGATTGAACTGATTTCTGCGAATGAAGAGGAATAAATTATATTGAAATAACATATTGACTATTTTATATTTAAAAATGACCATAAGCTTTATGCCTCATGACATTTTTTGCAACAGTGAGGTGTACCATGGGCCATTATCTGTGACAATATGTAACCCTTTACTCAGAAATGCCCCTTTTTAAATCATTTTTAAACTCACTGGTTTCCATGGATTAAATGAAATCTTTCCACCTTTATCCACCTTTGTCATGCTATGGAGAACACGCCAATGTAAGGGTGGGGTCATCTAAGATAGCACAAGGGTTAAAAGGCATGAAAACAGTTTCTCAGAGAGCTAAGTATACATGTAGAAAATCAAAACAGAAGTTAATTAAAGAATGAGAGAAAATCTAGAAAAACAGGCTTTCCAAATTTTACTTTAGCCATTCAACTTGTGTTTATGTATTTATTTCCCTGGAAACACAAAGCAAAATGCTGTTTTGTAGTTAGTCCCTATTTACTATTAAATGTTAAATGTTATCGCTGTCTGATACACTCAAACGTTTTTTGGTTCTTTTTGTTTATTTAGCAATTTCACAAACCAAAATCCCCTAATTTATGTAGAATCTATGAACAAATTCAAGGTCCTTCCGGAAGGATGGAGGATGCTAAGTTTGGCAGAAACAGCAGTTCTGTTCTTTTCCTCCTCAGCTCAGAGGAGAAGCTTCAGACTATGTTTCTGGCTTAGGAGTGGCTTGACATAAGGAATGTAACATCCAGTCAATTTGTGCTATTTGATTCGGACGGTTTGTGTGATGGTTCTTGATGCTTTCTCCTGGTCAGTCCCTTTTTGTGATGGCAAACCTCTGAATGAATTTGCTTGACAATCCTATTAAGTCTGTGATTATTCCTGATACTGGTGCACTCTGAACAACCAGCTTGTTTCACAGTGACCTCTGGTGACTTGACCTGCTTGTTGTGCTGCTTGTTTACTGGAAATCTCCTCATGATGCCGGATCATAGTGACTCAGAGCCTTGCAGGTGTTTTAGCTGATTATGGTGTGATGCCATGGATTCCAACATAACATTTCTTCACAATATTTAAATGTTCTGAACATTAAATGTTAGGATTTCATTTACTGCAAACCACAACAATCAAAAATAGAATGCTACAAATATTTCATTCTGTGTAAGGACTATTTAAAATTTGAGTCTCACTTTTTGATTTGACGACAAAAACACTGTATATGATATTCTAAGTTATTCTAGTTTATTGCATTAAGTAAAGTTGAATTAAGTATTATGAGTATATTATAACCATTTACGTTTAGTGTAGAAAGTACTAACTGAAAACTTCTTCAGACTCAATTTGAGCATTCTAACCCTTGTGCTATCTTAGATGACCCCACCCTTACATTGACGTGTTCTCCCTATCATGACAAAGGTGGATAAAGGTGGAAAGATTTCATGTAATCCATGGACACCAGTGAGGTTCACAAATCATTGAAGAAAAAAGGTTCAGAGCACTAGTGGGTCTAGATGACCCAACTCCCAATGGTAAAGTGCCTAGGATAACACAAGGTTTACATAGACTCATTTTTGCCAAGGGTTAACCAAGCAGCACTAAATGAAAAAAGTTATTGCCAGAGGACATATTTTTTAATCTGCTAAAACTCTTGAAACTACTTGTTGTCACTCAGACTAATGCAGGTTTAGCACACTGACTGTTTTCTGCTTTTTTGTAATAGAAATTTCTGGCTACGAGATCCATTGTGAGCTCTTCTCTAAGGGCTTCCCAGCCAATCCGCACATCTGACAAAGTAAATAACAACCTTATGGCTTCTTATGGCTCCAATTAACAAAGTATTACCGACTATCCTCTGGTTGGTCAATGTCACTGAAAGCCCTGCCAGAAATGACACCACACCTGTAAAAGTAGCCAGTGTCATCCACTGGCTGACTTTCAGCATCGGACTGCCAGCCCTCGGGTTGGCCATTTATATCCTGAAAAATTTCTCCAAAGGTTTGACCAAGTTCATGTGTTGTTGATTTATTATTATTATTATATTGGAGCATAATTTCCTCCTCTGTGCTCTCTGTGCAGGTCAAATCAAAGTTCCCATGCAGGCCAAGTTTCTTTTGGTGTCCGACATCATCAGTTTTTTTGGTCGTCCCAGCATAAATGTTAGCACTCAGGACAGCACACTTTGCTCCTCTGGTGCCACTGAATTCATTTTCTACTTCAGCGTCACTTCCAACATTACCATGATGTTTTTAATAGCCCAGGAGCACCACCTGCTGGTCACCTGCAGGCCGTTCCGTGACTGCTGTGGCCGTGTCAGGCAGTCTCGTGTGGTTGTGTTGTTGACATGGGCTTCTCCATTTGCCATCTTGGCCCTCGCCATGCTGAATTACCAAATCTGGTTTGCTGTGGCTCTGCTCGCCCCTTTTCCCTTCCTCCTCTTTTTCACTATGGATGCTTGGAGGTCCCTGCACTGCCTCAGCCGCCCCAGCACAGAGAAGAGGAGAGCCACATGGGGGATTAGTGTGATCCTGATCAACTACACCTTCCTCTACTCTCCCTTTATCATCAGCATCCTCCTGGCAGCTCTCTCCCTTAATGAACCTGTCTGCTATCTTGGACTTGTGTCTCACTTGCTGCTCTATCTCAGCCCTCTGGTGGACCCATTTATTTATATATTCATGAACAAAGGGCTGAAAGAGGTGCTGAAGGCACTGCCTTGCTGCCAATACTTTCACAAGAGGCAGAAAATGAGACCCACTGTCCCCACTGTGACAGAAACTGTGCTCATGCAGACAAAGCTTTGAAAAGAGATGTTCATAAAAAAAAAACTTGAAACATTTCGTTTGCTGACTTGCAACTTTTACTGTTTTCTAACTTTATAAAGAATGGTTTTCGTAGATCAGAAGGTCACAACTGCAGTATATGTATTTGGCCTGAAGGTGGAGCTCCAGCTTGTCTTTCATTACCAAATGGATTCTAGTTGCTGCTACTTTCTACAAACCAACTGTTGCATATAGCAAAAAGACAGCAAAAAAAAACACACACACACAAAAAACCTCAGCCTTTTTCTGCACTGTCAGACTCAAGGCAACATCCATGAGCGTTCAAGCAGGAGACAGTTCAGCTTCAGGAGTTTGAGTACAGGACACACATCAGGTCTTCAAACAATTCTTGATATTTTTCATTTCCAGACCATCAAATGCTTTTGCACATAAAAATCCTACTACTAACTTAAAAAAACACAACAAAAAAACGTCAACAATATCCTAAAGGTGCAGTATGCTACACATCGGCTGCACTGCCCTTAGACACTTTAATTAATATAGACATTTAGACATTTAGACATTTAGACATTTTAATTAATATTTACTCTATTTTACTTTACATTATTTATTATGCACCAAAACCTATTTGTTAGGTTGAAAAACAAATTACTCATATTTGTTGGATGGTACAATGAACACGCATCCAATCTTTTTCTTCTCTGGGTGCTACAGTCCAAGAATGGAGGCCTCCAACTTTACTGTTTTGTCACTTTGGCAAACCATCTACAAAATAAGTTACATTTCATTCTGATTACACAGGGACTGCATAGAGACTCTAATCAAATTTTGATTAGATTAGTTATGAAACTCAGAAAGTGACCGTCTAATTTCTAAAAGTCAGGATACGGAGCTGAGGAGGCTTGGTGTTCGTCAAACGGCAATAATGCACTCAAATGCTTGGCCATGTTGAGACAGACAGTTAACATATTGAGTTTCCGCTGTACAGTAAGTTTCATTTGTTTGTTGAAACCTCTAAGTAAGACGGATGTGGGTTTGACAGCGTTCCTGGCTTCAGTCCTGGCTCAGCTCTTTCGGAGTTTGGATCTTTTTCATTTCTCTAAGTGCTCCAGCCGAGAAGCAGAAACATGCATGCTTGGTTGTTAGTCTGCTCTGTTCATGAACTATTAGATAGATGGATTTAGAAACAAGCTTGCCAAGTCATAGTCTGTAAAAAGATCTGGATGTAAAAGACATTTGAAAGAAAATCCATGTGTAGTTTTTAACTTTGATCTTTACATGCTTTTATTTTGAAATGTGAAAACGAAAACTGACTAAAAAGCAGTTGCACAACAATTATTATGCAAATATTTGATAAGCATGCCCACCAGCACACATAATTTGAGTGTTGCATGTCCAGAAACAACTGGAAAGAAGTAAAACCCGAGAGAATTTGTCTTCATTTATTAAAAACGAAATTGCAAATTTCTTAATTTTTTAGCAGCAAGTTATTTTTTATGTGCTCTAATGTTCATTTATGTGCAGTGAAACATGTTCAAATGAAAGTCACCTGTACAAAAAAGATTACTATCTTAAAAAGAAAATTTAAGATAGTCTTTAGCTTTTTTCTTAGAAAACGTCTTGACAGAGATAAACAGACCCCTTGGATTTTGCTGAAGTTACTTGGCAATTACTTTGAAAGTCTAATTTTGTCTTTGTGAAGCCGCAGTTTTTTCCCTTAATTTTATACTGTTTCAGAACATTTTGGAATTAGAAATGAGAACTGCTATTCTTATGATACAAAAATTAAGTTCTATTATTTTCACAAAACCTTTCAAAGAACTTACTAGAAAATACTGGGTTTGAATCAGTGACGTTAAAACTAAAAGGGTTCAAAAGTTCCTAATTTCCAAACAGGGCTCTTTGTTCTCAGCCTGTACTTGTTGATTTGGATTTTAAAATCTTCTTCTTTCTCTTTCGGCTTTTCCCATCAGGGGTCGCCACAGCGAACAAGTCGCATGGTAAACTTGGCAATGTTTTACGCCGGATGCCCTTCCTGACGCAATCTTCTCAAAGCAACCGGGCTTGGGACCGGCACAGAGGTAGAGAAGGGAACAGGGAGCAGCCCGTATTCGAACCCAGGTTTCACGGACGGAAGGCGCCGCAAACCAGCACGAGCTAAACCGGCTCCCATTTTAAAACTAAAATTTTAGGAGAAGCATTCTGCTATCTCAGACTTCCTGCTTCTGCTCCAACAATGATCTATCTCCATCCTTGAGTCTGGACTCAAAGCTTTTCTCCTGTTTTATATAGTTAAATCAAGGTTGGCCTAAGTGACCGTGAGCCATGCTTTCCGTTTGCCACCAAAGAAAGAAGTAAGAAAGAAGAAAAAGTTGGGAGTTGCTCTAGGATTCTCTGGGCTTTTTTCTCTTTACCATGACTGCTGTCTTTACAGCCATTTTTCTGTTTGTCTTTTTCCTGTCCTATCTGATCCCACACTGCTCACGGCAGATTACCGTACACTAGCTTTTTCGGCTGAAGGTTTCTCCCTGTTTTTACCAGGCATAGAATCCCCTGCAGTCACCTTTGCTCACGGTAGTCCCACAAGCAAGGATTATACAAACAAGTGTTCAATAAAACCTGTAATAACAAACATATGCCATCTGTAAAATCCTATAAAAAATATTTTATACAGATTGCATGTTCTGGACTGAATTAAATTAGGATTTTATTTCAAATGAATGCATTTATAATTGTTTGAAAACAAATATTGTATTGGTTTGATGTGAGTTTTTTTTGTTTCTTTATTTAAAAAAATCTTTAATGATAAAAAAAACGCTGGATTAATAATATTTTTCCAGTTTTCAGTAAAAGTTAATAAATAAAAAATTTTTTCTTCCTTTGTGATACTAAAAAGTTCACACTTTAGATTCATTTTTAAACTCCTATTTCTGCTCTTTGTTACAAATGACTATAAATACAATTTGCAGCAAGTTTTTTCTATCCTTGACAGACAATCCTTGCATATGCAAAATCAGACAAGTGCCTTGCACATGACCTTCTTCAGAGAACTTGTTCTTTTTGGAAGATGTGTGAAGGCGTGAAACATTCTCATGAGAAAGTCTATGTTTACTCTGTGGAAACTTATACAGCCTGTGCTGTCTGTGGCTTTCATTTCAGCTTGCATTCTCACACACATTAGAGGACAAAACGCCGTCTTTACCATATGTTTATGTGCTTCCTCTTCACACAGGAAGTGCCCTGGAGGTTGTTAAGAAGTCAGTCAGACGCGAGGTAAAAGGTTGCAGCACAGATCAGAAGCTGTTACCCCGTCCATGAAAGCTTCTCAATTTTTTCTTTTAATTCATGGAACAATGTGATATTATAATCAGAAGAGAAAAAGTAACGTGTAAGAAACATGCAGGCAATTTGTAAAAAGCAGCATTTTTTTCTCAGTTTGACCAAAGAAATTTTGAAAAATGTCATGTTAGGAAAATAGATGCTCACATAACAATTTAATGAAAGATAAGATCAAAAGTTTGAGTAATTATTCTGTCAAATCAAACAGCTTTTTTATGTAAGCTCACAGATACAATCAGCAATGAATCACAGCACCTGCTTCTCCTTGCAGCTGACTTCCATGTCCATAACGAGGGCTGCAGTTCATTATCGCACCTTTCATCGTCTTTTCTCATTCTGCCAGCATTAACCATTTACCTTGGCATGTCTTTAACACTTACAAGACAGCTATCAGGTGCAGCTCAGACAGACACAATGGTGGAGTCAGGGAGTGGCAGAATCAGAGTCTTTAATATAAGTCCATGAGGCCATCCAAAAGGGAAATACGAACAAGAGCAAAAGCACCAGGAATTCTGGAAATAATGGCTGGATTTCTCACAGTGAAAGAAAGACAATCTGGCACTGGCTGGTGAAGAAGCACTGCTTATTTAGGGAAGACAATGAGACACAGGTGGAGCACATTAGGGCAGAAGCAGACCACACAGCAGGAACTGGAAATGAAAACAGGGGAAGGGACTACAAAATAAAACAGGAAGTGACCATCAAAAAGCTAAGTAGTCCTGACAGTACCCCTCCTCCCATGGCCGACCCCGCGCGGCCAAGGCCCGCGAGAGGCGTGGAAATCATGGATGAGCTGGGGGTCCACGATATGGGGGGAGGGAACCCTGGACCGTTCCTCTGGCCTGTAGCCCTCCTAACCCACCAAGTACTGGCGACCCCGTCCCCGATGCCGTACCGCCAGCAGGCGGCGGACAGTATAAACAGGGCCTCCATCAAGGATCCGGTGGGGCGGAGGTGGTACAGAAGACGGAACCAGGGGAATTTCCCGCACAGGTTTGATGCGGCTGACATGGAAAGTGGGATGAATCAGAGAAGACCTGGGTAAGCGGAGTCTGACAGCAGAGCGATTAATATTATTTGATACTGGAAATGGTCCAATAAATCTCTGGGCCAGCTTATGACACTGCACTTTCAGATGGAGGTCCCGGGATGAAAGCCACACCTTCTGCCCAGAGGAGTAAACAGGAGCAGGACGACGGCGGGCCCACGCTGCCCTTGCTCTGATCCACATGCCTTTACAACGATGCACCATAGCTGCCGCTGAAGAAACTGCAACATCTTTTTCCAAGCTCTAAAACAGAGGAGGCCGGTAACCCAAAACCACCTGAAAGGGCGTCAGCCCAGTGGAGGCAGAGGGAAATGTGTTGTGGGCGTATTCCACCCGGGGAAGGGATCTGGCCATTGTCTACCTGACCATTGATTTGGGGGTGGTAACCTGAGGTCAGGTTGGGCTCAGCACCTATAAGGACACAAAACGCCCTCCAGAATTGTGCGACAAATTGTGGGTCCCGGTCAGACAGAATGCTCAGAGGAAATCCAAAGTCTTTAAACAGACAGGTGGTGAGGAGTTCAGCAGTCTGTTTGGGAGTTGGAAGTTTGGGCATGGCGAAAAGTTTGGTCTGTCAACAACTGTATGAACCACAGTGTTACCTTGAGATTGAGGTAATCCTGTGACAAAATCCACAGAGTTGTCTGACCAGGGATGCCGAGGAATAGGCAGGGGTTGAAGGAGTCCAGCTGGAGAGGTATTTGAGCATTTCTGTTGGGCACAGACAGAACATGCAGACACAAACTCGGACACATCTTTTTTCATATCTGGCCACCAGAACCTCTCTGCTACACGAAACAAGGTCCGTTTCACTCCCATGTGACACGATAGCAGGGAGGAGTGCCCCCACTGCAGTACCTCACTTCTCAACCCCAGAGGAACAAATAGCCGATTAGGGGGCAATGCTGAAGGGCTGGCAACAGATCTGTTGGCGGACCTTACTTTGGACTCAATACTCCAAGTGAATGCTCCCAAGACTCTTTTAGGAGCCACAGGCAGCTCAGCAGAGGGATACAACCGCGACGAATGCAAAAACGTCAACTATTTTTTTATGTTCTCCTTTTCTCCTTTAAACAACAGTAAAAAAAAGAAAAGAAAAAAAAATGAGTCAAGAATAATTGTTCTTTTCTTCCAAAAATTAAAAAAAAAATTAAAATCCAAATTAAGTCCACAATGTTAGTTGTAAGTGTAAGATTTCATTTTATTTTATGTACCTTTTATTTTTTTAACTTGTCCTGTCCAACAGCTGGGCAAACAGATGAGAGCTGAAGGCCTCTTGTGTTGGACATATTTTACTTTAACAACAGAGGTTATGAGTCTTCTGACAAACCAGAGGTATGTCTGAATAAACCCCTTATCTAATCAAGGCCAAACTTTATTAATTTTATTCGTATTTGAAAATCTTTTGTGTTGGACCGGACGGAAAAGGAAAGGAGGGAGGATAAGAGAGGGATATTAGAGAGGAGGGGATAGGAGGGTGATTATAGAAGGGGAAGGGTAAAACCATGAAGCAGCGTAAAGCAACAAGTTTCTGGATGTTTATACTCATTACGGTGAGTTTCAGATGTTATACACGTAAGGGCGGGGCCTGTCCACACACACACTCAAATGTTATAAACACACCTGTTGGCTCCAAAAATGTCCACATGTACAAAGTACAAATATTGTTCACACACGCATACTTACGCCTTCAAACCAACAAGGGTTAAATATTTCATTCAATCACGCAAATATAAGCGCAAAGGTGAGCTAACACCTGTGCTCAAGTGAGTGTTTATGTTCCTCTAAAATGGATGATGGAATGTAAAAAGAAGGAGGGAGAGTGCCCAGCCATCCACACCAAGACCCCCACCACAGCAGCAGCCACAACCCCCCAATTTTATTTACTTTACTTTTGTCTTTTTTTCTTAAACTTTTAGATTTTTTTTTCTTCTGGAAATCAAAGTTTTTTCTAGTGGAGGGTTTTAAAGATCCAGTCCAATGAAAATTGTTTTGCAGATAAATAGATCCATGAACGTCTTTGTTCTCCTCGACTGAGCTGACATCTGGCTCAAAACTACAGGTGGAAATCTTCAATATTGCTTAGCACTTTTGTTGTACCACTAATGTTATGTTGGGGTTGTGAGGGGCTGAAAGCTAGTGGGAGAGCATCTTAACAATGGGATGATGGGAAATGAGAGCAGGCTCACTCCGCACCGACAGTCCAGCTAACAATTCAGAGGGGAATTTATAATAAAGCCCTGCCACTCTGCAGAAACAATGTCCTAGAAAACAACAGTTTTTAAAATATTTTAGGCCAAAAATAGCATAATCATAATTAAAAGATCACTGGAACACCTTTACAAAAGATCAAAAGAGGATCGGAGTGGGACTTTAAAACAGATCCTGGTAGTATCCCATCTGGGACTAATGGAAGGTCACAATTCATAGCTCATTGGTAAAGTTATGACAGTAATACTTTCATGTCTCCAGAACAAATTGACAAAATCATATCAGTGGTTACCTATTTCCTCCTTAGCCTGGCATGGTGGTTTCGAGGCTAGCATAGCATTTTGCAGTTTGTAATAAAAGGGGGGAAAAACGTACTTTGTCCATTTTTAAACTATTGTGATTGCAATTATATGATTTATATTATATAAAAGCATGGTTTCTGAGACTAAATTTAGATACACTTTTGTGAAAAAATGGGTAGCTTTCTAACACCTTCTTTTTTAAACTTTATTTGTTTTGATGGTATTTTGTCATTTTCTTTGGTGTCAAAGTGAAAGTTAATGTCGTCAACTTAAGTTTGAGAGTAAAGCCACACCCCCAAATACCTTAGACCAATTCTTCTAATCAGCTATAAGGTTTATTTAAATTTGGCACTGTTTGTTACAATTCTCTGGACAGTCCCCTCTTTCATTCATTTCACATCTCTTTCTTTCACATCTACCTGAGTCCTTTTCATTTTTTGTAATTATTTTTTTAATTAAACTTTTCAGTCTTTTTTTTTCTTTCTTCTTCTTCTAACTTGTCCTGTCCAACAGATGGGCAGACAGAGATGAGCTGAAGGCCTCTTGTTTTGGACATATTTTAATACTAATAAAAATAATAATAATACATTTTATTTATATGGCGCCTTTCTGGGCACTCAAGGTCTCACTCACAGTACAAAGTATGTAAAAACATAAACAGTAAAATTCCAGAACACAAAATAAGTTAACAGTTAAAAACAGCAATTTAAATATTATGAGCTAAAAGCATGACGGAAAAGGTGAGTTTTGAGGTGTTTGGAAAACTGATCGAGTGAGTCTGTATTTTGTAGATCAGAGGGGAGGGAGTTCCAGAGTTGTGGGGCAGAGCTGCTGAATGCTCTACCCCCCATGGTAACTAGTCGTGTTCGTGGAATGGCCAGTCGAAGAGAGGAAGAGGATCTGGGAGCGAGTGGGGGTAGCAACTGTTAGGAGTTCTGAGAGATACGGAGGGGCAAGGTTGTGGAGGGCTTTAAAGGTTAAAATAAGGATTTTGTAGGTGATCCGGTGAGGTACTGGTAACCAATGAAGCTGCTGTAAGACTGGTGTAATGTGGTGAATGGAGGGGGTTTGGGTTATTATTCGAGCAGCTGAGTTTTGAACCAGTTGAAGCTTACGAATGGTTTTTTGTGGAAGTCCAGAAAGAAGGGAGCTGCAGTAGTCGATACGGGAGGTGACGAGACTGTGGACTAGGATAGCTGTAGAGTGAGGAGTGAGAGCGGGACGGAGACGACGAATGTTATGCAGATGGAAGTAAGCAGAGCGGGTGATGTTACTGATGTGGGCATTGAATGAAAGAGTGCTGTCAAGGAGGACACCCAGACTCTTAACCTGAGGGGAGGGAAATATGGAGGAATTGTCGAAGGAGAGAGAGAAATGATCAACTTTGCTAAGAGTGGATTTAGTGCCAACAACGAGGAGTTCAGTCTTATTGCAATTTAATTTTAAGAAATTTGACGTGTACCAGGATTTGACCCCAGAGAACCCCCTATATTTTACTGTCACAATTGGGGTTCTGGATGTTCTAGCACACGAAATGTTTATTTGAACAAACCCCCTTTTTCAATTTAGGCTATACGTTATTTATTTTTATATTAACTACATTTGTATCTTTTTTTTTGTTGGACCGGACGGAAAAGAGGAAGAGGAAAGAAGGGAGACGCGTTGGAGACAGGGGGTGAGGGCACAGAAGAAAGGGGGAAAAGGGGAGTTAAGGAAATCAGGAGGATGATTACAGATGTGTTAGTGGTGGTGGGGAGGGGGGGTAGAATCATAAATCAACAAGATGCTGGAGGATTATCATCATTGCTGTTTGGTGTAAATGTCAATTAAAAGAGGCGGGGCCTGTCCACGAACATATGCTCAATTGTTACAAACATATTTGTTGGCTCCAAAAATCTTCACATACAATCATGTCAACATGTACTCAGCACAAGTACAGTTCACACACATATGCATACAAACCAACACATGTAAAACATTTCCTTCTGTCACGCATGTTGTTGTGCAAAGGTGAGATAACACCCGTGCTCAGGTGGGTGTTTATGTTCTCCTGAGGTCCAGGCCCCAGCCAGGAGGATGGTCCTCTGCCCCACCAGGGGGCCCAGCCCGTGACCCTGCGTCTGTGCAATATGCACAAAATGTATGTAGTGGCTGTGTGACACGGCCTTTGGTTAATGTCAAAGTAGAGATCAGTATACTGTGTGAAAGAACTTTCATCCACAGTCTGCAACCAACCAATAACCCATCTTTAAGACCAACAGACAACCCAACTCACTTCATTCTCAAAGAAATCATCAATGAATTCTTGTGATTTCATAGTCATTAGAGAAGCTAAAGTTAGTTGTGGTGTGTCACAAACTAATGGATGTAGTTGTGGGTAGTGCTTTGATTTTTACTCATTTTCATTTAAAAAACCATTCAGAGTTTTTGAAGAATTTTACTTTTTACTCTTTTACCTCTTTCTTACAACATAATCACCTATGGGACAGCATTTTTTCTAATTAACTCAAAAGTTTGCATTGTTTTAAAATAAAAAATGTAGAGAAAGAAATATACCCTAGCTTTAGTTGTCTCAGTAGCTGAACAACAGGAATGTAAAGGCCAAATCGAATCCCTTCTCTGTGTACTCGGTCAGGTATATTTATTATTTGGATAGGATATGTATATGTGCATTTGAGAAGGATGTAGGAACTTCTCAACATTTAGTGTTTTTCTGTTTATTTAATTTACTGACCTCCTTTATCGTATCAAATGGTTTATTTTTTTTAATCTCTTCCTGATTAAGCCAAACTGGGATCTAGAAGGTCAAAGCAGCAAAAGATTGAATAATCATTACGTAAGCTCTTTGTCTCTCTGCTTCCCAAATCAGAACAATTGCTGATAAAACAATTTTAGGCTGGAAGAAGTTGCATTTGGCAAAGCATTGCATCAATGTATTCCCACAGAAAGCAAAGAATAGGAACAAACTTTGGACTTTTGGCTTGACTGTCAGTTAGAGATGTCAGATATCGACTGTTTTATTTTTTTAAGAAAAGAGCCAAAATAGTTTGGATTCAGATGTTTGATGACTGATTAATTAAAGCAGAATGCTTCTTTTTGTGGATCTTGACTTTTTCACACAATAGTTATTCTTTAGATTGCAGGAGCCAACATTATTTAGCAATCGGGAGATAACACATGCTCACCCATGTCCCTGAGATTACTGCAATAGATCCATTGACTCACTCATTAGATTCTATGTAAAGTCATATTAATTATTGTTTTTTTAATATACATTTTCTTTTTTTTGTACTAAAGTATAGAAAAATCATTGTCTTTTGATACTCCACTCAGACTGAAAGTGACACTCATGCACAAACAGTTTTATAGTTTTAAAACACAAACTGGCCAGGTTTTGAAAAAAAAATGGCAATAACATTTTAGAAAATTTTTCCAGCAAGAGAGACTTTATTGACAAATTGCCTGTTCATGCATTTTAATAAACATTTTCTTTTTTGTCTGAAAGTAATGTCTTATTTAGAAGATTAAGAGCTTTTTTATGTTGGCTAAAAACCTCAGAATCATAATTAAAAGACCACTGGAGTGGGACCTTAAAGAGTTGGAACTACAGGGAAGTTATTCTGCAGAATAAAAACGATTCAAGTCTTCTCAGCAATTTTCAAATAACCAAATGTAACTTTTGGAATTTTGAATTAAAATTCACCCGAATGTTGAGGCTGTAAACACAAATTAAGAAGTGCTTTTGTTTCTTTTGGCCTTTTCAAGTTCGGTCTCCTGTTCAATGTTTTTTAGTCAATCTTGCCACATTTCAAGACAAACGAGAAGTACTGTCGCGATGCAACTTAGAACTGTCAAATAAAACATTGCAGACTGTGTTTACAAATGGGTTCCTGTTTTTTTTCTCTTCAAAGATCCAAACAAAACTCTGATTTTAACATGGGAAACTGGATGTTTGTTTACGGTGTGATAGGGGCTTTGTGGAAGGGGGAAACTGAAGCTTTTTTCAGAGCAGCTCCATGCCTTGGGACTAAATCAGAGGAATAAACAAACTGTCCTTGGACCAGCTTCTTGGACAATTGTCCTGAGATATTCTGCCATCCCAAAGGACGTGCAAACATTGAAGTGTGGAGACTGTTAGAGGAAAAAGAAAGAAGACAAAGTCATCTGCCAACCACTCCATAATGAGAACTTTTTGGTTTTGTACCTTCATTTCCAGTGTGTGCTGTTTTGATTTTGTGGTGAACATTTGAAGCTTTTAAATTTTCTTTTCATTATGTTTACTTAAAAAAAGCATAGAATGCAATAGCTTGACATGTGACCTGAGACAATTGTTTTTACTTCAGAGATTTGGAGTTACCTGTAATTATGTTGTAGCTTCTGCAAAAAGACACTGAAGACAAGTTTCAGAAATTCCTGATGACTGCTTTGTTTAAAAGTCTAAATTTACTTCAAAAATACATGGATTTACTGCCTCGATTACTGCTTTCTTTTGTATTTGTGACAACCGTACAGTGATTGATGGTGAATACTTTCAAAATCATTTGGTTATATTTTATTAGAGATCAAATACCATTATTACGGTACTTTTTTTTTTTTTGATTGGTTGGATCAAAGACTAGATAGAGATCTTCCCTCACACCAGGAAAACCCAGGTTCAAATCCCAGCTGGGATCTTTCTCTGTGGAGTTTGCATGTTCTTACCTTGCATGCGTGGGTTTTCTCAGCTTTCTGCCATGGTCCACAATCATGCTTCACAGCTTCATTGGTGACTTTAAATTGCCATTAGGTGAGCATATGAGTGTGGCCCTGCAACAGACTGGCAACCAGCTGCTGGGACAGTCTCCAGCAATCCCAACCCCAAAGGAGGATTCAGCTGATTCTGAAGATGGATGGATGGATGGATGGATGGATGGATGGATGGATGGATGGATGGATGGATGGATGGATGGATGGATGGATGGATGGATGGATGGATGGATGGATATGGATGGATGGATGGATGGATGGATGGATGGATGGATGGATGGATGGATGGATGGATGGATGGGTGTTAATTTTTGGATGTTGTTAAGATGGGCACAGCAAAACAGCTGACACTGCATGTTTGTCTTTGTTGTTCTTTAGAACGAACTCAATCAAAAATCATTCTGTTTTACTTTAGGTCTTTGTGTTTCTGCTGCAAAGGCACCAGAGCTGAGTAAAAAAAACAACATCATATTTTCTAGATGACCTTAAACGCCTCTTTTATGTTTTTATTTTTATTATTTTGAAATAAGAGCAAAATAAGGCGGATTTTGAAGAAAAGTAGGTTGAACTCACAACCACTGTGCCACAAAACTGTTGAAATATTTGGCAGAACTGAGTACTTTGATCTAGATACATGAAATAATAAAACAAAAAAAAACTTCCTATGGTGCTCTTATCCTTCATTTTTACAGATTTGCTTTATACTGTTTAGCCCAAATTAATATTAACTCCAGGAGAAGGTTTTTATTTGGCAAAACCCTCCATGAAAAGTTCAACATTTT
Source organism: Oryzias sinensis (assembly GCA_037389245.1). NCBI lineage: Eukaryota > Metazoa > Chordata > Actinopteri > Beloniformes > Adrianichthyidae > Oryzias > Oryzias sinensis. The sequence continues at coordinate 15,947,170 of CM074500.1, forward strand.
TCTCTGTGAGTATCTTTTCAGCACAAATCAGAGTTAGAGTTAGGAGAATTTCCATTTTTAAGTGAACTATCAAAATTTAGTTAGTTTTGTGCTAAAAATGTGCCATGTAATTTCAACTGCAGCAATAAGTGCTCATGTTTACCATTTTAAAAAATGTGCTCCGTCTGTTAGACTGTTTGAATGTCTGTTGTCTTCATCTTCTAATCATGTTATGCTTCACATTGGGTGTATCTTCCTGATTTGGGAAATATGTCCTGAACAGATGGTTATCTCCATATCTTGCTTAGAACTATGTGTTTCATTAAAGTGTTGTTTTCATTGTAGTGTCTGCCTGGAGAAAAGAACTTGTCTTTAAACGTCTGATGAAGTCAGATAGAAGATCTTTAAAACAATTGCAAGCCTTCCTGTTTCAGATGATTTTCTTCATCTGGAATTATAATAAATGATCAATGCCGGTGGTCAAGAAGACTGAAAAGAAACATGCATAAAATACAGATTACCTGTTGATGAAAGGTAACTGTGTGTGGCTCAAACAAAAGTTTTTACAAACTAAAAGAAGCACAAATGGTTTTTGGTGTTTACAAATCGAACCAGATCTTGGAAAGTTTTGCGTTTCTGTGAAGTGCAGCAGACACTGGAGAAAGAATTGCCCTGGAAACCTGAAACAAGGAAGAGGGCCGGCATGTCTGAGTCGCCGGTTCCTCTCGTCATATTTCTGACTCCTGCCTGCAGGAAACAAAGAGCCAGGAATAAACAAAGGGATGCAAGACCTGCATGTGTTTACCTGCACTTTCCTATGAATACTGCACGTTGGGTTTTTGTCTTTTTTTGTTTTGTTTTTTACCTTCTTTTCTGTGCCCAAAAGTTCGGGTTCCTGCCCACTGTGCAGAGGAAGGAAGGGTGCTCAATACACAGAAGGAAATTGAATAGTTCAATGATAAACAGACAACAGGATGTGTGGGCAAAAATGTTCAGAGAACCTTAAAGACAACCTCTGCCAACATGTTTTTTCTGATCTTCAGCGTTTGAAATAATCGGAAATGATTGAGAATAGGTATCATTTTTAGGTTTTAAATTTATTTCGAAAAATTGTTTCAGTAGAACTAAATATTTTATAACATCTACAGTACATGATAGTTGACTTTATTAAATGCTACTTTACAGACATTTGATAGCGGATCACATATTGTGTTAATTTTTGAAGATTGTATGAAACCTGTAATATTTCATTTTCATTTTTAAAAATGGGCAAAGTTGAGTTGGAAAGCAAGGGTGGGGTCATCTAAGATTGCACAAGGGTTAAGAAGTGCAGGTGTGTCTTCCTCCCCTGAGAGAAGTTTATCAGACACTTTAACCATTGTGCTATCCTAGGCACTTTAACATTTGGAATTTAGGTCATCTAAGACCCACTAGGCAGTGCTCTGAACCTTTTTTTCTTCAATGATTTGTGATCTTCACTGGTGTCCGTTACATGAAATCTTTCCACCTTTATCCACCTTTATCATGGTAGGGAGAACACGTCAATGTAAGGGTGGGGTCATCTAAGATTGCACAAGGGTTGAGGACATGCGAAAATCAACCATGCATATGGTAAATGTATCCTGAAATGCGTGTATGAAGGAATAATTCATTTGTAAGTACTTCTGGCGTTGAAAGATTACTTGTACTGGCTCCTTACTGACCGCTGTGAAGGCTACAGGTGCACATATAGCGCACACTTATTACTTAAACAGCACTAATGGGCTTGTAGTGCAGTGCGCAGGTTTCAGGCGAAAAAATCTGTACGGCGATGCTACGTCTAACCTTCTTCACCCCTTTGACCTATAGTGCAGCATGTCAATAAAAACATTTGTATTAACATTTCAGCTATTCAGGTTCACCAAGGTGTCTTAAAATTTAGTGTGGATACCGTTATCAGTACAAGTTAGCCCATTTTTTCACCCACAGTTAGTCTGTTAGTATGATATGAAACTCTGGAGGCAAAATACAAAATAATACCAGAGGATCTTGGATTAATCTAACTTCCAAGTATCATCCTTAATTTTGTTACACTTTGTAGAGTCAAGACCAAAATAATTACACTTTCATTTTTGCATGGCAGGTTTGAATCAATAGTTCCAGTATTAAAAACCGGGAGTATTGTAATGTATTCTGTTCAAGCTGGGCAAAAAATTCCTGTCTTTTCTACAAGTAAAGTTACTTTGTGAGGACTCTGATCTCTGCAGCTCCTCTTAAAGACAAATCAGGAGACAGAAAGGCTGAAAATGTGTTGCTCTGTTTTTTGTGTCCAAAGAAAAAAGGGAGGACGTGCGTCACAATCCAACAAATAAAACCTCGAGTACAGCAACAAAGGTGGAGCTCAGGCTTTGAAACACGTTTATTATGCAACCATGAAAAGGTGACATCAAACCTTTTCAAACACTGATTATGCTCTAACAATCAAAAAATAAGAAGAAATTGTTTTTCATGTGCACAAAATTAGGAATTAAAAGGTGAATATACATTTGAAGGCCTACGTTTTAAAAATGTTTTGTTTGAATTTGGATGAATATTTATTTAAATTTGATAGTAAACTAAACTGTTAGAATCATTAAGCAAAGGAGTAAACATTGAACAACATTTTATATAAAATAAAATGATTGCAGTATTTACATTTTAGATTAAAAAAATGACAAAAACATTTTATATGTCTCAGAATTACATTTTTTGTATTAAGATGCATTTCTTTTTGTTACAACTATCTGCATTTCAAAGTGAATCATATGAGAACAAAAGAAAAATAAATGATTTATTCAGATGTGAGGTATACATTGTTTCCCTCAAAACCAAACTCACACCTTGACCTTTATATTCTGTCTTTGCCAAACAAACCTGGAGAAGGCTGGAGTTAGTCCCCACAAAATTCATTTTACTAAGCCACTCACTCACAGACAGACAAGTAGGAAAGACTGAAGAATGAGAACAGCCTGTAACTAAACATCCTCTAATTAAAGTGTCTGATGCTGCTAAATGGTCTTGAACTGAACAGAATGTTGGCTGCAAACCAATTCAAACAATAAAACATACACATTGGCACCCATACAGACACACACTTAGGCTCCAGAAACCTCCTCATAAAAAAGCTTAAGAAAAGAACAACTAGTTCTAATTTAACCAAAATAAAAAAAAATAAAAAAACTTTGAATTTATTTACATGAGATGATCTTAACTGCCATGGTCTCTCTGCTTTTTTTAGTCCTGATTCATAACCATCTGAGAGAATTTGTATTTCAAACCTCGGACCTCCTAACTCTTGGTTTATTCTTCTCCCTTCTAATCATGAAAATATTCAATATGTGAGACAAACATGTAAACATTTGGACATCAATTTCATGAAAAGGTGACAAATAAATAAATGAAAAATGAAATCAAAATTCTCTTTCCATTTACATTTCTGGTGATGTGGGTGTGACATTTGAAATATAAGCCCTCTACCATGTGCACCTTTGAAGCATCTTTGCATAGCAGACCTGTAAAATCTTGTGAGATCTCAAACCCCAGTTTTTTGTTATGAGGCCTTGATTGGTGTACTCTGCCAAGAAGAATCTTTGCAGGTTCATCCTTCTGTTACGGTTTCCTTTCCTCTCTTCATTCGTGATAGTTATCTTCTTGGTTCTGGATTGCAGCTGTGAACACTTTGCAACACTAAAACCAAAGATTCTCATGTTTTAGTGACACTTTCAGAATGGTTTTGGGTAAGGCTTAGAGGTATCTGTTTTTAAAAGTGTTCCCAGTGGTCTATTAATTTATGATTATGCATTTTTAGCAAAAACAAAACTGTGTCGTTTTCTAGGACATAGTTTCTGCAGAGCGGCAGGATTTTATTAAAAATCTCCGTTGTGGGCGAGACTATTGGTGCAGAGCGACCATACCTCTTCCTGTCATTGAGAGCTCTCCGTTTACAATCTCACTCATTAGCTTACAACCCCTCACACCCCCAAACTAACATTATTGGTACAACAAAAAATGGTGAGCGATATTGGAGCCGTCCAGCTGGACAGATTTGAGCCAGATACCAGCTCAGGCGAGGAGAGAAAATGAAAGACGTACATTGATCTATTTGTTGGTGGATGCATCAGGGTGACGCCAAGTTGTGATTTTCCGTCATAACTTTTACGTCACTGCTACTAGCTTTTCCAACAACATTTTTATTTCTGGTTCTGATCACTGTAATTTAAATGACAAAACACTCAGAATGTAATATTCAGGCTACATTTTTCTTTATACCTGTCCTCCATCTTCGGAAAAATGTCACAAAAACATGTTAAAACAAGAAAAACTACCGTACTTTAAAGGAATCCACATTTTTTGGGCAGTTAAAATTGAATTGAATGTAGTTAAAGCTTGTCATCTCTTTCAATTGTAGAATTGGAAAAGCTTCTCCTTATACCTTAAGTTAATCTCTGGTTAACATTTGTTAATAATGAAGCTTTGGCACAATTTCCACAAGGAAGATCTACCTCATCTTCAGGCATTCTGGGTTGCTGAATCATCACTTCACAATTCACTCACTTGGTCACAAATCACTCATTTGGTCTTCACTCTGAGCCAATATGTAAAGTGCTGATTTTCCTCACAGCCAATCATAATCAAATTCCTGCCTTTAGATTTATAGTTTTTTGTATTCAGACATTTTGCCGGCCGACCTCCGCCCCGTTCTCCTCCTGGCTCTTCCATTTGGCGCGTTCGGCCATTACCAGCCCATCCCAGCGTCTGGGGTCTCTTCACTTGGTCAGAGTCGTCACAAACATGCAAGATGATGACCATGGTGCTTCACTATTAAATCTTTCAATCACACTTTCAAAATCTCTTCTTATTAAAATAATATCATGCCTTTCCCTCAAACATCTTTTACTTCAGATGGAAAGTCCAATATAGTTGTAAAAGATCCAATAAAGATACAGAGTCCATAAAGTGAGGGTAGGATCAGTATGCTTTAATAAGATATCAGTGCAAACACAAACTTCTTATTGAGTTAAAGTTCCCATATAGTAATAACAATGATGACAATATAATATAATAGAATCAATGAATTTTAACATGATAAAAAAATCTGAATGAGCTGAAGTATAACTGCAATGTAGCAAAACAACAGACAACAGGTAGTTGAGCATGGATCCCAGAAGGAATAAGTGTGCTAAAAAGGTTTGAGACAGATATTGTTTTGACAAAGGAAGCACAAAGGCTGCGTTTCCTCCTCAGTGATTTGTCACTTTAGCTTTTTGGGAAAACCCTTCAAGCAGCACAGTATGTTGAGCACTACTATGAGTGGATTTTAGGGTTTAAGCGGAGCATTTAAGCCCTGCCTACGTTTAGCTTGGCCTCCTGTAACGTCAAGGGGATGCTACCATTATTAGTGTTTCTAACAATAGCTTGGTGTATATTTACTTAAATGAACGGTACATTTATCTGGCCGTAGCAGCAGAATCTGAACAATCTTGCAAGACTTGTCTTGTCTGGATTTATTATTTTTTTTTAATCGACTTTCGTTTAGCCAACAGCTTTCATTCTGCAGCTCATTTTTCGAGTTGCAAAAACAATCCATTGCTTCTTCTATCACTGTGCACGTTTCCTGCTTGGTCTTAGTCCATCTTTGGTCTCCAAGATATTTCATCTTAGTAATTGGACAATATTGCACTTTTAAGTCTTTTAATTACCATTTGCTTTTTAGAAAAAAAAAAAGTCATAAAGTGCTTCTCTGAAAAATATACGTTTCATTCATTCTAAAAATACAAATATTCTAAGCATAAATCTTAAAACACTAATACATTTCTGGAGTTTTTTGTGTTAAATAAAAAGGATGCTCTAGCATAAAGAAATCCAGTCATTTTAAGGGAAATAAATAGATTTTGGTTAAGCAAAGTGAGGAGAAACAGGTGCATCAGTGAACAGGCTTTAGTTTCAATATTAATCTGAATTAATGAATAGCTGAAATCTAGTACACCTTTTTCAAAAATAATCCCCACTCTGACTTTAAATCTTTTCTTTAAACTGTACCATTAACATCACTTGACAAGTGTAAAGAATTTAAAATGCTGAAGCAAAATTAAATAAAAATCATCCTTTGATTGCAGATTTCAACTTTATTCTTATTCAAACTTCTAATGTTACCGGGTTAAAATTTAAAATCATAGGCAAATGCTTTGTCATCTGACTCACAAGTACAGATTTTTAATAATCCCAGATAGATGATTGTCTAAAAGTTCATGGCCTTGTTTACTGTTCTAATTTTTTGGAACCTCATCAATCACACTTTAAACTTTAATAGATCAAACTTTCCTATTTTGCTGTGAATATCATAAAATATAACATAATTGCAAATGCTTGCTTTCATGAAAGAGACCAGCTTGTCCGCTAAAGTTTTTTTAAATTAACTCTTGAGTACAAAGTTTTCAATTTTGTTGTTCAATTTTGGCTGCAATTACCTTGTAGCTGTCAACTTGGTAGAATCCAAATTTGGGGTTCTATCATGTTTCTACCAGAAAGCTCACTTTAAAGGCAAAGAGGCAGAATGAAAGAGCCTCCCTTTTTTATTTTAATGTTAAGTCAAACTGTTTCCTGCTCATCATAAAAGCCCCCATGCAGCTTCATCAGTCAGATGATGAGCTGGAAAATTCCATGTCCTAAAACTTTGCACCACGTTTGAGTAAGTCAACTCCATCAGGTGTGTTTTCGTTCTACAAGATGTGTCTGCTTGAGCCATTAAAGGGGCTAAAAGGAAGATGGAGGAAGGTCAGTTAGATTTTAAAAAAAAAGAATCTGTAGGTTTTCATCTGAATTCAGATTGTGCACATGCTTCTTAATATTTTCAAACTACCGTGTCTTCTACCATAAACATTAAAGCTAAAAACCATCAAGGATTTGGACTTTTTCAAGGGGAAGTTCGAACAAACAGGGAGATGAGATAAAAAGCTCCCACTTTAAAAAAAAACTTAAAAAAAAAAACGTGTCAGCTAAAATTGGCAAGAAACACACTGTGCACTTGAAGGGTGAACTCTGTCTGTTCAGTATGTGAAGTCATGATAAGGCACATTTTATGCATTACAAGGAAACAAAACATAAAAGCAGAAAAACGTCAAAAGTCAGTGTTAGTGGATCCGAGACATGTATTAAAAGTTTAAAAACAACACATGAATGGTCTATAAAGCACCATCGCCTTTATATTTATATATGCAAACTTGAAAACAATGCGATTATGTGGCAACTTCACCTGCCTTACAATATTCAAAATGCTACATATCTGAAGGTGAAACCTGTAAAATTGATATTTATCTTTTTTGAATCCAAACTTTTTCTTCTTTTTTTTTTCTTTTCTTTTCTTTTTTAAGCGAGAACAACAACAACAGTACTGGCCAGCCAACAGATTCAGTAGATAATTTACGCCAAGGAGAGATTAAAAAAAAGTTAAAAAGCCACCATAACAGAAACACAAGTCATCTTCTCTGATCTAACAGCATCTACAGAGGAGGAGAGGGGAGGGCAGGACAAAGTACCAGGACACAAAAACTTACAATACTATTTTCAACATTAGAGCTCTTTTTTAAATACATCATATGTTTGTGTACAAAACTCTGTAGCTCATACTGAAAGTGGTCACTTCTTAAAGAGAAATTTAGCTCTGGAAAAACTTGAGTTAAAGGAATTTTCTAAAATTAGTTAAAGGAATTTAGAGATAATCTGGGTTCAAATCTATTCCTCCTTGCCAAATTGTTAAAAGCTATAGTGAGAATCTGCCCTCTGGTATTGGCAGCCACTGTTGATGTTTCCAAAATCTGGCCATGTTCTGTGACTTTTTTAAAGAAAACACCTACCTAAACTCCATTTTCAGGAGACTTCACCGTCTAAGAGTTTAATCTACGTCTAAGAGTTTAACATAAATGAATTACGAACTGTACTGCTGTTCTCTTGATCCTAGTGAGTGGTGACTGCAGGGGAAGGAGTTACATGCACCGTCTGCCCTAAAAAGGAGCAAATGAAGCTGCTCAGGTAGCTCTTTTTTTATTGGTTCTGCACAGCTTGGAACAATGTAACACACAGAAATTGCTAGGAAATTGTCAAATTTGCAAAAGCAGTTTCATAATGATTTTTTTTTTACTTTTTTTTTTAAATTATTTTTACACCAAAGATGAAGATAAGCCACCTAAAAGATGAAACTATTTGACTTCACTGACTTAAAACAAAGCAGTTCTAAAAAATAAAACTGTATAGAGGCAGTTCTGCAGAGGTAAAACGGGTTTGCATCCATGCATGCAGGTTCCCCATCACCTCTCCCTTGTGTGCACGACTCCTATTGAGACTCTTCTGTTTGAATGCAAAGCGTGTGTGCAAAAGGAACTCTACCTGTGTGCAGGTCACATTGTTTTGTAAAAGCTTTAGTTTGGTGAAAGGATGCTAGCTTAACATAAAAAATGAAATAAGTAAATACCCTGTAATCACAACAACGACATAATCTAATTGAACACAACTTTAGACAAACATATAAAAAAGAAAAGATTTTCAAAAAAGTCAAAAGAAAGCCCCTCCAAAACGACTATTCAGATACTTAACGAACATATATTGCAGATTAACCTTTACAATCATGTCTGTGAGACAGACTTGCAATGTAAAGAATCTGATTGGCTGAAAATCTCAGTGTACATTAGAAATAGTTTTGTTCAAGTGTCCTAATTTGATTAAAACAGGAAAACTTAAGGGTGGCGGGGTGATTTAGAACCTAAAAAGTCAGTTCAGTAACTGAAGCACAGCTGTTCACAACGAGTAAAATTGTGAATTTTATGTGTAAATGTTGAAGAAATAATCCAACTGTCACTGTCACATATTAGTACTGAAAAGAGCAGACTGAGATGCTTTGATGAAGATGAGACCGATTCTAAGAAACTGGCGGTGTGTGTGTGGAAGAAGCTCGAGCTGAAGGCTGGGTATCATCGCACTGATTTGCCTCACTTCCAGATTTTCAAAATAAAACCAAATTTGAGACAGTTTAAAGAAGAAGACAAGAATTTCCTATGAACAATTAAACAATAGTGAAGTAATAAGTAATAAATCCTCTACATTATAATATATGGGTTAACGATATAAATGTAACATGTTTGTGCTCCAATGAAGCTGCAGTGTTGTGTGAAATAAGAAATCATAGGTACAATTCAATTATTATGGCTTCCGTTTCTAGCATCTAATGATCCAAATTAAACTACATTAGTCACAGAAAGAAAAAAAAGAAGTGAAATTTTAACTAGCGTCAAAGTAGTTCAAGTAATTATTTCTATTGGCCCACTCGTCACATTTAGCCACTCTTTAAAGTGCTCCAGTCCTCCATATTGCACCATTTTTTGTCCTCTTTGGGAATTGGATAATTTTTTTTTTATCTCAAGGGTTTTTCTACAGATGGCTTCCTTTCAGAGGCAATTCATGATACCCAGCTCTGGCTTGAGACTCTGCCTGAACCTAAGGAACAAGGCTGCGTTCACTAGATGCTGGTAAAATATATATGACATTAAATAACACAGTATTTCTGTTAATATGGAGACAGTGTCGTTTTTTTTTCTTTTCTGAACTGAATGCTTCGGCCGGTTGACAAAAGGAACTGCATAGACTGTTCAGCCTCAGCAGGAATAAACTGGAGGTTGAGGTGCAGCGGGTGCAGAGATTTAGGCAGATCGCCTATCTCCCCACCACAAGCACCGTGTTAATCTCAGCATCTATTCCAGAACAAATATTCACTAAATCCCAAACATCTGAGTGTCAGGACTCTTCAACGTGTGACCCAGGTGACTGTAGTGTTATGTAATCTGTCACATATCCAGCACTGACCTTTATTTTCTCACCTAGTGACCCATGTATTCTGCATATGGTGTGTACGGCTTATCGCATGTGACAGCTCCTCTACTCTGGTCAACCTGCATCTGGATAAACATGTTCTGAGATATAATCGTATAAGTAGCTTGAACCCTGATTGTAAAACAGGTTGAGAACGTTTATCAAAGCAACTACGAAAGGGACGGGAAACGGGGGCTACGTAAGGCAGGATCTGGTCATGAATACCACGGTCTACAGGTAGCTAGGCATACAGGGCTCTCGAGAGGCCCAAAGGTACGAAGGTAAAGAACGATTTCTGTCACAGGCTGCGTGTCGAGACTCAAGGCTGAGAGCAAGTCCGGGTCTATATCAGGGCTAGGAGCAGGGGCTTTAGGTGGCCTGGTCCAGGGCGCGCAGGAGGTCACAGCCCTGGAGGAGGTGCAGGTTCCCCTGCAGCGGGACGTTGACCTCGCAGTCGTAACGAGTCAACTCCGGCAGGAAGGAGGGCTCGAATGAAGGTCCAAGCAAACGGCTTGCTATGCCTGAAAAAAAAATGACAGAAACTGTCAATGTATAAAACACAAGTGCTTAAAATTCTTTAAAAAAATCTTATTTTTGAAAACTGAACCTTGAAAAAGCTGTGAGATTAATAGAAGTTTGTTTCTAATTTCTTGGTCGAATGAGGAATTTGAGCTTACCCTCTGACTTGCTTGAAGACTGCATGTTGTACTCCGAGTAACTGCAGCTCTTTTGGGCAAACGTTTTTCTGTTTGCTTCGTTTCTCCCGCTCCCTGTGTACTGAGACTTCCTGTGTTTTTCCAAGGAGCATATAAACTGAGACAGGCTGCCTGGCATTACCGTCCCCATCGCAGACTCTGTAAAAGGACAACATGATGTAACAGGAAGCAAAGCTGGCAACCGACGGCAGTCAAATGAACAAAAGTCCACAATACCTGTCAGTGATCCTGCACTGAGGGAACGATCCATGCGGCTGTCATCCCTCATCTTCTTCCATATAACTTCTGCTGGCTTCATTTCACCCTGAAACAGTTTTTAGAGTAAATACACTTGTCCTTTATTTTCTTCACTATGGAATGCACTTAAAAGATGTAATTTTTCTTCAAAAAACAACAATACGCTTTATAACCTGGAGAGCCGTATATATGAATGAATTTCGGTTGTGTTTACTGATGTTGAAGCAATTTTGAGAGCTACACAGTGCTCTGTCAAAGTGTTTGGTGTTAATAAAGTCTAAATGATTGACAGATTATCTTTGACTCTTTTGTCTGACTTAATGCCCCTTTTAGTTTGGTTTGCCTCAAAATAGACCCTTTCATTGGAGGTGCGCCTTATAATCCGGTCAGAAAGTAATGTAATTGCAAAAAACGTTATCAAATAAAAAAATTTAATGTAGTTTACATAAATATAACATTTGCAAAAAGTCACTTGTTTAAAAGGAAGTCATTTTAACTAATAAAGATGAGTTTTGGTAAAAAACTCAACAGATGGTAGGACCAACAAAATCAGTCTTCTGGTGCTTTTCTTCTTTCTCAAAGGCGTTCAAAAAACTACAAAAATGACAGCAAGGTGTGTCATCAGAGCACAAATGTCAGAAAACAAAGTTTTTTTAATCATAACAGGAAAAACTCACCACAGTCATCTGGTTGAAGGACCGCTTGATACTGCTGCCCACGCCTGCTTTAGAACTCATGTCTTTGTATGCTTGCACAAAATTTTCCGTTGACCTGAGCAAAAAAAAAAAAAGAAAATAGTAGAAAGACTATAAAAATGGGAATATACACAATAGCGCAAATATAATTGTTCTTTCTATTTGTATTCTTTGTGAGAAGCTTTGCAAAGGGTCCGATAACGCCTAAACATTCCTTAGCGTGGATAAAACTTTCAACATTTCTGAGAACTGCAAAGTTCTCAGAAAAGCCTTCATTGTTTTTTTTTTCTGTTTTCTTCCAAGGAGAAAGGCTCCCACCTAATCTTTAAAAACAGAATCATCAAATTACTTGCTAAATTGTGTTTTCCAAAGGTTTATGAAAGTTATTTTAGACCTCTACTGGATTTTCCCAGCTCATTTTCTCCGTCTTGCACCTGCTTAACCTGAATCCATGGATCACTCAAGTAAAGGGAAAAAACCAATACATCAAACCATAAGGATGTGTTTGCACACATTCATTTGGGCTGGTTTCTTTTCAACGCTTTGGGTAGTTTTTTTCTGAATTTGAACGGACATGTTTTACAAAACGGTGAGATGAACTAATTTATTTAACTCAAACTCTTTTTTGCCAACATGTTTGGAGTAGTCTCATCCCAGCTCCTTGTTGAAAGTTATTTCCCAAAAAAAGTTGAAAAAAAAAAAAATATATATATATATATATATATATATATATATATATATATATATATATATATATATATATATATATATATACTCTATATATATATATATTGATTTAGAGAGCTCTGAGTACTGAAATTCTAACTTCTAAGAAGAAAAATGTAGCATGTAATAAAAGATAAAACTAAAAGTTTCTGCTTTGACTTTATATTGTCATAGTTACATTACCTCGGTTTCTGCATGAGATACGATGTATTTTGCTGGCAGGACGGCCGTTCTTCTGGTAAATCCTCCATCAGACAGGCCTTAGGAGTCCTTGTCGATTGCTGGTAAGTTATTATTGGATCAGGAGGACACTGCATGGAAGACAGTGGGCCGCTGGCTGGGGCCTGGTACGGTGGAGTCCCCATGCGGCCCATCATGTATGACCTCTCCGTGGCTTCCACAGTACCCTGACCAGAGCTTCTCCTCTCCCTGATGGCCCAGGATGGTTGTGGCTCAGGCCGATAGCAGCCTTGCGGCTGAGGGGAGAGGTCAGCGGCTGGAAGAGGCTTGCAATGTCACTGAAGCTCTGCTGGACGTTCTGTTTTATATTTGTTGCCCATGGATCCTGCTCCTCCGGAGTTGTCCAGAGGTTCAGGCTCAGGAATGATTGGATTCAGCTGGAAGTCCTCTCCGTCCATCGGGATTTAAGGAGCCAAGGTCTCCAGATCCAAATCACACAAATCTCTCTGAAAAATAAAAAGATAAATTTATCTTTTATGCCCTTCACTGTTTGGTCGCACTGATGAGTAAATCTCCCAAAAAAGCATTCAGTCAAGTTATCAGTAAAAAGAAAGATGTAGATAGAAACCTGGAAAAAATTAATTAAAAAATGTCATTTTAAATGTAATTTGTGGAGTTAGACTTAATTTTTTTTTTGTTTAAACTTAAATGTAGTTATAATAATAAAGGGGATTTAGGTTTGATTTGAACATGAACACTGAACGTGATGACCTTCATAGTCAGCTGCCTGGAACTATTAAACCATAGCACGACTACAAAGAGATAGTCGATATCAAAAGTCGCCATTTCCTCTGTCAAATTGTAATTAAGAAATATCAGATGACAAAAAGAGTTATGGTCAAAATGATCCCTTCACAAAATGAAAGAAACAAGTCAGGAGAACAGTTTAAGGAATTAAAACACGCCCATGCCAAGATGCCAAGGAGCTTCCAGGATTTCTCGTAGGGGTGCTAAACACAAAAGTTGTAAACATCTGAATGAACCTGATGAACTTTGCAGTAAAGATTGCTGGGGTGATGGAGTTCAAATGAGCACTTTAGCCTTAAAAAGCACTGGCTGTAATATTTGGATTAAGAATGAGCTTGGATTGGGAGTTTAGTCTGTTGTAGTTGGGGTTTGGGATGCAGCTTGTGGCGCAAAATGATTCCTTAACATGACACTAATTGGAAAAGCTTAATCCAAAAAGCTGCAGACGCAAGAAGAATGATCTGCAAAATGATGATTCTAAGCAAAGTGTGCAGGAATCTTGATAATTCCAATACTTTGCATGGATTTAGTCTTGATAAAATAGATTCTGAATTATTCTAAAACAAGCTATGTTTCTTTTTTTTATATATTATTATTTTTGTGCAAAGTTGTATTCTCTAAATGATTTGATAGTGGAAGGTTTATTATGAAGAGCTAATGAATGAACAGCTCTAATCCCAGAGCCTCACACACCTCTGTGTTTGCTGAATTGTTTCCCTCGATTGTCCAGAGCAAAAGCTTCTCGGTCAGCTCCAACTTCAGGTCGCTGTCCACTGAGCTGTAGTAATCACCGGGGCTGCTGGGCTGCAGGCGAACATTGACAAATGAATTGAACAGATTGAGGCAGAAGTCGAGCAGGAGGAGATGAGAAGGGAAAGAGAGAATAAATGAAAAGAGCAAAAGATGAGTTTAGACAAAGGCGCCATTCACCACTAACAGGCCGTTTCATCCAAAGCATCCACCCGATATTCTCACACTATGCCCACTTTTGCTGACCTCACTGAATGCGGGGAGAATAATTCTGGACGAAACGCAATCAACCAGTGGCTGACTCACTTGACTAATTAATCCTTTCAACTACACAATCAGGGTCGCAGTCCTCACCGTGGAGCAGCTGCTCAGGCTCGGAGTGGCACTGCCGGGGCTTATTCTGCTGCACGGTGAATGCGCCCGGCCATGGTAGCCAACTCCCCTGGAACTGCATTGGACCCAGGTTTGTGGCTCCTCACTTGCACTGGATAAGTTAAAGGCGTGGCTGAAGCAAGATGCCGGTGTGAATGATGATGGATATTGAGCTCCTCAAGCTCAGATCAAACTCTGAGAGTCAGAAGAAAGAACTTTTGGTCTCTTCAAAAAATATATTTAGGAATGTAACACAGGACAGTGTTGCCACTATAAGTTTTCAAAAAGTACAAGGCTTACCAAAATCAAGAGAAATGATGGTGTCTCCAGGTGTTGGAGCCAGCTGTGCAAGGTCTCTGGTTCACTCCTTTAGGGTGCATTGGAGCAAGTCTCCTGGCTCCCCATTCATGCCTGCTCCTCCAGCGCTGAAGAAGCTGTTCATGTGTTGCGGCTTGAACAGAGACTCTGTCTGCTCCAAAGAGAATATCACAGCCCTGTCCTCAATGTCACTGCGGGGAGACAAGACAGGCGAATTAGAACATAGTTTGTGATGTTACCATGTAGAGAGTTTGGTTAAAACCTTTGGAAGACCTGAGCTCACTGCAGTGACAGGTCTCACCTGAGAATCAGTTGATGCAAACAGTGCATTGTGGCTAGGAAGTTCCCGGCTGTTATAAATGACGGTTCCCTGGGTTTCCACCCACACATAGCCGCCTTTCTTAGCCAGCATGCGATACTGACCGCTGACTGCCTGACCCTTGCTACACACTGTGGACACAATGAAAACACACAATGTGTTAAATTAAGAGACACCAAGTGCTTACTGCTGATACTCAAGTTTGCCGTTAGATAGTGTTGGCTATGTTTACAATTAGTCCCATTTCATAACCTTTAAAAAAGATGGAAGGAGTGGCTACAATAGGTTTGGATTTATTTAGCTAAAAAAATCAAAAGCCTAGTTATTGTAATTTTAAAAAGAAAGTAAATAAAGTATTATTTTTTGTTGGCAAATAAAATCCATTAAAGATTGTTTTTGCCAAGAGTCTAACAAACAAATGAAAACTAATGCTTAAGCGTGTGACATGTAGGTGTAATGCATTTCAAAGAAAATCTGTAACAGTTTTAGGGGAATAAATCATGAAGAAATATTGAAGATCTGCTAACTATGATGGACTATGACTCTTTCTGTCTTCTTCTGTTCTGTGACCTTAACCAGTCATGGCTTTTGTTCTTTCTGCCTGGTTTGCTGGAACTTTTTTCCAGGTTGTAAATGGATTGAGTCATTTCACTCAATTGCTCAGTCTAATTGCTCAGTCTCAGCAATATGGGCTGTTAATGCACAAAATGCAGTATTTCAACTTCAAAGTGGTACCTACAGAATACTATTATATGTGTATAATATATACACTTTGAAATCTTGTGTTTTCTTCTGGCAAATGTGCTTTTCTGAAAGAGGGGTTCCAAATGTAAATTCCTGTTAAATTTGGTGTTTGTACCACAAAATGCAAAATTATTTTAATAACCATTTCCACTAATATCATCTATACTCAAAGTTTAAACTCAATTGCTATTTCTGACAATGTTATGTTCCTACTAATAAAATGTAACATTTTTCAAATGAGATCAAATAAAAATTGTTTTCCATCAGGGATTTCCAATCAGTCAAACAGTGTTAAATTAAAAGAAAAAGCTGGATCTTTGACTTTGCAAAGAAGGAGAAGGACATCTCTTGGCTCAGTCCAGAAGTTCAAGAACTGGCATTAGGAAAAAAAGCAGGATGATCAAGAATCGTATTAAACTGACATTGAGAATGTGTGATAGCCGTGTGTGTGACTGCGTAGTAGTTTTGGAGAAAAGGCTGTGGCAGCTTTCCACTCAGCAGCTACATCCTTTAGCATGTTCTGATCGGCAGGCTGGTCACGTTGGCCGTGAGAGAGCAGGTCGTGGGTTTGTTTGTGTGAGATGGAGATAGGCGTCCCTTTATCTAAAGTCTTTGGACGCCAGATGATTTCAATTAAGATAAAATAAAATATAAATATGAAGCTTTTTTTCGGTTTCAAACCAAATCAAAAGGCAGCCAGCAGAGCAAACCATGGCTTAAAAAAGTTCTGTTTAGGAGCGCAGGATCTTTAGAATGTACGTCTGAATAGTGCAATCATTGTAAATACAGTTTTTATAGGAGGGTCTTGGTTGCTAAAGCAGATCCTAAAATTGAATAAACAGATAAACTATATTTGACTCCAGAGTGTTCTTTTTCTGCTGCACAAACACACAAACACATTATTATTTGATACATAGAGAGAGCTTTGAGTTCCTAACACTACAGCTCAAAGCCTCTAATGATCCTGTACTGTCAGAGCGGAGAATAGCCATGACACCCGCAGCCTCGTCTGCACACAGACACTCACAAACAGTGTCATTAGATTGTAATGGAGGCCACCTGGTCCCCGTGTCCACTGTGTTTGTGGCGCCAGATGTGTGCAAACCTCATCAGACCATCGGTGGCTTCCCTTAATTTGATCAAACACTTCGTAATACCCTGATCCTGCTCTGGACACAAACGCATGAAAACAGGCGATGCATGTGACTGGCATTTAACTTTACACTATTATATATATTAAAAAACAGGTAATGAAAACCAAATGATAGAGATCTTTATACTTTTGGTAACAACATTAGACTTGAACACGGTCAGGCTTTAGAGACTGAATCCGATTATCTTTTGATCTATTGTAAAAGTGTTCCCAGTGGCCTTTTATTGGCTTGTGATCATTAGCCAAAATCACAAGACTGTGCGTTTCTATGACATAGTTTCTGCAGAGCAGCAGTAGTTCATAAGAAATTCACCTCTGAGTCGTGTGTGGGGGACCTTAGCACTAAGCAACCCACCTTCCCCTCAGTAGTCCCTCACACCCCAAACCAACATCACCAGTGCAACAAAAATAGTGAGCAATATTGGAAAGACAAGGAAAACAAAAATGCAAATTGATCTAATCTTTTGTCTGTTCCTGATTCATAACAATTTGAATAAACAAATGCAAATTTAAGATCAAATTTCTTTATATATAAGTTCTATCTTCAGAAAAAGGCCACCAAAACATGTTAAAAATGCCAGAAAGACTATTTTCTATGGGAGTGGGTCTTTAATATCGAGATTCCAATACTATTAAAGCATTTTGATTATCATTAAGGCTATAATTACACTGTGACATTATTACCTTTCTAAAGCCTATCTCACTCAGCAAGCATTAATAATATACATATCTTTAATAATTCAATTTTTGGGTTAATCTCTTTATTGTCTAATAAAATATTTCTTTTGAATTTAGTCAGTATTAAACACTTGTTTCAACTAAAAGCCTTGTTTTTGTATATTGAAAAAATTACATTATTGAAAGGGCTGATTTTGTGTTGTCATCTGACAGTAGCACAGGACTCACAGTTGTAGTGGCTCTTGTTCAGCTGTCAGAGTCCAGGGCGATATTAAAGTCATACACCGAACGACCCAGCAGGTCCTCAGGAGCGTAACCAATCAACTCGGTCACCCTATGACACACAAACACAGGTTAGCAGTCAGTCCATTTTTAATTCCCTGCATGTGTGCAGCACTCACAACCCAAATCCTGCATTTCTAAATCATGTGTGATGCCTTTTGAAGTGCACACAGAAAGGTGGACAGTGGTCCAAGAACAAGAATTGCTCACATTCTCTGCTAACTCCCAGTTCCTCTGGGAATGGCTAATCTCTTTCAGCCTCTCTGATCACAAGTTCCACCAGTTAATCAAGACTTTGTTGCTTCCTCTGTGTTGACACATTTAAAAACCTCTTTTCTTTAGTTTCCCTCCAGACTCTCTTCAATGGCACAGTTTAAAAGGCAAATTGCAGATTTAAAAGTAATGTTATTACCAGAGCAGTTCAGGTACATCATTAGGTTTACCCAGTTTATATAATAATTACATATATATATATGTATATATATATATATATATATATATATATATATATATATATATATAGTCAAGTCATCAAAACAGCTTCAAGCCTTAAAATAGTAATGGTCAGGGGTCAGCAACCTGTCCCTTTCAAAGAGCCCTTTGGATCAGTTTCCCTCTGAGATGAAAGCACAGGGAGCCGCAACACTAGGTGTGTTCGGAAAAAAGTATTTTGCCGATATATCGCGATAGTTCATTTGGCAATACTTGTATTGATTCAAAAAGCTGTCAGGATATTTATTTAATTATCTATTTCACTTATTTATGAGCATGATGTTTCCTTTGATCTTCTGGTTTCCACAACCTTGAATAGACTTTTCCATCTGTCAAACACCCAGAGTTAAGATGAATGAGATGATGGAAACAAATTCATTTTGATACAGACCTGTTTCTTCTATTTTCTTCTTCCCAATAAATTATATTAATTTTATGGATGACAACTATTTTTTATTAGGAAGCAGCTGTTACTTTGATGCAGATCTGGATTCATAAGTGGTGAGTCTAAGCCCCGCCTGCCTACCAGTTTGTTGCTTTCTGTTGCATGCAACCCCCCCCTCCAGCGTATTCTACACAGACAGCGCAACATACAGTCATCGCAGCAGCAAGGTGACAGGACAGTAGCGGCGCCCTGATGCAAATTTAATTCATTTTACGCAGAAATGGGTGGTTTTCGTCCAGGGGGAAAAAAATTATTGTGTCCCTG
This sequence comes from Oryzias sinensis, assembly GCA_037389245.1. Lineage (NCBI taxonomy): Eukaryota > Metazoa > Chordata > Actinopteri > Beloniformes > Adrianichthyidae > Oryzias > Oryzias sinensis. The sequence goes on from CM074500.1 coordinate 15,966,203, forward strand.
TCCTCTACGACATCGCCACTGACTGTCTTTCCAGAGAAAATTTCCATCCCATAACAGACTCTGGTCGACATTCACAGATGCAGACACGCCCCCTCCGCACCTTCACGCTGCTCTCTTCCTCCTGCCTGCTCGCTCTACCTGACGGTGTTAAAAGCACCACGACAATCTTAGAACATGATAGTTATTTTACAAAAACACAGAGAGCCGCGGCACAGGGAGGAAAGGGCCGGGGGTTGCCGACCCCTGCCTTAGTTACACTGTAACTCTGATGTTGAGGGTTATGTTATGTGTTTTTTCAAACTCTTACATATAGGGCCTGATTGTGGGCTCATATTCGGAATAAATCATTGTTTTTTTTAAGATTTATAATCAACGACATGTGTTGTAGGTTATGTGTGTAGTCACTACAAGACGAGTGAAACAACACATGGTCTTGATCTCCTAAAGCAGCTCAGCAAAGGTTTCTTAAGGTAAAATTTCAACCACTAAGAAAGATTGTTTGAGATCTTTAGAGCCTTAATTTTGAGTTTTACTTAAACAGACAAAAACTGTGAATGATTCATTATGAGCTTTGGTTTCTGGTAGATTGTACCATTGTGTCATCCAGACAACATTGCACAGGTGCAGGTGAAATTTCCAGAATTCTCCAAGGCTTGTTTAATGGCGGTAAGATAAATTCATAGTTTAAGGCGCTGCTAAATGAAGATGGAAAGTGTGCTGTTCTTTCTTGAATCTAAGTGAATGGTTTGCTCTTGCCTCGTCATGTTATGTAACTGCAACAGCTGCAAGCCTTGGAGAGCGAGGGAAGCAGGAACATGAATGAAAGAAATGAATGTCTGCAGTGAAGAGGAGGGATGAACCCACAACAGGGAGGCAGAGTAAAAGAAAACACAATCCTACTAGAAACCCTCTGACATTGGCTGCCTCGTTAATAAAATTCTTTGCACAGGAAATTCTGAACATCACTTTAAGGAGTTTTCTTAAGTTATAATCTAAAGAAAAAGGTCATTTTGAAGACTAACAGAAATTAAAGCTACGTTCACACCAGCCTCAGCAACCAAACTTCAAGCGGCTACTTTGGCTGAAAAGTCTATGTAAACACATAAATACACGTTTTGGGCTTCCGCGTCCAATATAGTAGCATTCATGGGTAGCTATGCACATAATTAAAAGTGTTATGGGCTGTACGATCAAAATGCGCGGCCACTGAACAAAGTTGTCCTTTGACCAATGAGGGACTATGATTTGGTAGCAATGTATGGTTGGTCTTTTTGAGTCACGGAAGTACCAAATGTTTGATCATGGAAGAGAAATGAATAATTGCAGTTTGTCCACAGCCGGAATTATTTGACACAAAGTCTTTTGTGTATCGAAATACAGCTGTGAAGAAAAAAGCCTAAAGCAAGATTCACGAGATTTGTACCTCTTCGACATTTTCACCAAAGCCTCTTCCAATTGTGGGTGGTGGACATGTGCTAGTATACAGTAGAAAAAGAAGAAGAGGAAGCCCCCCCTTCCTTATCCAGTTTGAACATCATTGGCTAAATGCACATTCAAGAACCTGCATTTAGTGTACTCTTGAAGGTGCTTCACATGCCCAGTGTGTCCGTAGCTGAAGACTCAAAAAACAAAAATGTATTTAACACATAACAATTAGGAGGTCAAATTTTAGTTTCTTTCTTTGAGATATTTCAAAACATTTCTTTTCCCAAGTACTGTTTGTTCTAAAAAGGTTCTACAGTGGTGCTCGGTTCATGTCGTCACTTCAGTATGATTCATCAAAAATCTCTGTGGACAGTTGGGACATGTCGTCACCTGCCAAAAACATTTTTCTCGCCGGTTTGCCTCCTCTTCTAAGCAAGTCATCTCTTTTCCGCTCCCTCTTTTTCTCTGTTTCCCTTTTGCGACCCCTTATGCTGCCAGACACGAGCAGAAAAGAAACTTTCTGTTCCTTCTCTAATGAGTCTAAGTCCCTGTTGGACCAAGAGGAGGACCCGCCTACAGTGAACTCATTTGCGTAATTAGTGGGAAGATTTGAGCGGCTGCTAAACTGTATGCAAATACCAAATTAAAAAAGGAAAAGGGATCCCTTGTTTGTTTGGCATTTTCACACAGACGTCGCATAAGAAACCTTTGTCCTGCATTAGCTGCTTGATAAGATTACAGGTTTGAGTGTGCAGAATGGTGTAACTATGATTTGTAAGATTGTGAGTTTATCATCTTTTGGTGCCAACCTAAAGAAAGTAAGTGTGTTAACCCTACACTAACTGTAAAGGCAAGATGGCCGAATTGGGAATGTTAAATTAAAAGCAATATTCACAAACGCAACATGACTGTGTAATTTGAGTGACAATAAATGATTGATAGCTTTAATGTTGTACTTTCACAGCTTCCTCTGCACTTTTTTTCCTGCAGGCAATAGGGCCTGGCATGCTCTGACAGTGTCATGACGACGCCTTATTAAAGTATTAAAGCTTCATTGTTGGCTCTCAGTTCATACCGGCATGCCAAGTCATCAGTCAACACTGCAATCGCTTCAAATCTGTCTTTGTGCGATTGTGTGGAACATACTTTACGGTTTGTGATTTGACCTGCGGCAGAGTACAACACAAAACTGTTCTTCTGCACTCTGCTGAACTCTTGATTGAGAAGAAACATATTTATAATAGATGATGATAGACATAATTTATCACTTTGAGTTGGATCAGCAGGGAAAGGTCTATACAAATAAAATTTGATTGGATTTATGATGCTTCTATTTTTGCGTTCCCGAAGTGTAAATAAGTAGATTGTGATCACTTAGGAAAATATCTTTTATTTAGGATATTTTCCCTAAAATGGCCATTTAAAATGTAAGAAAATGATCTTTTAATTCTCATGGATAAAAAGTATGATTAAGTAAGTGCCTTTTGATTATTTTAAATTGTATGAGTAAAACTACAATACTGTCAAAAAACAATCAAATCTACAAAATAATTGTGTTTTTTTTCCTAACCTATTGACTAAAAGAACTACTGACAAAGACATTTTGGATTTACAGTTTTTGGCAGCCTTAGTGTTAAAAATGATGTAATGAATCCACATTATTGACACCACAACTCATAACTCACAACTGATGTCATTGACTACAACTTTTGGAAAATTACCAGGAGCGATTGAGAAACATTTTAGAATATTTTAAACTCTAAGAAACCGATCAAAATATTCATGTTAAAGCTGGTAAAATGTGGCGACCAGGGCTGCGTTAAAACTAATAACATAGGTGTTTCAGATAATTCATAGTCTGGCGCAACCCCATACTGTTTGTGTGGACTTTGAGTTTTGCAACGTAGCACAACCTTTAATCAGGCCATAGTATTTTGAATAGTGTACTACTAAACTAAGGGCTTTCTTTTTCAGTTTTGTTAAAACTGTTAAATGAAGCAAGGAGTTGAATAAAATACAACCATGGGATCAAATGTAGTGAAAAGAAACACAATATGGCAGCATCTCCTCCAAATGGAGGTAATTTAAAATTCAACAATCCATTCAGACTATTAGATGGATGCGGGACACATTTAATTGACTGTGGGTTTTCTGCCTACTTGTCATCGCAGTAGGTGAACTTCATGTCCATGCTGTGTCTGCTCAGGAAGGTCCTGCTGTCCAGAGGTGTGTCGATGTTGGACGGGTGTGGGATTGGTTCGCACATCAAGACGGCACAGGTGAGTGGGGGCTCTTTGTAGCCACAGAGCACACGAGAAGGGCAGCCGTCATACATCTTCAGATGACCGGTGCAGTGGAGCACCTAGAGGGAGTCACAAGAGGAGACACAACTTACACAAGGAACACACACAGGATAAATGACGGGAAAAAAAGTTTCCTGTGCAGAAATTCATTTTAACCTAAACCTGTATCTTGCAATCTTTGGAAACATGCTAAATGGTTTTTGACTAAACGGTACACCTATCTTGAATTTCCTGTGCATTTCTTACTTATACCTTTCTAAATTCAGCCTCTGATAAGAAACCAACAGGAAGTGATATGAGAACAGGAAGTGGGGGAAAGTGTGGCCTTGCTGCAGTCACCTTCCAGCCGGCCGACTTGAGGTTGACGGTGCGTCCTCTGTTGGTTACCGTGCATTTCATCCGCATGAAGAAGTCCCGCTCTGTGCTCAGGTCTTTGCCTTTTTTACCAAAACCAATTCCTGAAAAACACACACAAACACTTCTTATACAACAATCAATATGCCAGTTTTCTTCACTGAAGTAATATGAAAGTTTTCATAAATAAGTAAAAGTTTTTAATAAGATTTTTTAGTCTGATGTTCTATTCATAGAAAGTCTCATGTATGCTATACATCCTAAATTTGAGAAAAACTAAAAATATTAAGGGTTTAACTTTTTTGTGTGTGTAGTGTTTTTTAAGGTTGAAATTTCGTAATCTTTTAACGATAAAGTCAATATTTTATTTAGAAATTTTTTTAACCTACAAATATTGAAAATGAAACTTTTTCTATTGAAACCAGAGAATGAAAAAAAACTGGAACAAAACTCCAGAGAAGTTCATGCAGCAGCTCTTCTGATGGGGTTGTCTATGCTATTGGGAAAATTAGAACAGATTCACGTTGAGGTCGGAGTTCACCTCTGTCCTGCAGCTACATTAGGGAAAGTCTCCACTCTACCTTTATATGGTAACTCTACATTAAAACAAAAAGCCATTTGAATTAAAAAATATAATAAAATCTAAAAAAATAAAATAAATAAAAGCCTGCTTACTAAAAAATGTGAGCTGTAGAGTGTTAAGCAGACGTTTTAAGCGACGTGATGGAACTAATAACTGACCCAGGTGAACCCCGCCTTTGCCCAACAGTATCTGGGTAACCTTCAATGATCCCGAACTGGAAAAAGCAGGTATAGAGAATGGATGGCAGGATGGATGCATTGTTCAACGGATGAGATAAACTATCATCCATGGTTTAAGTTATTACAAAAGAAAATTGACTATTGTCTATTTATAGAAAGAGGAATTTCAGGAATTTCATCGGTTTCTTTGTCTGAGAGTCTTTGTTTTCCTCATGTTAGCAGCTCTTATTCCAGTTCTTTCAGCTCTCCACCACAAACACACACACAAAGTTCTATCTCTCTTTCTGTTCCCCTCTGCAGGACTGTTGCCTCTGATCCTCTGTTCCCATGTTTGTTTAGGACATTTCCCCGTTATATATACAGAATTATAGAACATCCTTTTTTTTTTTTTTAAAGGAATTCTCGTTCTAAAAAGGTTTAGATCCTCCGAAGCTATGGTATTATTTAATTCTTGGAAAATGTGTGGGAAAAATAATTTCATAATAAAATGTTACATTTTTACCATTTCAAAAAAATCTCAATCTATATTTCCGTGATGAAGAAGACTGTGGGGGCTTCAATGTCCCAAACCAAGACTGTAATCAATCATGGGGTAAAGCTTTACTTTTCTATAACCCATCTACAAGCCAACATCTCTAAGAAATTGAAAACTGACGTCTAAAATCTTTCTTTTATTTAAACACATTCTTCTAGACAGTCTCCTCATTTTTCATCCTGAATTGGTTTGTAACTTTAAACCTCAGGAACGTTTGTTCTTACAGCAACAGTTTATCACTTTTTCCCTCTGAGCCCTCTGAAGTTTGATACTTTGATCATTTTAGATGAGATGGTGTGTGTGTGTGGGGGGGGGGGCAGGTTTTAGATTTAAAAAATCAAATAAATATCTTAAGAACTTTATTTTCAGTGAGTACATTGTTAATAACTCTAAACAAACATGGTAAAATATAGTTTTTAAACAAAGAAATATTTTGGGCAGCATCTACCCCACCTTCGCTGGGATAGGCTCCAGCATCTGTGTTACTATGCACAGGACTTATTTGGAAGAAAATTTCACTAGATGGATAGTGAATAAAAATTAATTCTAGACTGCCAAAGTAATGTCTTCTTTGTAGAGCTTAAACAAAAAGAGGTATTAAAGATCAAAGCATTAAATTGATTGTACAAAACCGAAAAGAAAAGGTTTGGAAGATCAATTATTGTAAAAATGTCCTCTTATTCGTTTGTTGATAACAATTTATGTCTGATAAAGTTGTTTTTGTATTTTTCCTAATCTGTTGCAAAATGACCATTGAGGAGGGCACGTTTGGACAGACGCTAACGGATGCAAGGATGAGTGCTGACCTGTTGTCTTCAGACTAAGATTTTCTTTGATCTCGTCGTGGTCACACGGGTGGGTGAAGTCAAAGATGCTGTGACCAGTGAGCTCCACCTGCAAAACATAGATCGTTTTAGGAAAATTGTATAAATTAGCACACAAATGACCTATGACTTGTGTTTCTGTATTTGGATTCCATGTATAGTGGTTCTTATTTTCTGGTAGCATCACTTGTTTTGAGACAAACAGAAGAAAAATTGAGTCATGAGGGACCAGGAAGGAAAAATAAAAGTGTCATCTACAGCAAACTGGAATACTTCAGCACAAAAAACAGCACTACCAGATTTACAGTAGGCTTCTTTTTTTCTGTTTCCTGTTTGTGAGGTTGATGCCAGAGTAAAAAAAACGAGAAAATGCTGATTGTGTTTGGAGTTCACCCTTGCCTCCGTGCACAGCACACATTGCTGGCCTCACCGGCATTTCACACAAACACACTAGGCTTGTGAGTCTGCCAGCATGTGTCAACAAATCGGTCCCATCTGCTTGAGTTGAGATCTTCTGTCAACCAGATTTTGCTAAAATTTAATTGAGGAACTTCAAATTGTTCTTTAAAAAAAGTTGTGTGCAAAAGCTTTATTGAGCTTGAGGTTGATAAAAAAAAAAGTTGTTCTTTTTTAAATAAAACACAACTATGTAGTCACATTTACAAATGTAATACATTATTTTTATTTTTAACGTACAAAAAGCTACATTTAGCATCATAAATAAGTTTTGATAGTTTGATAGGAACAAGTTTTGATAAAGTACAGACTATGAACCCATCGTTATCTATTTTATCTATAAAGCATCTGCAGTTTTTTAAATCTCCTGCACCATAAGAAAGGAATTTAATTCTCTGTCAGGTTTCCACCAGTCAGCACTAAATAGTTAGAAAAGAAGGAAGCCCTCTCCACTATCAGGAACATTTCTGTAAATGTTAGGCAGAGAAATACATTTATCTTTAGCTACTTGATGACATGAAGAAAGGTTTAGATGTGGTTGACATTATAGCTGTGTGACCCAGAGTTTAGACATAGATAAGGCCCATGTTCTGATTGGGCCAGAAAAATTCTGCTTGTCGATAAAATATTGCACTGAGGAATATTGTGAATTTAAAGACCCACTCTGATGAAAATGTAAGTTATGGATAAAATGAATTTGAATGAATGCATCCACCTGTAGATGACTAGACCCATGTGTGTCTTTGTTTTTCACATCCATGATGGCATCTGGCTCAAAACTGTACAACTGATTAGCTCCAATATTAATCCCTCCTGCTCATGTTAGGTTGAGGTTGTGATGGACTGAAAGCTAGCGGGAGAGCGTGTAAACAGGCGGATAATGGAAAATATGGGCAGGCTTACTCTGTAGCAACGTTCCAGCCACAACATAGAGGTGAATTTCAAATGAACTACTGCCACTCTGCAGAAACTATGTCCTAACACAGCAAAATCATAATTAAAAAAAACACATTGGCTTTAAAATAAGTCAAAAGATGATTGGAGTGGGACTTCAACAACAACAACAACAAAAAAAGTTGCTGCGTCATCCAGGTTTAGGTGTCAGATTGATTTCCCTCAAAAGAACAAAAAAAAAAATTAAAATAAAAGGTATTCAGGTTGTGTGATTGAAAAATAACAAATAATTGCCTGTTGCTGTGCAGGACACAAGATTAGAGGTGTTAGTAATGTACTATGGTTATGTTTTGACAATTTATGATTTTGTTTTGTTTTGATTTCGATTTGATTTTTATGCAGGTGACAAATGATCCCTTACTGCAGAATGTTAGATGAAGTTTATGTACTTTTATGCTGTTTCTCTGCAAAATCTTGAGCTGAAGTGGCTCAGAAGGCGGACTTTCTAACTGTTGTCCTTCATAGTAAATAGCATTTCTACAAAAGATGGATTTGAACTGAGCTTAGAACCAAAGGGAGACCTGTGTCCAGAAAAACATTAAAAAAGAACCATCATATTTCCTTCTTTATAGTCCCTTATCTGATAAAGCTTCAGTCCTTCTATAAATATTTACGAACACAATCTCACTTTCTGAAGCTTAATAATTCAAGCCAATTTGATTAATAGAACCTGGATGCTACTCAAACTCTTATTTCATTTTGGCATATTTTTCTGTATTTTGGCTTAGTTTTTGCTTCATAAATACACCAAGCCGAATATGTAATCTGTCGTTATTCATCTCAGGCTTTATTTATTTAATGTTATTGTCTGAGAAAATGCTTTTGTATTGTGCTTACATGTAAACGTTCATACTGATGGTTTTTAGTGTTTTTGGTATAGCTGTTTGAATCATAAACCGAAGTCAAAGTCACTGATTTAACGAAATGTAAAAAAAACAAAATAAGTATTTAGAATAAAAATACTTGTTGAAATCTAACAGTTTGAAAAAAGAGGTATGCACATTTAGAGTTTGAAAGTGAGTTTGAGTTTGGTTTTATTTCCAGCACGATAACAGTAAAGGTGACGCCACAGTTACTCTCCTAAAGTCTGTGCATGTGTCTGATGTTCTATTCCAGTGCTGTGTAAGAGGTTGTGCACCTGCGTGAGGCCCATGAATTTGTTGATGTTCTCAGACAAGAAGATCATGTCGCCATCTGTCGTTACCACGGTGATGAAGCCCTCCAGAGACTTTAGGTACAGGCTGTCCATGTGTGCGTCCTTGTCGCTGTCACTGCTGCCACTGCTGCCACCTGAATAGAGAGACAAGTTGCACTTTAAAATGAACTGCTGCATCAGATGCTTGGTATAAATGGATAGCACTATAAATCTGTGATGTCATGCATTCCTGCATCCAAAGCCACTCCTCATCCTCGACCGTAACAAGTTACGTCCAAAAATGCACAACCGGCCAAAGTGGTAGCTAACTTTTAGAGCAGAACTTTTTACTGTTATGCAACTAAGCTCAAATATAACCAGTGTAGCATACAAATATTTACACACAGGGACTCCAGTCGGTCTTTTTTTTTTTGGAGATAATTATTATAAAAGCTCTTGTACCAGGGAACTGACCTCAGCTCAGAAGGGAGTGTGTGTGTGGAAAGTGCTTTCACACTCAACAAAGCCCAGTAGTCAACGGGGGTGGAGGGTGGGAAGCATGCAGTTCCTCTGCTGTGCTTCCCTCAGATAAGAGAGAGCTGTTCTCAAGGCTCCCAGAGAGGCCTAGGGATCGAGTTTGAAACTTGGCCCAGGAGCGCTCACTCCCGCGGGAGTCCAGAGCTTTCTCACGGGCCCAAGAGATCAGGCGAGGACTCTAAGCTCCCAGTCCAGAGACTGGTGGCACCTTTGGCTTACATACTCAGCTGTGATTACCAGTCATTTGGACTGAGCTGAACTTTTCTTCTTTCTGGTGGGGCTAAGTTGCATAACTGCCCTCGTTTCAAAATAATGGGGTGCAGAACATCAAGTTTGAGAGGCAGCTGCAGAGCAGGTCATTTCCCCGTCTTCCTACGTGTTTGCTGCACTGCAATGGGCAGAAGGAGTGTCAGAGGGTGTTTGTCCCAGAATGTGGCTGGAAGCAGCATTCCTTTGTATTGGCAAAAGGAAATGGAGCCTGATCCTAACTCTCGCAAACAGAGACATTAAAGAAGAGACTTCAGGGTGTTCAAATTCCAACAAAACTGCAAGGAAACCCTGATAACATCGTCCACTCTGTGATCTAGGTTTTCCATGGTGCAGTTTTAATAAGAAAGAAACAACAAATGGAAAAAGAGATGAGAATGATTTAATGTGGAATTTTAAAAGGCCCACTCTGATGAAAATCGTGTTTTTGGTGTTTTTGACATTAAATTTTTTCTGATAATTTATGAAGTATGAATTAAAGTAAATTAAGTATTTCTTTACCCAAATCGTTGTGAATCAGGAGCAGATGAAAAAATGCTTAAACTGAACAGAGAGCTCTCAGCAACAGGGAGGGGAAGTGGGAGCGGGGTTGCTCTGCGCCAACAGTCCACAATTCAGGAAAATTATGAATGAACTCCTAGTGTTCTGCAGAAACTATGTCCGAGAAAACAACGTTTTTTTTTTTTTGGCTAAAAACTGCATAATCGTAATTTAAAGAACACTGGGAACACTTTTAAAGGACCTATATCATGCAAAATCCCCCTTTTTGATCTTAAGTATATTATAATGTTCATTCTTCACAAAAAGAACCCCCAAAGTGGTATTTTGATCCATTTTTCGTTTTGTAATTATAAGTCTAGTATTCACAATTCACTACTTGCTACAAAAGAAAACAACAACAACAGTTTAATTATTAATCCCGTGTATTATTGTTTATGTTGTTGTTCCACCCAATTTTAAATCACAAAAGATATTTAATTATAATTTTCATAAGGACTTGTTTTTTTGAAACTTTTAAATTTTTTATTGGTGTAGTCTAGATCCAGTTAAAACTGTAATAAAGTTTCTCTAGAAGGAAACAGAGATTCTGGTTTAATTTTATTTTATTTTTTAAGCTGTGCAGCATCAGAACTGAAATATTTATGATTTTGTTTCAAGGGGAAGCGACCCAAAAACCTCCAGGACCCTCCCCGCCTCCCCCATGATAACGTTACATAACCGAGGTGTTTCCATCAGATTGCACATGTGCTTCTATGTGCACGCTTGGCATTCGTGCACAGCAGCTCATTTGGCGCCGAGGCAGTCGTGTGTTATGGCTAGCAGGGATAATGCCATCACCCGTCGAACGTTGGGCAGAGCCCTCTGCTTCCTCTCCAATCTCTCCCTCCATCATGGAGCAATCAGACCAGCGTGATAAGGATATCTGCTGCTGCATCGCACGGATCTCCCTGTTCTTTCCTGCCCTCTGACCCACTTTTTTCCTACCCTCATTACTTCCTGCACTCCTCTTCCTCCTCTCTGTTCCCTCTCTCCTTCTCTTCTGCCATCCATGCTCCTCCTCCTCTTTCATGCCTCTCTACATACTTCATTACAGGACTGCTGAAGAGGCTGGCACAACCGAGCTCAATCAATATCATAACTTTCAGATGAATCTGGATGTTAAAACATATGCTGTTTTTAAAATGACAGTTGTGTTAATCATTTTGACCTTTTATGACCTATGTTAAAGTATTCTAGTATGGTTGTAACCAAAAATGTTCTAGTGGTCAGTGAATAAATAAAGGAATGATTGACAATGGCACAAAATAATAAATAATCACAGAAAGGCTTTTTAAGGAAATAATACTTGCAAAGCGGCACGCCGAAATTCAAACAGAACATAACAAAGCGATTGAGAGCAGAAAAACGACAAATGAAAAAGGCTGTAGCATGTGTTATGATTTATTATTTTTCATTATCACTTGACTATTATTAATACCAGGCTATCTGATTAATCGAAAGGCTTTTCCGAAACCATGAGAGAATGATATTTACAGGAAAACACGAGGTATGGAATGCCATATTGATTCATATTTAACAGGACACTGACAGCAGTGGTCAGTTTTACAGTCAGTTTCTTTGTTTCATTAAATCAAATCAAACTATTTTATTTAAAAAGTGTTTATCTAGAGAAGATGTGCTTATCAGAGCTGACTGAAACCAGAGAACTCTAAAACGGTTCATGTCTTACTTCATTGCATCCTATCTTGTTCTACTAAACTGTTTTTGGCTGATGACAGAAAAAGAAGGTATTTACTCTAGATGAGTCACAGCAAAGAGCACTGATGTTGTAGCAGTTTAAGTTTATTGCTCTCTGATCACAGGGGAGGAACAATAGGTCTGCTGCTCCACTTCCTCCCGTTTCTAATTTTATCCAAGACGAGGAGGGAGGAGAGGCCGTTCGTTCACCCACACCTTCCTACTGCACAGGACAATGCGCTGCACACACTCACAAAAATGTGAAAACGTGCCAAAGATGTTGCCTTGGAGGACCAGCAACAATCAGCACCCTTTCCTTTCCCCTCAGCTTTTCTGTGACCAATGTTCTCCACATTATGAATGTGTCCTTACATGTGTCGAGCAGCTTGCGTGTGCGCAGGAAGCTGATGGCCAGCCTCATGATGGAGGCTTTGTCCAGGTGGGAGCTAACGCTGTGTGGTAAAGGCAGTTGGTGGGCCAGCTCGTAGAAAACCTCCGTCTCTTTGCTGCGCCTGCAGCGTGCCGCATCTCGGGACTTTTCCTTCCGCCGCTCCGAGCTGCTTCTGAAACACAAATCATAGCAGATACAATTGATTTATTTAAATCTGAAAAATTGAAGCCCATTCAGTGTAATTTTTTTTCAAGGAGACTTTTATTCACAATACATGTTTTTTTTTGGCTTAAACTGCTGTCAATATTTAGTAATAAACAAATAAACTGTTTCCCTTCTGTCACTAATGAATTCCATGACACGTTCAAATCAGATCAGAAATTTAAAAAGTATCACTAAATAGAATTGCGTGAAAACATCATTTTGCAGTAAAAGTTACTTAAAAAGAGTTAATATCAAGTAAATTGTTGTACATTCCAATCAGTTTTTCTTTTTTGTAATCAGGTTTCAGAGATTTTTGTTGTTGTTGAAGATAATTCCAAACAAACAAAAGGCGTCGATCATTTCTCAAAGTTGTGACATGTCGATGTCAGAGCCTCTCGAGGTCAGCATGACAGCAGACTTTTATCCCTGCACTCCCACACCCATTCTTCCAGCCACTGATCGTCTTTAAAGTCTGCCAGTGGCTCTGATGTTTAGGGATCTCCCCAACTGCGATAAAGCAGGAAGTCTGTTCGATGCGAGGCCGGCTGCTTACGCATCGCATGCAATTGTTCCATGTCATTTGGACATGCGGTAAAAGACAAGGCAGATGCCAGAAATAGACTGAAAGATCCTTTCAGAAAAACAAAACGTCACTGATACCCGGTTTAAACTGCATAGCAATTGGCCATCGCATCATTTCTTGAACATTATTTCTGACGCAATACATTATGCATTGTGTCCCTACTACAACTGTTAACACTAAAGTTGACCAGTATTGCTTTGAATGAACTTCTGATAATGTGATTGTCTGCAGCGCTTTTATCTTTTTGTGATATACAAGGATCTTTGAAGTTCAGTTTTTTATATATAGAAAGCTTTTTCTTTTTCATATGCATTTTTTTGAAGATGCTTACATCTATATAAATACGTCTGTGGCTAATGATGGTGCAGACAAGATCAGGTGATTGGTACATTAGGTTTTTTTTATTAGATTTGCAAAGCTCGACATACCAAATAAATATACTTTAACAGCATAAATAAATAAATAAATAAATTGCCACCTGCCGCATATCTGTATCAAATACAGCTGATATTATCGTTGCATTAAAAAGTAAATATACAGTGAAAATGTTTTTCCCCCCCTTTTTTTTTGGAACTAAAATAATGTCTAATCCCGCATATATTTAGAATGAAGCGATGTCTTCAAAATCCTGGAACGTGGAAACAACAAATTTCTGGATCGAGTTTGCACAGCCATCAGTTTTTCTAAAAACTCAAAATGAATACAGATTTAACAGTGAGATTTGCAAGTTATTGTACTATGATGTCACCAGCTTGAGTGACATTTCGCAGCGATGGGTCCGATTCCCTTCCAATGTGGTGGTGATTACAAATTGCTATGAAATATAAACTGGGCTTTAGAAATCTAATGAACTGATGATCTGATGTAAAGTAACATGAACAGAAAATACTGCATCATTTCAATTCATTTGAATCAATTTGAAATCAATTCATTTTTATGCAGAATATAGATTTACAATGACGGCTGGTAAAATATGGTACAAACTTGAGAACTATTAATGTATTATAAATGATAAATCTGTGTTAAACACAGCAGTGACCATTGTAACGATTAAAAAAAACCTGCAGGATTGATTTAGAATGGGAGTAAAACATATGAATGCCAGATTTAAATCCTAATCAACAACCCACATTTGCTGCTTTGACAACAAGCTGCCTTACATGTCCTTTTTCTTTCATGTTGTCAATTGTAGAACACAGAAATGATCAAAGTGTACAAGATAAATGTGCAAAACAACCATCAGTCATTTATCAGCTTCGTGTTTATTCCTCCCTCTAGGTTTGATTTGAATTGAGAAACATCTGTGATGTCAAATCTGAACTTTGGAAACAGCAAGACGTGTTTGGAGTCCGGCCACATTGACGCACACTTAAAGCAGTTTTATTTTAATAGATGATGGTTGTTTTTTAGAAAAGCTTTCGAATGACCAGCTGCGTGAAGGTGTGGAGCCATGTGATTATTTTAATTTCCACAGCCTAACGCGGTTTTCTGAAAGTAGAATTGGTCAATGTTCTTTTCCGGCTCATTATTAGGCCTGGTTTTGATAAACTTGTAATGCTGCAAAACAACATGTGGGTTTAGGCTGTGCCTCCATCAGAACCAGCTGCAGTGTCTCCATTTTCTCATGTAACATGATGAAATACCAGCCATCCTGCAGGGTCCAAACCAAACCCTCTTTTTCAGAAGAAGAGCAAGAAGAGCTCCAGCTGTCTAAAGCTCCATGGCAACCAGTGATGTAGAGAAGTCAGTAGCAGCATTATGACCCCCAGGGTCACGCAGCCGAAACCACTCTGGCCAGTTAGGACAAACAACATGTGAGAAAGTCTGATCAGTAGAAAGAGATGTTTGGGGGCGGCGTTCTCCAGTGTCAGCTCCTGGGTTAATCTCATTAGAACACATTACTGCAAATAAAGAAGGATTTAAAAGCATGGGGCAGGGCCAACACAAAGAAAAACACACCAAATGACCAATCTAGCCTGATTATGGAGGGGTGGGAGGGTTGAGATAAACGTACTTGCTACAGATGTTTTCACCTGAAAGCCAATCCAATTCATGATAAGGAAAGTAAAGGTAAGATATTTTTGACTTGTGGAAAAAATCAAATGCAGGCAGCCTTTTTGTGTCCGAAATGTATATAAACCTGTCGAAATGGAAAGTTACGACGAAGTTTTAGCGCCACCACGAAAGGAAAAAATAATCTAATATAAAAGAAGAAAGGGCGTAAAAAAAAACATTGAAATTGTCCGAGAACAACCTTGTAAAATTAGGAGGAAATGTATTGTCATTTTACGAGGAAAAAAATGAAAACTAAAGCTGGTTGTGGAAGCCTCCATCCATATTACATACCGACTAAATCCATCAATTCAGCCATCTATGATGATGCCACAAGACTTTAGTTTATCGCAGCAGCCACTTGGATCTCTGCATCTACACTGCTAACGGCATAAACGTTGCGCATGCTAGAAATCCACAAATTCTTTTGAATGTATTTACACTTATATCAACTCAATAGTTATATCCTGTGAAATTATAACCTGTTATATTAAAAAATATGAATTTCTTCTCATTATTTTACGACTTTATTCTCTTAAATGTATTCATTTTCTTATTTTTACGGTGGTCCTAACACTTCTTTGTAGAGAGCTAATCTGGTTTCAGTAGAAATTAGATTTCAGTAGAGAAAGCGTTTATATTTAATAATCAAAAGGTTATTTTACATGCTCTAGTTGTCAGTAATTTTCTGATTATGAAGATTGTTTAAAAACAGCCTCTTTGTGAAGTGAATTTAGAAACCACAACAGCACGGCAGAACTTTCTGCTGCAGAAAAGGCAAACAAATATGTGCAGCCGCAGAGTGCATCTACTCTGTTTGATTTTTATCGATGTTCTAACCCACATACTGGATAAATGATGATGAAACCTGAGCTGGTTTTCTAACTGAAACAAGTCCATTCCCAAACTTACTTTATACAGTAGAATCCCTACAGGATGAATGGCCCTCGATAACTTTATTATAAAAACTACAGCAGCTCAGCTTTGATTGAGAAATTGCAAAAATGTGGGCAAATCCAGTGTACAAACAAACATTCAGATATGCTGGATCTAACAGGAAAAGGCAGAGCCCAGAGGCCTCATTACCTTATCTGACAGTGTCTCCCTGCTCGTCTAATGTTTAAACTCATTAACACGGCCACTCATTACCCAAACCTTCCTCACTGATTGAGCCCAGTTGAGCCCTGCCTGCCTGTTAGCGCTTAGTCAAATCGAAGATCTCATTTCAATAGGTTACAGGTTTGCGTTTGAGTGTGGGGTCCCACTCTTTGCTTGTCAAGGGTCCATCGCTGTTATACTTTGGAGCATCTAAAGATGTGAGACACTACAGCTGCAGCGCCTGCCTCAGCAGGTCACTGAGTCTTCTGATGAACCTACTGAACTTTCACACACACAAAAACACACGCTAGAGGTCAAAGGTGACCTCTGCTAAGTGCACTTACTCAGATTACCTAATTAAAAGAAAAAAAATTCTCTCTACTCGTCTTTTTCACTCCTTTCCGGGAATCCAATTTTCAACTACTTATTCGTCATTCTAAATACTAAATCTGCCATGTGGATTGGTTTGCCACGAAAAGAAGGATTGTGGGTTGGAGCAGATATTTGAGTTGATTTAAATCTATTTCTTTAGCGATCTGGTTGTATCAATGCATGAAGGTGTATTAGGGCCACCATAAAAATAAAAAATGAATAAATTTAGGAGAATAAAGTTGTAAAATTATGAGAAAAAAGTTGTAATATTGTTGTATCAATGGTTTTTTCTCTCCAATAGCATCAATGGATTTTTGACCAATCAGCTTTTAACCGACGGTTGATCAATAGGTTGAACAGAAGTCCTGAATTAGTGAAACGTTCTGGTTCCTGATTGGCACACCCAGCTCCATTCCTACAGATGAATTATTCCCATTTGTTCTACATTTGTCACAGATCTGTGGAGCCCAGCTGAAACATGAACATTTGTTAAACAACATGAGCTGATTTAGCTTAAAACCTGCAATCTTTCAAGCTGTAATTCCAGAATTAAAACTTTTATCATCTTGCCTTAAACATACACAAACGCTGCTTTCTTTTTGGAATCTTTAATAACTTCAGCAAATAATTATTTTATTTATTTATCTGCACACAAAACGGAAAACAAGTTTCATTAAAAACCCTAAAAAGTCTGGGAAATTGTTTTTGGCACCAGAAACATGTCTGTTATTGTTTTTGTGCAATTTCAAGAATCCTGGTTCATAACATGTCAGTGTGCCTGGAGGCTTTTGCTGTTGTGTATTTTTCTTTTTCTTTTTAGAAAAAAATGAAGGTGTTTTCCTTTTCTAAACAAGTGATTATTCACCTATTTACGAAAGGAGATGTTTTTTAAAAGTCACTTGAGTGTCCTTATGCGAACAACAATTTTTTAATTAAAATTCTATACTTCTACTCATATTTCTTTAATGCAACCTTGAGCTTTGGGGTCTTTTAGAGCACTTCAGCTGTGTCACATCAGAGTTATGTGACCAGTAAAGAGCCAGCCGGTCTTGTGACCATTAGAAAGGTCTTAGTCACAAACATTTGTCCCTCTGTCCTTGGCTGCAGCCCCCAGGCTACAAATTAAGACTAAGAGAAAGAAGCCATACCAAACAGGACTTGTAAACACGCCACAGGTTAAAGTCTCTCTATCCAAACATGCAATCATCTCACAAAAGCATTCACCTTTGAAGAGCTCTGAGCCTTCACTCGAAAAGCAAAAAAATAAATAAAAAGCAAACTCCATCAATCAAACCCAGAAGCCTCAGCGATGAGTCACTGCTTTGATTTCTACTGTTGCTGAACAACAATGTATGAGCAGAGATAAGATTCTTTGCTTCGCCTGACTTCTCTGGCACATCTGCTTCTCCACCCGTGAGAAAAGCAACCCAAGCCGGCTCAATGCTGCGGGCTGCCGGCTATTTTAGTCACCCTCACTCACGCAAACATTAGTGGGGATCCCTGAATGGATCTCTGCAGTCAAGCTGCCAAGTCAGTCCCTGTCGTGTTTGTGCTCACAACAGGTTTTGTTTGGCTTATGCCGCTCCCTATACAAGGCTGTTGGGATGCCAGATTTGAAAATAGGTGGATTATGAAATGAAAAGATCGGCAGGCGGGCAGGTGAAAAACACATACCTGACATTCTGAAACCTCAGTGAGACAAGTAAAGCTGTCCCACCAAACCACCGGCGGGTCACATGTCAGAGGAACACAACTGAATACACCAACCCACTTTGGCCAGACTCACACAGAGTATTAACTGTGGCTGAGGAGTGCTGAATCATGACAGGCACAAAAATACAAAAGGCAACAAGAGATGAACAGAAAAGACCAACATTTTATTTATTTTTAAATCAGTTTAAGAAAGATTTACACATGTACTAGCATGCATTGTTTTCATCTATAAGGGACTTGATATTTATGTACTAGATAAAATTATATTTTTGCCCTTTGGTCATAAGTCAAATCACTTTAAGCAGCCTTTACTCTCAAATTTAAACTTTGACTTTTAAAGAACCCTCAGTTTAGCTTTGCTTGTCTGATTTACTCTAACTAACTAACTAACTAACTAACTAACTAACTAACTAACTAACCTAATTACAACTTTGCTATCAAGTTTGCATTCAGTTAAGTATGTCTAAGCAGGTGAAAAACCTGTGAAACTTGCAGGTCTTTTAAACTGTTTTGGTTATGCGTAAGGCTGCTTTAGGTTTAGACTGCACCGGATCCTTTCAGGACACATTGGGCGTTTTCCTCACTGACCTCTGAAGTTGTTTTTTCTTTCCCATTCATGGGTGTATGGGTCATTGTTGCATCCATGAACTTTCTGCCTCTTTTGTCCTACAACAAATGTGTTTGTGTTTTTGTGTTTCTTTCCTGCCCTCTCTGACCCTAAGCAGTCACATCAGATGGAGGTCCGTACTGAGTCGGCTTTTGCCGTTTCTTCCTTGTTGTCCATTTCCAAGGAGTCATTTGGTTTTATATCCTCCTAGTTGCTAATATAGCCATCCTAATCAAACTTTTAACACATTTTTCACAATCAAATATAAATGACTACTCCTAGCTGAGGTGTTTACCAGTTTGAAACCGTCTGTTCCAGGTGTCACTACCAGGTGTCACTACCAGGTCTCCCATCATGCCACCCCAATCCGTTTAAGCTGTGTGCGATAGTACAGAACAGACAGAAAACTATTTTTTTTCCTACTCTGTCTCTGCACTTTGCCTCCTTCAGCCTTTTCTCCCTCTGATCACTTTTATCCCCCGTGTTTGTGATTACCTTGTCAATGTATGAAATATCACTGACACACGCCAGGAACATTCCACAAACCGCCTGACTCCAAGGAAAAAGACTTGTGCTTTCAAGAAAAAGCGTCTTACTTTCTGTCTTATCAAGAAAGATTTTCGTTGCAAAATAATCCTAGTTTGAGAAACATCTCAGTTTTTCCTGAGATTAAGAATTCTAGGTAAGACCAGTTTTCTGACCCAATTGGCAGAGTTTTTTTGGTTAATTAAAGAAAATCTGCCAGTGGGGAAAGAATTTTTGACACATTTTGAAGGGGCCTGTTTTTGCAGTGAACAAGACAAGACAACCCAGTGAAGGAAGAGCGGCCGCCTCCACTGCTGGTTGTCTTCCGACGGCGAATGCAGCCGTCCTCTGCAGCGCTCGCCACACCACCTTGTCTGACTGCTGATATGAGCGGATACGAGCGCTCTGCAGCTTTCTAACCGTTCCCCAGGTGTTAATGAAGAACCCTCATGTATTTGATTCCACGTAAAACCACAAAGTGACACATAAAACCAACACAGGCCATTAAATCTGCTGCATTAATATGGGTGAGGCTGTACCCATATACAGTGGTGGACAAAATTGTTGGTACCCCTCAGTTTAAGAAAGAAAGCCCACAATGCTCACTGAAATGACTTGAAATGTTCAGAACTAACAAATTAAAATTTACAGAAAATTAAATAACCAATATCAGCCATTACTTTTGAGTTGTTGATTAACAGAATTATTTAAAAAACAAACTAATGAAATAGGGCTGGACAAAAATGATGGTACCCATAACTTAATATTTTCTTGCACAACCTTTTGATGCAATCACTGCAATTAAACAGTTTCTGTATTTGTCAATGAGCCTTCTGCACCTGTCCACAGGTATTTAGGCCCACTCCTCATGAGCAAACTGCTCCAGTTGTCTCAGGTTTGACGAGTGTCTTCTCCAAATGGCATGTTCCAGCTCCTTCCACAGATGTTCAATGGGATTCAGATCTGGGCTCATAGAAGGCCACTTCAGAATAGTCCAACGCTTTTCTCTGAGCCATTCTTGGGGGTTTTTTGGCTGTGTGTTTTGGATTGTTGTCCTGTTGGAAGACCCATGACCTGCGACTGAGACCAAGCTTTCTAACACTAGGCAGCATTTCTATCCAGAATGCCTTGATAATCTTAAGATCTCAGTTTACTTTGCACAACTTCAAGAAACCCTGTGCCAGATGCAGCAAAGCAGCCCCAAAACAGAACTGAGCCTCCTCCATGTTTCACAGTAGGGACAGTGTTCTTTTCGTTGTATGCTTCATTTTTGAGTCTACCAACATAGAACTGATGTTTCTTACCAAAAAGCTCCAGTTTTGTCTCATCTGTCCAAAGGACATTTTCCCAGAAGCTTTGTGGCTTGTTAACATGCATTTTTGCAAATTCCAGTCTGGCTTTTTTATGATTTCCTTTCAACAGTGGTGTCCTCCTTGGTCGTCTCCCATGAAGTCCACTCTGGCTCAAACAATGACAAATAATGCGATCTGACACTGATGTACCTTGATCTAGGAGTTCACCTGTAATGTCTTTGGAGGTTGTTCTGGGCTCTTTGGTTACAGTTCCGACTATCCGTCTCCTCAATTTGTCATCAATTTTCCTCTTCCGGCCACGTCCAGGGAGGTTGGCTACTGTCCTGTGGGTCTTAAATGTAATTTGTGCCACTGTCGTCACAGGAAGTTCAAGCGGCTTAGAGATGGTTTTATAGCCTTTACCTTTACGATGTTTGTCTATAATTTTGTTTCTAATGTCCTGGGACAATTCTCTCCTTGGCTTTCTGTTGTCCATGTTCAGTGTGGTACACACCTTTTCACCAAACAGCAACATGATTATTTGACTCCCTTTAAATAGGCAGACTGACTGATTATGGGTTTGAAAACAGCTGTGGATGTCAATCAAAGGACATACCTGAGTTCATCATGACCCCCTGGGCAAATAGTTCTCAGTCTTTTATGGAGGTACCATCATTTTTGTCCAGCCCTATTTCATTAGTTTGTTTTTTTAATTCTGTTAATCAACAACTCAAAAGTAATGGCTGATTTTGATTATTTAATTTTCAGTACATTTAATTTATTGTTACTTTTGAACGTTTCAAGTCATTTCAGTGAGCATTGTGGACTTTATTTCTTTAACTGAGGGGTACCAACAATTTTGTCCACCACTGCATAATGTGACTGGCACATTATAGGCTTCTGTACCCGAGAGAGAATTATAGTCTACAGTACTAATTACCCCTATCTTAATGTGATTAAATGGTTAGCTATTTCTAAAAAGGTTTTAAAAAATTAATACATTTCCCTGGGCTCCAAAAAACGTTCACAATAAGAGTATGAAAGAATTAGGGATCTTTTGTGTATTGTAAATAAAATCTCAACATTTTCTTTCCGATCAGGCATTCATTCCGATTACTTTTGCCCATGTAAACGCGACTAGTGAGTGTTTAGGTGACCCTGTTGCTGCTGGCAGCAGAGCCTCAGTTTCTCTGTGCTATCATCCCCCTGTCATTTTATCTAAACCTTTAACCTAACACCTATTCAACACAACACCAACACTGCAGCCTTATGCCTGATGCATAAGTCTAAATAATAAAGGGTTTCATGTTTCATAGAACCTGAAAAGAAAAGCTTGGAGGCTCTTTAACTCCCCTGTCCTCTCTGAGTTGGATATAATTTTACTCCTGACAAACAAATATGAACATTTTAATAACGCTGCCACACCTTTTTTTTCTCAATCTGTCAATTAAATCTCAAAATATAAATTTGAATTTAAGTAAATTAAAAGGTTAGTTGTTTTTGTTTACTGACCTAACCTTATTCTACCGCTGTCATTTTGATTGGCCTAGTTAGCAAACATTAATATTGGGTCTTTAACAAACCTGAAGACTTTGATCAACACTTTAGTACCTTCTGCCGCCTTCACTTTAAGCCTCAATCGTGCATGCGAACCGTCTGCTCAGGCTTTACACATCCTCGCAATCGCACTAAACACAGGCAGAGAAAACAGGTCCTGACCCCTAGTGTCCACGAGATTGTTGTGATAACACAGCAAGAGGTGCTTATAGGGAACAGATCCTGAAACCAGAGCAGGTGTGTGCGTGTGTGTGTGTGTGTGTGTGTGTGTGTGTAGATCTGGGGAGGGAGCTTCACAACAGTTCTGCATGGATCATTTGCTCCCCAGCTCTGTAACAAAAATGTTCTAATCAGTTTGTTGTCGTTTCCATCACTCTCACTGAGAACAGATGTACAGATTTCAATGACACTGACTGAAACCTGAGAATGTGACCACACCTCTGCCCACTTTTTAAGGAACACTGCACTTGTTTGAAGATCCTATCATTCCTGGAAGCAGCTGGAACTTGCAGGCCTCGCTTCAGCAGAACTTCTAAACAGTGTTGGAATAGAAGTTGTGTTGAATTTCCATGAGAGTGCACGCAGAAAGAAAAAGTCTTTGCATGCTTTTGTTGTAGCTGTTTGCTAACAATGAATATCACAGTTTGATCCAAACAACTAGATTTTTTCAAAATGTTGGTCTATTTCTGATGTTTTTGGCTTCTTATTGACAAATTGAACATTTCATTTTTCTTTGGGAAGGTTGAAAAGTCTACTCACGCCCATTCATACGCGCGCACACACACACACACGAACCTACGCAAGCTCACACACCTTTCCTTGCTTACAGTGGGTCTTCCTGTAGCTGTGGCGCCTGGCTGAACACAAACACAGAGCAACAATACAGCGCAGGCTAATCTGTGATCCTGAGGAACAGAGAGTTCTGGAAAAACAGTCAAACACACACATAGACACACGCACACATTTACACACTTGAGCGAACAAACAGCCATCCCAGACAGGGGCCCCGACTTTGGCTCAATCAGGGGAAGAACGATGCAGGAGATTGCTGATGATTCTGATAGTCCATGAAAGACACACACACACTGAGAAACACACACACACACACACTCTGGCACAAACAAACAAACCAGCCCACAGCCCGCTGATGGTCGGGAATAGACTGGCTGATTGAAAGAGGCACAGAGGGGATGCAGATAGGGGGGGGGGCAGAGCACAGGTGGCAATGGAGGAGCGGACCCTTCTGCAGAATATCAAGCGAGTTGCCTCGATTCAAACACCCGACGTCAGAAACGAAACAGTTGAGGCCCCATGCAGAGGCTCTGACCCAGATGGTTCACCCACATTATCAAATATTTCTGCTGCAGATTCTTTTACTCCTCTGTTTCAGCCTCCAACATCATTTAAGTTCACAAACAAGCACATTTACAGGTTGCAACTAATATCTAGATTGGTAGAGATGCTATATGGAAGAAAAAAAGTGCCAGAAAAATTTACAAAAAGAAAAAAAAATGATCTTCATATTTTTCTTTTTTAAATTTTCTGTCATCTTTTCAGAGAATTTTTTTTTTCATTTTTAAAACTTTTAAAATAAGCTTTACAATTAACCTGCTTTTTTATTTCTTAGTTTCATTTATTCCTTTAATTGTGTTTTTCTAATAGTCATTTACACTTTGTTTTTACTTTCTTAAAATTGGTAAGCTTCACTGCAAATACAGTCTGCAGGTTTAAAGCAAGTAAAGGCATATGTGGGTTTTATTAATTTGCAGCAAGTAGTTAAATAAGCCAAAAATATAATTTATGGCTCAGGTTTAGCTCCGTTATTCCTGGTTTTGCCAGTTTTTGTTTTTTGCTTTTACATTTACAACAATACTGTAATTGTTGTGCCTAAAGGTGTCAAAAAAACATACATATGTGGAAAACAACTGGGAATTTATGATTCTAAGTAAACAAAAGTTACAGAGTTACCATCTCAGTGGCCACCCTGAGATGTGAGTTCAAATCCAGGTTGAGTCATACCAGAGAGCCAGTGTCTCCCTGCTTGACATTGAGCAATAAGGAGTTGGACTAAGGGGGTTAAACCACCAGTGTCTGCAGCTCACGGCTACCCCAGGGGATGGGTCACATGCAGAGAACATAATGGGACTTTGGCTTCATTTATGTTATAAAAAAGCTCAAATAAATGATCAGTAATTCAGTTTCTTTAGATTTCTTAAAAGTTTCAAAACAACAGTACCGTATAGTTGGGCCCTTCCTCTTCTTAACTTTAGTCTTACTGAGTATTGCTGTGTATCTTAAAGAATTAAAGGGATCCTCGAAGGGCAGAACAGTGACACCCATTAGGGAGCAAAGATGTGGAAGGAGCTGAGACTTTTTTTAAATTTTATATCACTTTGCATCACAAATCCTGCGTACGGGATCTGGATTTAGATAAATACAAGTTTGGGCAATGAGTGACTTTTTGGTAAGATCCTAAACTTGGCTGACTGATTATATAAAAAAGTGTTTTTTCAAAGATTTCAAAGTTTTCCTTTAACTTTCTGCAGGAATGTCTCGACAAGACAGAGATATTTGTTAAACCTGGATGCTCACGCTGATAATTTGCTGCATTTCTGGGACTTTTTCAAGTCACTGCAACCTGTTCTTCTGGCTGCAAAAGATCTGATTTGAAGCCAGAACAGGCTTCAACAGATTTTCTGCCTCAACTTTTGACTTCTCTTTCGGGAAAAGAGGCTGCACTCCCTGAGCTGAGAACCATCTTCCACAGCTGATGAAGGGAAAAGCCGTTCATAGATGGAGGACAGATAGAGGGAAATCAACTCCCCTCAGTTTCCGTTGAGCACGGAAACACTGAGCAGGTCACAATGAAATCGTTGAAAGATGCTGCTACTGTTGACACTAATGTTTCTGGAGAGTGCAAGTGGCTTTCATGAGAACAATGTCATAATTGGTGGGTTCAGACCCTCGGGCATGCACCGTCTAACATGTTTTTGTTGGTTTGATCCTGTAGAGCCCGGCAACTCCCTTTTGACCTTAGAAAGTGATGGTTAGGGTTGAAAGCTTGGTTCTGTTCAGCTGATTGACAGATGAAAGTGCTAAATGGGGCCCTGAGGGGCCACGGTGGGTGGAGAAGGAATTAAAGAGAAAGACGTCTGTGTGCCTGCTCTCTGGGCACAAAACACTGAAGTGTGAGGACACGTGTGCAGGCTTTTTCAGCATGTGCTACCAATGAACATACACCTTGAGCCCGCACGTGCCTCTCAACGTACTAGTGTGGGGTGACGTATGTCGCGTCAAAAGGCTTTACAGTTCTTCAGACAGTGGTGTTTGTTTTTACTTATACGTTTTCCATTTTTAGACTAAAATAAAGATGTTTACTATTTATCTTTTTTTAAAATCTATTTAAAAAAATGAGTAAAAACTGTTAAAAAAATTATATAAAATGTTTTTATTATTAAAAAAATGTCTTTAAGTTCTTTAGAGTTTGAGCCCTGAGACACAAAAACGACATTATTTATTTAAGTTGGTTCTGACCTTGTTTATAATGCTTCATACTGCTCTTTATAACCCTTTCTTTAGGATGTTTTCTTCCTTTGTCAAATTATGATTACTTGTTACACTTAGGTATTTATTTAATTGTACCTAAAATTTATCTACTCTATTTTTTTACACTGTCTTTGTTTACTTCTTTTTATTTAATGCCCTGTTGATTTATAAAGTAATTCCAAATTTTCTTGTCAATAAGCTTCTCTACTCAGATGTTATAAAAATAAATCAATACAAAAACTACATCACATGACAAATCTAAGCTATTGGGTTACAAATAATACTCCACATAATATAAATGATCAGCTGTTGAATCTTTTAGTGTTTTATTTAAATTGTTATATTTTATCCTTTCTTATTTTTTTTTACTCGTTCCCAGTATCTTCACTTTGCAAATGGGATTTGCGATGCAACAGTCCTTTAAAGGCTGCATGTAAGGAAACTTTGACACGACGACTGCCTAGAATTAAGACACATTACTGAGAAATGCGGTTGGTCTGGTTGGAGGTTCGTCAGAATAAAAAAGATGTGAAACAACCACAAGAGAGCAAAAAAATGGGATTCATTGAAAAAAAATATGACCTCTTGGTTTACATACTGGCACTTTAATAGGTGTGAGGTCCTGTGCTTCACCTCTTATTTTAAAATGTGATTTATCAAGAACAGGCGACAGGATTTCGTTTCTCAGAGTTTTGCAGCCATGACTGCGGAGCAGCCTTAGTCCCCCTGAAAGAGAAGAGGGGAAGAGGAGATGGAGCGGGGCCAGGTGACACAGTGGACCATGGAGTTAAGAACATTTGGAAGCAGAGGAAGAGGAAGAAGGGGAGCGGGCGGACGGGAAAAAGGAAAAGGCAGGGAGACAGAGTTCTGAAGGAGGTGAGGGGAGCACATTAGTCTAAAGGAGCAGGGGAGGCAACAACAACAAAGTGAGAAGGGCAGCTGGGAATCCAGGATGAGTTATTGTGATGTGAGCAAAAGGACAGAAGAAAGAGTAAAAACAAAGGCGCACAGGCTGAAAACATGGGAGTTGTGGGCAGGTGAGAATGAAGAGATAAAAATAACAAAAGGAAACATGCAGAAAGATGTTTCCCA